>NW_004624732.1:15991921-16033428 GCF_000247695.1 Heterocephalus glaber | reverse complement strand
ATACTCTTAAGTGAATTAAATAGGACACAGATGTGTAAATACCAAATAGTTTCTCTAGTGTGAGAAACTGAAAGTGTAAATAAGGACTAAAATGTCTAATACATAATGTGAAATAGGAAAAAAAGGGGCAAAGAGGAAGGGGAAGTGTGAGGGGCAGGTGAAAGGAAAGCAGGGAATGGAATTAATATGAGAAAATGAAAAAAAGGAAACAAAATCTTTTAAATAGGGAGGGATGGAGGGGCTGAAGGGAGGACAGGGGAATGGGGAAAAATAAGAACCAAGAGAGATTATGTAAAGGTGCAAATTTCCAATGATGAATCACATTGTATTGTATACCTAAAATGTAGCAATAAAATTAATTGAAAATTGTTTTATAGAAATAACAATAATGGAACATAGTGAACAACTCTATACACATACTTGACAGCTTAGATAGAATTGAATAGTTCCTTGAAGTCTACCTCATACTATCATAACTTGCTCAATGAACTAATTTAAATATTCTATCAGGAAAATGGAATTGAATGTGAACTGAATACTAAAATATCTTCTTTAAAAAAATAATTCTGAGTTCAGATGGTTTCACAAAGTAAAACATGCACTTCCCCCACCTTAAGTGTAAAAAAAGACAGTTCCAACCAGCTCAATAAAACAGGAAGCGCTATATCATTTGGAAAGGGAAAGAAAAAAATTGTTCTTATTAGCAGATGGCATAACGGTTTACATAGAAAATTTTAACAATTTTACAAACTCCTGGAACTATTAAAGGAGTTGAACAAGCTCATAGGACACAAGATCAAAACATAACATCCATTTGTATTTTTATAACCTCATGATGAACATGTTGAAACTGAAATTAATGATACAGTGTTAAACTGGACCAGAAAGTTCAGAAAAGTGATGAAGTGCAATATAAATTCACATAAAAACTTTTCAATCTCATGGCACACATTTAATAATATAAGGAAATAGTACACTTGTTATAAACGAAACATCCTTTAGATTTTCCAAAGGTGTGAAAACTACTGTTGAGCTCATGTGAAGTAAAGAAAGCAAGAGAGAAAATTGGTGTATTTTATAATCACAATTTAAAAATTACCCAGAAGCATGTGTGTGCAGTGTTTTTATTTACTGTAAGAAAAATTATACCAAAATATATTAAAATATTAGTGTTGAAACAATTACAATAAAATAAAATTTGGTGTTGCTAAAAAGAACTAGAAGTAAATTTGTCTAAGAACCTACAAGATTTAAGTCCTGAAAAGTATAAAGTGCTGATGAAATAAATCAAATAAGATAGAAATAAATGAAAGATTTTTGTGTTCATATCAAGTAATTGGATTTTATCAAAAAGTTTTGCTCTTCAAAGAACCTTGCTAAGTGGAAAAATATTTGCATATCACATATCTGTCAAAGGACTCAGATCCAGACTATAGAAAGTAATTCAACAATAAACAAAATATTCAAATCGAAAATGGGGAAAAGACAGAAATATTTCACTAACAGGGATATTCAGATGACTCATACATATAAAAAGGATATTAAATGTCATTATCTGTTAAAGAAATGAAAATTAAGACCACAATAAATATCAATAAACATTTATTAGAATGGCTAAAATAGAAAATAGTGACAACAGACACTGGACAGGCTGTGAAAAACTATGTTTTCCATATATTCCCCATTAGAATGAAAATTGGTACAACCACTCTGCAAAAGAGTTATAATTTAGCAATATTATACAAAGCTAAATGTTCTCATTACTCAATTAAAGATGCTAAATCTAACAAAAACTAATCATGAACTTTTCTCTGTAGTAGCAGGAATAATAAATTTTCTCAGAAAAAAATCACTCTTCACTCTACTAAAAAGAAATGCAAACTTCATGCTCAATGCACAAGAAATATGTCAAAATAAACAAAAGAAGTACCAAAAATAAGCTATATTAAAATTTAATGGCTACTTCTGACTGGGAAAGTTCTATATTATGAAGACATTGATTTTCACTTAATATACACATTCAAAAGTTCTCGATTAAAACCCAAAGATGCTTTTAGTTCCAAATAATGGCCTGAGACCACACATATGCATCTTCTTCTTCTTCCTGCAATGTCATTTAAATGACTGGAAAGCAAGAAAAAGATATGAGAGGAAGGCATTGGAAGAAGACAGAATTTGACCAAATTCAGAAAAACAGAAGAGTGAGAAAACAGTAGAGTGTTCACGGATGAAATAGTGTTGAGAAGCTACAGCTGGGAGCTGGGGAGAAACACAGAATCACTGGAAAGTGCCCACCTGCGCTGAAGGGTCTTATATTTCAGAATTGCACATTTAATGGAGGGTCAGAAGATGGAGTTGTAGAGAAAGTAGAGAATTACATTCTTTCTGTGCAGTAATCAATTCTCATTACCATATTACCAACTACAAACAGCACAGATGTAGAGGACTCCCGGCAGCCAGATCTGTTGACAAAGTCTAATGAACTTAGACAACCTGGAGAACTGGGATGGCTGGTGTGGTTTCTCACAGACTGGAGGATAGCAAGAACTTTCTGGCCCTGGCTACCCAGTTGCTCAGTAAGTCTGGCATAAACTCAACTGCTCACTCCAAATAAAGGCCTCCAGTGGACAATCTCTGTCCATGTGCAACCAGCTGGGTTATTATAACTAGTTTCTAAAAAATATTAGCCAAACATAAGAATCAAAAAGACCAAACATGTAAGGGGAAAACCACTGATATACTTCATCTAAGGGCAAGAACTGGGGTTGCACACAGTAAAAGAGGTTAGGAATTTAAGATAGGAATTTTAGGAAGACACAACTGAAATTATAACAACACCCAACAGAAATGAGTGCTTATTGTCCACCAAAGGCCACAAACAAGAATTCTCATAACTGTTAAATTCATGATAGTTAAAAATACAATAAACTTAATGCACAACAAAGAAGAAAATGTGTCTACAATGCATCACACAAGACTGTTTGGATGCTGATTTCTTTTATGAAAATTTTATATGAACTATAACTTCTTATATTAATGAATCCATGAGGACAGAAATTGGAAGAACAATGAAAGAGTAAGAAGGTGAAGAGGTTAAGGAGGTATTGATTAGGGAGGAAAGCATAGGAGAACTTTCTAGGGGGAGTCATTTTCCATATCTTCATCTGGGGACTGGTCATTCAAGAGTAAGTAGAAAATTAATCAAGATGTACATTTAAAATATGTGTACTTTACTGTGTTCCATAGCCAGGAAACACTATAAGGAAAATTAATGAAAAACTATACAGGGATACAGTCATGCTTTCAATATAGAGCCTCCACCTTTTCCATGAAATTTTGTTAAAAAAAATAGTTCATTTGAAAAATGCTTAATAAAATCTATTCAACAGAGGTCTTCAAATCATCAGGACTTCAGGTTTAGGCAGCCTAAATCCAGGGACAAATTTGTTCATGTGCTAATGCTGCAAGCTCTAAACAAATAGAACCTGGTGATTGGATAGCTATCATCACTCAAGGGGGCAATTTTACTTGAGACTTACGTATTCTGCATGAGTGTAGTAGGTTTTTTTTTTACAAAATTAGAACCAATAGATACTATACAAAGATATTCCTTGATTAATGATGAGTTTGTGGCTCAGTCAAACCAGTACAATTGAAAATATCCTGCCAAATACTCATTTAATGCATTCATCCTATTGACTGTTGTAGGTCAGCACACCATGTATTATGGAGTATTGATATTTATCCTTGTGATCATGTGGCTGAGTGGCAGCTGTGGGCTGCTGCCACTGCCAGGATTTCTCAGAGTACTGTTTCACATATCACTAGCCCAAAGGAAAAGATCAAAAAATCAAAATTCCAACTACGGTTTCTCATAAATAAGTGTTACTGACTAGGCTATGTACCTCAGATCTCACAATATTGAGGTCAGAGTTATCTTGCCTTGGGAACATGGAAGTATGTGGAAGGCCACATGGGCCCTGGCTATGGGTAGAATGTGGATAACCTGGCACTCCTGAGACAAGACAGCATCTGCTGAGGACAGTTGTCAATATTCAGGCACTTGGGTGTAGAGAAAATCTGGTTCCTCCTTGACTTAATTTTTGTCCACCCATTCTCTATAGTTGCTATTCTATGAAACACCTGATACCTTTCCCCCCTCTCACAGGTTAACAAAAGTGGACAAACCACAGAGTTTTATTTGAGTCTGTCTGTTAGAGGTAGGTCTCCTCCCAGTCTACCCCTTTATATCTTGAAAATTGTCTGTCTCTTTATTTTTATTCCTCCTCATTCCCCCATAAAAGGTAGCTGAGAGTCTGATCAGCCGTAAGTAATTAACTATCATTCTCACACCACTGAAAAGTCCCAAAACCATCAGGCAAACCAACATGGTTAAACAGACTAAGAAATTGCATGACCTGCCATCTGCAGGCAGGAGAAGCAGAAAAGTTGATTGTGTGAATCTGTCTAAACTTTGAAGTCCTGAGAATTGGGAGTTGATAGCTTAAGTCTCGGTATGATTCCAGAAGCCAAACAACCAGGAGCACTGCTGTCTCAGGGCAGGAGCAGATAATGTCTCAGATCAAGTCAAGAGAACAAATGCATCCTTCCTCTGATTTTTGTCCCAGTTGGATTCTCACCAAATTGGAAGATGCTGGCTCACACGTGACAGCCAGGCTTCTCTACTCACTCTGCTCTTTCAAATGCTTATCTCTTACAGAAACACCCTCAAAGACATACACAGAAATAACATTTTGGCAGTATCTGAGCATCCCTTAGCTCAGCCAAGTTGATACACAAAATTAACTGTCATAATGAGCAAAGACTCTGCATGGGGAGAGAATTAAAGAGAGAAAGACGGAGATAATTAATTTTCCTCCCCATTCTAGTAGACATATTATATGTAGGAGATCATTCACTGTGTAGAGTGAGAGGAAAATTAGTAGAAACCCAGATGAACATCTATCAGTTTACCTGGAAAGCTATTCAGTTTAGGACCACCTGGTCTCAAATCAAGACCATTTGCAATTATTTACAAAAGAGTAATATAATTGACCTTCATCTTGATGTTGCTTAAATTCCTCTCCCTGAATTCATGTATCTTCTTCATTTACTGTTTGAAAAAAGAACATGGCTATATATTTTTAAAAAGTACTCCCCTACCACACACATAGAGTCATTTTCATAAGAGACTAGTGGAAATAATATCACATCCCAAAAAATCTGGCTGCCTGAGCTGTGTGCATGCTCGGCTACATGGATAGTCCACAACTGCGCTCTGAAGCACTGGACTGTGAAGTCCCCACAGACAAGCCAGCCACCACAAGAAGCAACCTCAGAGCCCTACCCCATGGGAAACAAAGGAGCTTTAGAAACCAGCTGGTCACACTTCTGATCTTAAGCAGCAGTTATCTCTGCACCAGCTTTGCAACATTCTATGCAGCAAGGGGTTCCGATTGAGTAGAAGCCTGCAAGCTTCCTGACCAGCTGGTCCAGAGTTGAGTAGTGGAGATGTTGGTGGGGTATTCTGTCCCTCAGAGAAAAAATCAGTACCCAGAAGTCCTGGTTAAGAACTCTGGAGCTAGTACCTCTTTGTTCTGATTATGCTAATTCTGATTTTGCCTCTCTCCTCCTCCTTTCTCTGCTTATTCTGCATCTCTAGAGGCTGATACATGTCACCACATTGTCTGGGACCCTTGCTGGCTCTTCCCTACTGAAGTCAGCCATGGGTAGCATGAACAGGAGTCTGGGACCCTTAGTGGCTGGTCTCCACTGCAGTCAGACATGAAGGAGGCTTCATGGCAGGAGGATGAGAAAGAGTCCCAAGGATCTTTCCTCTCACTCTCTGCCTGAGTTGCTGCCTCTCAAGAAGTAGCCCCATATCTCCAGACGGTAGCCCCAGGCAGTCTGTCCTCCCAAACTCTCACTCTGGTCAAGAAAACACCCTTTCTTCCCATGATTCCTTCACCCCAAGGGCAGGGATGACCTCACTGTTACACTGTTGAAATCAACATCCCTTACTTATTTTCCTAATTCTGCCCATGTTTCTGTAGATGATCCCTTCTTTAAATTCTTGTTATTTAGGCTATCTGAATTGAATTACATTTCCCATGAAGCTCTGCCTGATATGCTGTTGATCCATCAAATATGACGATCTGGTTCTCATGTTCTAGCCCACTTATATCCTTCACATCACAGACCACAGCCTTCAGACCCCATAATTGTGTTCAGATGAGCACCCATCAGTCAGTCTGTGACAGCCCCATGCTGCCTGTGGATCAGCAGACACCCTCAAGTCCTGGGAATTCTTGGGCCCCCCACCTAGTACCCTTCCATGCCCCTGTGACATCAGGCTAAGGGCAACCCAATTCTCTTCTAATCCCTTCTAGTTACCTGTTGTTTCATTTCTTGATAATAGTTTTCCCCTTCCACTTGAAAAAAATCAACTATCTGCAACTGCAACCAGAAATACAAGAGGAGTAGAATTGTTCATGTCAGACTATTTCTTTGATCAACATGATGCTGTTGGCCCCCATAAAATATTTGTCTTATCCCTTCCCTTTTTCACTGTCTCCCTATTCTTATCCAAGCACAAGAACAAGGAATTATGCTTATTTCATTTTTTACTGTTCTAAACCCTAGAACAACAATGCATAGTACATGATAAATACTCAATAGATATCTGTTGAATAAATGGCTGAATAAAAGTATAAATGAACAAGAAAGGAAGATATTTTTCAAGCTGATTCTACTAGTGATTCAGGAAATAAATCCACTTTCTTATGCTCAAATTAGGCTATGTGAGACACTAAAAATGCAAGGCAGACTTAATAAATGTAGAAGCAATGAATGAAATAGAAAATCACCATCACTGTAATGATTGCTTCAGGCAGTTGATGAATTTTAAAATTAATGAGTGGAACTTTAGGGCAAACAGGAATTTGCATAGCCTCAACGTATCTCCTGAAAAAAAAATGTTCAATTACTGTGCTGGCTTTAACATATGTCCAGACATACTCTGATATGACTCCTTTGGGAGATAAAGCTTAATTCACTTCCCTAGAGTGTGGGCTGAACACAGAGAATTGCTGCTAGCATAGTAGGGTGTCTTGACCTCAGCACTGTTTTTTTGTCATGGGGACCGTCCCGAGAATGGAGCATCCTAGCAGCAACTCCAGCTTCTGCTTGCCAGGTCAAAACTTTCCCCATCCCATCTGTGATGAACAAGCGTATCTCTAGATATTACTGAACATGTTCTGGGGAACAAAATCACCCCTGATTATGACCATTGGAATAGAGTGTGAAGAAGTAAACAGAGTAATTTACAGTGGAAAATCATTAAACCAAGAGAGTAATATTCACAACCCTAATGAAAAATATGCCGCCATCATGTACCTCACAAGGTGACAAAATCAGAAACCTACACAGTCTCATCATGAGAAAGCTCTAGACACAGCCTCTCTGAAGTGCATTCTTCAAATGGTCCTGATATATCTCTTCAAATGAGGGAAAGTCATGGGAAACAGGAACAGGTGCTGACAGGAGGAAACTATTATAGGGGAAACAGCCACTAACTAGACACAAAGAGTAAATGCAACATGGTATTCTGAGCTAGATCATTTCTCAGAACAGAAAAACAAACATGAGTGCAAAAAACGGTGAGATCTGAATGACATCTGCACTTTAGTTCATACCATAGCGCTCTGCTGATGTCAATTTGTGAGATGTGTTCAGTGTACTATGGCTACATAAGGTGTTTATGAGAAAGGAGTGAAGGAAGAGGGAGCTTTTTCTATTATTGTTGCAGGATTTCTGTAAATGTAAAATTATTTCAAAGTAAGGTCAAGTAATGAAAAAGTGAGGCAGTAAGTGCTAAAGGTAAATGAATGGTAGAGATCACCTTTCCATCTTTCTTTCTACAAATATGCCCCTTACCTCATTTTCTGTTGGCTGGCCCTATATTCCCACCATACTTTATCAGTCTAAAGTCATGTTTCAGCTTATACTTTGAGTGACTTCTGGTTATATATTTCACTGCAGCTCCATGACAGCCTCATTCACTAGGTAAACAAGATGACAAAATTTTTAAGCCTCAGGTTGAAAGAAATAACTTTGGTGAAGTTTCCTCTAAACCAACTACAATTGATGGAAATCTCTTGGAAGTAAATTACTTCCATTTATCCCAAATCGCATTGTCTTTCTGAATGTCTAGCTGATGCTGGAGGCTCTCTGAGAATAGACCTTCATTTAGATGCACAGGGGCTTATGTTGTTATGAATATTTTCTTCAGTGATTCATTTATGGCTGCACAATGGGAGGGGCACTAAGGCTCCTAACTGGAGAGTCATCTGGCCCCTGATGGGAAGTGCGGAGTTGTCTCACAAAGGCTAGACAAAGTGGAAAAGTACAGCATAGCTTCTGTGGGGAAAGGGACAATACATAACAACATTGTGTCAGTTTCAACAGGAAAAAAATATTGACTATGTGTCTTAGTACTCATAACAGAGTATTTGAGACTGAGTAATTCATAGGGAACAGGAATTTATTAACTCACAGTTCTAGAAGCTGGGAAGTCCAAGGTTGAGGAGTCAGCATCTGATGAGGGCCTTATTGTTGTGTTATCCCATAGCAGAAGGGCAAAGGGAAGGCTAGAAAGAGAAAGAGGAAATTTAGAGCCTAGCCTTCTATAAGGCTCATAGATAAATTGGGACTCATCTATTCTGGAGAGTGGAGCCCTCCCATTAGGCCCCCTTCCCAACACTGTGGTACAGGGAATTAAGTTTCTAATGCATGCTTTTTGGGGGACACATTCAGAGCATAGCATCATGATCCCAAAGCCTCCACTTAGTTCCTAGCGAATTGTTCCCATGCACGCACCTTAGCTGGTTGTTCATCCAGCATGCAGCCTTCTGGAACCTACGATCCAATGCCTTTTGTTAGGTTCAGCCTAGAGGAAAGTTTAGATAAGGTGCTTACAAATTCCCTGGAACTCTCTGCCCCAGCATAGTCAGGTATGAGAGGAGGAGGAAGGAGATAGGCCTTACAACACCTCCCTGATGATAACAGTTGGCACCTACCCAAGAGTGAGCCTCTGACCCCTCTCCTAGGAGGAAGGATGAGAAATAGCTAAAGGCACACCTGAGAGAACATTGTCTAATTTATGACAAGTGATGCTAACATCCATCTTTCTGTCTGGCAATGTTCCACAAAACGTTTTTTATGGCTGTGGATGGATTCATGAAGCTATCAGTTGGTGAACTCATCACTGCTAACCAAAAAAGAATAAACCTTATGGTGTAATGAGACCCTGTTTATCTAATCTGGGAATGTGTATGCTTAAAATGTGCATTTTCTAACTGTAAAGTAATAGTCTTTAAAAAAAAAAAAAGGAAACAATACCTTTAAAACAGAGTGAAAATTATCCACAAGGTCTAAGCATGCGAGAGACCCCAGACAGAAGCCATGGAAGAAAATGTTTGGACTGTTTGACTTCATAAATAATAAAATCTTTGTTCTATAAAAGACACCTTATGAATGGTTTAGTGATAACCAGGGAGAAAATATCGGTAATTCATGTAGAAAAAACAAGAATGATTACTCATGATGTACAGAAAATGTCTATACATTAATGAGAAAAGAAAAATCAATAGAAGTGTTGGAAGTGGCTATGAACAGGCAATTTACATATATGAAAACTAAAAATGTCTAACAAATCTTTGCAAAAATAACACAATTTTGTCAATTATTAGAGAAATTAAAATTTAAGTCAGAATGAGATGTCATTTTTTTCTGACCAAATAGAATCTAAAAAGGATATTGATATTAATTAAGTATTGGCAGGAAAACTAAAGCTATCACCTATTATTTGTGGAAATTCAAATTTGATTAAATTTAGACATATACTTTGGACAAAAGCAAACATAAACATCCTGAAGACAATTTTCCAAATTTATGAAAATGTAAAGTTTGCATGGTGTTTTTACTCAAAATGTCCACCTACATCAAGGACATATTTACACAAATAAATATAAGTAACAATAAGGCCAACTCTACAGAGAGCTATGATGTGAACATGACAATGTGTATAGAAATAAAATAATGAAATTCAATTTTTAAAAATGAGCAAAAAATCTGGGAAGACATTTCTCAAAAGAGGATGTCCAAATGGCCAAGAGTCCCATGAAAAAAACGCCTGCTCACTCTTCATCAGGAAATGCAAATCACAAGGATGAGATATCACTCACACCTACTACAATGGCTATTGTCAAAAAGGCAAAAAAGTGAGGGTGTAAAGAAAAGGAAACTGTCTCATACAATTGTTGGGAATGTAAATTAGTATAGCCATTATGGAGAAGAGTATAGAGGTTACCCAAAAATTAAAAATAGAACTGCCACATGGTTTATTAATCCCATTCTGGGTATATATTCAAAGGAAATGTAATCTGTGTATCTACACCCCATGTTTAATGCATCATTATTCTCAATAGCTGAGATATAGAATAAATCAAAGGTTTTGCCAGTAAACTGATAAACACTTGGTAAATATGCAGAATGAAATCCTATTCAGCCTTAAAAAATAAGAAAATACTGTAATTTGCAACAATATGAATGATGTTGGAAGACATTCTGCTGAGTAAAATAAGTCAGATGCAGAAAGACAAATATTACATGATCTCATTTACATGTGGAATCTTAAAAACCCAAACTCACAGAAAGGGAAAGTAAAATGATGGTCACTGCTTGTTTGAAGGGCTTGTGGGGAGAGACGGGAGACTGAGGAGAGGTTGGCTGCAAAATTTCATTTAGACAGGAGAAATAAGTTCAAGAGATCTACAGGTAATAACCACAGATTGTATTCTTTTTATTTTTTTAATTTTCATTAGTAGAGGTTTGGAATAAATAATGATTACATTCATTGTGGACATTTGGCACGTACATAACACATCTCAATTCTTTTTTTCCCTTCCCCTCTGTTTCCCTCCCCTTTTTTACCAGCATCAGATTCATTTATTTATTGTCTAAATACTTATAAAGTTAATTATCATACAAACATTAAGAGCCAGACTAACAGGCCAAAAAATCATATATACAACACAAGGTACACTTTTTTTTAAAGACTAGGAATATTTATTGGGAAACAAGAATGGGGAATAGGAACAGCTCCTAAGAGACAGCAGGGGTCCCGAATGGGTTGCCCAAAGTACACTTTTATATACAACAATGTATTGTATTCTTGGAAATCGCTTTTTAGTAGATTTTAAGTATACTACAAAAATGATAAGCCTATACGGTGTTAGATATGTTAATTAGCTTGAGTTAATATTCTACAATATATCAGTACATAAGATATCACATTGTACATCATAAATAAATACAATTTATCAATTTAAAATAAACTATATTTAAAAAGGAAAAATGTATGTTTGAAAAGTTGAAATAATGTTCGATACTATATACCTATTTAACAATATTGACAAAGAGGTGTTATTGTAGCAGGGATTACAGCAGTCAATAAAATTTAAAATTACCTAGATGTCCATCAGAGGAGAATTGTTAAAAAAAAAACTTCTACTCTATCTGTGTTGGCACATAATTGCTGATCAATAGGTAGGTATTCGGTGAAAGAACGTCTAAATCATGGCTCTACTGATTCTGCTTCATAATGCAATTCCTACAATACCAGGTGGTGCTCCAGCCTCTGCCCCCTGGGGCCAGGACTTCTGTGCCACAAACCGCAGAGCCAGCAGCAGTGGGATCCTTCGTGAAGGCTGCCTCCGGAGTGCGGAGACTTCCCTGACCTCAGAAGGTCGCCTGAGCAGAGCCAAATACTGATTTTCCAAACCCACACACAACATCCTGATGCTTCGGAGCTACCGCAGAGACTGCAGCTGCAGAGTTAAACGCTGAGGGTCGGTCGGTTTAGTGCCTCTCCACCTGTCCATCACTGCTGTGCTTGCTGGGCCAGTCTAGGCCTCCTCTGAGCAATTACTGTGTGTTTACATGGCGAACTGCAGCTCCCTGTGCATGATTCCCCATGTGGATTCTGCCTTGTTTCCTATTTTTAGGATTTCTGGCTCGCTTGGGGGCAAGGGTTTGTTTTCTAGAGTTATCTGACTCATCAATTTCATGCGCTGGGAAAGAAAGAAGCCAGGATTCCTTAAAAACGGCTGAACACATTCTAGAGATTGAAAAGTGGCTCTCAGGGCAATTTCACACATCTATCTACCTGTGGTGGTGGCAGCACTTGCAAAATGTATTCCAGGAGCCCTTAAGGGTTCCCAAAAATCTTTTAATGAATCCATGCATTTAAAATCATTTGCATAGGGATGCCAAAGAGGGGTTTAAAATATTTTAATGCCATTAAATCATATTTGTATAGAAAGTTTTCTAGAAGCTTTAAGACATGTGATACCATAATAAGTTCTATGTAGACAGAACAGGTAGAATTTATCTGTCTTCTATTCAGGCAGACATTAAAGGGATTTTCAAAAAGGTGAATCAATGTCAGTGTTCTCAGTACTTTTTTATTTTTAAGATAATTTGTTTTTACAAAATTTATAAATTTTGTTACTATCAGATGGGTTTCTTTTTATTTTTAAATGAATAGTAAATACATACACTAATATATCTCTATTTAAATTTCTCATATACATGGCCTTAGGTACACTCAGTAATTTTAAGAGTACAAAGGGAATCTAATGCCAAAAAATTGGTCAAACATTGCTGTATAGGACAGTGTTTTAGTCCTCTCTTCTGAATGCCCTGGCAAAGTGTTTGGTCCTAAGGGCTCTGCAGCTTCTGTCCACCATGCTCCAAGTCCAGTTCACCATGTTCTGCCCCATTCCATTTGCTTCGTAATGTTGGGGTGTCCCCAGCAGTGTGCCCCCTGCACCACCCGGCTTGACTGACACAGGCCTCAGGTCCCAGGAGAATTTGTGAACCACGACGTGCTGTCCTCTGATCTACACCCCAGCACACATTTCTGTAGCTCCTGCTTGGGAGTCTTTTTCCTGTGAAGCAACTGTGGTTTCACTGCTAAATTATTTATCTCTTTGCGGGGACCTAAAAGATCAACAAGGCATGAAATCAACTACATGACTGCTTTTAGAATATTGAAAAACTACACATGCACACAGAGTTACATCTCATTGGTTCTTTTCAGTTCTTACATTTAAAAGACTTAAATTTAAATTATTCATTTTATATAAGTAATATGTGTTTTAATTTCCAATTATTTGTAGTATAGGAAAATAATTTTAATACACATTATTTATGCAAGGATAGTTAGTATAAAATCTTAGTCTGTTTCTTTAAAAATACATTTGACGATTCTAATTTTATAAAATAGGCAATGTATCCTTGCAGTAGAAAATATATTCTTAAAAACATTTAATTTCTTACTACACAATTTCATGAAAGTGGTTATACAATGTTTTCTTTACTATGGACATTTTTGTTGCTTTTGGGTTTTTTTCTATTATGAATTATGCTGTGCTAAAAAAAAAAAAACCCTATTCCTAACCTTTCTTCAAAACTATGATTATTTCCTTAGCATAAATTCTTATAAATTGAAATATTGGCCCATAAAGTCCAAAAAACCTTAAGTTTTTTTTCCATTTTAGCCAAGTTGGTTTCCAGGAGTTCTACCAATTATACTCCCCCCAGCAGCATGTGAGAAAACACAGCTCCCCGGACTGAGTTTAACAACCTAATTTTACCAGGCAAAGATGTATTTCATTATTGTTTTAAGTTTCATTCTTTTTTTTTTTTTTTTTTTTTGTACCAGGGGTTGAACTTGGGATCTTGTGCTTCTGAGGCAGGCGGTGGACCACTGAGCTAGATCCACACACCTCTCCCTCCTCCCCCGGCCCTTATGTTTCATTCTTTGATTACTAGTGTGATTGAACCTTTTCCCCAGTGATCTTCCTGTGCAAGTTTTTTTTGTGTGTGGGGGGGTCTGGTTTATATATTTGTAATCATCCTGCCTATGAACTTTAATCCTATTTTTTTTACTTTTCCATGTTATTGACATCTCTTAGTGAACATACATTTTAATTCCTGCATGAAATGGCATTAAATAAATAACCCTCATTCACTTAAGGATTTTCCAATCACTGAACACTTAGGTATAACTTCTCACTGTTTTAACTTTTATCTGTAGTAGCTGTTTCACTTTTGTAATAGAGTACTACAAACTGGGTGGCTTACACAACAGAAATCTATTGTGTCACAATTCTGGAGGCTGAGAGTTAAGAATCTCAGTGGCAGTGCAGTTGGTTCCTTCTGGGGCTGCAAGGAGGGATCTGACCTGTACCTCTTCCTTAGCCTTGCAGACAGCTGGCTTCTCCCCTCATCTCTTCACCTCTCTCTTTCTCTGTGTGCTCTTGTGTCCAAGCTCTCCTCTGTATAAGCACACCAATCCTATTGGATCATAGATCACTTTAATGACCTCATTTTAACTTAGTTGCCTCAATAAAGGATCTATACCCAAATACAGTCACATTCTGAGGCACTAGGGGTTGGGACTTCAGTGTCTGAATGTCACAGGGCTACATTCAACTCACAACATCTTTCAGCTTTACCTTGGTCTGTGCTGATGCTTATTTTCTTAAACTTTCAGGAATACATAATGACCCTACACTTTTGAGATCTTTTTCGAATAGAGTTAAAGAGAAAACTTGCATTCCTTCACAATTAGGGGTGAGACATTATAAGAAATACTTTGAGTAACCTGGCAAGAGTAGGATCTATATGTAAACTGAAAATAAGGGATCAAGACCCCCTTTCCTGGGGTCCTATGCTGCTAAGGGTAGGGAGGAACATACAAGCCCTGGTTTGCAAAGGGTTAAGAGATGGCCACTGAGGAGGTTACAGGCAAGGAGACAGATCTGCCATGAACAGATCCTAGAGACTCTAACCAACTGCACCCTCCATCCTGGTCCCTGGAGGCCTTGGTTAGTACTGTAATTGTGCTAGTAACATTTTCTGACAAAGGATAATTTGTGTCCAATGAGAACCTTGGACAGGTAGCTGAAAAAGTGGATTGGGAGGATCCTGGCAGGAAAACAACACCTTTCATTGAAGAATTCTTTCCCAGTGGGGGAGACCATGCCTGAGGTACCTGCCACTGCCCACTGCACTCCAGGTCTATCCTGGGTCCACTCTGTTCACATCCATTTTCCAGTGGGAAGAGTCTAATTAGGAAGCAATTTAGACTAATTAGAAGCCAGTAATGGATAAAAGGTAATGAGACATTGGATCTTCCAGTAATTTATAAAAAGAGTGGTGTCTCTGCTAATTAGAAAGTAAAGTGCCCACCAGACCTGGGGCTGACCCATGTTCCACCAGTATCTTTGAGCAGAGTGGTCAGGGCAGGAGGGCACTGTAGTCAGGTGAGCCTGATCCTCAGCATAGGAAAGGTGCAAAGAGGCTAAGGGTGTGGCACAGAGCAAAGGAGATGGATGGCTGCAGGTCAGCAGCCTGATGGTGCTGACACTGTGCTAGTGGCTCCAGCGGAGAACCCCATTTAATCATGCATTGACCAGTAAGGTATATGTGGTGATTCTGTTCACAAATGAAGCAACTGTGGAGATAACCTGGATAGGGAAGGGAAGGACTGTTATGAACAATCCAAGTTGGGCTGACACTTTCTGCTCTCCATCACCTCCCTGGAAATCTTGAGACAATGAATGCATAGGTAAAGGTGAACTCCTGCCCATGTTGGTTTCATTCCCGATGAACAGAGGTTAATTGGAATGCTCAGTTCTTTCTTCCTATTAGTTTAATTGTTCTGATAGATAAGCCAGCTGATGGCCTTTGAGGGACTTGCCCATTTTGAGGACAGAGGCAGACAAAAGCAGATGAGTCTCATTTCAGCCCTGGAAGAGTCTTCTTGGCCTTTGGAGAGGATAGCAATGAGATTTCTTGTCACAGTTCCCACAAGTATATATTTATAGTAACTAACATAATGCTTTACTGGCAATGATCTAGACACAGACCAACAGAACAGAATAGAATAACAGAAAATAAACTCACACACATACACAAAAATATGAGCTCAAGTTAATTTGACAAGTTAGCACACCAAGTTTGATTGAACATACTGATCAAAGTATACTCATTCAACAAGTAGAGCAAAAGCAATTTATCATTGGACATTCATTAGAGGAAGAAAATGTCAAAATAAATCTTACATCAAACATAGGAAATGGTTTTCCAAAAAACTTTAGATATAAATATAAATATAGAAATGTAAAACTATCAGGGAAAAAGACAAAATCTTTGGGATCTAGTTCTAAGAAAAGGTTCTGAGACTTGACACCAAAACCATGTACCATAAAAGAAAAAAATTTGGCCTCATAAATGTTAAATACTTTTTCTCTAGGAAAGTCCCTATGAAGAGGATATAAAAGGCTAACTACAAATCTGGAGAAAATACTGGCAAACCTTACATCTAACTAAGGAATGTATCTAGAAAAAGAATTTTCAAAATTCAACTGTAAAATCTATGTATGTGCCCAGTTAGAAAATGAGCAAAGGTATAAAAATATGTTTCAATGAAGAGAATGTAAAGATAGAAAATAAGCCCAGGAATAATGTTCAGTATGATTATCTATTTAGGGAATTATAATGCTAAAACAAAAAGTTAAAAAATGACAATATCAAATGCTTACAAGAAATGACAGAAACTAAATCATTCATAGGTGGATGATTGGCTGCACTTTAAAATACAGTTTGATTGTTAAAAAGAAAATCAATTTAACATACAGCTTCCATATGACTAAGCTATTGCACTACAAAACATTTATCCCAGAGAAATGAATACTTACATTGCCATAAAATTTGTACCTAGCAACTTTATTTTTAGTAACAAAAACCTAAAATCATTCTATATGTCTTTAAACTGGAAAAATGTTCAAAGACACAGAGCACACACACACACACACACATACACACACATACACACACACCACAAAAGCACAGAAATACTGGGTTGACTATACAAAGGTGAATATGTTGATTGTAATGTTACACTGTAGTTCTGCAAAAAGTTCTACAGACCAATATCTTTTATATTTTAAAAATTTCTAGTGAATCAGCAACATAGAAACATCTTTAAATGACCTGACTGGAAAATTTCCAGGAAATACAAGATTGATTTATTATCTAAAAATAAATTATACATTGTTGTGGTTTGTGTCTTGATGTCCCTACAAAGCCTCATGCAGTCATAAGTGGGGCTTTTTCTGAGATGGCTGAATCTAGAGTGTGTGATTGATTCAGAGTGCAATACTAAGCTCAAGAGCACTAGGATAAAGGATGTGAGTTCTACCCATCCTAAGTAGTCTGGATAAGATACAGGGGACAGTAAGAGCTGTGGTTGCCTCTTGCTGCTTTGCTACTGTCTGTCCACCATGAACTGTTGCCCCTCTGCCATGTACCATTCTGCCTTGGAGCCAAACTTCTACAAACTGTGAGCTAAATAAATCTTTCCTCTTTTAACTTTAGATGTCGTGTATTTTGTCTCAGAAATGAGATAGAAGTAACTAAGATATACATCATATAAATAGAACAAAATACAAAACCACATGACTAGCATATTAGATGCAGAAAAAATACATGACAGCATCCAGCACTCCTTTTTGCTAAAAATTTAGAAATTGATGGAAAGAGCTTCATTCAATAAAGAATGTCTACAAAAACATCAACAGTCAACAGCATACTAAATGTTGCTTTCTGCCTAAAATCAGGACAAAGACAAGGATGTTTACTCTTGCCTCTTTGACTCAAGATTGTGCTGGGGCCTTTAACCAACATAATAACCAAGAAAAAAGACACCATGATTGCTAAGAATGAAATAAAACTATTTTATCTATAAAGGACAATATGAAAAATCTACGGCAATCCAGTGTAAAAAATATTAAAACTAACAAATAAAGTTCTGCGGAATTTTAAGATACAAATATGAAACTCAATATTGAATAAACTCCAAAGGAAATTAGGAGAATAAGTTCTTTCACATCACCATCAGGAAACACTGAATATTTAAGGTAACCTTTACTAAAGGAGTGGAATAAAATAACTCAAAATTATGTAATCATTGAAAGAAATTATACATACAGTAGCCATACTAATTCATAGGCGGTGTGTTCCAAGACCCCAGTGGATGCCTAAATTCATGGATGGTATATATATATTTTTTTCTTGTACATCACAGTTTTCCTGTACATGTATACATATGAAAAATTATACATATTGGGTATAGTAAGACATTAACAGCAATAACTAATAGTAAAATAGAACAATTCTAACAACATGTAATAACAAAAGTCATGTGAGTGTGGAATATATCCCTCTCTAACTATGGAATTTTTCTTCACTGTTTTTAGACTATGATTGCCTGTAGGTAACTGAAACTGTGGAAAGTGAAACTGCAGATAAGAACAGCTGCTGTACAAGCAAATAAAAAATAATTATAGATCTGAGGGCTTAATATTATTACTATAGTGATTTTCTTAAATTGTTCTACAGATTCTAACCTATTAAAATCTCAGGTGCATTTTTTTAACATATATTACCAAGCTGGTCCTAAAATTAACGTGGAAATGCAAGGAATCCAGAATAGCCAAAACAGTTTTGAATAAGAAGGATAAATTTAGAGGACTCACAGTCTTAATTTAAAATTTATAGCACAGCAAGACAATTTGGTACTAATAGAAAAATAGAAAAAGATCAATGGAATAGAATTTAAAATCTAGAAATAAATCTTTACATTCATAATCAATTGATTTTCAACAGGCATGCCAAGAAAATTCAGTGGGAAGGAAAAATCATCTGACAAATTATGCTAAGACTACTAGACATCCATATGAAAATGAGTGACATTGTAACCCTACCTCACATCATACACCAAAATTCACTCAAATTCCTAGACCTACACATAAGATCTAATATTCTAAGACTTTTAAGAGAAAATATAGGAAAAATCTTCCTGCCTTGGGTTGGACAATAGCTTCTTAGCTACAACAATAAAAACATACACAACAAAAAATGAAAAAGAAAAAACAGATAAATTGCACTTTATCAAAATTAAAACTTTATGTTTAAAAGATACCATTAAGAAAATGATCATCAATCCAGAGATTAGGAAAAGATGTTTTTACATCATACACATGACAAAGACATGTATCTAGGATATATATTTAAAATAATTTTCACAACTCAGTAATAAAAAACATGACCTAGTTTTTAAAAAAGAAAAAATCTTAATTTATTTTTCTACCAAATATATGCAAATGTCCAAAAACTACATAAAAACATGCTTGGCATATTTAGTTTTTAAGAAAATTCAAATCAAAATCACTACGAAATATCAGATTATACATTCTAAGAGGCTATATAAAATAAAAAATGAGTAAAAATTTTTTCAAGGATATAAGATACAAAATGATGTAGCCCTTCGTAAAATAATATGGCCATCTTCCATTGTGAAATGTAGATCAACATTATTGCCAGCAATCCCTTTCACAAGGGTTTAACCAAAAAAATTTTTTAAATAACTTGTACCTAAATGTTTAAGGCATTTTTTATAACAGAAGAAAACTATAAACAATGCAAATTTCTGTGCTCTATGGTTTGAGTTACCCATGGCTTCATGTATTGCAATCAGATCCCCACTTGAATTTATTAAGAAAGTGAAAACATCAATCTAACTCTGGTGTTCAGAGGGAGGGGCCCTAAGGAAGTGATTACCATTAGTTTATCACCATAGTGCACCCATGATTGAACTTTGTGGGCTTTATAAGAAGAGAGCCATTCACACACATTGGTGCATGTGCACGTGTGTGTGTGCAAGTGTGTGTGCTGCCTATCTCTTGCTGTGTGATTCTCTGCACCACTTCAGGACTGGACCAGCAATAAGACCATTACCAAACTCAGCTCCTTCATCTTGCACCTCCAGGACCATGAGCCAAATAAACCTCTTTCTTTATAACTTGTCTAATCCACATCATCATGTTACTACCAACAGAGAATGGACCAATAGTGCACTATGAAATGAAGAAAGAGTAATCAAAAAGTTGTATATAAACAGTAGTAAATATTATTTGGTAATGAAAAGGAATGAAGTGCTAATATATGTCATAACATGGACAAAACATACTGCGTGAAAGAATCGAGATGCAAAAGACAGCACGCTATTGGATTCCACTCATTGGAAACCTCAAAGTAAGCAAAGCTATAGATAGAAAGTAGATCAGAGACAGCCCAGCCTGGGAGTTGGCGTGAAAGAGGAGTGACTGCTAAGGTACCTCATTTCTTTCTAGGATGATCAAAATATTCTACAACTTTATTTTAATAATGTTTGCAGAACTCTGAGAAATAGTTAAAACCCCTTGAATTGTACTGTTTAAATAGGTGAATGTTATGGTTTGTGGATTATACCGCAATAATGCTATTTTAAAAAATCAAAACAGTTAATTCCACAAGGCTCTAAGAAGAGATCAGTACTATTCAAGTCATGTTGAACTACCAAATAAAAGAGACTGCAGCAATATCCTAACGTTTATGTTCCACTGTTCATTTTGCTCTTCGCTAAGGAAATATCCTTCAGGCTACTGCACACAATTTGCACAGACACCCTTGGTTTGCTATTATATGCACTTGACACTTCCAGAAATGATACTCTGAAGAGCTGTGTGCCTTCACTGAAGTCCTGGGTCCCTCTCCCACACTCTGATTGTTGCTGTAAGATCATTCTGCACCACCCTCAGGTGATTGGATGGCCCTGGGACACAAGCTGTAAAGCCACCCACCACTGCCCTTTAAGTCCTCTCGGGTGGAGGACCTGGGGTCCTGCCTGCCTGGTAACAGTCTCATGCTGACGTCTCTCTGGAGTTGCTATCTTCCTTGGCAAGAATGTTCAGTGCAATCAATATTTCTGGACAAGGACTATACTTTCATAGTTCTGTTCTTGTAATATTCCTCCTATCTTTCTATTACCTTCAGATTTCCTAATTTTTTGTTTATTAATATTAGCTCAAATTCCAGTTACATCAGAAAGGACTCCTTGCTTACCACAGTCCACAGAAAGTTTGTAGTTCTTTACTTTTATTGTATGCATTGTGGGCACCACTTATTTGGCACCTACTAGAAACTACCAGACACCTTGTTGGTTTTACTATGTGCTAAGCACTATGCTAAGAGCTTTCCATTTGGTAGGTTACTGTATGAATTAATCTTATTTTATTTATCAATAGGTAAGCAAGCCATTCTGAGAGCTATCATTCTTTTCTTTGATCCTGTATATATATCAAAACATCCCCTGAATTCTATTATACCAATGTTAAGGCTTAGTAAATTTTGGTGAATTGATGTTTTCATTTATTTTTGCCTTTGATAAAAATGCTGAAGAAAATTGGCTTATTAAATAAGAGAAAAAGGTTCGGTTCACTCACTGTTAAATGTTAGCAATTTCCATGATTTTTCTTTGTATTTTTTAATTAACATACTTTAGTTTTAGGTTTATAGGGGAAAAAAATGAGCAGAAAATACAAAGAACTATTCACTCTCCCAACCCCTTCAGGTTTCACTTATAATTAACATCTTGCATTAGTGAGATGAGTCACTATTGCTACCTTGTTATTAACTAGGTCCACAGCTTACATTAGGACTCATTCTGTGTGCTGCATATTCCATGTTTTTAAACAAATTAATAATGAGATGTTCTACCATTATAGTATCAGACAGTATAGTTTTATTACACTGGAAATCTCCTGTGCTCCACCTAGACTTTTCTCCCTCCCCCAAATACCTGATTTTGCCTTTTTCAGAATGTCATACATTTGGAATCATACAGTCTATACCCTTTTCAGATGGGCTTCTTCTGCTCTATGAATTTAATCTTCCTCTATGCCTTTTTGTGACTTGATAGCTTGCTTTGTTTTAGCATTAAATAATATTTCATCATGTAAATGTATCACAATTTGTTTATATGGATACCAATTAAAATACGTGTTGCTTGTTCCCAAGTTTTGACAGATATTAACAGAGTTTCTATAAATATGTATGCTAGTTTTCTGTTGACATACGTTTACACTTATTTAGTTAAATCATCTGGTTGTATTGTAAGAGTATGTTAAATTTTATAAAACCTGACAAAATGTCTTTGGAAGTAGCTATATATTTGCATTCCTAAGAGCAATGAATGACAGTTGTTCTTGCTCCATGTCTTCATTGGCATGTGATGCGGTCAGTATCCTTTGGCCATTCTAGAAAGGGTGTCATGGTGTTTTACTGTTGATTCAGTTCTAATTTCTCTGGTGACATGTGTGTCTCAGAATCATTTTGTCTGCTTATTTTAACATTGTTATGCCTTTGTTAGTGAAATGTCTGCTCAGATCTTATCTGACTCTTTAGACTGAGTTGATTTCTTTCTGAGTGTTAAGAGTTCTTTACATGTTTGGATGCCAGTCCTTTGTCAGGTATGTGCTTCACAAATATTTCCTCCCCCTCAGAGGTTTGCCTTTTCATTATGTAACCATGTCTGACATAGATCAGAAGGTTGTAATTCTAATGAAGCCCAACTTAGCAATTTTTTTCTTTCAGAAAATATACTTTTGTTGTTATACCTAAAAAGTCATCTAAATTTTTCCTGTGTTATTTTCTTGGAGTTTTATAGTTGTGCATTTTATAATATGATCCATTTTGAGGTTTTTGTGTGTGTGTGAAGCATAAAAAGTCTATATCTAAATACTTTCCTTTCTCTTTTCTTTGTGTGTGTGTGGATGCTCAGTTTTTCTAGAACCTTCTGTTGAAAAGCCCTCTTTCCTTTATTGTTTTCCATTTAGGTCTTTGTAAATCTTAAGTTGACTATATTTATATGGTTCTATTGTTTTTGAACTTTCTATTCTGTTCTATTAACATTTATGTCTTTTTAAACTCAGTATCACACTGTCCTGGTTGTGTCAGCCTTATAACTGCACTTGATCTTAGCCAAAAGGCCGAGAAGTGATAGCCTTATAACTTCTCACTCTTTGATGTTGTGTTGGGGTTTTTAGAGGGTGGTCTTTATTTTCCACATAAACTCCAAAAACAGTTTATCCATGTCCACAAGATAGATCGCTGGAGTTTTGACCAGGATTTCACTGAATCTATAGATTAATTGGAAAGAATTGAAATCTTGTACTCTACATGATCGGAGAAACTTCTCTAGTAACGAACTATAGAAATGATCCCTGAAAGTATAGCCTTAAGAATTGAAATCTTGACAATGTTGAGTCTTCCTTTTCACATTCATAAAAAATCTATTTGTACAGTTTTTTTATTCCTTTCATCAGTTTTTATAATTTTCCTAATATAGATTTTGTATATATTATGTTACATTTATACCTAGTATTTTATTTTGGGGGGATACTAATATAAGTAGAATTATGTTTTTAACTATAAATAATGATAAGAATATCCTCTATCATCACTCCTGTTCAATATAGTTTTGGAAACATTAGCTACAGCAATTAGACAAGAGGATGAAATAAAAGCAATGAAGATAGAAAAGGAAGAAATTAAACTGTCATTATTTGCTGATAATATGATACTCTACATAGAAAACCCAAAAAACTCCCCCAAAAGACTTTTAGACTTAATTGACAGATTCAGTAGAGTAGCTGGAAAGAAGGTCAACACTCAAAGATCAATAGCCTTCTTGTACACAAATAACAGACTCCCTGAGAGTAAAGTTAGGGAAATAATCCCTTTCACAATAGCATCCAAAAAATGAAATATCTAGGAATCAATCTAACAAATGAAGCAAAAGACTTCTGCATTGAGAAATGCAACACTCTGAAAAAAGAGAGTGAAGAGGATATAAGAGAATGGAAAGACATCCCTTGTTCCTGGGTAAAAAGAACCAATATAGTGAAAATGGCTATATTTCCAAAACTGCTATACACATTCAATGCAACCCTGATTGAAATCCCAACAGTATATTTCACAGCACTAGAGAAAAAGTCCAAAAATTCATTTGTAACAAGAAGAGAACTAGAATAGCAAAAGCAATTCTAGGCAACAGAGACATAGCAAGAAGTATCACAATCCCCAACTTGAAAATATACTACAAAGCCACTGTCATAAAAACAGCATGGTACTGGGAAAGAAACAGACCCAAGGATCAGTGGAATAAATTAGAAGATGGAGAAACAACTCCAGACATACACAGCTACCTCATCTTTGAAAAAGGAGCCAACCATACTCACTGGAGGAAAGATAGCCTCTTTAATAAATGGTTTTGGAAAAACTGGATTTCAACTTGCCAAAGTTTAAAACTAGACCCCTACCTTTCACCATACACTAAACTAAAATCTAAGTGGATTAAAAATCTAAATATTAAAACAGAAACACCAAACTTGCTGGAAGATAAGTTAGGTAGAACTCTTGAAGACATTAGCATAGGAAAAGACTTTATGAACACATCCTCAGTAGCACAGGAACTAGCACAAAAAAATCAACAACTGGGTTCTCAAATTTTTACAAAGCTTCTGCACTGCAAGAGAAAACATGAACATAGCTAAGAGCCAACCTATAATGTGGGAAAAAATGTTTACCAGCTGTACCTCAGACAAAGGTCTACTATCTAGAACATATAAAGAACTCAAAAAAATCAGACCCCCAAATATAAAGACCCAATTCAAAAATCAGCATCTGAAATGAACAGCCATTTCTCAGACAAAGAAGTCAAAGCAGCAAACAAACATATGAAAAAATGTTCAACATCAGTGGTCATTTGAGAGATGCAGATGAAAACAACACTGAGATTTCACCTCACCCCAGAAAGAATGGCTGCTATCAAGAAATCAATCAATAACAAATGCTGGTGGGGCTGTGAGGAGAAAGGAATCCTTCTTCATTGTTGGTGGGAGTGAAGACTTTTGTAACCACTGTGGAAATCAATATGGAGATACCTAAAAAACTAGGATTAGAAGTCCTATTTGACCCAGCTATTCTCCTGCTGGATATCTTCCCAAAAGAAATAAAAGAATCATACCATAGTGATATATGCTCACCTGTGTTTATAGCAGTACAGTTGGTAATAGCTAAAGCTTGGAAACAGCCCAACTGCCCATCAACTGGAGACTGGATAAAGAAGATTTTTTTTTTAATAAAATGGAATACTGCTCAGCCATAAAGAATGAGAAACTAGAGACATTTATAGCTCAATGGATGCTTATTGAGGCCATACTCTTAAATGAAATAAATAGGACACACATGTGTAAATACCAAATAGTTTCTCTGGTGTGAAAAACTAAAAGTGTAAATAAGGATCAAACAGTATAATTGATATTGTGTAATAGGAAGAAAAGATCTAAAGGGGTAGGGGAAGTGGGAGGGGTAGGGGAAAGGAAAGAAGGGAAAAGAAAAAATATAAGAAAAGAAAAAAATGGAAACAAAGTCTTTGTAAATAGGGAAGAGTGGAGCGGGTGAAAGGAGGGCAGGGGAATGGGGAAAAAATAAGAACAAAGATACATCATGCAAAGGTTCAAGATCCCAATGATGAATGTAACTCTATTGTATATCTAAAATGTACCAATAAACTTAATGGAAAAAATTGAATTTTATATAGTAGCATTGTATCCTGTATCCTTGCTATACACACTTAGTTCCAGGAGGGAATTTTTGTTGTTGTTGATTCCTTAGATTCTCTGTGTGGACAATCATGTCATCTGGGAAGAAGGGCAGTTTTATTTCTCTCTTTCCAATCTGTGTGTCTTTTATTTTCCTTTCCTGGTTATTGCTTTGCTAGAGCTTCTGGTACAGCAGCTCCTGGTAGAGGAGTAGTAAGAATGAACTTCCTTGTTTTGTTCCTGATTTTAGGTGAGACACATCCATTTTCTCATCATTAAATATGATGTTGGCTACAAGATTTTGTAAATTTTTTATCAAGTCAAAGAAGTCCTCTTCTCTTCCTAACTTACCACCTAAATTAATCTAATCCATTTGAACAGACAAGTCATTCTAAGCAATTTCACTCTTTTCTAATTCCATATGTACCAAAATGACCTCTAACTTCAATCATTACACAAAATTTAGGCTTAGTTCAAGGTAGTCAATTACTTAAATCATTTGCTTATTTTGTCTTTTTCATTCATCAATTGAATTCACTTATTAAATAGAGTAAAAATCGTTTTATTTATTCACTGCCACATATCAGTGAATTTCAGTGATATTTTTCTTTTCATTTTAGTTTCAACTAAAATCTCTTGTTTCCCAATACAGATTCTGAAGAACACTACTTCCATGAGTTGCACCATCAAAGAGTATGGATAAATTCTCTTGTTCTCCATGTCAAGTCTTATGGTATGTCATCAAACTAAAATCTCCCAGAACCTCTGCAGCAAAGAATTCTGAATAATTCTGCCAAACATACCTGTTTGTGAAATTTGTTTTTCACTCTTCAGCTACAGATATTCTACAGATTTAGTAACACACAAAATACATCTTGAGTAACACCTCTGTTTGTCTAGGTCATGAGATAAATTTCTCTTCTAAATACATCTTCAGGCACATATGGAAGATCAATTCTTCCTGTACAGCTAACTTCCTTTCTGAATTTATAGGCTGTTTTATTTCTGAGGCAAGGTGAAGAATATTCCAACTGTTTATGTCAGTGAATAGTGAATTTGAACATGGTAGAACCACTCTGTGGCTAGCTTTGGAAAATGCTGGGTCCCTCATGACAGAAGTCTTCATAAAGGAGGGCCGTGCAGAGAGACTGAACACTAGCTGCACCACTTGGACCTAACTCTGCCCATCATTGGGATCAGGCTGTGAGTGGACCAGGTGGTTTCCAACACTGCCCTAGTTCTAGAATTGGAGAGCTGCCTGGACATCCATTCCAGCTCTGTAGCAAGAATGCATCCCAGGCTGAGGAGGGTGAGCTCCCTCTCATCGGAGTAGACTGGAAGGAGTGATATGAGGAAAACAAAAGACTGATTTGAAATATTATTTTGGCTTTTTCAAAAGATTTTATAACAAAAGAAGAATGTGCTGTTGGGGTAACATATATCATCTTTTTCTCTTTTAATTCTATAAAGATACAAAGTGCCTTATAACCTAGTGATTCCCAGTAGAAACTGTATTATTTAAATTTTTTAACGTTTTAAAAGTTTTTTTAACTTGGAAGTGTTTATGGCAAATTATAAAGAAACAGTCTCATTTTGTGGCTGATTATCTTATTTATAGGCTCATGAAACAATGAAGTATAAAATTGTAGGAAAACTTGGAGGTCATTAGCCTGAATTTCAGAGCAGAGCAGAAGTCCTTCAGTTTTCCTAAGAAGGGTATTTGACCCCTCCCTACCTTAACTACTTGAGTGAAGGCAACTTCTTATCTTGCATGAAAGTGGCTCTGTTTGGGGCCGACCTTTTCACTGTTCACCACAATAACGCTCCACTTCTGTATTAAACTGAACTTGCTTTCCCCACTATGCACTGATGGAGCTCACTTTGGCTTCATCTGAAGACTGATCTTGTACTACCATGGTAAGTTGGATACCACACCCATACCCTGATCCATCTCTTCCTATGTAACTAAAGCAGCCTTTCTGTGTCTGGTCTTTCTTCCATTACCAGCAAGCTTTTCAATCACTGTGACAATAGATTCATTTTAGTCTGTCCTGGTAGTCCCTGTTAGGACATAGCTTGAAATCTTTCTCTGTACATTGCCAAGAGCAGACTGAAATATAAAGGTCTGTTTATACCACACACTGTAAAGGAAATGAATTCAGTGACCTGGTTTAGAGTCTGACCTGAGCTCTGCACACTTCTCCTTTGAGGAGAAGTGTACAGAGATTTGAGGAAGCTCTGGGTTCCAGAATCTTGTTTCAGTGGTACCATTGCATGACTTTCCCTCCCTTGTCCAGGAGATCTTGGGCACACTCATATGGTTCCCTCTGTGTCACAGGGTACTCTGTTCCACCTATGCTTTCAGAGTTACTTTGCATGGTGGCCATCTCCTGCAGCTTGCAAGAGTCATCGTCTAGGAGTCATGAGTGGGCCATCATCTCCATTCTTCAGTGAGCTCTCCCTTGGACCCTCTGAATCAGGGGGCAGGGAGCTCCTGGCTCTTCTGGAGTCCCCTTGAAAGCCACTGATCACCAAGCCTGCTGTTTGGGAGAAGGAGTGGATAAGAATTTAATCTAAGAATTAGTGGGGAGAGATCATGGGAGGGAGGAGTAGAGAGGACAGACTCATCCAGGGGCAGAGGAGGGAGCTGAGGATGCAAGTGAAGAGACATTTTGAGGCAAAGACCTCATTAGCTACTGGGTTGGGTAAAGAGTATCAGGACAGGATGACATGGCCTGGGCTCTGGGGAAGCTGTGCTGGGGTTGGACAGTGGCCCCATGGCAGCTTTCCTGATCATTTTTTGGATCCGCCCCAGCTTGGCACAGCCTGACCATGCATTGTGTGTGTTCTGATCTGCTTGCTCCTGTGACTTGGGACTCCCTTGCTTGCTGGTTGGTTAGGGATTATTGGTGATGACTGTCAGGGACACAAACAATTGCAAGAGCCCTGTCACACCTGGAAACACAACATATGCATGCATGAATTCCCCCCACACACACACACACATTAGAGAATCCGTGAAATAAATCATCCAGGCTCTGCAGATTGTTTTGGGTTAGAGATTTTTGCTGACTCTAGAATATCCATCTAAGAAATCCATAAAATGTCCCTAAGAGTGTTATTATGTTTATTTTAATATTTTTAACAGAAGCCACTGGGAAACTTTTTCATAGCCTTGCCGCTCTATTTGGAGGATGAAGTACTTGGAGATCTTGCTTCACATAAACTGCTTTGCTAGAGTAGTTTTATTTCTGCTAAGATCCCCTGGTGGAAACTGATCTAAGAGAATAGCTGGGGATTCTAACTGACAGATGGAGACAGCATCACTATTAGGGAAACACATATCCTTAGAGACCATCTCCTCCCCAGGGTTCCCTGCTAGGGCTATGTCTTCCAACTCTCAGTCATCCTTCACTATGCCCCAAAGATGTGGGTCCCTCAAGGAGCAGGTGACAATTGAGCTAAGCAAGGCCCTTTTTCCGGAAAGTCTGTCCCTGGTGGAGGGACAGGACCAGGCAGGAGCCCTGGGAAGCACAGGACAAAGTATTGGATAGGGGATGAGAAGAGAAGGGGCTCATGATTTGTTGATTCACAGTAGAAAATTCAGAGAGAACAATATCAAGATTGAGGTATAGGGAAGAGATTCCTGGACTTGGCTGTTCTGGGACAAAAGTGTCTCCAGGTGAAGACCTGACCACTATGTTAGGAGGCGTTCTAGAATTTGGAACAGAAGCCTGTGCCTCCAATGCAGTTTTCCAGCTGTGTTTGGGGAGCTACCAGCACTTATCCCCATGTGTCTAGCTCAATGCATTGTAGATCTACCTACCCACCCTCAGGTCCTGGGCAGGGATGGCACATGGTGGGAAGAGGTGGAGATCTGGGAAAATCTGGTCCTTCTGCTCATTAGGTCATGATTGATATTTAGGGTTCTTGGAAATTAAGACAGAGCTGTACTGAGAAAGATGCTGAGAACACAAGGTTTGTAGAGGACCAAGATTTTTGATCATCATGTGAATGTGACACTTTCACCTCATGAGACAGATGTGTGGACACATAAACACCCATGCAGGGTGGATGGCTGGAGCCTGCACTGTGGTCCTGTGGGCTTGCAGGGAGAATCCAATGCAGTCTCTTCAGAGACCAGGAGGTTACTATGGGTGTCCAGGATGAGCAGAGTGCTTCTCCTGAAGAGAACCCTAACTTTCAGCATCAAAATAGAGAGCTATATGTAGCAAGAGTTATACTAACACCTGCAGGAGAAGAATAGAGACCTCTACAACTTGCTGATATTCTTATGGGATCCTCCTTACTCACTGTTCCTTCTTTCCCTCAACATGTTCCAGATCATAAGATGAAACAGTGCCTTCCTCATGGACTGTCCAGTCTACAGAGAGATGCCTTACAGGGAATGAGTGTACAAATGTGGCACTGTAGATCAGGAGCCAGCCTTTAAAACCATGAAATGAGATGTGATGTCATATGTGAAGCTATCCATGGCCCTGTGTACCACACTGGACTTGCTAGCCTTGAAGACTCAATGAGTGCTAACTAAATTGGTTTATTTTACATTATACTAAGATAGTGGAGTGGGCTGGAGTGGCTGAGTATCAGAGGTGTCCTCAGCATCATTGAGAATGAAAAGGGGATTATTGATGTCCTTTGTGGCCTGCAGTCCTGTGGAGGAGAAGGGCAGCTCTTTTGCAACCAATGAATTTTACAGCCAAATAAATGTGTGTGTACGCTCACATTGAATAAATAGAATTATTTGTATGTACTTTAGTCCTAGTATACAGTTAGGTCCTAGAACCACTGTAAATATACTGGCAAAGGCCCTTTCCTTGGGGAGGCTAACATATTTTATGTAGGGTGTTGTTATCTCATGTGACATGGTCATATTTGCCTCTGGGGCGCAGCCCATACCCTTTCCATGTGATCTCTAAGTAAAACAAGTGAGCCCCCCATAACTCTCTCCACTAAACCCTTCTGTCTTACCTCCCCAGCAAGTCCAGTGCTACTCTGGGAAGTTAAGCACTTCCAAACTGAGGGAGAGCCAGGGCTCTGCCAGACTTTCTGCTTGGGCAGGGACCAGATAGGTGACACCCAGGAGAGTTGCTTTCAACTTCAGGCAGCTCACAAAAGCTGTGTATTGGGGAAACTTCTTGCAGCCCGTCCTCCTCTCCCAAGTACAACCCTCACCCCAGCCCCATGGTCTGCAGCCTTAAGTCAAATGCAGGATGTGGGGGCCTGTGTAGGTCAGGCCAGAAGTCTTCCTGGGCACTCTGATGAGTGCACTTCCCACAACCTGGACCAGACCTCCACCCACGTGGCACCCTTCTGCAAGATGAGGTGGAGTCTGCCTGTCCAGGCCTCCAGATCTGGGGAGGGTACGCCTCACCTCCATTTGACATTAAGGCAAAATGGCTCACAATGCCACCATTCTTTAGATTACTCATAGAGCCACTTCTTGGAGGAGCACATTGTCCCTGGAAGCACAAGATATAGACCTCCAGGTAAACACTGTCATTTCTGATCATACTTTGAGAGGTCAGAACTGCTTCTTCCATAGTCTGCCTCTCTACAAAGCTAGTAAATTTGAGGCCTGGGTAAACATACCCTTGTTCAGCAGTATTACTTCTTGTGTTTTTTGGGTAAGTCATGTAAATATGCTCATCTTAGTTTCCTACCTGTAAAGGAAGAGTGTTGGCCACCCTCACCCCCAGCATCTATATGGCTCCTGTTTGTTGCATGCCCACTCTGCTCTCAGGACTCTTTGTGGATGCACTCATGTCAGCTTCATCTGTAACCACTGTGGTGGTCTTATTAGCGCCATCCTCCCTTTGGGCTTTTGTGGAAGCTGTGAGAGGAAGTACTGCCAGGGTTGGGAGAATGTGTGTTGGAGGCACAGGAAGAACTCCAATCGAGGTGTTATCTCCTCTCTCACCAGAGCTGCTTGGCTCAGAGACATAGTCACCTTTGAAGAGTGTGAACAGAGACCATAGAACCCATGGGTCACCAGCTCAAGGGTGGCTTTGAAGGAGAAATGACTGTCCCTAGCTTCCTGACTTTTGGCCTCCGCTGATTGCTTTCCCATGCCTTGCATGCACATGCACACAAACCCCTCACATACCCGACTCCAGCAAACATGGCTTAAGTGTCCCTCCTCTGTGTCTCTAATCCCAATTGTAGAACCCCAGAACAGCCACTTTTCTTCATGTACATCTGAAAATCCATACCTGACACAAAGATTTTCTCATGAGAGTTGGCTAGAATGATTTACTGGTCCATTTTTTGTTGCCATAACAAAATACCTGAAGAAAAAAAGAAGAGGTGTTAATTTAGCACACAATTTTGGAAGTCCAAGACCAACCATGATGCCATCTCTTATTCTAATAAGGGGTTTCTGGCTATATCACAATGTGTTAGATGGCAGCTGTGTGTGTGTGTGTGTGTGTGTGTGTGTGTGTGTGTGTGTGTAAGAAAGAGAGATCACATGATCACAGGAAGCTGGGGAGACAGCTGAGGCAACCACACTTGCTTTATAACAAAAAATTCTTGCAAGAACTGATCCACTCCTTGAGGCCAGTATTAATCACTATGGAAGGGAGCACCCTTATGACCTAATTACTTTCCACAAAAATCCGCCTCTTAACAGTTCCACCTCAGACTCCCTGGGAACCAAGTTTCCAGCATATGAACCTTGGGAGATGCATTCAAACCATATTTGAATCATAGCAAATTATTTTTATATAAATTAATTGAGAGAATAAAGGAGACAATGTGAATTCTGTAGACTTATTCTTTGATTAACAAGATACACATTGAGTCATTGAGCTCTTAGTGGTTACCATATAGCTTTTTTTTGTTAATTTTTTATTGTTGTTTATTTTCAAAATAGTGGCATTATTTTGTAAGAGATACAACCAGAAAAACAATGGCAAAAAACATCTGCAAACTACTTGGCAAATATAACATGAGAAGAATTGCTATCACGAATAAGAGGAAAATATGAGGAAAAGAATGAACTACATTGCTATGGAAACAAACGGAAATAGAAAATTAATATAGGTCAATCATACAAAGTCAGAATCCTCCTTTGGAAGAATGACAAAAGGCTGTAACTTATTCCAACACAATTCTCTTCTTGAAGAAAATTTTTCTCTTTTTTTCCTTGTACCCATCCCAGTCTTTCCAATTTAGTAGACTCAGGCATTCCATTTGAGTGACAGCCACTGCTGAATTACTCTTGTGCTTCCACCACCAGACTGAACACTGAGGCACAGATACAGATGAAACAGAAGTTACAGCCCCTCCCTCTGGAAGACAGTCTTGGTTCCTTTACCTGTAGCATTGCCCACCTACTTTCTAACTACCAGAACTCTACTGTTGTCAGACTGAGGGTCACCACAGACTTTGAGGAAACAGCTGCTAATCTACTGCAGAGGCTTCTGTACTAGATGGACAAATTGTGTTGGTGTCATTGTTCATGCTAAAAATTGAATTTGATCTAGATTTGTTGGAATCTCTCTTGGCCAGTAATCTGTTGGGTGTTTGGCTGGGCTTCTGCCAAAGATTATCCTACGGATAATATGAGAGGCACAGGAGAAAAACTTCTTGATTGCTTCACCTCCCTTATGAGTATCTTCAAGATCTCCTGCAGCTATCAGTGATATTAGAGAGGGACAAGAAGCACCAATAATATATTTTGAGTCTTAAGTGTCCCCAAAAGTTCATGTATTATAGTCTTGGTCCTTATCATGGCTCTCTTGGGAGGTGAGAGAGTCTTTAGGATGTGGGACCCAGTGGGAGGTCTCCAGTTCAATGGTTGTGAGCCCTTGAAGGGGACTGTGGGACCCCAGCCTCTTCCTAGTCTCTCTTTCATTTTCTGGCTATGAGGTGAGTAGCTGTGCTCTATACCTTGTGCTTCTGTTATGATGAGGCCTCAACACTCACCAGAGGCCTTTAGCAATACTGCCAACTGAACATGAGCTGAAATATCCAAACCACAAGCCAAGAATAGACATTTTTCCTTTTAAATTAATGATCTCAAATATTTGCTATAGTGACAGAAAGTTGACTAGCATAACCCCTTAGTAAGGTAGAGCAGAGAGATACAAAATGCCTTCTAGAAACCCTAGTGACATCAGGGAGCTCATGTGCACTGGAACGATCCCAATCCCTGCTATTGGGTGAGCTGAGATTGTTTTTATTGTGTAGACTGCTTTCATTGGGCTTTCTAGTATGTTACACAAAATATGCACTGAGATCAAATATTCTTACATTTGAAGAAGAGTGCATAATCCTCCAAAGATCTACCAAATGTAAATTCACAATTCAAGCTTGCCAGAATATCATTTCCACTATAAGATCAAGTCCTAGTTTGCAAGTTTCTACTAGAGGATGCTGTATTTGCTAACATAGCACTTATCAGATTGCCTTCTAATACATTTTCATATTAATTTCTTCCTCTAGACCAGGTTGTAAGCTTCTTTGGTCAATAAGTTTTTTTCATTTTTGACCTTGAATTCCTAAGTTAGTTCCAGATGTCTTTGTATATGCTTAGCAAACATTTGTTGAAAATTCTAATGTTCTCATTAAAACATATACATTTTTATTAGTACATCCTCTAAAATATTTATTAAGGCTTCTTGTAAATGACTGTAATTCAGACATTTATATATATATCCTTGCAGCTGCTCTGCACCCTCCCTTATACTTTGGCCAGAGAGAGTAGTTTTACTGCTTTGATTTCTTTTCATCTACACCTGTTAGCAATTCCAGCTTGAAGGATTCTGGTGCATAATTTGGCATATAAGAGGAATAAAAAGAAAACCCAAGGAGCCCACCTACTACTGATGCTGTTGCTCAAATCTTAACCCTACTTCAACTCTGATTTTTTCTTTCTAACTTTCTAGGGTCTTCCTATGATTGCCAGTTTAATTATTTCCAAGGCTTTTCATTACGTTTAGAAGAAAGAAGAAAGGGAAGGGGTATTGTACCAGTCAGTATTTACTAGAGAAACAGAGATAACATATGATATACAAATAAACATGAATTTACAAGATTGGCTCACAATGGCCACCCAGAGTTAGATGAGGAAGAGTGCAGAGGGTCTGTCTTCACACTGGAGACTGAAGGATTTAGTTGAAGGTCTGGAGCTCACAGCACTGTCCTCTGTGAGTCCATATTAGGAGGCCAATGGGTCTGTGATGGAAGACTGAAGAGTTTGTAATGGAAGGCTGAAGGATCATGCCAGAAGCCAGGAGATGCCACCCAAGGTGAGACTGGAGCTCCTCCAAAGGAACAGAAACAGCCTGTCCTTCCTCATTTCCCCTTTATAAAATCCCGGTGAGGATCAGCCCTAGGGTAGATCTCCCAGGCCCTAGGGTGTGGAATTGCTGAGGTGATTTAGCTGAGCTTCTCGCTCTTTTATTTTTTAGTAGAAACCAGGTAGTTCCTACCATTTCTTTATTTAAAATTAATTTTATTGGTACATTTTAGGTATACAATATAATAACATCCAACATTGGAAATTTGCAACTTTACATAATCTCTCTTGATTCTTATTTTTCTCCATTCACTTGTGCTCCCTGAATTAAAAACTTACTAACTAAGAAAAGCCCAGGCCTCGATAGCTTCACTGCTGAATTCTACAAGATATCTAGACAGGAACTACTGCCACTACTGTTTAAACTCTTCAATTAAATTGAAAGGGAAGCAATACTCTCAAACTCATTCCTGGAAGCAAGCATCACCTTGATCCCCAAAGGACAGAAAGATCCAACCGAAAAGGAGAACTATAGGCCAATCTCACAAATGAACATAGATGCAAAAATTCTTAATAAAATACTGGCAAATAGAATGCTGAAAATCATCAAGAAAATCATACACCCTGACCAAGTAGAATTCATCCCAGGAATGCAGGGATGGTTTAACATGTACAAATCAATCCATGTAATGCACTATATCAATAGAGCCATGGACAAAAACCATATGATTATCTCAATAGGTGCAGAAAAAGCATTTGACAAAATCCAACATGCATTTATGAGAAAAAAAACCCTATAAAAATTGGAATAGATGGTCTTTACCTCAATCTGATAAAAGCCATCTATGAAAAACTAACAGCCAATGTCATACTAAATGGTTAAAAACTGAAATCGTTCACACTAAAATCAGGAACAAGACAAGGATGTCCACTATCACAACTCCTGTTCCGTATAGTCTTGGAAGCATTAGCCATTGCAATTAGACAAGAGAAAGAAATAAAAGGAATAAAGATAGGAAATGAAGAAGTCAAGTTGTCATTATTTGCAGATGACATGATACTCTATATAGAAGACCCCAAGAACGCCACCAAAAGTCTTCTAGACTTAATAACCAAATTCATTCAAGTAGCTGGATACAAGGTCCACACACAAAAATCAATAGTTTTCCTCTACATGAACAACAGACTCACTGAGAGAGAAATACAGCAAACAATTCCTTTTACAATAGCATCCAAAAATTGAAATACCTGGGAATCAAACTAACAAAAGAAATCAAAGACCTCTTCTCTGAAAATTATAGCACTATGAAAAGAGAGATTGAAGATGATATCAGAAAATGCAAAGACAACACCTGCTCCTGGGTAGAAAGAATCAACATAGTGAAAATGGTCATACTTCCAAAACTGCTATATAGATTCAATGCAATCCCAATTGAAATCCCAGCAGCATACTTCACGGACCTTGAGAAAACAATCCAAAAATTCATTTGGAACCAGAAGAGACCTAGAATAGGAAAAGCAATTGTAGGTAACAGAGACATGGCATGGGGTATCACAACCTCCAACTTGAAACTATACTACAAAGCTACTGTGATAAAAACAGCATGGTACTGGCAAAGAAATAGACCAGAGGACCAGTGGAACAGATTAGAAGATGCAGAAACAACGCCAGACACACACAGCCACCTCACCTTTGACAAAGGAGCCAAACACCCTCACTGGAGGAAAGATAGCTTCTTTAATAAATGGTGCTGGAAAAATTGGGTTTCAACTTGCCAAAGATTAAATCTAGTCCTATATCTCTCATCATACACTAAACTAAGATCTAAATAGATTAAAGATCTAAATATTAAAGCAGAAACACTGAACCAGCTGGAAGAGTGGTTAGGTAGAACTCTTGAAAACATTGGTGGAGGAAAAAGATTTTATAAACAAAACATCAGGTGCCCATGAACTAGCAAAAACAACCAACAAGTGAGATCTCTTCTTATTAAAAAGCTTCTGCATAACAAGAGAAACCACCAAAAGTGTGAAGACAACCCACAACATGGGCAAAATTTTCACCTGCTGTTGCTCAGACAAAGGTCTACTATCTAGAATCTATAAAGAGCTTAACAAAATCAGACCTTCCAAATTTAAAGACCCAATCCCAAAATGGGCATCCGAAATAAACAGATATTTCTCAGACAAAGAAGTAGAAATAGCAAATAAACATATGAAAAAATGTTTAACATCACTGGTCGTTTGAGAGATGCAAATGAAAAAAATGCTGAGATTCCACCTCACCCCAGAAAGAATGGCTGTTATCATGAAATCTACCAATAGCAAATGCTGGTGGGCTTTGGGGAAAGAGGAACACTTCTCCACTGCTGCTGGGAGTGTCGACTGGTGCAACTGCTGCAGAAATCGGTATGGAGATACCTCAAAGAACTAGGATTGGAAGTCCCATTTGACCCAGCTATTCCTCTGCTGGGTATCTTCCCCCAAAAATTTAAAAAATCATACCACAGTGATATATGTGCACCCATGTTCACAGCAGCATAATTTGTAGTAGCTAAAACTTGGAAAGAGCCCAATTTCCCATCAACTGGAGACTGGATAAGGAAAATGTATTTTTTTTATATAAAATGGAGTACTACTCAGCCATAAAAAATGAGAAACTAGAGGCATTTATAGCTAAGTGGATGCACATTGAGATGATACTCTTAAGTGAAATAAATAGGACTCAAATGTGTAAATACCGAATAGTTTCTCTAGTGTGAGAAACTGAAAGTGTAAATAAAGACTAAAATGTATAATAGATAATGTGAAATAGGAAAGGAGTGTAGCTAAGCTTCTCTTAACCATACTTCTCAAGTTGACACAATCGCTCAGCCATCACTGGGTATCTCCATTATCTTGTCCCAGAATCTAAAGCACTTATTTAACATGTTTTCATTTTATTGTCACTAATATTAGAAAATAAATAATTTTTAAATGAGTAATCTTTAAAAATAAAAAAGGAGAACCATTTGGCTTCTCTCTCTTCCTCCCTGCTCCCAGTAAAGAAGAGAGAGGATGTTTGGCACCTCTCCAGATAATTCAAGAGCTCCAGCAGAAAGAGACTTAACCATGACTGTGAGGCCCAGACATGAGTGTTCTTATCCATGGCTAGGGACTTCCTGGGCTCCACAGATCCACTGTTTGCAAGTGTTTACATCTGTGGGGATGTTGCAATAATATTAGAGGTCAGGACTGAGACTGTAAGGAGAGATAGGGAATAAGATGTAACCAATATCAAATGCATTGAGGCCATTATCTCTAGGCTTTGTGCTTTGATGGCATGACCTAGCCTCAGTGTTTGAGTCAGTGCTGACTACACTATTATCATCCCATACAGTGAGTTGTGGGTGCCACCCATAGCTCTTTAGAACTCATACTCCACGAGTAGAAGGCAGGGTTTTCATGAGTGTACCTCACAGTGTATGACACACAGTGGTATCCACTGCATGGGTTACATTTGGCTGAAGTAAAAGTTTCTACTAAGACCCTCTGAGAGACTAGATGCAGACATACCAAAGATACTATCAGAACACCTACAGGATCTAGAATGAATGCTGGTCATGAGCTGAGACCATTTGCCCAATTCAGAGTATCAAAGATTAGATTGCTGGGAATGAGCAGGAACTTGTGAAAAGATTTATGTGGTGAGAACTTCTGGAGTGAGTCCCATCCCGCACTCAGCTGGAAATAATTAGAAAGAGAAAATTAGATCTTGTTTGACCCTGTCCATTGTGACCACTGGAGGTGGGGAATGGGTGTAGGCAAATACTTCTCAATAAAGAAGATGAAGATAACCCTTGAATTAGGATGGACTGAGAATGAACTAGGCAAAACAATAACTACTATGATAAATAAACTAAAAACAACTTGAACCAGTACTAGACTGTAATCATGTAAGTCCAGAAAGTCACAAGTAGGGACCCTAATTAATGAGGGTAGAAGCCTAATGTCAGGAGAAGGGAGTTTAAGGGAGATAACTCAAAGAATCAGCTTAGATATCTTTCAGTTTCAGAGAGTAAGATAATTTATGACCATGGCAACAAAGAAGGAATGTTCCTGCTTCCTTCCTTTCTCCACGTACCCCCTTCAGGCTTTCTTAATAAGATAGTAGATGGAGGGCACTTAGTGGAGTAGAAGGGACAGGTGTGAATAAGAACATGCCTAATGTTAGGATAGCATGTGCACATCTGTAACTGACCCCAAGAGAGGGAGCTAGGAAGATGTCTTATTTTAAAATACAGTCAGAAATTTTGACTAATACATGTGATTATAAATTTTTAATTACTGAAATAGACAGTGTTGGATAACTTAGAGTGACTATAAGGAATGTCATTAACAAAGAGTGGCAGAAAGATTGTGGGCTGTTCCAGTGGCAGCAGGAAATAGCTTCACTGGATAAATATAAGGGGGAAATCAGAGAAAAAAAACAATTGCTGCATTCTTATTACAATTAAAAAACTTTGCCTCACTCTGCATGTTGTACCATGCTGCACGCCATGCTCAAGGTGAAACATTAGGAACATTTGATATGAAATGCAACACCTTCTAGAGACCCTTCTTCTCCAGCTTTGTGTCCCCATTTCATGGAAAAGTTGACAAACTCCATGAGATTGTATTCTTGCTTGTAGTCTCACAGGTAGGAAGTGACAAAGCAACAGCACACACCCAGGTCTTTTGGCCCAAAGCATGTCCTCTTCCTATCACAGTCCATGGGTGGTCATTTATTTATTTGGCAGGTCTTGAGCATCTTCTATTTGACATGGAAGATACTGGAGAAACTATAGTCCCCAGCAATGGAGGAAGAGTGGCATGATAGAGGAGGTGGGAGGGCTCTGCAGGGGTCACCACATGGAGCCTGTGATGAACAGCAAGAATTTTTCTTTCCTTAAGGGTCAGGCACTGCCTTTCTGTGGTATAACTGAGATCAGTTATCTCCTGGTTCATTCTTCCAGGACTCCTATTCAAATACATGCAAAACCTGTATTGAAGAGCCAGTAAATCGTATTGTGGATGAAGAGCAGTGGCTAAAAACTACCAGACAGGTCTGGCTCTGCTACTTGTTAGCCATGAGACCGGGCCATGCAATGTTATCTACTGAATTTCCCTCACTTTGATAAGGTAGTAATAATACAGCCTACTTCACAGTGAGGAACAAATACGACAGTGAAAAGCAAGCAACACCCAACTAACTGAGCCTGCTGCAAATATCTCAGAGGTATTGTCCTCGTCATTACTGTACTTCCCTAAACCACCCTCAAGGATTGGCCTCTCCACTTGCTTCTAGTGAGTTAAGGCAGGATTCTTCTAAACCATGGGGCTGTAGTGGTTAATGTGTGGAATGGGAATCTCTCTGCTTTGGTTTCAAAATAAAAGAATGAATTTCTGAGCATTTTTATCTGTCTTTGTCTTCATTAAGTAAAACACAACTTGCCTCTAGGCCCTTCAATTCTGCTGTATATGAACATGCTAACTATAGTCTTTTGGAAAACAAGAAAATAAAATTAGATTTGTTAAGAATACATAAGGCTGGGCCAGGGATTTAGCTCAGTGGTTTTGCCTCCTGATGCACAAGCACAAGGACCTGAGTTTGATCCCTGATACCGAAAAAAACAAAACAACAAAAACCAAACAAACAAAAAAAAAGAATACATAGGGCTGCCAAATCAGAGAAAATACAAAAACTTAACAAATGTATCCTGGGTCAAAATGAAAGCTCAGATAATATTTATTTCAAGAAGTGCTTGGGAGCAGTCAGGAGGGATGAAATTTTACATTAATAGATGGAATTGGCCTTCTTTATTTGTGGTACCTGATTTTATGGATTAAACTAATTATGGAAAGAAAATATTCAGAAAAAATCCATCTATACAGAACCTGTGGAGTTTTTTTTTTTCTTATTCACTTAGCAATATTGTGTAACACCAACATACATAGCATTTACATAACATTAGGTATGGTAAGTAATCTGAAGATGATTTGAAGTATAGGAAAGAATGTATATAGGTTATCTGTAATAGTATGCCACTTTATACAAGGCATTCACACATACATTGATTTTGGTATTTGCTCAGGGCCTAGAACTAATCCCCACAAATATAAAAGGATGGCTGTAATTTGTCACTCTGTTACAGGTGGACAAAAATATGCACGTGGGATTCTTCTTAAATATTTTGAAATTTTTAAATTTGGACCTAAAATTAAAACCAAGTGAGCTGGCCAAGGGGGCACATGCATGTAATCCCAGCACTTGGGAGGCTGAGGCAGGAAGATTTCTATGAGTTTGAGGCCTGCCTGGGGTATGTAGTGAGTTCAAGGACATCCTGAACTATGTAGGAAGGTCCTGTCTACAGATTCAGTAGAGTAGCTGGATATAAGGTCAACACTTAAAAAGCAATAGCCTTCTTATACACAAATAGTAGACTCATTGAGAGAGAAATTCAGGAAACAATTCCTTTTACAATAGCATCTAAAAAAATGAAATATCTAGGAAACAACCTCACAAAGGAAGCAAAACACCTCTACACTGAAAACTACATCACTCTGAAAAAGGAGATTGAGGAGGATATAAGAAAATGGAAAGACAT
>NW_004624732.1:15952661-15971413 GCF_000247695.1 Heterocephalus glaber | reverse complement strand
ATTCTGATGGGCTTTCCTTTGTAGGTGATTTGTTTCTTTTCTCTAACTGCCTGTAGAATTTTGTTCTTCTGTTGGGTTTCTGGGATCTTGAGTATTATATGTTTAGGTGTAGATTTTTTTTGATCATGGCTAGTTGGAGTTCTATATGCCTCCCTTATCTGTATGTCCAATTCTCCACCTCTGTCTTGGAAGTTTTCTCCTATTATTTCTGTGAAAAGTTTTTTTATATCCATTGTACTTTCTCCTGTTTTTTTGTGGACTCCCATGTGTCTTATGTTATTCTTCTTTCCATCATCTAGCAGCTGTTGGATGGATTTCTCATGGTCCCTTAGTATCTTTAAGAAATCTCTGTTTTCATGGTCATTAACCACAATCCTCTCTTCTATATCTGATATTCTATCTTCATATTCCCTTAATCTCCTGTGCATACTTTTAATGGAGTATTTAATCTCTTGGATATTTGTTTGAATCTGTTTCGTGGATTCCATTTCTTTCTTATCCTGGGCAACCATGGTTTCCATTTTTTTCTTATGCTGGGCATTCATGGCTTCCAGCATGTTTCTGAGCTCATCTACTTTTTTGTCTGTTTCTGTTGTAGAGCTTCTAATCATGTTGTTCACTATGCTCACCATCTCTGTAGTTATCTGAGAGATTATTTCTGCTTTGAACTTTTCTAGACCCCCATTCATCTGTTTTGCTACTTCCTGTGCTATCAGTTCAGGGTGTCCAGGTGGTTGATTATCAGATTTTTCCACCTCATTTCCCCCAGAATTTGCCTTTGGTGGGGTGGAAGTCTGAGTTTATGCCTTACTTAAATGTCTTCTCAAGGTTTTTTTGGTACTGTCCTTGGTTTAATTCCTGGGTTGATACTTCAAAGTTGCTTATTGTAATATCTTTCTTGCTTGTAGTTAAAACCCTTATGAAATGATTGCTTCTCAGAGGTGTCTTCTAGATATAGCTGGTCCTTAGGTTTGCAGTCTCTAATGGCTCTGAGGATATCTCATTTTCATTATACCAGGAAGGACAACTGATTAGATCAATCACAACTTAGCTCAACTGATACAATCAGCAACACCATAGCATCAAGTACATCTTACAAAGTGACCATTTTTTGTAGTTATTAATCTGTCAAATTTAACTGTGTGAATTAAATAAAAATCGAGAACCAACCCAACATATGTTTATAGTGAATAATCTCTTCAATATAGCAACTTTACCCTTTGGGATGGGGAATTAGAAGGAGTTGAGAGGGAGGGATAGGTAGGAAGAAGGACAGTGGAAGGTTATCAGTGAGGCCAGAGGACACAGGCAAGAGAAGGAAAAAGAGAAGAAAAGAAAAATAAAGAAGAAATACAATTAGTGCTGTTGGACCTTGTCCCTGAATTAGATTAGTGATGAACTCTCAAAGCACGACACAGTCCTGGGATCTTACTGGGAAACTTTATCTTCTGGCCGGGACCCATGTACACTCCATCCAAGTTGGAGGACAAAGGCCCCAACTGAAATGAGGACTACATAATTAAAGGGAAAGTCCCTCCACAGAAAAAGTCCCTCCTCCCATTGCCCTGGGTTACTGATTTCTGCAGAAGCTGGTTACAGAAGCCAGGATAAGCACAGTTAGTTCCTCCCATTCCCCTAGGTAATGGTTTGTTGCACATCACCTGAAACACAGTTTCTGTTTATTGGTTAGGGGTGGAGTTTTCTCCCGGGAGGCAGAGTGCAGCTGGAAGTCACAGATTTGCAAAATGGAGGAGAATGTTCTCAACATGGTGCTAAGTTGAGTCTCACAGTGCCAGAATAGGAACATAAAGGGAGTTGAAGAACAATGTGGGACAGCAAGGGTGTGAGTGAGAGAGAGAAAGAAAAGAGAAAAGAAAGAAATAAGAGAAAAATAAAAATTTGAAAAGAGTAGACAAAGAAAAAAATTTAAAATGAGAGCAAAAAAATAGTGATAATTTTGAAAATAACAAATAAAAGATAAAAATGAAGGGCCTCCTTCAGGTTATGTCTCTGCTGTCACAATAGACGATGTGGGCAGCAGTGTGCAGATATAAGTCAATGGGTCTCAGCAAGCCAGTTGCAGACCCATGAGATTCAGGCAGATTTCTGGCTGCAAGTCCCAAGTTGAGCTCCCTGTCCTCCTGTAGGGTTGAACTCTGCAAGGTTGTACTGCATGTTCCAGCTGCCTTTCCCCTGAAGATAGTCAAGGTTCTGATGGGAGGTGATGATCTTCCAACTTACCAAATACAGTGGTCTGGTGTGCCTTTAACACAGAGGTTCTCTTCCCTTTTCCAGTGGGCTTCAGTTTTTACCAAGGAGCCTGAGAGAGGCCCTCTATCTGTTTTTTCACTTCTGCGGCTCAGGACAATGTCCTTTATGCCCCCCTGTCCATCTGTAGTGTGGAACCTGGTAGTGGCACAGCCAGGAGGCCAGAGGCAGAGAAGGGGGAGTGGGGGGTTGCAGGTGCCTGCACAGCTTCGCTGCTGACCAGTGGGCATGTCGAGGGGTCCTCACCATCTTACTGGTCTCAGGTGGGTGTGGTGAGCTGGATGGAATTGGGCTCCAGATGATCAGGGACCTCTCAGCCTGCTTGATTCCAAAGATCTAAATATTAAAAAAGAAATACTAAGTGTCCTGGAAGACAGATTAGGTAGAAATCTTGAAGCTATTGGTGTAGGCAAAGATTTTTATGAATAAAACCCAATCACACAGGAAATATCATAAAAAATAAACCACTGGGATCTCATTTTATTAAAAAGCTTTTTCACAGCAAAAGAAACCTCCAGCAGAGTGCAGAGACAACCCACAGAGTGGTAAAAAATTTTGCCAGATGTTCCTCAGAGGATTACTATTAGAATATATATAAAAACTCAAAACAATCAAATTTTAATACCCAATCCAAACATCCACATCTGAAGTGAATAGATGTTTCTCAGATGAAGTACAAATGGCAAATAAATATACGAAAAACTTACAACATCATTGGTCTTTCGAGATATGCAAATTACAACAACATTAAGATTCCATCTCACTCCAGAAAGAGTGACTATCATCAAAAAAATCAACCAACAACAAATGCTAGTGAAGCCATGGGGAAAAAGGAACCCTTCTCCATGGTAAGTGGGAGTTTAGACTGGTGCAACCACTGTGGAAATCACTGTGGAGGTGCCTCAAAAACTAAAACTAAAGGCTCCATTTGACCCAGCTATTTCCCTTTTTAGAAAAGAGTTAAAAGCATCATACCACAGCAATATAAGTACACTCATGTTTATAGCAGCACAGTTTGTAATAGTTAAATCTTGGAAACAAGTCATATGCCCATCAACTGATGAATGGATTAAGAAGATGACTTTTTTAAAATATACAATCGTATACCACTCTGCCAGAAAGAAGGATAAACATGAGACATTTTTAGGTAAATAAATCCAACTTGAGACCATACTCTTACATGAAATAAATTGCTCACACATGTTTAAATATCACATTTTTCCTCTGATGTCAGAAACCAAAAGGGTAAAGAAGGACCATGATGTATAACAGATAGTTTGAAATTCGAAGAAAATGGGAAGGGGAACAATGGAGGGGGGAAGAGGAAAGGAAGGAAGAGAAAAGAAAAAAGAGAGAAGAATGAAATGAAAACAAATCTTTTGTAAATAAAGAGGAGAATTGAGGCTGAATGGAGAGGAGAGGAATTAGTAAAAATAGAAAAAACAAGATATATCATGTACAGGTACAAATTCCCTATGACAAATGTTTTTATTATGTGTATCTGAAATGTGCCAATAAAATTAATTTTTTAAAAAAGCAAGTTTAATGTAGAAGTTTTATTGTCTCTGGTGGCAGTACACTAGGGACAAGACTCCAGGAGCTGGTCCAGCCAGGAATGTTTAGGTTATATACAGGGCTCTGGCCTTAGGAGACCTGGGTAAGGGTGATTGCACAGAAAGGGATAAAGTGGGGTCAATCTGATATGTTGAGCTATTTTGTATTTTTCTAAGTTTCTGTTTTTCTGAATTGGTATCACCAGATCAATGTTGTGTTAAACTCTGCTTTCCTAAGTTAGGTTTTTTTTGTTTTTGTTTTTGTTTTTGTTTTTGGTACTGAGGATCGAACTCAGGTCCTTGTGCTTGCACAGCAGGTGGTGAAACCACTGAGCTAAATCCCTGGCCCCCTAAGTTAGGTTTTTATCTCTCGAAAATGCTGTGGCCTCTCTGCCTGGAAGGATCTGCATCAATGACTCTATTTATCTGCACTTGGAGCAAGACTGGAGTTTTGCTTTCTGAAGAAGAGCCTTGAATCTTCCAGAGATTCTCCAGAATAGCTTTATTCTTAGTCTTGTGAAAATTTTAGTGACCATTTCCCATGTAGAATTTTTATAGCTTGTCACTGCATCCCTTAAGGAAGGACTAGAAGAGTTCTTGAGAAACTAGGAACAAGGCTAGGGACTTGAGCAGCTGTAAAGCTCCCTTTCTTGCCTCCATATCAGCCTTTTGCCTTCCCAAGGAGACTTTAGACATATCTCCATGGGATTCCTTACAGTGCCTGACTGTGACCCGCTTGTGCTTGAGAAGATTGTGTTTTATAGATGATTACTTATTAGTCAGCAAGGTCCTTCTTTCCAGATAGCTGCACAGGCATGTAGCACCAGAAAAGCATATGTGGAATCTGTATAGATAGTATGTAGCTTTTTGCCTTTTCCTAATATTAATGCCCAAGTAAGAGCTATTACTCAAAGAGCAGAGGTCACTGGGAGAACTTGGTCTGAATGACACGTTGTGAACTGATAACTGCATAAGCTGCCTTTTGATGTGCTTCTTTGACAAAACTACTTTTATCAGTGAACCACACCTCCTCAGGGTCTCAGAGGGGCAGGTCACTGATGACATACCTGCTTGCATAGGTCTCAGAAATCACTACTTCACAAGAGTGGATAAGATCTGGGCCTGTAGGCATCAAAGAGGCAGGACTGGGAGTACTGAAAGTTTTGTAATCCTTAACTCAGGCATTTCGTTATACCATGCAGCAGGATCCACCTGTTGGCCAATTAGGTCAGGGAGACCTGGCATGATCCCAACTGGTGAAATCCATTTGGCTTTTGTCATAATTTGAGAATTTTCTTGGCTTTTCTAGTAAATCTTTTCCTAGTGAGGGAGTAGGACCCTCTGGGACATTAAAAACCCATGGTATTTGGTCTTCAAAGTGACACAACAGAGAAGGAATAAAGAATTTCCAATTAGGGGGACCTCTCAACCTCATCTATGGATATAGATCTAGAGAAGGGTTTTCCAGAGTAGTAAGTCAAAACAGAATGAAGTAATTCAATTCGCTTACCTATGACATCCAGGGTTACCCAGAGTGCCTCACAAAAAATGATGATGTCCATGGACAAAGGCATTTTAAGTTCCCTTGGGCTTCTCTGGAGTGGAAAATAGGGGTCTGGTTGGCCTAGCACCTCTCTAGAAGTGGGAACAGTCAAACTTCCAGTGCTGTGAGTTATACACATTGTCCACCTCACACTCAGAGCAGAGCCCAGGTGGTGGCTTGGTGAAGTTGTATGCCCAGTTTGCAGTCTTCTTGCACTTCAAACAGGAACTTTTTCTTTGGTTATCTTTGGGTTCCCTTGGATGATTTGGGTTAGTTTAAAACATTACTAACTGCAGCAGCTATAATTTTCATTTTTCTCTTTTGACCCTCCTCCAGATCCCAATTATTGAACACAGAAAAGGCCATGTCCAGCAATTGGGTTATAAATGTTTGTAGGCCCATCTGAAGTTTCTTCATTAAACAGTTGGTAGAGACCCATATCCCCATGAAAGACAGGTGGGAATCTGAGGGATCATCAAAGATATCTCTTCCTCAAGAGCCACTCTATATTAAATAACATAGTTTCTGGGCTTTTCCTTTGATAAAGAGTCACAAAAGACTGAACATCAGTGATTTCTCTCGACCTTCTATGTTTTAAGCAGAAACAATTTAACTGAAAAATTAATTTAAACTGCCATCCTGTATCCATCTCTTGCCATTTCCTAGTTCATATTAAACCCAAACTGTTACAATAGTTGATAAGCTGTTCCTTTTTAAATTGGCAGGGTCAAATCTTTTCCACTGCTCAAGTGGTGAAGTCAGTGGAATTGGTGGTGTGTGGTTCATGAGGTTTTCCATGGCTCATATTGGAGCCTATAGAGAAAATAGGTCTCAGGTCCTTAAGATGGCATTGCACACAGAAGGAGGAGACCCAATGAGCCCACAATGTGTCCCTTGTGAAACTCAACTGTTAACTAGACAGACATCTCTGTCTGGAGCTAGGCTAATGGGACATTTTTCACAGAAGCTGAGGGCTTTTTTGTCTCCATATGGAGCCTGCTAACTCCTTAGGGAAAGGGGTGTTGAGGCATTTGGTGGCTTTACTAGCAAACTTCCATGAGATTAAGATGGAATCCCTCCCTACTGGGATTCCCTTAGCCCCACTGAGACACTTGATGGCTCTACTTAGAAGTGGTATCTCAGGACTCCCTTAGGCATTTTGAGCCACGTGATGACTCTATTTAAGCAGGGTGGAACCACTTGGGAAACAATATCTTCTGCATTTACCTCAATATTAAAAAGTTTGGTACTTTGTTTAAGGCACTAGAGATAAAAAACAAAGAGAAAGAAAAAGAAAGAAGGAAAGAAAAAAGGAAGAAAGAAAGAAAGAAAGAAAGAAAGAAAGAAAGAAAGAAAGAAAGAAAGAAGAAAGCTTTAAAAATCCTAAGACTGAGTATGGCTTTACCTTTGACTCAAAATCACTTGAGCTTTATTGGCTGTTCTTTTGTTCTGCTCAGGCCATCAGGCATGTTTCTAAATTATCTGCATTTTGTTAGAAGACATAAGAATAGGAAGTGATCTAGCCCAATTCAAAAGAAAAGAAGGAGGAAGACCACATGTTCCCTGTAATCAGAGGCTTAGCTCCTATCTTTCTGGTGACTACAAGGTCAGTTGAAAACAAAGATGGCAGAACCCACATGGTTGATTCAACCCTTCAGGAAGCCTTGTGACAAAACAAGATGGCAGCCAGTGATATGATGAGACAAGATGGCAACCTTGACTAACATAACACACTGAGAATGAAATGGCCATCTAAGGGGAAAGCATAGATGAGACTCTGAGCACAAAAAGGAGTAAACTGGAATAGGCAGCTACTCAGGCAAACTACCAACTTACCAACAGCTATTTTTTCCCCAAAAGAGTGAGAAATCTGAGCAAAATATCATGAAGAACAGAAACACAAGGTCAAAAATGCATATTAAATTGATCACACACATGGTACCTAAGCAATCTGTTCTGCAATTGGGTAATACGTTCTCTGGCTGTTATTTACTGAAAAAGTATCCACAATGAGTGACAAATATAGGAAAGAGAAGAAAATGGGAGATAAACGTCAAGTGGCTCTGTAAGCTTCTTACCAGCTGAGAAAGAAAAAAAAATAACAGGAAACACACAAAGCCCATACTCTGCACACTCCTCCCATGCACACATGGTGGGAAAAATAGGAAACAGGTCTCAGTGCCACAAGTTCCCTAGCCTATCAGAGAGAGACAAAGAAAGCAAAGAAAAAACTTCATGGTATTTTAGAGTGAAACAAACAAACAAAAAAAATGTGCCATAGGGCCTCACCTGCTCTCCTGGCTGGCTAAGCCAAATATGTTACTGGGTTTTAGAATGCTGGAGTCTCCTTCTGGAGGTAGTTTCTAGGTTCTTTCTATCCTGAGCAAAGAATTGGTCAAGACAAGCACAAATAATAGCACAGTTTTATTAAAACTAAGAAAAGAAACAGGCTCTGCAGCACAAATTTGGACCAAGTAAAAGTGGAATATAAATATACCTTACATGAGAGTGGGCCACCATGTAAGAGAGAGCACAATGGCAGAAACTCAATGTGAACTGTTTTTGTATCACCCACTCCTCAGACTGACTTTAGGTGTAGGCTATCCTATGGAAAACCTGCTCAAGTTCTCAGGAGAAGTCCATAGTCTAGAGCTTTGAGAACTGTTCTGCATATGTGTCCTGAGAGTTTGCAATTAACAAATTGCACCTTCTTCCCTAACTACCTTTGTCATGCCCTAATCTCCTATCTCATTATGGGATATGGAGTTGGTGCCCTTCTTATTAGTGGGATTGGGCATCTGCTCATCTAAATCTAAACACATTCTCCAACCTCACTGGACCACCTTTACAGCAAGTCTTCAATACAGTGCCACTGTTGAGTGATCACTTTGTGTTTCTGTCCCTGAACAGTGAAATGATTTCTGACCAAAATGAGCCTATGCTGCAGCTAACCAGATATCTAACAAAAGGCTCCTCCTAGCTCTGACCCCTCCATCACCTAAAACATGTCTGGCAAGTCTGAGTGAGACCTCGATGTGTTTTCCTCCATTGTCTTTTGTTCTCAGTAGGGTTTCTGTGACCCTTGCTCCCTGTCATATGTAAAGAAGTTGAATCATATCGTACCTTTCTATCCAATTGTATAAGCTGAATGTATCTACCTCAACCAATGAACTAATGCTAAGTGTCTTGCCACTGTATCCTCACCTCCCTTTTTTCTAAATCTATATAAACCCCATTCACCACCTAGACTAGGCTGACCACTTTTTGGAGCAGTCCCTGATCAGTCTGCTAGCAAAATAAACCATCCTCCAACTTGCAGGGTATGTGCTCAATTCTCAACATGACTCTGTTAAACCACCTAGAGCTACAACACTGTGAGTTGTATTTGCTACAGTATTCCCACTTACAAACTCCTACACAGTTCCCTGATGCCTGCCTGCTTCACAACAGCTCCAAGGTCAGCCTAATCATGATCCAGGGGGCTCTGCTCTCCATGCTCCTTCATCACTTCTTGCTGGTCACTGGCTCAGGTCTATCTGCAGGTCAGCCTCTGTGGAGAGGCCGAGGTGGGCTGCCACCAGCTCACAACTGAATGCTGCCAGTTATTTTTATAAAAACTTCAGAAGCCAAATTCTGGCAGAAGGAAATATATATTATAGGTCTCTGCCCCAGAAATAAAGCAACCTTCCTTTCTTGAGAATTGCAGGAAAAATATCTTTGCTTTAGTAAAAACTTTGTAATACTTTGTAATAGTGGTCTTGGCTTTTTGCCATCAGCAGATGCTTATAAAAAGCTAAGATTTCAGACAGAGATGAATTGATTTTTTTTTTTTTTTACGTCAATGTCTCACAAAAGATAGTATGTTTTGGAGATTACTGAGAAAAAAAACTTTTCTCATTATTTCTAAAGTTTTATTATTTAATGACACCCAGTTTAAAGCCACAAGTAATTGTTTTTATGTTTCATAGACTGCCTTTGATGACCATGTTTATTATATTGTAAACAGCCACTAAGATCCTCACAAAGTGGCGACTCTGTTATTTCAAGGTAAAGGACTTGTTCTGAGATCACCAGAGCAGGACTCTCTTCTCATGTGGTGGAAAGTAAACCCTTTCAGGGAAAGCCTTGCACACTAATTTCATTCTCACATATACTAAGGTTCATATTCACAGAACAAGCAGGCAAATTTCCACCTACATATGTATGAAAGGAGCCAGCAATGTATTTGTGTGTGTATGCATATGTATATGTGCATGTATGTGTAAATGTAAGTTGGTGAGTGGGTGTGAGGCTTCTCCAAATGCCCTGTTGAGTCTACTTCAACCTTGCTCAGAAACTCAAGCCTGGGTTGTTTCTGCCACCCCCACAGAAGTCTTCTGGGCTCCCACAACACTACACAGTTCCCCTAAGTGAATCATAAGGTCTCCAACTTCTTTAGTATAACATTACAAAGGCCATCAAGCCAAAAGCTGTAGGAACAGCCCCAGACTTGTACTTCATAGTCCCAAGGTTAGAAGGCAGGGTGTGTATTACACTCCTAACCTACTCTAAGATCCCAGAGCACTGAGGTTTTTTTCTCACATTTACATCTTGTTGCTTCTTTCTCTGACCATTTATAGCTAAATGGATGCACCTTGAGGCCATACTCCTAAGTGTAATAAATAGGACACACATATATAAATGCTGAATTGTTTCTCTGGTATGAGAAACAAAGTGTAAATGAGGACTAAAATGTAAGATAGATATTGCAAAATAGGAAGAAAATGTTCAAAGGGGAAGGGGAACTGGGGAAGGGGATAAGGAAAAGAAAAGGAGGGAAAGAAAAAATGAGAAAATAAAGGAAATAAAGCTTTTGTAAAGAAAAAAAAGAAAAAAAAATCAGACACCCCCTCCGCCCCCAATTTAAAGAGCCAGTCCAAAAGTGGGCATCTGAAATGCATGGACACTGCCCAGGTGAAGAAGTACAAATGGGAAATAAATATATGAAAAAGTGTTCAACTTCACTGTATTTTTGCTCATATATTCATGAGAGAGTTTCCCAAACTGCTTCAGAAAGTGGCAAAAATAATGACAGGCATGTGTTCATAGTGAGGTAGAATAATTTGAAGAAAATTATTGTGAATGTGTGTTTTAGTATAACTAATTTAAGCATTCACTGCAAATTTTAATCACTCCTTGGACAGATTAAAACAAAATTAATATGACTGAACTTAAAATGGGAAGTGTTGGCTCCCAAAATCCAAAGTATCAACCAGGAATTCACCAAGAGAGCAAGAAGCCTCCTTGGCCAGAGCAACCAAGCCAATGTCATCAGTTTCAAGTCAGTATCTCCATGTCACAGGTCTATGTCTCATCTTTGATCTTGGGGTACCACCTTATTTTTATTCACTTAAGATCACCTTTCTCCACACAGTCAAAAATCTGAAAGTAGAGCTACTAACAAATCCCTATTCTACATCTTACTACTTCTATTTCAGAGAAGATCTACTTGTTTTAAAGTCCCCTGTCCAAACTGCCAAGACAGAGGCTAGGCCCAGGGCCCTATTTTTGGAAAAATCAACATTGCAGGGGACAAGGCTGTGACCAAACACTGCAGCTTTCACAGAGCTACAATGGGCTCCACTCTGAAATGCTGCCCATTACTTATCAACAGGAAAGGAAAATGTACAAACCAATCTGAGTCAAGGTTCTCTCAGCTCTGAAATAGTTGTACAGCCCTTGTTTCTCAATGGCCAGACCAGCCTTGTCCTCAGCTCCAGACCCTGAGCCCTGCCATTGGTAGAAGCCACACCCCTCAGCCACAGAAGCTCAAATCTAAGGGCAAGGCACACTTTCCCTTCTCTGGTCAGTCTCCAGGCCTTCCTCACAACAAGCAATAAGATTTCTCCACCTGCTCAGGGGAAGATCTGGCCTCTGGAATGCCTACCCTATACTTCATTATTTTACTCTTAATCCACCTGAAGTCTGCTGGGCACAAAGTGCTCCAGGGAGATCATGATCATATCCAGATTCCTGAGTGCTGGCTGTGTGTGCCCTCCCTGTGGGTTACTTCTGCTACCTCCCTATCCAATCCCCCCTCCCTGATTATGGCTCCCAAGGGTATTTGGCCTTAGCTGAGCTGTCCCCTCCTCATGGGTGTGTTCAATGGCAGGTGCCCTGGAATGACCACTAGGCTGAATTAAACACTAAGACATCAAACATATGAATGTATTTGCAGCAGTGCTGCAGATCCCTTTCCTCAAGTGTCTCCCTTCATCTCTGTTAGTGGGTTGTGGTTCATTCAGTAATGACCCCCTCCACATAGCTCCAAGTCCTCATACCTACAAAGAGCCCTGCTCTTTGTAATTCTGAGGCCTCACTTGGACTCCCTGGAGGGCATTTGTCCTATGCACATCCACAGCTCAGCACAGCAGCTGGGTCAGATGCAAACAGGAAAGTGCAACAGAGATAACTGAAGATAATTTATTCTTAGAAAACCAAATCATGAACCAGAGAGGTTAACAATAAAGAGCATGGGACCTGGGGAATTCTATAAGGAACTGTCCCTTTTCAGCTAGGTAACTCTGATTCTAAATTTGGTGTCACTTGTTAGGCAAGGTTAGTAATGGGATCTAGAGAACTGTGCAATGTAAGTGACATTGTGGCTATGGGGACAGCACCAGCTCCCACAGCAGAGGGAGGATGCAGAGCTACTTGTCATTATGATTGCCCCAAAACAACACTTCTTAGGTTAAGCAGTGTTAGTGCTCCACAAAAGAAAAGTAAATATGCTGCTAATGATTTTGTAGCATGCAGTCATGAAGGATAATAATAATTGCTTATACTGATAGTAGGTCCATTCCAAATGTTCCACACAGTTTAATCCTTGTAACAATCCTAGACCCAGGACTACTGATAGTCCCAATTTATGAAAGTTTGACTTATGCTCTTTCAATTATGCTATGGTACAAATGTGATACACATTTGATAGAAATACAACTCAGATTAGGAGTTCTGTCTGACCTTTTTTAGGCCACCAGGAGGTAATATGGCCCTCTCTTATGATTTGGAGCAGCAGCAGTATGGAATCAGCCCTGGCATCACAAGGGGAACAAAGAAGAGGCCACCCTCCATTGTGTTGCTGACTTAGGATGTTCAGAAAGTTAGGGGCATTCATGCATTTTTAATTTACAATGGAAAGACACCCCATGGCAATCCCAGAGTATCTGTATTAATAGACCTGTCTTACAGGTGAAGAACAGAGCCTCACAGAAGTGACACTACTTGCCCTAGGCCACCCAGCCTTATGAGCAGAGATGGAATCTGAACACACCCACACAGCTTCCAACTCGGTTACCCTGAGAATGTAGTGCAATATGTGCTTGTGTACTCCCTCCCCTCAAAAAGACACAAAACAGCAGTTATGTCATCCTGCAACATCTGATTTCATCCACGGGGGAAGGAAGCATCAGACCTGGATCATAGGTGAACTGCACTGATATCAGGCAGCAAGGAAGAAGTTGGCATGAGAGCAGAGAAGTGCTCTGCATCCTACCTATCTATCAATCCTCAGATCACCCCTCCTGGTATGCACACGACCCCAAGGAAGGCTGGACTCAGACCCACCCTCTCTTGTCAGACCCACCACAGTGGAGACAAGAGACTGAAAGGAATGAGAGGTGGGCACACAACAGACTTTTGTACTGGCTCAAATGATCCTAATTTAGGGACAGACCCATAGATGTCTGTGCTCTTTGCTTAGCATTAGATAAAGAGGCTGTATGCACCAGGTCAGGGACTTCCCTGACCTTTGTGGGATTTGCCTTTTATCTTCCATGTTATTCTACCAAGCTGCACCTGCCTTTAAAATGCACAATGTTGCCTTTTATCCTTTTATTGTAGATAGGTAAGTTAATTAGATTATCTTGTAGGCAGTTAGACAGGACCACCCTCAAGGTACCAGCCCTCAAGTAGCCAGCTCTCAAGGAGCCAATCCCGTGGAGAGCCAACAACTAAGGAGTTGGAGAACAACTAAGGCACATTTACTGGCTAGCATTATAAAAAGGAAAAGTAGTACCACTTCCTCTAGAGACAGATTGCAGTGACTGATATTCTAAATGGAAAATTCCTTGTATGTGACTTGTCTTCCCATTTGATCCCCATTTAATCAATATTACCTGGATGACTGTACTTGTAATATTATTGGTTGGTCATGGTTTTGCCCTACCTCATGCCCACCTTGTAATTTTCCACTGGGTCTTATAGTTTTGTCCCACCTTGAACCCTCCTCACCTTGTGGCTTTGCTCCATAAAAAAAACCCTGGGGAATAGGATCCCAGGCAACCCATTTTCCAGTCTCCCTTCTGTCTCTCTTAGAAGCTTTCTTTCTCTCAATAAATTTTTCCTGCTCATCACCTCTGTCATTTCTAGAATTCATTCTTTGATTTTAGAGAACACAAACTCAAGTTTCAGATACCTAGCAGGTTTGGGAGTTACAGCTATTCCCCCTGTATCAATTTGATCTAGATGTTGAGCAAAATTTACTATCCTGAAGTATTTTCTAGGCTTCTATGAAGACAAAAGAAATTCTCCTTTGTCTCCACTTAATGAAAAGGAAGTTTGTGCACTTTAAAGAGTGTAAGGAAATCAAGTCATCCCCTCCTTCCTCCTCAGCCCTGAGTGTCCAGCCTTGACTTACAGAAGACTAACAGAGTTTTATCATGCAGAGATCACTATTTGTGGGGGGCATAATGGGAAAGAACAGAGCTTTGAGATCTGCCTCTAACCTTGATGAGATCCATGTTAGCTGTATGGCCTTGGGCAAGTCATTTATCATTTCTAAGTCTCTAATTCCTCAGTTCAAAAACAGAGCTGGAATCCCCTATACTATGGCAGACAGGTAAATTAATTAGATATTTTGTAGGCAGTTAGACAGGGACAGCCCATGAGGAGCTAACGTGGTGGACAGTCAAGGAGTTAACATGGAGGATAGTCAAGACACATTCACTGAAGGCCAGAATTATAAAGGGAGAGAGACTACCACACCCATGTAGGATGAATAGAAGTGACTGATATTCTAAATAGGTATCAATCAGCTGGGTGGAGTACAAAGATCTTCCAAGGAAGATCCCTGACCCACCCCTTTCCACCAAAAATCCTTGCTCTTTCCTAGTATGCTTGCTTGCTATGTGACTTCTTTTTCCACTGGATCCCCATTTAATCAAGATTACCTAAGCAACTATACTTGTCATAATCTTATTGGTTGTTCATAGTTTTGTCCACCTTGTGATTTCTCATTGTATAAAATTATCTAAGTGACTGTACTTGTAATCTTACTAGTTGACTACAGCTTTGTTCCACCTTGAACCCACCTCACCTCATGGCTTTGCCCCATAAAGCACCTTTGAGAAGTTGGGTGAGCAGGCAACCCACTTTCTGGTCCCCCTTCTGTCTCTCTTAGACAGAAGCTTTCTTTCTCTCAATAAATTTTTTCCTACTCTTAACCTTCTTTTTTCCTAGGATTCATTCTTTGATTTTAGAGAACATGAACATGCATTTCTGATGCCTAGCATTCTGATACCTAGCAGGTTTGGGAGTTACATCTCTTCCTCCTATATCACTATGACAGTAAAATAATTGAAAGGTGTCACAGACTTAACTCTCAGCACATAACCCCATAAATGCTACCAAGAACTGCTGGATTAGGCAATAGCCTCGCACATTTCTAGAGAATACATCACCCATGGTGCCCTGAGTGTCTCCTCACAGTTGGCACCCAGACGGTGTGCCCAGTGTGGACTTTGTGTGAAGGCACGGTGGCTGTGAGCAGCTCATCTCAGGAAAGTGACATGGTCTCAGCAAAAGCAGAGACCCTTGTACCAGCAGAACTCTAAGTTGGTCTGAGGTAGCCAGACTTCCTTGTGTGCAGGACATGTTGCACATAGATGGTGGAGCCTATCCTGGACAAGTTTTGGTTGTTGTTGGTGTTGTTTTTGCTGTGCTGGGAACAGAATTCAGAGCCTCATGCATACTGGGCAAGTGCTCACTGAGTGAGACCAGGGCTCATCAATCAGCTTTGAAGTAAACATTTTTTCTGCCTTTGCCCTGAGGCAGTCACTCTGTCTTCCCCCCTCACTCACCCTGCACAGGCGACTAAATTTCCTGGAGGCAAGGGGGTGGGTAGGGTGGAGGGGCTTTGCCAGCCCCAGCTCCATTCACATCTTCCAATCTTTTGGCACATGAACACCTTGTCTGGGCTGGAGTTTAAGAAGATACTGGATTTAAAAATCTCCCATAGACCACAATCAGATATTGTAGAGGTGTTTCTTTAGAAATGGATTGTCAGTCAAAATTATTCAGGTTCTTCTTGACTCAAATAATTGAATGAAACAAGCCAAAATCGTGCCAAACATTTATTTGAAAAGTGTGAGGTAAATGGGTATAGGAAAAACTAGCTCTGCAGAATGAACTTGGGCCAAATAAAGAGAAAAAGAGGGTAAAAGCAAAAATAAAAGTATACACTGTGTCTGAGAAACATGGTGGGGGGTACCATGCAAACTCACACACTATACTGCTGTCCTTGATGGCCTCTTCTTTTATGCCATCCACAACTTGGAGCTGTGAGAATTTCTGCACATGGGTCTTTGCATTGTCCTGGGATTTTGTGATTGACAGGTCCTGCTCATTTCCCCAGCCAGCTTTGCCACTCCTTGTCTCCTATATCAGTGGGGCATTCACACGGGCTGGCCAGCTCACTGGACACCCCGCTGTTACCACCCTGTGAAAAGTGAGGCTGGCAGGCTGAGGTCCGCAGCTCCAAAGGTGAACCTCTAGTGAAGGCTGTGGTGTCAGCCTCAGGTCCTACCTGGGTTAGTTTTTAGTTCAGGGAACAGTGTGAGTGGTAAAGGCTTTAGAAGTTTGAGTCTCAGTGCTATTTCCATCTCAGAAAAATGAGCTTTATAGAACAGATCAAATATCTGTTATCCAAAATGCTTGGGACCAGAATTGTTTCAGATTTTAAAATTTTTCAGATTTTTAAATTGCATATACATAATGAGATACCTTGAGGATGGCATAAGTCTAAATAAAAATACAAAATAAATTTGTGTTTCACATGCACAAATTTATTTTACAGGCTGGAGTATTTTATAGCCTGAAAATATTTTATACAATATTTTTAATAATTTTGTGCATGAAACTAAGTAATAAATTATGGAATTTTCCACTTGTAGTATCATATCTGGGTTCAAAAAGTTAAAGGTTTTTGGATTTCAGATTTTCAGATTAACAGTGCTCAACCTGCCCTAGAATTCCTTTTTAAATGATATATAATAATTATACATATCTATGGCAGATAGTGTGATACTCAATGCACGTATACAAAGAATAATGATATAGGGTAAGTAGCATTTTTACTAGGTAAGTAGCATTTTTCCTCAGTCTCCTATCATGAAGGCTGCCTGTGCAGAAGGAGCAGGAAAAACACTCACAGCTAATGCTCAAAACCTCCCAGCTGCCTCGCTAGCACCAGGGTAGCAGTTCTGGACTGTCCCATCTTGTGCAGAGCCCACTACTCAACCTGACCCAAAGGGCATGCTGATTCCAAGACTGTTGGTAGAAGGCAGCTAAACACAGGAGGATGGGTCCTGAGTGCCAACTGTAGGACAAGAGCAGGGGGTAGAGCCAAGAGTCTAACCCAGGCTCAGAGAGGTTCATCTGTGAGGTGAAGGCTTTCCTCTCATCTGGGTCCCACAAAGATTAGGAAGGCATCTGATAAACTATGAGGCTTTCATGAGAAGAAAAGAATTCTTGACACAGCCCAGGAAACAGCTACACCAAGAATATAACTGTGGGGAACATATTTTCATTATTTATCAATTAATTTTGTTGCTGGGGATTAAACCCAGGGCTTCTACCACTGAGCTCTACTCCTAGGCTTAATTAATTAATTATATATCAGAGGCCTGCATTCACCAAGCCTCTATTTTGTGCCATATCGTATTACTAGAAAAGGAGGATAAAAAATAAATAAATAAAAATAAATAAATAAATACATAAATAAATTTAAAAAAAGAAAAGGAAGATAAAATAAGAGGCCAGATGTGGTATCTGTTTAGAATCCAGTAAGGAAGACAAAAGTAAAAACAAAGAGTTGCAGTATGAAGGAATTGTACAGTGGTTTTCCAATACGAAAGGCATGATTCCTATAAATCTTTGGCTAGAAATAGAAGGGCTGTGATGAAGGTGGTTTGGTCTTCTGAGAACTTGGAGAGGAAGTTGGCTACCCTAGAATGGGCTCAGATTATTTTTGTTTCCATTAAGTTTAGTGGTACATTTTAGGTATAGAGTATGATGACACACACACATCATTGGGATCTTGTACCTTTACATGATGCATCTTGGTTCTTATTTTTTCCCCATTCCCCTGCCCTCCCTTCACCCCTCCACCCTTCCCTATTTGCAAAGATTTTGTTTCTGCCTTTTCCTTTTCTCATATTTATTCCTTTCCCTTCATTTTTCCCCTACCCCTCTCACTTCCCCTTCCCCTTTAGACCTTTTCTTCCTATTTCACATTATCTATTATACAATTTGATCTTTATTTACACTTTCAGTTTCTCACACCAGAGAAACAATTTGGTATTTACACACGTGTGTCCTATTTATTTCACTTAATAGTATCACCTCAGTGTGCATCCATTTAGCTACATGTGTCTCTAGGATCTCATTCTTTATGGAGGAGTAGCACTCCATTTACTTCTTTTTTGGGGTGATTTTAATCTTTTTATTGCAGAAAATAAGAAAATAATTATTTTTCTAGAAGAGAAATTGCACAGATTCATTCTCCTACAAATGGCACAAATGATACTATTTCTGCCTCCATCACCTTCCAGCCTTTCTTTCCTTTGATATTCATAGAGCAAAATCTAATGCATGAAAAGCCCTCCGAATTGCTGGTATTTCAAAATGCCCTCGCCTTCAGATTAGATAAACAGCACAAAGGTGATCACCACTTTAAAAAAAAAAAAAGTGTGAAATGCATTTTCATCAGTCCACTCAAACCCATGGCCCAGGCCTCCCTTTTAGGGGTGAATCCTGGTTTTCAGGAAAGCAAGCTGACCAGATTTGCCTGCAGACTGGGGTCAACAATCACTGCAAGGCATCACATAGAATCCTCACTAGCATGCTTCTCTAAGAGGTTTCATAACGGGACTATTCATAACAGACTCTTCTTGTCCAGTTATAACCTTAAAGTAGCTATGCAAATTAGCAAAGCAGTGAAAGAAAGCACACTATTGGGCAGGAGAATTTTTTTTCCCTTACATTCTTTAATTGGTACATTTTAGGTATATAATATATTTACATTTATCATTGAGTACTTGTACCTGTACATGATATATCTTGGTTCTTAT
>NW_004624732.1:15928417-15951844 GCF_000247695.1 Heterocephalus glaber | reverse complement strand
TCTGATTTTTTTCAGTTCTTTATATATTCTACATAGCAGTCCTTTGTCTGAGGTACAGCTGCTAAATTTTTTTCCAGCATTGTAGGTTGTCTCTTCTGCTATCCATTTTTTATTAATCTCTTTGTTTCTGCTTTGCCTTACTCAAATAAAAGATGCCATGCAGTATTTGAACTTCTGTGTCTTGTTTATTTCACTCAGCATTATATTTTCAAGATGCATCCATTTTCTTACAAATGTCTCAAATCCCTTATGTATAAATACCACATTTTCTTTATCCAATCATCTGTTGATGAGTATAGGCTGCTTCCAGGATTTAGCTATTATGAGTTGTGTCACTATAAATGTTGTTATGCTTCTGTCACTGTAGTATGATGTCTTAATCTCTTTGTGGAAAACACATAGAAAGGGGATAACTGAGTCATATGGAATTTCTCATTTTAGTTTTTTGAAAAATCACTATACTGACTTCCTTAATGGTTTTACTAGATTACATTCCCACCAACAGTATAGGATGGTTCTTTTTCACCACAGCCTCAACAATAGTAGTTAATTTTTGATTTCTTGGTGATTGCCATTCTTTCTGGAGATAGAATCTTAGCATTATTTTGATTTGGATTTCTCTAATGGCTAAAGGTATGGAACATTTTTTTCATATATTTGTTGGCCATTTGTACTTCTTTCTCTGTGATATGTCTGTTATTCCATGCACCAATATCTTGCCTGGGTCTTTAAGTAGTCAAAATTTTTTAAGTTCTTTATGTATTCTAGATATTAGTCCTCTATCTGAGGAATAGCTAGCCAAATATTTTCTCATTCTGTAGGTTGTCTCTTCAGTCTATTAATTAATACTTTTGCTGTACAGAAGCTTCTAATTTGATATAATCCTATTTGATGATTCTTGTTATTTCTTGTGCAATTGCAGTTCTGTTTAGAAAATCTTTTCCTACACCTATGACTTCAAGAGTTTTAACTATTTTATCTTACAGAAGGCTGTTTGTGTTTTAATGTTTAGAACTTTGATACATTTTTATTTTAATTTAGTACATAATGAGATATATTTGTCCAGTTTCTATCTTCTGCAAACAGTTATCCAGTTTTCCCAGCACCACTTGTTGAATAGGCTTTCCTTGAATGTATGTTTTTGGACACTTTGTCAAAGTTCAAATACTTGAATGTGGCAGGGATGTTTCTGTATCCTTAATTCTGTTCCATCAATTCATGTATCTGGGTTTTTTTTCCAGTACCATGCCATTTTTATCACTATTTCTTTGTAGTATAGCTTGTAGTCAGTTATTGTGATATCTCTTGCTTTGCTCTTGTTGTCCAAGATTGCTTTTGCTAAATTAGGTCACTTCTGACTCCATATGAATTTTCAATTGTTTTCTCTAGACCTGTGAAGTATGCTGTTGGTACTTTGGGACTGTATTGAATCTGTACAACAGTTTGAAAGTATGGCCATTTTGACAATATTGGTTCTGTCTATTCAGGAGCAAGAAACATTTTTCCATTTTCTGATGTCTTCTTCAATCTCCTTCTTCAGAGTACTGTAGTTTTCTTTGCAGAGGTCTTTCATCTCCTTGGTTAGGTTAATTTCTACATGTTTTCTTTTTCTTGAAGCTACTGTGAATGCTATTGTTTTCATAATCTCCTTTTCATCCCCTTCATTATTTGTGCACAAAAATTCTACTGAGTTTTGTATATTGATCTTTTCTCCTGCTACTTTACTGAAGTTTGTTATTAATTCTAAGAGTTTTTTGGGCCTTCTATGTAGAGTATCATGTCTTCTGCAAATACTGATAATTTGAGTTCTTCCTTTTCTATATGTATCCCTTTTATTTCTTTCTCTTGCCAGATTTCTCTGGCCAATGTTTAAAGTACTACATTGGATAGAACTGGTGATAGTGGGCATCCTTGTATTGTTCCTGATTCAAGAGGGAAAGATTTTAACCTTTCCTCATTTAATGTGATGTTGATTATTGCTTTTTCATAAACAGCTTTTATCAAATTCAGGTATGGTCCTTCTACACTTATTTTCTTCAGGGCTTTTATCAGAGTGTTGGATTTTCTTCAAAAGCCTTTTCTCCACCTATTAATATGATCACAAGTTTTTTTTTTTTTATCTTGGTTCTGTTTATATGACATATTATATTTATTGACACTTGTGTTTAACCAGCTTTGCATCTCTAGTATGAAACCTACTTGGTAATCATGTATGACCTTTTCATGATGTGCTGCATTCTATTCACTAATATTTTGTTGAGGATTTTTGCATCTATGTTCATTTAAAAGATTGGCCTATAATTTTCTTTTATAGTTAGGTCTTCACCCAATTTTGTAATTAGATTTTTTTAGTTACTTTTCTCTTTTGTTGGTAAATCTTTCTTTAATCATTTTGCAAGATTGGCCCACCAGCAAAACCTTCTGATACCTTTTCTACACCTGGGAATAACTCTATTTCCCTTAATTCCTGAGTGATATTTTTATTGATATAGGATTGATTTGGGATTGACCATTCTTTCTCTTAAGAACTTGAAAAAAGGTTACAACACTTTCTCTGGCCTCTATTCTTTGTGATGAGAAATTTGCTGTCACTCAAATTGAATCTTTGGTTTTTAGATCATTAACTATGTGCTATCATGGTATGAATTTCTCTGAATTTCTGAATTTATCTTTCTTGTAAATCTCTCAGCATCTTTAATTTGTAAGTTTGTGTCTAATATGATTTCGGGATTTTTGAACCATTTTTATCAATTTTCTCAGCCACAAATTTCTACTTTTCCTTGCCCTTCTGTTTCTCTGATGATACATATATACATTATTGTATAATGATCTCACTAACTCTTAAGGACTTTTTTAGTGGTACTGGAGATTGAACTCAGAGCCTTCACCCTAAGCTATAGCCCCAGTCTAATTTTTATTTTTAACTTTAAGAGAATGTCTCAATAAGTTGACCAGGCTGGGCTCAAACTTGTGATTCTCCAGCCTCAGTCTCCAGAGTGCTGGAATTACAGGCATGTGACACAAAAACTAGCTTCTTCATTTTAAGACTATTTTTAGTCTATTTTGTTGTTATTTTTCTCAGAAAGAATAGCCCACTCAATACTACCTACCACATTAACTGCCATATTGCATTCTTTATTACATGCTCTTATTTTCTGCTAGTGTACAATGTATTTAAGCCTCTGTGTCCTGTCTTTGTACATAGGTATAGAAGTCCTATGAGTGTATAACTGTTAGAAGAATTACAAGCCTCTGGCATTTATATCTCCATAAAACATTAAACACAGACCTGTCAACCACAGCCAAATTCCTAGAAAAATTAACATAAACCCTCTCACTAAATATCTGTTCACTGCAGCATCCACTGTACAATATAATATATGCTTTCAAACAAAAAATTACGAACCACAACAAAAGCCAAGAAAAGGCAGACTGGACATATATAGCAACCATTAGAACAACTCCTGTGTGACACAGATGCTGAAAGTCTCAGAAAGGGAAGTTAAATAACTATAACTAGTACACTAAAGCCACTAATGAGAAAAGTGCATAATATAGAAGACCAGACAGAAAATGTCAGAAAAGAAATGGAAACTTGAAAAATAATAAGAGGGAAAATTTTGAAATCAAAATTTCAGTCACAAAAATGAAGAATACCTAGTAGAGATGACATGACTAACAATCAGAAGATTTTATCACAGTGCAGCAGAATCTTTCTAACTAAAAGATTTAAAAAATTAAAAGGAAAAACAACCCAGAATAGTTCCAGAATTGTGGGAAAATACTAAAAGGTGTGACACATACGTAATTGAAATACCAAGAGAACAGACCAAAAGAAAAACTTGAAGTAATGATTGTGAGGGTCTTCAAAATTACCAGGCTAATCTGAAATGAACAGACATTTCTCAGACAAAATAGTAAAAGCAGCAAATAAACATATGAAAAAATGTTCAGCATCACTGGTCATTTGAGATATGCAGATGAAAACAACACTGAGATTCCACCTCACCCCACAAAGAATGGCTGCTATTAAGAAATCAACCAATAACAAATGCTAGTGGGGAGAAAGGAACTCTTGTCCATTGTTGGTGGGAGTGTAGACTGATGCAACCACTGTGAAAATCAATATAGAGATACCTCAAAAAACTAGGATTAGAGGTCCCATTTGACCCAGCTATTCCCCTGCTGTATATCTTCCCAAAAGAATTAAAAGAATCATACCACAGTGATATATGTGCACCCATATTCATAGCACCACAGTTTGTAATAGCTAAAACTTGGAAACAGGCCAAGTCCCCATCAACTGGAGATTGGATAAAGAAGATGTGGTTTTCCTAAAATAAAATGGAATACTACTAAACCATAAAGAATGAGAAACTAGAGACATTTGTAGCTAAATGGATCCACATTGAGGCCGTACTCTTAAGTGAGATAAATAGCACACGTGTAAATACTAAATAGTTTCTCTGGTATGAGAAACTAAAAGTGTAAATAAGGATTAAAATATATAATTGATAATGTGAAACAGGAAGAAAAGTTCTAAAGGGGAAGTTGAAGTGGGAGGGGGAGGAAAGAAGGGAAAGAAAAAAATATGAGAAAAGGAAAAATGGAAACAAAGTCTTTATAAATAGGGAGAGGTGGAAGGGTTGAGGGGAGGGCAGGTGAACAGGGAAAAATAAGAACCAAAATATATCATGTAAAGGTACAAGTTCCCAATGATGAATGACACTGTATAGTATACCTAAAATGCACCAATAAACCTAAAGAAAACAATTACCAGGCACAAAACACTAAACAAGGAAATTCAGAAAATACCAAAGACATAAAAAGAATCTTTAATAAAACCATGAAAAATTCCATCTAATATAGAAATAATAAAAATAACATTAGGCTTTAAAAAAACTACACAAGCAAAAGGACAGTACAGTGAAATATCTAAAATATAGACAGGATAATACACCATCCTTGAGATCTATATCAGGGACATTATATTTTAAATGCAAATAAGAAATAAAGATTTTCTCAATACACAGAAAGAATTCAATGTTGGAAAATTGTCTCTGAAAAAAAGTCAATATAAGGTATTCAGGCAGAGAAAAATGAATAGGCCAAAACTTGGATCTATAGAGAGGAAAGAAGAACATCAAAGAAGGAATAAATTTACATATATGGGTCTTGTGCATGCTAGGTAAGTGCTCTACCACTGAGCTAGGTCCCCAGCCCTGTTCTGATTCTTAATTGATCAACTTAAAAGTCAACACATTGCTTAAAGCAAACTGGATGATTAGAGATTTGAAATGAAATGACTGACAGAAATGTTTCAAGGAATAAGAAGAAAAAATTGTCAATGTATGCTAAGTGGTATAGTGTTCTTTGAAGGCAGACTTAGATATGTTTAAAATGCATATAGTAAACTTTAGGAAAAAATCAACACTTCTAAAATGTAATGATACGCTGAGAGAAGATAGGCTGCAATCATATGAAATGTTCAATTATATCAAGAGAAAGCACAAAAGGAGAGAAAAAAGCAACAGCAAATATTGGAGAAAATAGAAAGAGTCATAAATAGAGGACAATAATCTAGCTAGAGCAATAATCATCTAAACACGGTCTAAATAAACCAATCAAAAACAAGGATTGTTAAAGTGAGTTAAAAGAAACTACATGTGGAATATAAGAATCCAATTTTAAATACCAAGATTTGAGTTTTAGTAAACAGATTGAGTAACATATGCTCTGCTCAATTAGGCAGCAATAACTCATTCCTAATAAATTGAAGAGGTAGAATCTTGCAACAGACTCAAAACCCAAAAGCCACACCTGGAAGGTACTTCTGAGAAGTAGTCATTTCCTAAGGGTTCTGAGTACTGGCAATAAATCTACTAACCATAAGCAATTTACAAGCATCAACACAGAAGATAAACTAAAACAAACAAACAAACAAAAAAAACCCAGAAAATGAGCACACACTTAAACAAGATGCAACCTCAGACTTTCAGCTTAGTAAAGGCAAACCCAGGGGGAAATATGGTGGAACAATCCTAAAGCCACCCACCTGGATTCTGTGAAGTAGTAACAGTGGAATTAACAAAGCAGATGAACAATAGAAATAGGCTCTAGAGAAAAACAAAGCAGCAATAATTTCTCAGATAACTACAGAGATGGTGACCATAATGAAAGACATGCTTAGTGACTCTAGAGCAGATACAAATGAAAAAAAAAAAAAAATAGAGGAGCTCAGGAAAATGATGGCTATCATGAATGCCCAGCATAGGAAAGAATGGAATCCATGAAACAAATTCAAGTAGATATTCAGGACATTAAAAATTCTATTGAAAGCATGTGCAGCATGAGTTAAATTGAGGACAGAATATCAAATATAGAAGACAAGACCATAGTTAGCAATCATGAAAAGAAAGATTTCTTAAAAATAGCAAGGGACCACAAAAAATGAACCCAGTAGCTGTTAATGATGCAAACAAGAATAACAAAAGATTGATCAGAGTCAGAGAAAAGGAGGAGATAGCACAAATGACAAAAAACCAGTTCACAGAAGTAATGGCAAAAAACATCCCAAACAGGGAAAAAAAAATTGACACACAGATAAGGGAAGTATAAAGAACTCCAATTATCCAGGATAACAAAAAGGCATATAATAGTCAAGATTCCAGAAATTCAACACAAGTAAAAATATATCAAAAGCTGTTAGAGAATAGAAACAAATCACCTATAAAGCAAATTCCATCAGAATCACAGCAGACTTCTCACCACAAACCCTCAAGGAGGTCTTGGAGTGAAATATTTCAAGCCCTAAAAGGAAACAACCTCCAACCCAGATTGATGTACCCCACAAAACTATATTTCAAAATTCAGGAGAAATAAGATACTCCCATAATAAAGAACACCTGAAGAAATTCATGAACACCAAACCAGCACTCCAAAGTGCTCTGAAGGATATTCTAGAAAGAGAAACAAGGATTACAACTCCATGAACCCCAACAGAATGCATCCACCAGGTAAGGCAAGAAATTAAACAAAGGAGGAAAGAAGAGAGTCAATAACAAGAAAATAATATGACAGGGGTAAGTAAATACATATCAGTTATCACCATCAATGTTAATGGTCTCAATTCACCAGTCAAAAGAAACAGACTGGCAGAATGGATCAAGAAGCAAGATCCAACAATACTCTGAATACAAGAAACACATTTAATTAAAAAAGAAATTCATAGAAGGAAAGTGAATGGATAGAAAACAATACTCCATGTGACAGGAACTCAGAAAAAGGCAAGGATAGTTATTCTATTTTCAGACAAAGTGAATTTCAAACCAAGACTAATTAAGAGAGGTAAAGAAGGCCACTACATCACTGTAAAGAAAACAATCCAAGATGAAATACCAATCAAATATATATGCACCAAATACCAGTGCACCCAACTACATAAAACAAATATTAACAGACATGAAAAATCAAATAGGCACTAATACAGTTTTAGTGGGGGAACCTCAATACCCTACTGTCACAAATAGATTAACTGGACAAATAATCAACAACAAAATATCAAAACTGAACCAATTATTTGAACAAAGGGATTTGATAGATATCTATAGAGTGTTCCACCCCACAACATCAGAATATACATTCTTTTAAGCTGCACATGGAATCTTCTCCAAAATAGACCACATTTTAGCTCATAGAACATGCTCAAGTAAAGATAAAGGAATTGAAATTATCCCATGCATATTATCAGACCATGGTGCAATGAAATTAGAACTCAATGCCAGAAAAAAACCACAAAAACTTCATAAACACATGGAAATTAAATAACACCCTTCTGAACAACCAATGGCCAATAGATAAAATTAAAGAAGACATTAGACAGTTTCTACAATTAAATGGTAATGCAAATGCAATGTACTGGAACTTATGTGACACAATGAAAGCAGTCCTATGAGGGAAATTTATACCAGTGAATATCCATATCAGCAAAACAAAGCTGGCTCAAATGAACAATCTAATGTTGAACCCCAATCTTCTAGAAAAAGAAGAGCAAGTCAAGCCCAAAGCTTGTATAAGGGAGGAAATTATAAAGGTCAGAGCAAAAATTAATGCAATGCAGACTAAGAAAGTAACTCAATGAGTAAATGACTCATTGAAGAGTTGATTCTTTGAACAATTAAATAAAATTGAGAAACCCTTAGCCAACTGAATCCAAACAAAGGAAAGAAAAGACTCACATCCATGCAATTAGAAATGAGAAGGGTGAAATCTCAACAGAATCTACAGAAATCCAAAAGATCATTATTATGCTTGTGTCTAGCTGTCCCCGTAAACTGTCATGCAGTTGTATGTGGGGCTTTTTCTGAGGTGGCTTAATCTAGAATATGTGGTTGATTCATAGTGCAATGCTCAGCTAAAGGGCACTAGGATTAAGAGTGTGAGTGCTGCCTGCCCTAAGTAGACTAGATAAAATAAAAGTGGTAGAAAGATGCTGCTAAGGTTTCTTGCTGTTTGCCACTGTCTGTCCACTATGAACTATTGTCCCTCTGCCACCCTGCCTTGGAGCTAGCCTATTATGGACTGAAACCTCTATGAACTGTAAGCCAAATAAACCTTTACCTTTTTAACTTTTGGTGTTGGGTATTTTGTCTCAGCAATGAGAAAAGTAACTGAGACAGAACATGGTACCAGAGAAGTGGGATCATCGCTGTGACATTACCAGGCCAATTGACTCAAAGTCTTTGGAACTGACTGTGGGAAGGGGAAGAGTTAGAAAGATTTGGGAGTGCCAGTTGAAAAAGTAGAGCTTGAATGCCTTAGGCATTCAATTCTCCCATGAATGCATGGGAGATTTTGGCCAGAGCTCAGAGACCAGAAAGTGGGTAAACACTAGGCTCAGGAGGTTTCTGCTGGGAAGATGAACTGCCTTAGCTGCTGGACTACAGATAGTGTGTGCTTTGACTTGACAGAAAGATTGTCTGCATTTTTTTCATGTCCAGAGATTTTGCCTGAGACTGAGATTAAGGGCAGCAGACTAATTAATCTGGTAGAAGTATAAAGGCAGTCTGAGGCTGTGGCATGGATATTGTTGGGGGCTTTTAGCCAGATTTATGTTGAGGATCAAAAGCAAAAAATCCAATAGAATGATTTACAGTGTTTTGAGTTTGGGCTAGGGATTTAGCTCAGTGGTTCTGCCACCTGCCTTGCAAGAGCAATGTCCCAAATTCAATCCCTGATACCAAAAAAGAAAAAGTTTTGAGTTTGGCCAGAGGAAGTTCCAGTAAAGTTGCAGCCTGCAAAGATAGAGGACAGTAGATCTTGTTTACTGAGAAGGAAAGGGAGAATAGAAAAGATGGCTTGAGTGACTCACAAGAAGCAGCAGGACTCCACCCTTAGCCTCAAAATTGGAAAAGTGAAAGGCTTTGTTTTCAGAGCACCATGTTACAGCATGGTGGTGGCTGAGGGAAGTTCTTCCTTGGAATTTGGTTCATAGGCACTAGACCCCTATAGGCAAGAGAGAAGGAAAGGCTAGCTACTGCTCCAACTGGCAGCAGACCTTGGCATCATTCACATAGCACTGGTTTTAGGTGCATGCAGAATGGAAGAGCTGTGAGGTCAGGAAGGCTTCCACCCAGATTCCAGAAGACCTGGGAACCTAAGAAGTGTGCCCCTGAGAAGGCAGTTTGTGAAGCTGTGAGTGTGAAGCCAAAGGTATAGTGGAGACCCCTGAAATTTGGAGAAGACAGGACCATAGATCTGAGGAAAACTGCAAGGAGGGAGCAGAGCTGGCCCCAGAGAGAAGCTATGGGAACAACAACCACCCCACCCCCACAGTGCCATAGAGGCAGAGCCACCCAACCCCTTTGGAGTTCACAACTTGCCACAATCTCCTTCAGATGCTGGGAGTGGAACTATGGGACTTAATGTTTACCTTGCTGGATTTTGGACTTGCTTTGGTCCTATTCCTTTGTATCCCCATGTTTGAAACTTTTGGAATGGAAATGTCTATCTTGTGCCACTGAGTGTTGGAAGCATTTTATATTCTCTTCATTCATACAGGGCCTTGCAGCTAAGAGTTTGCCTTAAATCTCAGAGGCAGCTTTAGACTTGGACTTTTCAGTGATTCTGAAACAGTTAAGATTTGATAACTCTTGGAGATGGACTAAATACCTTTTGTATAAAGGAATGTGCATGAGTCTTTGGGGGGCCAGGAATGGAATGTTATGGCTTGTGTCCAGATTTTCCCCCAAAGTCTCATTGGTTGGGCTTTTCCTGAGGTGGCTGAATCTAGAGTGTGTGGTTGATTCATGGTGCAATACTAGGTTCAAGGGCACTAGGATTAAGAGTATGAGTGCTACCTGGTCTAAATAGTCTGGATAAGATAAAAGTGGCAGAAAGATGCTGTTAAGATCTCTTGTTGCTTTGCTACTGCCTGTTTGCCATGAATTGTTGCCTCTCTGCCATCCTACCTTGGAGCTAGCTTATTTTGGACTGAAACCTCTATGAACTGTAAGACAAATAAATTTTTCTCTTTTAACTTTGGGTGTTGGGTATTTTGTCTCAGCAACAAGAAAAGTAACTAAGACAATTAATTAATTAATTAATTGCTTCTTACTTCAAGAATATGTTTTATAGTAAGAATAAATGGATAGATACCTATATACATATGAATTACCAAAGATGAATCAAGAAGATATAAAAATTCTAAATATACCAATATCAGTCAATGAAATTGAAGATGTAGTAAAAGATAACAACAACAAAATAAAAACCCACCAACAAAGAAAATCCCAGGCCTTCACAGGTTCACTGCTGAATTTTATAAGAAATTTAGAGAAGAAATAATGTTGCTACTTCTCAAATTCTTTAATGCAGTTAAAAGGGAAGCAATACTCCTAAATTCATTCCTGGAAGAAAGTATTACCCTGATAGCAAAACCAGAGAAGAATCCAACCAAAAAAAGAGAACTACAGGCCAATCTATGTGATGAGCACAAATACAAAAACCCTCAGTAAGATACTGGCAAACAGATACAGCAAATCATCAAGAAATTTACATACCATGACCAAATAAGATTCATCCCAAGAATGCAAGGATGCAAGGATGGCTCAATATATGCAAATCAATAAATGTAATACACTATATTAACAAAGCCAAAGATAAAAACCTTATGATCATCTCAATAGATGCAGAAAAAGCATTTGACAAGGTCTAACATCCATTTATAATTTTTAAACCCCTACAGAAAATTCAAATAGATGGTCATCTTAATCTGATAAAAACTATCTATCACAAACCAATAGGCAACACCATACTAAATGGGCAAAAGCCAAAAGGTTTTACTCTAAAAGCAGAAACACACTAGGATGTCCACTGTCACCACTCTTATTCAATATAGTTCTGGAAATACTAGCCAGAGCAATTAGAGAAAGAAATAAAAGGAATAACAATAAGAAAGAAAGAAGTTAAATTATCATTATTTGCAGATAACATAATACTCTACATAGAAGACCCCAAAAACTCCACTGAAAGACTTCTAGACTTAACCAAATTTAGCACAGTAGCTGGATACAATGTCAACACACAAAAATCAATAGACTTCAACATGCACAAAATGAAATATCTAAGAATCAACCTAATGAAGGAAGTAAAAGACCTCTTAAAAACTTCAGTACTCTGAAAAAGGAGATCAAAGAGGACAACCGAAAATGGAAAGATATCCCTTGTTCTTCAGTAGGAAGAACCAATATGGTGAAAATGGCCATACTCCCAAAATTGTTATACAGATTTAATGCAATCCCAATCAAAAGTGCAACAGCATATCTCACATAATGAGAGAAAAACATTCTAAAATTCATTTGGAACCAGAAGAGACCTAGAATAGCAAATGCAATTCTGGGCAACAAAGTCAAAGTAGGAGCATCCAATTCCTGACTTGAAATTATACTACAAAGCTTCTGTGATAAACACAGCATGATACTGCCAAAAAACAGACTTGAGTATCAATGGAACAGATTAGAAGATCCAGACACAACTCCAGGGATACTCAGCCACTTTATCTTTGACAAAGGGGCCAAACACCTTCACTGGAAGAAAGACAGCCTCTTTAATAAATCATGCTAGAAAAACTGGCTTCCCACTTGCCAAACATTAAAACTAGACCCATATCTTTCACCATGCACTAAACTAAAATTGAAATGGATCAAAGATCAAAATATTAAAACAGAAACACTAAATCTACTAGAAGACAGACTAGGTAGAACTATCAAAGATAGTGGTGTACATAAAGACTTTATGAATAAAACTCTGATTGCACAGGAACTATTAGAATCAACAAGTGGGATCTCATCTTATTGAAAAGCTTTTGTCCAGCAAAAAAAAATATGAACAAAGTAAAAAGATGACTGACAGTGTGGGAAAAATTTTTCCAGCTGTTCCTCAGACAAAGGACTACTATCTAGAATATATAAAGAACTCAAAAACTCAGAGCACCAAATTTAAAGACCCAATCCAAAAATGGGCATCTGAGATTAATAGATACTTCTCAGATGAAGAATTAGAAACAGCAAATAAATATATGAAAAATATAACATCACTGATCATTCAAGCAATGTAAATTAAAACAACACTGAGATTCCATCCCACTACAAAAATAATGCCTATTATCAATAAATCAACCTATAAAAAATCCTGGCAGGGCTGTGGGGTAAAAGGAACACTTCTCCACTGTTGGTGGGAGTGTAAACTGATGCAATCACTATGGAAATCAGTGTGGAAGTCAGCAGTTATTCTCCTGCTGGCTATCTTCCCAAAAGAATTGAAAGCATCATACCATAGTTGACGGAGCCTGCCGTCACTTATCGAACAGCACCTGAATGGGGGAGTGAGGATGAAGAAAAAGAAAGACACAGAGATAGAGTCGGGAGGGGTCCCAGAGAGACTGAGAGCACCAGTTTATTTTTCTTGGATGTTTTATACACTGAGCAGGCTGTGGCTATTTTTAGTCTTGTCCTTGATACAGAAATGCCCACTTCTCTTTTCTTTGGAATTTCTCCACTCTCTAGAATTTTCCTGTTTATTTAGTTCTTTTATATCTCTGGGTAAAAGAACATTCATCCTGGCACAGGACAATCTCTGAAGGTAAACATCTAACTTGGCAAGGACGCGGTTTCTCATAACATAATCTCCTTGCTCTATACAATGGAGGGTAAGATTTAACATGAAGCTTCCATGGCTAACACCGCTCTCCACATCTCCCCCTGTTTTATATATTATGATCAAGGTCCCTTGATCATGCAGATAGACTGTGCCTGTCTTAGGCGGGGAACACAAAGAAATCCCTTACCCGTCATGGAGTCAAGAGTGTCACAGTACTCTTGCTCTGTCTTAGGTTGGTGACTTCCTGTACTCCTCTTACCCGTCATTGACTACCAGCCTCCGCAGGGGATTACACTATGGGCCTAGATGGTGCAGCATGTAATTGTAGACCATGGATACTTCCAGCCATCCTCATTAAAGAATGCATGAACACCCGCAGTAGCACTGGAAGGATCATGTATCCAAGAAGCAACCCTCCTCCAATGATAACTACAGAAATGAGTAACTGCTTAAATGAAGATGCAGATGGCAGAACTTTTCTAATTTGTTCAATAAAATCCTGTGCAGCCTGGGCTGCATCAAATTTTAGGGGTTCTGCTTTTTGGAGATCTATAATATCCAAACCTAAGGACACATTTGCAAAACCATTATCTGATTTTCTGTTAGGGTGACACAATTGCTTATTTGACAATTGAAGTAAATTACATTATAATAATCATAATCTTTCTGAACACTAATATTTCCTGCAAGCAATACCTAAGAGCGCATGACATATGCAGTGACATTTCTTTTGGGATGACAAGAATTTTCAGACCAGTCCAAAACATAAGTATCAAATCCAGTAATATTATATCTCACAGGGGCATCCGCCACACATCTCTTCCATGGAATAGTCTTATTGGAGCATTCTCTCCTCCCACAAGGTGGAAAAATCTGAGGCACTACACCAGTGGTCTCCATACCCACAGGTAGATACAGACGGACTCCAGTGATCCCACCTTTGCATTGATCTACCTGCCTTCCTGCCAGGGTGTGAGCACTTAGTCTTATACAACCAGTCTTGTTGATTTTGGAGAAACATATGGGGGTCCTGGTTGCTGATCCCGTATAGTTGAATGATCGGGCCTCGTTCTTGTCAGGGGCCACCGGCTCATCCAACAGCCTGGTATTGTTCACCCATACCATTACTTCTCCATTTTCCCAGCTCATTGGATGTACAACAGGTGGATCAGGTACATAAGTCCAGTAAACTTCTCCATTAAGCATCATCATCAGATTTATCAGCAGGACAGTTGTCAGGATCATCCTGAGGGGCAGGAGAATTTCCTGCAAAACGAACCAATCTTTCAGGCAGCCACCTGGCACCTTCAGCGTCCTGCGGGAAAACACAAACATGTCCTCATCCCCATATCAAAACCAGGTCAGGGCCACTCCATACACCCGTGAGGGGATCTTTCCACCTCACTTGAGCATATGATGATTTAGTTTTAGGATGCCACAGCCATTCTGCTGTGGTCAATCCATAAGCATCCACAATCAAAAAGTTCAGGATAAAAAGAGCATGATGTAAATAATTCTGTGGGGATAAAGGGTATAAATCCCCCTTTTTTATTTTTTGCAATTGATTTTTTAGAGCACCATGGGCTCTTTCTACAATCCCTTGGCCTTGTGGGTTATAAGGAATACCTGTCTTATGGGTGATACCCATCTGTTTACAAAAGATTTGAAAAGCTTTACTAGTATATCCCATGCCATTATCAGTTTTAAGAATGATAGGGACCCCAATTGTGGCAAAGTATGTTAAGCAATGGGCTATCACATGCTTTGTAGCTTCTCCAGTTTGTGCTGTGGCCATAATAAATCCCGAAAAGGTATCAATACTTACATGTATATATTTCTGTTTTCCAAATTTGGCAATATGGGTAACATCCATTTGCCATAACTGATTGGGTTTAAGGCCGCGGAGATTTACCCCATAATGAGGGACAGAATGATGTGTAAGACAGGCAGAACATTGTTTAACTATTTGTCGAGTGGCTTCCTGAGTTATATGGAATTGTTTCCTTAAGCTTTGGCTATTTTGATGATGTAGAGTGTGAGACTGTTGAGCTAATTCTAACTGACTGAAAGCTATTAGCTGTGTAGCCTGATCCGCAAGATCATTTCCCTTAGCCAGGGGTCCAGGAAGCCCAGAATGAGCCCTAATGTAACCCACATAACAAGGACAGGTCCGGGCATGTATGCACCATTGTATCTGAGCAAAGAGCTCCTGTATTTGATTATTGGCAGCATCAATATAAGCAACTGTTTCAAGCACCTGTAAAGCTTTAACAATATAATGACTGTCTCTGTACAAATTGAAAGAATACTGGGCCAAAAGTTTAAATACCATAGCAATGGCATGAAGCTCAACAATCTGAGCAGAGGCGGGGGCTGTATGAACAATCTGTGGCTTTTTCTGAATAACATATGCCACAATACCATTGGAAGACCCATCAGTGAGAACCACTTGAGCATTTCTTATGGGTTCCTGTTTCATAATCTTGGGAAACACCAAAGCATGAATATTAACAAACTGCAATAATTTATCCTTGGGGAGATGGTTATCTATACATCCAGGGAAATGTGCAAAAGCAATGGCCCACATATCTACATTTTGGAATAGCCAATCTAGCTGTTGTTTGAATTTGGGTTTTTTTGTTTGAATTTTTCAGAAAATTCAGACTTCCAAAGAAGAAAATCTCCCCCATACAAGCATGCCTTAGCAAGCTGTTTCCAATAGCTTGGAGGCAGCGCATCCATACTCAGCGATTCTAACATGGCCTGGGTAAAAGGTGCAGTAGGACCATACTGTGTACATGCCATTTTTAATTCTTTTAACTGTTTGAAGGGGATAGGCCAATGTATCCTGACCATATTACCTTGAGCATCAGCTTCCTCAAATACTGGACAAGCACAATGAAAGCCCTGGGTATCTAGCCAGGACCTCCATACTAAGCTAAATCTCAAGCCCTTTTTAAAAATTATTTTTAAGATAGATCTTGCTAGATTGATAAATTACCCAGGATGGGCTCAAACTTGCAATCCTTCTGCTTCAGCCTCCCAGAGTACTAGGATTATAGGTATCATCATTATCCTTGTCTCAACTGTTGATTTTTCTAATCATATAGGTAAAATCTAGAAAGGTGTGTGGGAATGTTTATTGAGGATGTGAGACACTGTTGAGAGGAACATAGGCTTGGATTAGGACAAACAATATGAGCATGACATTTGGAAGACATTCAAATAGCAGACTTCTTCTCCTGACCCCCAAACTCATGTCTTCTTCACACACAAAATATGTTTATTTCATCTCAATAGTTCCAAATGTCTTAAATCATACCAACATTAACTCAAACGTCCAAAGTTCACAGTTTCATCTAAATGAGACATAGGTAAGACTGGAGAAATGATTCATCATGAGAGAAACTACCTTTCAACTCCAATCCTGTAAATAAAAAAATTATATGATTCTAAAATATAAAAATGAAGCAGTCATTATATATACATTACCACTCCAAAAGACATGCCCTAAATTAGATCAAACCCAACAGGGAATATCATACAAAATCTTAAACTTGGAAAATAATCCTCTTTGACTTCATGTCACATCACTCCTATGGGTTTTCTGGACTCAGTCTGCCTAGAAGCACTCTCAAGTTGGATTCTCATGTCTGCAGATTTTCCAGGTTAGCACTGCATGTTGGTGTCCCTACAGTTATGAGGACTCAAGCATGGTCCCACTGTCATGGTCCCACTGGGCATCACCTCTGTGAAGAATCTTTGTGCATGTTTTTACTCACCAATGCCCTAGTAGAAGCTCTCAGTGAGTTCTTCCCCTGTGGCAATTCCCTGTCTGAGCCCTCAAGCTGTTTGCCACAGGCTTTGAAATCTAGGTGGAGGTAGCAATGCTTCCACAGCTCTCACATTCTATGAAGCTACAGACTTAATACCATGCATATATCACAAGTGATTATCATTTGCCTCCTCCAGAACTGTGGTGGGAGCTAAACCTGGGCCTTGATCCAAGGTTAGGATGGCTAAGGAGCACTGCCCTGGAATTGGAGAGCAGAGTCCTGAGCTAGCCTTTGGTAGTAAGATAGCAGAGAAGAACTTTACCTGTCCCATAAAACCATTTTTGGTCTCCTAGACCTCCAGGCCTGTGATGAGAGAAACAGCCTGAAAGATCTTCAAAATGTCTTTGAGATCATTCTCTCACTGACTTGATGAATAATGCCTGGTCTCCTTCCATCCATACTAATCTTTTTAGCAAATGATCACTTGGCCAAACCCTTCATTTGGTCCCCTAAGTACGCCTTTTCACTCTTCATGAGGCCAGGCTGTGAACTTTCCAAATCTTTCCATTTTATTTCCCTTGTAATTATAAATCTATTGTTAAGATATTTATTACCTCTCAAAATTCACTGCATGTAATTAGAAGGAGTCACACAGAGCTGGGACATGGTGACACACACCTGTAATCCCAGATACATGGGAGGCTAAGGTAGCAGGATCACAAGTTTGGGGCCAGTCTGGGAAATTTAGTAAGACCTTGTCTGAAAAATAAAGATTTTTTAAAGGGGGAGAAAGGAGGAGGTTGGAAATGTTACTCAGTGGTACAGCAAGTAAAAGGCCCTGGGCCTGATCCCCAGTACTACCACACAAGCGAACACTTTGATGCTGTAATATTTCCTACTCAAGACATATTAATTAATCACTGTTAAGTTATGAGCTCCATAAAATCCTTGGACACATATATAGAATAGAAGAAGCAAGTCCCTTTGCAACTGTGTGGCAAAAATGGTCTTTAGTTTTGAATACCTTGCTCCTCATTTTCACTGAAGACCTCACCAGAGTAGCCTCTTGACCTGTATTTTTATCAACATTCTGGCCCTGACCATGAAAGTAATCTCTACAAAGATTCAGGCTTCCCTTCAGTGCTCCTCTTCTTCTGAATTCTCACCAGAATCATCCTTAATACTCTGTTCATGGCAATTCAAGATTCTTCTAGCCTATTCCTCCAAATCTTCCAAATTTTTCCAGGCTCCATTTATTATTCCAAAACCACTTCTACATTTTCAAATACAGTAATATCTCAGTTCACAAATGCTTCTGTTTGTGAACTCTGCATCAGGTGATGAGTGCAACCACAGCCATCTTCCCCACATGAACATGAATGTTGCCATCTTTCATGCTTTGACACATGGTCATGGATTTCACTGACAAGACTCTGGTTGCAGACAGACCTGTGCACACTCACTGTAAAGCTTATTTGTGTGCTTTTTAGCACATACAGTACTCTACAGCATTATTCAATCCATCATGGCTCCAAAGAAAGTGCTGAGCGGTAATGAAGGTGACAAGAATGTGCAGAGCAATAATGAAGGTAACAAGAAAGTGCAGGGTAAGAATGGTAAGAAGGTTCTGAGGAAAAGAACCATTAAAGAAGGAACTTGTAGAAAAGCATGAGCATGGTATTCATGTGACTGATCTGGCCTTGGAGTACAAGATGATGAAGCCCACAATGTTGAATATTTAGAAGAGTAAAGATGCCATCAAGGGACCTGATGTGGCAAAAGGAGTAACAATGTTATCCAAGCATAGGACACAGGTGTGGGAAGAGGTGGAAACACTTTTGCCAGTGTGGTTGAATGAGAAACAACTGCCAGGTGATAGCATTAGTGAAGCTATAATCTGTGAAAAAGCCAGTTTCACACTGAGTTATTGCAAGAAAGGCCCTCTGTGGTTGGCTTTGGTGGCACATGCCTGTAATGTCAGCACTCAGGAGGCTGAGAAGAAAGATTGCTGTGAGTTCAAGGCCAGCCTGGGCTACATAGTGAGTTCAAAGTCAGTCTGAACTGCATAGTAAGACACTGTCTCAAAATAATAATGAAGAAAAAGAAAAAAAGAAAGATTGAAGAAAACCTTTCCACAAATGAAACAAGTGATGAATTTAAAGCCAATACAGGGTGCTTTGATAAATTCCACAAGAGAAGTGGCATCTACAGTATGATAAAACACATGAGGCTTCCACTTCTGACAAGACCATTGCAGAAGCCTAGCAGAAAAAATTTTCAGAATTCATGAAGGCAGAAGGATATGTCCAAAATAAGTGTTCAACTGTGATGAAACAGGGCTTTTCTAGAAGAAGATGCTGAAGAGAACCTATGTCGTGCAGGAGGAAAAGGCACTGTGGGGGCACAAGCTCATGGAGAACAGATTGACCCTTTTGCTGTGTGGGATCACAAGAACTGATCTAAATATTAAGCCACTACTGGTATACCATTCCAAAGCCCTTGTTTATTCAAGAAACAGAATGTGATGAAGCCCAGACAGCCAATGCAAAACTTGAGTCACAAGGCAATTGTTGATGGAATGGCTGCAGGAGGTGTTCACACTCACTGTTAAGAAATATCTTTCTGACAACTGCCTGAAATGTGCCTCCTTTTGATGGACAGTGCCCTGAACACACTCTGGCCTTGGTGTTGAGTAAGACTTCATAAAAGTTAAGCTTCTTTCTCACAGCACACTTCTTCTGCAGCCCACAGACCAGCAAGTTATCTGCAACTTTAAAAAGATACATACAAAGATGCTGTTCATCAGGTGTTTTAATGTCACTAAAGAGATGTCCTTGACCCTGAAAGAGTTCTGAAAGAAACATTTCAATGTCCTCCACTGCATCAACCTCAATGACAAACCCTGAGAAGATGTCACATACTGGAACTTACACACATCCTGGAGGAAAATGTGTCACTGAACTTGACTTTGAAGGGTTTGAGGCACCAGTAGTGGAGGAGATTGTGTCCACGGGCAAGAGTATGGGTCTGCACATTGATGCAGACATAGGAGAGCTAGTGAGGACTATAAAGAGGAGCTGAAGATGGAAGGACTTGCTGAGCTCCAGAGTGAGGAGCAGAAGGCACATGTTGAAGAACACTCCACAGAGGAAGAGGAAGACAGGGAGGAGGTTAACAGTGATGTGATAAAATCCATTGTGGAACAGTGGAATGACTGCCAGGATTTCTGTGAGAAGCATCACCCCAACATAACTGTAACCAACAGAGTGTTGAATCTGATGAACAATAACATGGTCTCTCATTTCTGGATGGTTATGCAGCACAGGGAAAAAAGGTAACATACAGATTATTTTTCCCAAAATTGACCCTGCAGCTAAGTGACAAAGAAGAGAGGAAACCACTGAAAGAGATTTCCCCAATGTCTTTAAGGAGGGGAACTCTCCCTCCAAACAATAATCTCTCCACTGACCTTCCTTTTCTCCACACAGGAAGCTGCCTCAAGCACCTTCATACTGTTTCATACTTTTGTGGTTAAAAAAATATATACATGGTTCAGAATAGATTAACTTTATTTACACTGAAACTTATGGATAAATCTGATTCAGTTCATGTTCAATTAGTTTGCGACCAGAATCATGGAGAGAATCAAGTTTGTGGACCAAGATACCACTGTATGTGGTATAGCAATAGCCTCACTTCTCAGTACCAATTTTCTATATTTGTCTGCTTTCTTTTTTAACCTTAATTATTTTTAATTGACAGATAATAATTGTATATAATTATGGGAGTCTTTACATAGATTGTGTGGTGACCAATCAGGCTAAATCTGAAACATTTACCATTTCTTTGTGATAAGAACACTCAAAATCCTTTTTATACTCAATATCTTTAGCCATCAGAGAAGTGCACATCAAATATCCACAGAGGACCAGCGAGATGGTGAGAACATCTCAGAATGCCCACCAGCTGCCAGCAGCACAGCAGCGCAGGCACCTGCAACCCTCCCACCCCCCACACCCACCCACCCCGCCTCTGGCCTCTTGGCTGTGCAGCTACTTGGTTTCACACTACAGAGGCACAGGGGAGCATAAAGGCCATTGTCCTGAGCTGTAGAAGTGAACAACAGAGGGCCTCTTTCAGGCTCCTTGACGAAACCTGAAGCCCACTGTGATAAAGGCACACCAGACCACTGTTCTTGGTAAATTGAAGGGATCATCACCTCCCACTGGAATCTGGACTATCTTCAGGTGAAAGGCAGCTGGAATATGCAGTACAACCTTTCAGAGTTCAACCCTGCAGGAGGACAGGGAGCTCAACTTGGGACTTGCAGCCAGAAATCTGCCTGAATCTCATGGGTCTGCAACTGGCTTGCTGAGACCCATTGACTTATATCTGCACACTGCTGCCCACATCATCTATTGTGACAGCAGAGACATATCCTGAAGGAGGCCCTTCATTTTTATCTTTTGTTATTTTCAAAATTATCACTTTTTTTTTGCTCTTATTTTTATTTTTTTCTTTTTCTACTCCCTTCAAATTTTTGTTTTTCTGTTTTTTCTTTCTTTTCTCTTTTCTTTCTCTCACTCTCCCTTGCTCTCCTATATTGTTCTCCATCTCCCTTTGTGTTCCTGTTCTGGCCCTAATTCATATTTCTTTTTTATTTTTCTTTTTTTCTTGTTTTCCTTCTCTCACCTGTGTCCTCTGACCTCACTGCTACCCTTCCACTATCCTTCCACTTAACTATGTCTCCACTCCCCCAACTCCTAACTCCTCATCCCAAAGGGTAAAGTTGCTATATTGAAGAGTTTATTCACTATGAATATATGTTGGGTTGGTCCTCAGTTTTGACTTAATTCGCACAGTAAAAGGTGATAGATTAATACCTACCACAAATTGTCATTTTCTAAGAGGTACTTGATGCTATGCTGTTGCTGATTGTATAACTTGGGTTAAGGTGCTGTGATTGACCTAATCAGTTTTCCTTCCTGGTATAATGAAAATGAGATATCCTTAGAGCCTTTAGAGACTCCAAACCTAAGGACCAGCTATATCTGAAAGACACCTCTGAGAAGCAATCATTTCATAAGGGTTCTAATCAAGCAACAAAGATACTTACAATAAGCAACTTTGAAGTATCAACTCAGGAATTAAACCAAGGACAATACCAAAAGCAAGAATAAGAAGACATTTCAGCAAGGCACAAACAGATTTTCACCCTACAAAAGGCAAATTCTGGGGGAAATGAGGTGTCTCCACCAAATCAACCACCTGGACACCCTGAACTAATAGCACAGGAAGTAAAAAAACAGATGAATGAGGCTCTAGAAAAATTCAAAGCAGAAATAATCTCCCAGATAACTGCAGAGATAGTGAGCAAAGTGAAAGACATGATTAGAGACTCTAGAACAGAAACAGATGAAAAAAAATAGATGAGCTCAGAAACATTCTGGAAGCCATGAATGCCCAGCATAAGAAATGGAAATCATGATCACACAACATAAGAAAGAAATGGAACCCATGAAACAGATTCAAACAGATATTCAGGAGATTAAAAACTCCATTGAAAGATTAAAAACTCCACAGCAGATTAATGGAATGTGAAGATGCAATATCAGATATAGAAGATAGGATTGCAGATAAGGACCATGAAAACAGAGATTTCTTAAAAATAGTAAGGGCCCATGAGAAATCAATCCAGTAATTTGCTCAATGATGCAAGGAAGGATAACATAAGACTGATAGGAATCCAAGAAAAAACAGGAGAAAATAGAATTGAAATTAAAAAAAAAAAACTGTTCACAGAAGTAATAGAGGAAAACTTCCAAGACAGAGGTGGAGAACTGGTGAAGAATTGGACATACAGATAAGTGAGGCATATAGCACTCCAACTACCAATGATCAAGAAATATCTACACCTAGACATATAATAGTCAAGATCCCAGAAACCCAACAGAAGAACAAAATCCTACAAGCAGTTAGAGAAAAAAAACAAATCACCTACAAAGGAAAGCCCCTCAGAATCACAGCAGACTTCTCAACACAAACCCTCAAATCAAGGAGAGCCTGAAGTGAAGTATTTAAAGCCCAAAAAGAAAATAACTTCCAACCTAGACTGTTGTAGCCAGCAAAATTATCTTTCAAAATCGATGGGGAAATTAGATACTTCCATGAAAAAGAAAACCTGAGAAATTTCATGAAGACCAAACCAGCACTCCAAATAATTCTAAACAATATCATAGAAAAATACAATGAAGATCACAACTCCATGAGGCCCAACAGAGGGAAGCCACCAGGCAAGGCAAGAACCTAAAGGGAAAGGGGGAAAAATAAAAAAGAGCTGACAACAGTAAAACATCATGACAAGGATGAGTCAATATCTATCAATTATAACCCTCAATGTTAATGGTCTCAATTCATCAATCAAAAGAAATAGACTGACAGAATAGATTAAGAAGCAAAATCCAGCAATATGCTGTATACAAGAAACACACCT
>NW_004624732.1:15883434-15919709 GCF_000247695.1 Heterocephalus glaber | reverse complement strand
GTAATAGGGAAAAAATAAGAACCAAGATACATCATGTACAGGTACAAGCACCCAATGAAAAATATAAATATATTGTATACCTAAAATGTAGCAATAAAAGAATTCAAGCAAAAAATTAAAAAAAAAAATAACTTCACAGTGATCTGTCTTACCTCAGTAGAATAGCTATATAAAAAAAGAGAGAAAAATATAACAAATGATGGCAAGGATGTGGAGAACTCTCATACACTGTTGATGAGAATATGAGTTAGTATAGCCATTATGGAAAATACAGTAATTCAGAGGTTCTTCAAGATGCTGAAGAGAGATATGCTATACAATCTAACTATACCACTCCTGGGTATGCACTTAAAGGAAATGAAGTTTCTGTAGCAAAAAGATACCTGCACACCCATGTTTATTGTGACACCATTCATAATGACCAAGATATGGAATCAGCCTAGGTGTTCATCAACAGATGAATGGCTTAAAGAATATGACATATACGTATAATATATGTTATATGTATGTCTATTTACATATATATACATATATATGTTTTTTCAGCCATAAGAAGAATGAAATTATGTCATTTGCAGGAAGATGGATGGAATCAATCATTGTTATGTCAAGTGTAATTAGCCAGACATACAAAGGTAAGTATTGCATATTTTCTCTTCTATGTGGATAAAAAGACCTGAAAATAAAAGACGACTTTTGGCAAAAGGGAAGAGGTCCAGAAGAAGGGAAGAGAGAGGGGAAAAGATGCAATAGGGAAGGTGGTTATCATCAAAGTATGAAACACGCATCTCCAGGATAATTCACTAATTGTAATTTTAAAATACTATTAAAATCCTCTCTTTCTTGAGTTACTTGATGTAGTATTATTAAGTACAGTCATCCTGTGTAACAGTATGTCCAAATCCTCCTTTTCTGTAACTGTTTTTCTGCCAGTTGATATTTCCCCAACTTTCCTCTCTCCCACTCTCCCAACTTCTATAAAACATGATTATAATCTCTGTGTCTCTGAGTACATTCCACAAGTGAGTGAGGTCACGCCAAGTTTGTCTTTCTGTGCCTGGCTTATTTCACTTAACGTTGTGATTCCCAGGCCCATTCATGTTGCTCCAAATGACAGGATTTTACTTTTTTCTTATTGTCCTATATATATTGTGTATGTATACTTCATACTTTTTATCCATTCATCTATTGATGGGCTCAGATTGACTCCACACTTTGGTTATTCTGAGTAATGCTACCTAAACATAGGAGTGCAGATGTCTTTTTGACATTCTGATTTCAGGTTTGTTTTCTGCTGCTACAACAGAATACTATAGGCTATGTAAATTATAAGTACTACAAGTTTATTAGACTTATAGTTCTGGAGACTGGGAAGTCCAAAAATGGGAGGCCACATTTGGTGAGAGACTTCTTGCTACATCATAACAAGGTAGAAGGAATCTACCTGTGACTGAATGAGAGAGACAGAGACAGAGAGACAGAGAGAGAAATGGGGGTCAAATTTGCTTTTTTATTGGAAGCAGGCTCCCATAATCATAATCTCAGTCCATTCATGAAGATGGTGCCCTGTGATCTAATCACCTCTTAAGGGATGCATCTCAATAAGTTTACAATGGCAATTAAGTTTCAAAATGAACTTTGGAGGGGATATCCAAACCCTGGCAATGTTATTTTTCCAAAAACAAAGGGTCCAGAAATCAGGGAATAAAAATAGAATTGGCACCAGTCACCATCACCACAGTGAACCTTTAGCAAATATTTGTTTACTGTTTCCACAACTTAGTGGTGTGCTGTCCTAGAGGTCTTAGTTCCAGAGAAAGGAATTCTTCTACCATGGAACACAATGATTCCACTGCACTGGCCACTTTGGGACCCGCACACCTCTGAAACAATATGTAAAAAGTGGAATTTCTGGCTGGTGTGATTGATCCTGATGAGGATGGGGAAACTGGACTGCTACTTTACAGCAGGTAAAGAAGATTCTGTCTGCAACACAGGACACAAGAGGCTGGCTCTTAGTATTGTTACACAATGTGACTAAGGTCAGTGGTAAACTACAACCACCCACTCCAGAAACACTTCCAATGCTCCATATTCTTTGGGAATGAACATTTGGTTCATATCACCAGCTGAGGAAATAGGACAAACAGAGGCACTTGCTAAAAGCAAAACAAATGCAGGACAGACAATAGGAAAAGGTAGCTATAAATACCAGCTGCAGGGCCAGGGATTTAGCTCAGTAGCAACATGTCTGCCTCATAAGTGCAAGGCCCTGAGTTCAATCCCCAGTACCACAAAACACAGAAACCCACCTGCAAGCCCAACTAGTTATACAAAGAAGTAATGCAGTTATTATAAGTATTCCTTCTTATTTTGTTATGAATTATGTGTATGTCTGTGTGGCTTCACCTCCAAACATCACATTTATCTATAAACTCATCCACTGATTAATATGATGCCAGTATGGTCCAATCACCTCCCAAAAGCCAATAAGTACATGAGCCTTTGGGAGGAGATCTAGACATAAACCATAACATTGGTTGTGGAATCAGGGAAGTGTGAGTCTTCTAAGTTTTTAAATCTTTTTTAAGATTGTTAATGACTGTTCTGGATCCTTTGCATTTCCACATAAATATTAAAATCAGTTTGCCAATTTCTGCCTAAAAGAAATAAAACTTTGTGAATACATTGAATCTTTACACCACACCAATTTTAGAAATATTTTCATATTATTTCACATCCTTGAACATAGGATATCTTTCCATTCATTGAAAATGTCAGTTTTTTCAACCATGCTTTACACTTTGGAGAGTATAATTCTTCCAATTTTTGTTAAATTCTTTTTAAATGTTTGTTTTCCATGATATTATAAATGAAATTATTTTCTTAATTTTATTTTCAGTTTGTTTATTTTTAGTGTATAAAATAAAATTGATTTCTGCATGTGGATCTTGTATCCTGCAACCCTGCTATTCCTGTCTAATAATTCTCTATATGCAATATCATATAATTTTGAATACAAGTAATTTTATCCTTTCTTTTCCAGCATAAATGTTGTTTGCTTTTTCCTACTTAGCTTAGTTAGATTCTCTAATATAATACTGACTAAAAGTGGTGAGACCAGATATCCCTGCTTTCTTCCTATTCTGAAGGGAAAAGCACTCTGTGTCTCACCATTAGCATGATACTGCCTTTACCTGGCCTGGGAAATTCCCTCTCATTCCTCATTTGTTGAGTGTTTGTTGTTTGATTATAAAAAAGTGAAAGAGCTTGTCAAATGCTTGTTCTATATCTATTGAAATGTTCTCAGCTTTTTCTTTATTCTATGAATATGTTATACATTCACTGATTTTATAATATTAAACCAACCTTAAATTTCTGGATAAATCCCACTTGCTTAAGGTATATAATCCTTTTTATATAGTGCTGCATTCTATATATTTTATATAATTATAAATGACATTCATATAAATATATTAAATTTATTAAATATATATTATATATTGCTATTTGCTAGTATTTGTTAATGTTTTTACAATTATAGACAAATGAATTGATCTTAAATGTAAGTCTAAATAGCATGGCATTAAACTAAAATGTTTTAGCACAGCAAAGGAAACAATTGGATGAAGTGATTGGGAAAAAATATTTTCAAATATACATCATTCAAAACATACCATAAACTCAAACTTCTCAATAACAAGTTAACAACCCTATTATAACAAGGACAAAAACTTGAGTAGGCATTTTTCAAAAGAAGACATATGCAAGGACATGGGTATATGAAAAACACTCAGTATCTGTAATCAGTAGAGAAATACAAATTAAAGCCACAATGAGATGTTACTTTCAACCTGTTAGATTGGCATAAATAGAATGAAGAAAGATAACAATGTTTTAAGATGATGTGGAGAAATAGAAACCTTTATATGCTGTTGATAGTATTGTAAATTATTATAGCTGTTTTGGAAAACCACAAAATGATTTCTCAAATCTAAAAATAGAATTGCAATATAATGCAGCAATTCCACTATTGAATGTCTAATCATAGGAAGTGAAATCGGTGTTCCAAAGAAACATCTGTACTCCCATGTTCACAGAAGCATTGTGCATAATAGCCAATAGACAGAACCAGCCAAAGTGTTATATACAGACATTTCTTGTTTAACAAAAGAGTTCAGTTCCTGTATCTAGATTGTTAAGAGAATTGGTCACTAAATAAGAAATAGTATATAGTATGTACATTATAATATTCAGAACAAAGAGGCAATCAAAGATAATTCCAACTTGATGATTTTGCTTTTATTTCTATAACTCTTACATGAAGTACTGTAATGTACAACAACATAAAACTACAGTGCTGTACTGTACAGTACAATAAGCAAATTTGCAATACTGTATAAACAAGGTTTACTATACAAAGAAAAGACATTAAGCCTCTATAAACAAGATGTACAGATCTGTACAAAAAACCCCAAAAGGTCTTAAATCCAAGCTGCAGGTATTAAGTCCAATAGTCATTAAACAGGTAGGTCATTAAATGAGGAGTATTGAGAGAGAGAGAGAGATGATACTTATCCAGTCATTAAAAAGTAAAATTATTCTGTCATTTGTGAAAACAGAATAAACTTAGATGACATTGTGCTAATTGAAATAAGCCAGGAAAGGAGATAGTGTTATCTCACTTATATGTGGAATGTCTAAAGGTTGAACCCATAAAAGTAGAAAATAGAACATAGGTTTTCAGAGGTAAGGAGAGGGAAGTGGTGAGGAATGAGGAGGTGTTGGCCAATGGGATTACAGAGTTATGGTTAGATAGGAGGAATAGGTACCTGTGCTATTTGATTGCTCAGTAAGGTGACAAAACAGGTTCTATGGTACTTCAAAAGGCTTTTTTAAAAAAGAGGTTTTAAATGTTCTCACCTCAAAGAAATGATAAATGTTTGAGATGATGAATATGCTAATTACTCTGATTATTACACAATGCACAATGTATTCATATATTGAAATATGTCTACCACATAAATATATGCAATTTTTATTTGCCAATAAAAAATAAAATAGAGCTTACAAAAGAAAAAGTCAGCTAAAAAACTTTATGTGTTTTTAAAACATCAGCTGTGTGCTACTGTACCAGTAGAAATGACTGTGATCTCAGACACAAAGAAAGCATTTCATCCCTTGCAAGCTATTTTTGCTGAACCTCTATCAGGCTCATAGGAAAGACTGAGTACAGGGCAGGACACCACAGAAAGCACCTCTTGATAGACTAAGCATAAGAAATGGGATGCTGCTGGGAGACAGATTAAAAACACTGACTGCTACATCAGACTCCTCTTGTACAAGTAAAAACCTTGCATCCCAGGAGGAGAAACAGAAAAACCTCCTACTGGGGGCTAGGCAGTCATTCTTACTGGTGTTAAGGTATAAATGAGAAATTTCTTGTGTTAGGACAAGGAAAACTGAGGCAAACTGGTTTAAATCAAGGACATCATAAAATCAGAATTAGGAAAAAGAAACATGTGAAAAAGAACCAAGATGAAAATTACATTATCACCTGGAAATAGGTAGCTAAGATTTTGTATCTATCATATCAATGTTTCTGAATTTTCTTTTATTCTAAATGATTGCCTAAGACTCAGGGAATGGATATTTATCTGTCAAAAGTTTCCAAGTAACTTACAAAGGATGCTATTTAATTTGAAAGGACATACAATTCAATTATGCCTCTCCACTATTGCAGAGCCTAAGAGACCAACTCAGAAAAGAAAAACTAATTGGAGCAGATTTTTCTCTTGCTCCTAACAGACCATTAGGAATAATTTCATCATGCCCATATGACTCTCTCTAGCTTGTCACAACAAAAATCCTAAGGCACCCCTTATGTGGAACCTCCTAGAGTTCTTTCTTCCACTTACTCTTACCCAGTCTCTCAATGCATCCTCATCACTCAAGCCCTATAGCTCTGCCCTGTGGATTACAAACTCTCACTAGCAAACCCTACTGCATAGCTAATTTTTTCTCTGAAAATTCCATTTACTCTTCTGCTCTAAACAAAACTTAGTTCTCCCCTGAAGACATTTATTCCTTTATTGCCTTATGGGGAGATCTCTCCTACAACCACATACACTAACAATTCAGCATAGTGCTGTCATTGATTATCTTTATTCTACACTCTTCTTCCAGAGCACTGTCTTTCCCTAATCTCTGAACCTCCCTGCACCCTTTAACATAAATGCTGTTGATGTATATGGGGAGGTCATCACTCTGGGCCAAAGTTCCTAGTCCTAGTTGGACAGCAGCTAATGTGGAGCCAGTTTGATTCATGATGCAGAGTGTAACACCCATGGGCTCAGCCTATGCTCAGCTCTGATTCTTCAATGTTCAGGAGAATTCTAGCAGCCTATCCCTAATAAGCCCCTTGTGTTTTAATCTTCTGACATAGATTATGTTATCTGCAGCCAAGACCCTAATCAACATTTGAGTGCTTTTTTTTAACACTAGTATGGAGATACACAAAATCATTAAAAACAGTCATTTAATAATACTCTAGGAAAGCCAGGCCCCAGGCCGCCTCGCCGCTGCCCGCCCGGCCTCACTGGAGAGCTCCACCATGGACAGTCCTGTTTTCACCTCATAAAGATGGCAGTGCGGGATGGCTGCAACCTTTAGACTAATGACTGTCCAAAACATCGCCTCCATCTGTAATATGGGCACCAATGCCTCTGCTCTGGAAAAAGACATTGGTCCAGAGCAATTGCCAATCAAAGAACACTACTTCGGATTGGTTGATTTTGGGAACACATGCTACTGTAACTCTGTGCTTCAGGCATTGTACTTCTGCACGCTGTTCCGTGAGAACGTGTTGGCATACAAGGCCCAGCAAAAAAAGAAAGAAAACTTGACATGCCTCACAGACCTTTTCCACAGCATTGCCACACAGAAGAAGAAGGTTGGAGTCATTCCACCAAAGAAGTTCATTTCAAGACTGCAAAAAGAGAATGATCTCTTTGGTAACTACATGCAGCAGGGTACTCACGAATTTTTTAATTATTTGCTAAACACTATTGTGGACATCATGCAGGAAGAGAAGAAACAGAAAAAGCAGAATGGAAAATTTTAAAATGGCAACATGAATGAACCTGCAGAGAATAATAAACCAGAACTCACCTGGGTCCATGAGATTTTTCAGGGAATGCTCACCAATGAAACCTGATGCTTGAACTGTGAAACTGTTAGTAGCAAAAATGAAGATTTTCTTGAACTTTCTGTTGATGTGGAGAAGAACACTTCCATTACACACTGTCTTAGAGACTTCAGCAACACAGAAACACTGTGTAGTGAACAAAAATATTACTGTGAAACATGCTGCAGCAAGCAGGAGGCCCAGAAAAGGATGAGGGTAAAAAAGCTCCCCATGATTTCGGCCCTGCACCTAAAGTGGTTCAAGTACATGGAGCAGCTCCACAGGTACACCAAGATGTCTTACCGAGTGGTCTCCCCTCTGGAGCTCCGGCTCTTCAACACCTCCAGTGATGCCGTGAACCTGGACCACATGTATGACCTGGTTGCTGTGGTCGTTCACTGTGGCAGTGGCCCCAGTCATGGGCATTATATTACTATTGTGAAAAGTCATGGTTTCTGACTTTTGTTTGATGACAACATTGTAGAGAAAATAGATGCTCAAGCTATTGAAGAATTCTATGGCCTGATGTCAGATATATCAAAAAATTCAGAATCTGGATATATTTTATTCTATCAGTCAAGAGAGTAACTTAAAGAACCTTGGGACTAATTCAAGTAGGGGGCTTTGTTCAAAGCACTATTACCCAGTTTCTCCACAGACCTCCTTCTTTCCCAGCAGCCCACTAATGTTATAACTCTGAGTCTCAGTGGTCTGGCTGTATTAACTTCCTCCTGTTGTTTTGCACGCAGCACTATCTTGGTTTTATTTTGGTTTGAGGTAAAGTGAACTGCAATCAGATTGTCATAAGATTTATATGAATAACAGTTGCTAATTTGAGGATTTGGGTGAATGGTATGTTACTTCTTATGTCTGGCTAAATTAGAATGACATTTCCAGGGAATATCACAGTCTATTTTGAGTGTTTATGAAACTTCAAGGGTCTCCTTTCAATCCATTCCTTTAACTTGTCCCTGGAAGCATTGCTACATATTTTTTAGCTTATCTGACAGAAGGACAGAAGAATTGAGTAGATGTTCACCTATTAGGGCTGCAATTATAGCTTTAAGTTTGTGCAAGGGAAAATGTTTAAAAGTGAGTAAACTTGATAATAAAAATCATCCTCCACATAGAGCAGGGTGAAGAGAAGCTGTGTGTGGTGGCTGGAGTCTGCACTGGGCTGTGCTGACCTACCCATAGAATTCCAGGGGCTAAGAAGTTACAGAGCTCAGGGCAGGCAAAGCCAAGAGGAAAAGTTTCTGTGGACAGTAAAAATTCACTCTTCTTGTCTTTTTACCAAAATCAAGTTTCTGGAAAAAATCTCGATGCTGTTAATTTTTAGTGACACTTTTCTCCTGTAAGGTCCTGTGAGTTGTATTTATTCTGTACCTGGAACTGCTAAACTTTTCAAGCTGCCTTTCCAATCCTGCTGATGTCTTGCAATCTGTGGTCCTGGGGCTGAGACACCACACTGACTGCCTCTAGCACATCTGTCCTTAGCCAGTCAGCACCACCATCCTTCCATGTCAGAGCAGTGGAAACACTGCACCTTTACAACCACCAGCCACCCCATCAGCTTGATTTTTTAATGTATTTGTTCTGTTTACTGAGGCATTGGCAAGTTTCAGGGCTAAAATGGAGCCCTCACTGGAGGCAGTGCTGGAGCTAGCAGGGTGTGAGGTGGGTAGACAGAAGTGTTAGTGGGCCGGAGGAGCAACGAGCAAGATGGCAGCTGTTTTTCTGGCTCAGACTCCTAGAATGCTTGACAAGACAGAGTTTTTTGGAAGAACCTCATCTCACTATAGTTACTTTTACTTTTTCCACTTTTATTACATATGTATTTATTAGAGCATTTGGATATTGGTACCTTTTATTAAAAGGGTCAGTTTGTTGTTTAAAAAAATAATAATAATACTCTAATTTTTGCTGGTTTGTAATTTAACATTATCTTATGCTAGTGATGCTTGCACTTTAGTCTGCCACAGACACATGTCATGATGGAATATTGTTCTTTACAACCTGCTGGGAATTAACTTGCTCTTTTGTTTAGGATGATGAAATAATGATTTGAAAGATTATTTGAATTCATAAAAAATACATTGCTATGAAAATAAAAATATTCCTCTCTGTATAACCTGAAATTCTCTTATGTTCCAGGGCTTTAAGCTCAATTTTGTCTGAGGCCTTTCCTGTCTTCAGCTAGCCACTCAGTGCCTTTGGTTGTAGGATTTCACTGAGAATGTACCACCCTGACCCAGAGGGAGTGCACAAGCAGCAGAGAACAACCTGGGACTTTATATTTCAGGAACAATCTTGGGATTTTCTACATACATGATGAATAGTAAAGAATTCTGCCTTATTATTTTTAGTCAGAAGCCTGTAAATTGTGCTGTATTGTTTTCTGCCTTTCAATATTTTAGTGAACAAAGTCATTATCTCCAATTGATATTTTTTTAAATACTGATTTTCTGTTTGGGGCTGGTTGAGGAACGTTTTTCTTCATAATGAAATGTCATCAAGTGCTGCCCAGTATTTCGTATTTTCTTTAGGTGCCCTGAGCAACATCAAGTTAGCTCACCCCCTCAGAAGAGTCAACCTGTCAGCTCAGAGAAACCAGTGTTCCTGGCCCTTTGATGTGGACTAGTTCTGTCCTCCTGGAATTCCTCATGCAGATGTGTGAGGACTTTTGACAGCCTTCTTTGTCATTCATGATTTTTCTCTGTTTATCTCTGGCAACTAAACTGCTGGAGAATCCTTTGAGCTAATTCAATAGTTGGTTTTTCTTTAGTTTCCAATGTGCTGTTTGCCTCCATAATCATGTGTTTTTGTACATCTAAAAACACTTCTTAGGATTGCCACTTTTCATCACTATCTGTTGCTACTTCATATGCTCTGTTTCTTTGCATCTCTGCAGACATGCATTGAAGTTTAGCTTGCTCTTGTTAGAGCAGTTTACTCCTTTCCTCTGCTCTTTTCTCCTTCCTGTGTCATCTCCATTTGACAGGAATCCATGAGCTGTTCCTCCAGAATTGTAGCTTTTCTGCTTTTGTGAGTTTTCCAAACATTCACAAGGGGGGATCTTGTTCATTCACACTGAGTAGAGATGAGTTATGTGAGAGAGGTTGTAGGTCCACGTTCAATTTTTCATGGCTGCTTACTGTGAGGTAGAACTTTGCCTTTTATATTAGTTGAGTTACTTCAGTGAGAAATAATGTGAAGCAATTGGTAGAAGGAAATTGGAGAGTCAAGTGCTTAAATATTCTTGCTTAGTATACTGGCTTGACCTTGAGGACCTTGGACTTACATTTCTTTTAAGTATCATCCTATAGATAACTTGCATTGACCCATTTATTACATAGTGATTATAGTTAAACAAAATAAATGCAAAACAAACAAAAATCATTGCTTCAAGTTTTCTTGTTTTTAAGAATGCAAGCAAGATCTGGATCACAGGCTTTTTCATGTGGCTGTTTTAAAGGCAGAGGGAGACTCTATGCTCAGTGTCATGCTCTGTGAGATGGTGCCTACCAGGATCACTGTGTATGCCTCCAAGATGCACAACCATCCAGTGCCCCCAACACCAATTCCTTTTAGGAGCCTGACAGGGGCTCCTCTCAAATTGTCATAGGAACCCTACTGCAGAGCCTCAAACAGCCAAAGTGTTTGTCCCTCCCTAGCAAGCCTACTCATCACCTCTGAGTGGCATCCAGAAATATCCCCAACATGCTCTCCAGGCCTCCTCTGTCTGTCTTTATCCACTTCACTTTCCTCCTCCACCAATGCTCCTTGCTTTCCTTGGGCTCTGACCCCTCTATTCTCTATGCCCTCTCCTTCTACCACTTCTGTGACTTCTGTGAGCCTCTCTGGCTCCTGTTATTTCTGGTGTTTACCCACTTCCTCCACTTGTTACAATTTCAGATCATGGGGTCTGGCCAGGGGCTGACCCCAGGCCTCAGCACACTCCCCAGACAGTCATATCCTGGCCCAGCCCACAAGGGACAGAGGACAAGCTGCAGGGAGCTGCTTTGTGTTTGTTCCTTGAAGTTTCTGAAGGCAGACAGAAAGCTCCTGAAGCTCAGGGCATTGATGCACTCCCAGGGCTGCCCCTGATGGGGCTGGCTGCTCAAATAGCACCACATCCCACAGGGAGTCTCCCTGAGACTCTCATTCTTACAGCACCAACAGGTGCCATGTCATGTGTACTCATTACTGTCCCACAGTGAGAAGGTAAGAACATTAAATACTTGTTCCTCCTTCCCTTTCTTTCCATTCCTTCCTTCCTTCTCCCTCTCCTTTTTCTTCCTCCCCATGTGGTTCTTGAAATTGCAGATTGATTTAGAACCAGAGTTTTAGAAAGACTTGGGTTGTTTTTGCTTTGTGAGTGTGTGTGTGTGGTCTTGAGGATGAGATCCAGAGCCCCCTGCATGGTAATCACATGCTGTACCACCAAGCTGTGGCATTAGCCACTAGGACTTGAGATTAAATGTAGTCTAGCCCTTCCTTTCTGTGATACCCAAGCAAGACACTCAACCTTGTCAAGCCTGACTTCTTTGGCTGTCAAATGTTAGAATGTAGTTAATACTATTGCAGAAGGATTGAGCAACAACTGGATGTAATACTTGTCAAATATCTCATATTTCTAGAACATTTTATTGAAGACATTTTGCCTTGAACAGGACTATGCAATAGATGTACTCAATGCTCATGTTGAACGTTGTGCCCAGATTGCATAGTCCCAAAGACCACCAGGAAGCCAATCCCAATGTAAGCACACGAGGGTCGTTTATTCAAGCTCGAGAAGGGGCTCACAACTGTCACCAATGCAGTGGATCAGAATTGAGAGCCCCGAATTTCAAATTAGCAGGGTTTTTATTGTGGTTACAGCAAGGTTTGGGGATTTTCCACTTAGCAGTTACATGATTGGTTGACATTTAGCAAGTATGAAGTGTACATTTTTGATTGGCTAGGTTCATTGGGGATTGGGGGGTGGCTACATGTAGGTTTTATGAGGGAAAAGAGGGACAAAGGTTAGTGGCTGACTGTCACGTACTGATGGTCAGCAGACACACTGACTAATAGTCATGACCATTACATACTGACAGTCAGCACATCTACAGGTTGTTCTATGGATAGTGGGCCCGGAACATTCATTTCCTGGGCAAACAGATGGCTGAGTAATTAACTCAGGAACTTTGCTTCGTTACAGATTGTATCTTTTGTCCCAAAGCAAGCATATTTTAACCATTAATTTGTGAGAGACTAGGGGAGTGGTGCATTTTAGCAAAATGGAGTTGCTTTGGTCTCACATTCCCCCCTTCTCATGATGCTATAGAGGACCAATCATGAGCCTCTGGGGGTTTATTTTATTAGGTCTGTAGAAACTGGCTGGTATTGGGACCTGAGTACCATTAGCTGTACAGTGTTACTGCGTTCTCTGATGAACGAGACTAATCTATTGAGTATACAAGGTCCAGGGGTTAACAGTAGTAACAGAATAAGCAAGGGGCCCAGTAGAGTAGAGATCAGAGTAGTCAGCCATGGGGAAGAATTAAACCAAGATTCAACCCAACTTTGAGTTTGTTCTCGCTCTCGCTTTCATCTAGTGATACCCTCTCTAATTTTGGCCATAGATTCTTTGACCACTCCTGAGTGGTCTACATAAAAACAACATTCCTCACCTAAGGCAGCACAGAGCCCTCCCTATTGTAGAAAGATTAAATCTAGCCCCCTTCTGTTTTGGAGGACCACTTCTGCCAGGGAGGTTAGTGATTCTTGTAGGTGGGAGATGGAGCTTTCTAGCCTCTCGATATCTACATCTATGGCTGCTCTCAAATCATTGTAATGTTTATTTTGTAACACTAATGATGAGACCCCTGTTCTTGTCCTAGTTAATCCTAAACCTAGGAGAACTGTCAAAGTGATGGCTGTTATAGGTTCTTGTTTGACTCTACCTGGGGTCCTAATTAAGTAATTAAAAATATCTTCTTCTTGATGATATAATAGTCTAGGAACTAATTGTACTAGCACACAAAAGCCTCCAGTCTGGTTGAGCACCTTCCCATGTGTGCAAGGGGTAAGCCCAGTGGAGCAAGCCCACCATCCATCAGAAGGGGGTATGAGATATTTTTCTGAACTAGACTGATAGGTTTGGTTGCAAAGGTGTTGATGAGTGGCTGGGACACTACCAACACAAACTCCCTGTCCAGTCACAGATTGTAGGGTTAGCCTGGCTGTCCCCTTCTGTTGCCACCTGCATAGAGTAGGACTGTCTGACTCAGTAAAGTTTCCTGAGAAAGCTATTCCCTCATAATAAGGGGGCTTAATGTCATAGCATAGCCAACAAGACTGGGTAAGGTCAGGTCTGGATGTATTTAGGGCTTTAAAAGTTCTGACCATAAGCTCCCAGAGAGGGTCATCTGGGTTCCGGTCCTGCTCTGGGTCCTCAACAATTTTAGTAACACTTCGAGAGGGAAACTGAGGGGTAGTTTCTTTTGGGGGGCTGGTTGGCCTGAATAGAATCAGAGGCACTAAAGCTTGGTTAGGTCCTACAGGATGAGAGACTAATGGTGTTCCTATCAATTGGACAGTGAACAGAAGTCCCGGATGGTGGCCAAGAGTAACCCAAAACTGGAGGCCCCAGGTTTTGCCTGCCTCCCACCCTTGGGTTTTTTGTCCCTTTGTCATAAACTGTAACTTAAGCTTTGATGACCCAAGGGGGCAGGTAAGGTCGCCCCCTTTGACTGGCCAGCCTCCAGATGTACTAGTCTCACATCCCCAGATTGCACAAAAATAAGTCTCTGGGCCTCCACATTTGGAGCTTCTCTTACCTCCAGGACATGCATAAAATATTCTCCAATGGCAATCAGGATATGAATCCTGTTCAGTCCACTGGGTATTTGACCAAGATCCCTCTGCTAACTGGCAAAGATCAAACTCCAGGTCTGGAAATCACGTAGTCCTTGGTCCTACTGAGAAAGCCAAGGGCAGTCAGAGTCCTGTCTCTGGGTTATAAATGGTCCATGTCCAATTGAAAGGGGCATGGGGGTTTATTCCCCTCCTTTGTGTGCAGCAGGAGGCAATCAGCATCCAGATCATGTACGTTTGAACTTGAGTTCTAAGGGGTTGTCCTCATTTCTGGACACATGCCATGTTGGGATGAAGTCTTCTCGAACCGCGGAAGGATCCGCTGGCTGGACATGCGTGTAGTGCACCCAGGTGGCTACCCCATCAACCTTGAGAGCGGTGGGGCTCGGGAGGCGGTCCAGACTCATACAGGGCTCTCAATTTGGGCCAAATGTCCTTGTGGATCAGCTGAATACCTCTTAAAGAAAACAATAGCTCTTGATCATCAAATTCAGCAAGTACTTTAGACTGGAGGTTAGGGATAATGGGAGGGGGTACCCCAGACATAATTTCAAAGGGAGTCAGTCCCATCTTATAGGGTGAATTGCATACCCTATAGAGGGCAAAGGGAAGGAGAACCACCCAGTCACTGCCAGTCTCTAAGGCTAATTTAGTTAAGGTCTCTTTTGGGGTCCTGTTCATTCTCTCTACCTGTCCTGAACTCTGGGGTCTGTATGCATAATGTAATTTCCAATCTGCCCCAGTACCTGTGCTAAGCTTCAACTCACCTTGCAAACAAAGGCGGGTCTATTGCCTGTCCCTAGCATTACTGGGAAACCATACCTTGGTAGGATGTCTTCTAAAAGCTTTTTGGCCACAGTCTGTGCCATTTCATGCTTGGTGGGGAAAGCCTCTGTCCAGCCCAAGTCCTCATGCAGGGCTTCGTCAAAAATGGTGGGGGAGTTTTTAAATCCTTGAGGAAGTTGGGTCCAGGTTAGCTGTCTGTTGATGCCCTGCTCAGGGTCGCTTCATTCAAATGTGAAGATGTGTTGGCTTTTGGGTGCCAGTGGAAGGCTCACGGAGGTCCTGCACTGGTTGATAGTCATCCGAGTGGGGTTTCTGCACTGGCAACAAGGGGGTGTCCCAGGCCGATTGACAGGGCCTTAGAATACCCTGAGCAAGCAACCTCCTGATGTGTGGAGTTATTCCTTTGCAGGCCTCTAGGAACATGGGATATTGGCGAACTCATGCAGGGTCGGCTCCTGGCTTTATCTCTATGAACACAGGTGTCCCGTGTGTGGCCAGCCCCATGCCCCCCGTCTTAGCCCATGCTCGCAGGAACAAGGCAAGCCTTTGTTCCACGTCAGGATCAGGAGGGGACTGCTTCTGATGTAGCAGATATTCGTCCTCAAGGCTCATAGTTAACACTTGGATGGGCTTTCCCTCCTGGTCAAGGACCTCTGTGCCCCCGGGGTGAAAATGGATTTGGGCCCCTAATTTAGTGAGCAAGTCTCTTCCCAGCAAAGGGTAGGGGCAGTCTGGTATAATCATAAATGAGTGGGTTACCCAGCCCACTCCCAAGTCCACCATTCTCCGGGTAGTCCATGAATACTTTTTCATGCCTGTGGCTCCTTGAACCCAGGAAGTTTTGTCAGAAACATGGCCATGTGGTTTAAGCAGAACTGAATGTTGAGCACCGGTATCTACCAGGAACTCAACGGGCTCCCCCTCCACTGTAAGGGTTACCCTGGGCTTGGGGAGGGGTGCCGAGCCCCATCCCCCCTAGTCACTTAGTTCATCCATGGCCAGGACAGAGGCATTTGGGTGGCCCCCCTGTGGCCTTTTGGGGCACTCTTTAGCCCAGTGGCCTTCCTTTTTGCAGTAAGCACACTGATTCTTTCCCAATCGGGGGCAATCCTTATGTTCCCCCTTACCTTGTCCTTCTGCTGCAATCTTTCTCAAACGACGTTCACTTTCCCTCGGCTCCCCCACAGTGGTGGCCAGAAGAATTCGAGCCAGGTTTTTGGTCTGGTGGTTATCTGCTTTTACCTGTTTTTCCTCTGTGGTTTCCCTGTTGTTATATACTCTCTGCCACTGCCACTAAGTCCTGAATACTCTTTTCTCCTAATATCTGGCACCGCCTGGTTGACAAAATGCATTATTACAGCTGCCTTTGTCTCATTTGCTTCTGGGTCCATAGGAGCATACCTATGGAAGGCTTCCTGAATTCTTTCTAGAAAGGCTGCAGGGCTTTCATTCGGCCCCTGCTGTACATCTCCTACCTTGGCCAAATTGATGGGCTTGCGAGCTGCCACTTTGAGACCTCCCAACAGAGCCTGGTGATAGACCCAGAGCCTCTCCTTACCTTCTGCTGTGTGGAAGTCCCAGGTGGGCCAGGACAAAGGAAAAGAAGTGTTGATAGTATCAATATTGGTGGTGAGTTGACCACTGTCACCAGGAACCAATTTCCTGGCCTCGTTCTGGATTCTTTTGTGCTCCTCTGTTGTAAACAGGATCTGGAATAGCTGCTGACAATCATCCCAAGTGGGCTGATGAATAAACAAAACAGTTTCTAATAGGTTAATCAAATCCCTAGGGCTATCAGAGAATTTGGCGTGCTGAGTACGCCAGTTATAAAGGTCACAGGTGGCGAAGGGCCAGTAATGATGAGGCTGGTTACCATGCTCATCAAGGGGCCCTATCACTCTCAGCAGACAAACAGTAGAGTCTGCTGGGCCCACCAGCGAGGCGGCACGCTGGTGGTGAGTGTTCTGGGCGGGGCCACCACCACGGTTGCCAGCACCTGGGGCCGGCCCTCCTTCCTCAGCTCCAGCTGGGGCTAGGTCCTCTCTTTCTGCCTGCTGTCTTGGGGGAGAAGAGAGAGAGTAAGGGGGGGGGAATGAGATCTTCCTCGGTCCCTCCTTGGAGGACCGGGTAAAGCGGCATGGTCAGCTTGGTTTCAGTTTGCCTTTTTTCGTCGCACTCTCTGGGAGTCTTCTCACAGGCTGTCAGGATTACCTCCGGCTGCTGTTTCTGTGGAGGCAAAAAGGGCTTGACCTATGGGGGTGGGTTGCAGATTAGACTCTCCCAAGTGACAATGTAGGGAACTTGATCAGGGTGTCCTGTATGAGAATGGAAGATGACCTCCCGGACTCTCTTCATGGTCCCTAGATCAAAGGTCCCCTCGGGTGGCCATCTTACCCAAAGGTGGGCCACCCTGAGCTACAGAGGGTGATGAATTTAGTCCTTTTAATTTCTAAACTTAGGTTATGAGAACGCTCCCTAACCTTTTTGAAATGGTTCTTCATGAGGGATAGAGGGGTAGTTACAGTCTGTCCCATCATCTCAGTCCAAGTCAACACAATAAACAGACAAACAAACACAACAGAAAAACAAAAAACAAGACAAACCCATCCTCCGCCTGACTGGAGGTAAAACTGAAAGTGGGATGGTGGCCTCACGCCATGCTGCGAGAGCGACCCGCACCATCCCTCTAGGAGTCTCACAGACTCGTACTCACGGGGCCCTCTGTCCCCTCCTGAAGGACCCGGAACGCCTTCCAGGATCCTGGGTCGGCAGCCCTCGCAGCATGTCCACCTGGACCGTCTGCCGACCTTTCCAGAAAATGGGCCCCAGACCTTACAGACACCTTACAGACACAAAAACACTCACCAGCTGGTGTCGACCCTCCGGTATGGGAATCCTGAGGGTCTTAGTGATCCCAGACGAGCCCCCAAATGTTGTGCCCAGATTGCATAGTCCCAAAGACCACCAGGAAGCCAATCCCAATGTAAGCACATGAGAGTCGTTTATTCAAGCTCGAGAAGGGGCTCACAACTGTCACCAACGCAGCGGATCAGAATGGAGAGCCCCGAATTTCAAATTAGCAGGGTTTTTATTGTGGTTACAGCAAGGTTTGGGGATTTTCCACTTAGCAGTTACATGATTGGTTGACATTTAGCACGTATGAAGTGTACATTTCTGATTGGCTAGGTTCATCAGGGGGTTGAGGGGTGGCTACATGTAGGTTTTATGAGGGAAAAGAGGGACAAAGGTTAGTGGCCAACTGTCACGTACTGATGGTCAGCAGACACACTGACTAATCGTCATGACCATTACGTACTGACAGTCAGCACATCTACAGATTGTTCTACGGATAGTAGGCCCGGAACATTAGTTTTCTGGGCAAACAGATGGCTGAGTAATTAACTCAGGAACTTTGCTTCATTACAGATTGTATCTTTTGTCCCAAAGCAAGCACATTTTAACCATTAATTTGTGAGAGACTAGGGGAGTGGTGCATTTTAGCAAAATGGAGTCGCTTTGGTCTCACATTGAACAAACAACCTACACATGTTGTGATTAAGAGTAAAAGATCAAGAGTGATGCCCTGGACTTAAAGAAGTGCACCTCATCCTTATGACCATTTCTATTTCCCCCAAAATGTTTTTCTATCTTGGATCCTGTCCCAGATATATGTCTCCTGCTTCCTTTCAAAACCCACAATCATCTTTATGATTGGTTCCAAAATGCCTCCCTTGTGGGAGGGAAACCCTCCTAGGTTCAGGACTGTCACCACAAACCAAAAGCAAATCACAAGTGAGTCCACCAGTTGTGTGCCTTTTCTCTAAACACTCCCAGAATTTGTCTCTGAGAGGTTGCTGTTTGATACAATGCCCAGGCTCCTTTGTCTCCCCACTGGGGATCACAGTCCTGGCTGACCCAATACTGGGTCCCTGTTCCCCTCCTCACCTCCCACCCACCCCACCCTTCAGTGCCCTTCCCCACCACATTCCCACCCTACAGTCTTGCCCCTCAGGAGCCCTTCTTGTCTCCCTATCCAACCCAGTCAAAGTAGACCAGAAGCAACCAGGAGCAGAAGAGCCTTTCTGTCTGTCTTCAAAGACCTCACCACCCAGAAGGAGTCACGGATCACTCACTGTGATGTGGCCTTGGAAATGTGCCATGAATGAGTGCACTCCAAGCAGACTGCTTTCTCAAGGATGAGGCACAAGCAAACCACTTGTGACTAGGCAGGCCTGGTAGGACACAAGCACATCCTGCATGTGCAGCCTATGCTCCCTTATAAGCCTTCATCTGTGAGACAGAGCAGTAGCAACTTCCTGGTCATTCTAAGGATGGCACTTGTAAGGCATTTCACACTTACTTCTCACATGAATGTTGGCCATCTAACTCTAATCACAGTTATTAAATCCTTGAAAAACCTCTGAGGATGATCTAAGTGTATTCATTCATTGTATTTCCATTTCTTAGATGCTTACCTTGTGGTAGTGGAAGTGAACTCTGTGATGAGTAAAACACCTTCATTGTCCTCAAGCTAACAGATGACACAAATGAGAGGAAACCATACCTCCCACTGGGGGAGTGTGACAGGCTCTGTGATTCAGCAGCCAGTGCCAGGGATGAAGCAATTGCTAATTAAACTCCCCTCTTTCTTTTGACACCATCACCAACAAGAGCAGAGGTAGGCAGCTTTCCAGTCTGCCTTCAAAGAGAGGCCTGGCTCCTCAGTGGGCTCTGCATCCTGCTTCTTCCTGAGGAAAGAATTCATTTTCCAGCATGGCTGGGGTGAGATTTGACACCAAGATCATGGTGAGAGGCAATAAATTACAGTGGAGACAGGAGCCACTCTCTGTGCCTGATCTGACTGTGAGCTGGGTGTAAGAGTGCCAATGATTAGAAACAAACAGAAAAAAAAACAATAGAGCAGTTTTCTTAGTTAACTCCCCTGAACTGGAGAAGTTGGTTTCAGGGCCTGGTTTACAGATCTTGAGGTAGTTGGGGGGACCCCCATGACCACTGGTACAGAACAGAGGTGCTGTTGGCATCACACACACCTCCTGCTGCCCTGCAGAGGCAGCAATCAAACAGAGCCTTAAGGATAACTTGGGTTAGGGAAGTCCAAAAAGAGTGTTTAGTCTTCTGCCAGTATTGACTCTTTTCCTGCTCAGTTCTTAAGGCTCTGATCAGTGGGTGGCATTTGCATCCTTAGTAGTTTCACATACTACAAAAGAAAAACAAATTGTCAAAGTAAAAAACCCAAATTTGATCACAAACATCAGTGAAACACCTAAACATCAACAGAACATGCTAAATAAGACAAGTCAATCTTACCCTTTTCTTCAGAAATTTGAAGTTGGAGTTGGGGGAGGTAAGGGAAACCTAACCCAGGAGTCTGCAAGACATCTGCAAGTCAAGGAGATTCCTTAGAGGGCTGAGGGCTGGTCAGCTGGGTTTGGAAGAACAAATGGCAGTTGGTCCAGCAAGGGAGAAGTGGGGCTAGGTTGGCAGGAAGCAACTTCCCTGGACCTAGAAAAGTAGCAAGGAGCCTGGCATGTGTTAAGAACCACCTCTGTGCAGCAGATAGGTGGGTAGGTAGACAGGCTGGAAGGAGAACTGCAGGACTCAGCTCCAGAGCAAGGGGAGGTCTTGGCCACTGCTGCCAGCTATGGGGTGTCCCAGGCTGGGCAAGGCAGTGAGTGGCCAGGACAGGGCAGAGAGAAATTAGACCAGTCACTGTATGGCACCTGGAGGCAAAGACTCAAAAGTCTGTTCTTTGGACCTTTCTTTGTGCTGTAAAGCACAGAGCCAGATTCCTATATGGCTGTGTGAAATCCTCTGTGGCCACAAGACCATGTACCACCTGGCCCCCCGACACACACACACACACCAGCCTCAGATCCTGGGCTTGTGTCTATTATCACTGCTTGTGGCTGACAGAGATTGCCCTTGGCAAATCAGATGGAATGGAACAAGGCTTCTTCATTCACCTCTATTCTCACCCTCTGAAGTCCTTGGTCTGATCCCTGTTTGCATTCCTTCTCAGCCTCTCCCCTTGCCCTTGCTCTTAACTTCAGAGCAATACTATATGAATGAAAGTCATCCTTCTGGGTCCATGAGCTGCCAAAATGGTTCAGGAATTAAAATGTGGCAACTAGGTTGATCTATCCCAACCCATGTGTGATAAACAATTTACTCTCTCCAAGTACTTTGCTGACACTTTGGATTTAGAATAGAGTGAGAAGCTATGGCCAGGGTGGATCTGTGGCTTCTTGTGTGTGAGTTCATCTGAACAGCACAAGGGCTTTCTGTGTTTGGGGCAGGATTAGCACTTCTCTGCCAGGCTGTTCCCTGACCTGTGCAGGTGATAACACTTGGAGTCTCACTCTAATAATGATATGCTACTGGGAGTCAGTGGCCTCAGTTACAGGGCATCTCGAGTTTGCTGTTCCTGCTGAAAAAATGAAGCCAGAAACTCACTGTCCCTTGCTGAGTCACTTGTAAAGTGGTGGTGGTTAGGATTCACTGAGGACCTCATGCTCTCCCCTGTTTATTTTGAACCCCACTCCTGAACCATGGAAGCTATTTCCACCAGGACAGTGTGACTCAGCATGACTGGGGGCCTGGGGGCCTGTCAGAGTCCTATTATTTTTAGGCAGTTTTTAAATTCTTTTATTGGTACATTGTAGGTATACAAAACATTTACATTTCTCACTGGGAATTGTACCTTTACATGATGCATCTTGGTTCTTATTTTTTCGCCATTCCTAGCCCTCCCTTCACCCCCTCCACCCTTCCCTATTTACAAAGACTTTATTTCCATTTTTTCCATTTCTCATCATTTTTCCTTTCCCTTCTTTCCTTTCCCCTGCCCCTCCCACTACCCCTACCCCTTTGGACTTTTTCTTCCTATTTTACATTATCAATTATTCATTCTAATCATTGATACATTTTAGGTATTCAATATAATGACATTCACCGTTGGAAATTTGCACCTTTACATAATCTCTCTTGGTTCTTATTTTTCACCCTTCTCCTGCCCTCCCTTCAACCCCTCCATCCCTCCCTATTTACAAAGACTTTGTTTCCATTTTTCCATTTTCTCATATTAATTCCATTCCCTTCTTTCCTTTCACCTACCCCTCCCAGTTTCCCTTCCCCTTTGACCCTTTTCTTCCTATTTCACATTATCTATTATGCCTTTTAGTCCATATTTACACTTTCAGTTTCTCACACTAGAGAAACTATTCAGTATTTATACATGTGTGTCCTATTTATTTCACTTAATATCACCTTAATGTGCATCCATTTAGTTATAAATGTCTCTAATTTCTCATTTTTTATGGCTGAGTAGTACTCCATTTGATTAAAAAACCACATTTTCTTTATCCAGTCTCCTGGGCATTTGGGCTGTTTCCAAGTTTTAGCTATTACAAATTGTGCTGCTATGAACATGGGTGCACATATACCACTGTGGTATGATTCTTTTAATTCTTTGGGGAAGATACCCAGTAGGGGAATAGCTGGGTCAAATGGAACTTCCAGTCCTAGTTCTTTGAGGTATCTCCATACTGATTTCCACAGTGGTTGCACCAGTCTACACTCCCACAGCAGTGGAGCAGGGTTCCTCTTTCTCGAAGCCCTGTCAGCATTTGTTGTTGGTTGATTCCATGATAGCAGCCATTCTTTCTGTTAGAGTCCTATTTGATCAGAGATTACAGACACAAGAATCTTTAGGATACCAGAGGCCTTTGACATATTTAGATGCCAAGGAAAGAAGCCTCAAATGATTAGCGCAATATTTGTTGAAATCCATGTGATCAAAACAGCAAAAATAACACAGGAGCCAGCAGAATTTGAGAGCAGCTACAGCAGTTTCTCTCATTAAACTGCAGACAACTTTCTCAAATTTTCAAGACACAGTCAGGAGATCTTGCAGAGATAACTTTGTAGAAAGTCACAAAGCAAGTTCTCTGAAAGTGAATATTCAAATCACCTGGGAATCTTAAAAAGAATGCAAGAAAAATGTGAACCTTTACTGTTAACCAAAGAAATAAGAGAGAATTTCTGTCATGCACAATCATGGTAGAGAATTAAAGAGTGAGAGCTGGTTCATTTAAGACCAATGGTATCCATCCTCCAGTGTGAAAAAATGAAGATGTGCTATCCATGTAAAAAGAGTACCACGCATTATGCTCTCTCCTTACATGTATTTGCAGAAATGACACTACTTGCACTAATTGCCAGGTGCTTTCCCTGCTTGGTCAGACACCACTGTTGACACCAAAGGCTCCTTTCCTGACCATGCTGCCGCAGCCTGGTATGGTCCACATGCCACTGAACATAGTCTGTGCTTTGTCATGGGCTCAGAATGGTTCAAACTTCCTGAAATTTCAAATTTGTACTTTATTTTGCCTCCAGTAGTGATTCAGTCAATGGCTTTGGAAGTGGAGGGCTTGTCATTTGACGGGATCCTATTGACCATATCTCAGCAGCTGGTGACTTGCCCTGTGGATATGGGGGGGGTGGCCCAAGGGAGTGGGATTGTGGGATTTTATATATATATATATATATATATATATATATGTTCCTATTGGGTACAGCAGTGCTATTCACTGGAACTTCACATTAGAAACAGCCTAGGAGTGCATTACAAAGGCACTCCAGGCAGGGCCTGGTCACATACTTGATACAATTGCCCGAGAGTTGGTTCTGATGACTGAAGTTTTCTCAAAGTGCACCAACAAGTGTAGCTGAAGTTAAGAACAACTGGGGACAGCATGCAGAGGAAAAAAGTTGCTCCAAACTTTGTTTTCTTAAATAAACAATAATTTTTAAAAAGTAAAGAACACTTATCACAGCGAAAGTGAGCATACATTCACACACTTTCAGTGAGATTTCACAAATATTTTTCATTTGAAATATACAAACACTGGTTGCTAAGCTCTTCTGCACTCTACCTGAGTTTTTTCCTCAGTGTCAATCCTGAGGCCCAGAAGTCCAGGGCTGCTGTGCTGACCTGGCTTCAGAATTCCAGACACAGACAGATACTCAGTCTCTCTCTCAGATCCTCTCTTGTCCAGTGACCTGCTTTGCCAGTAGAGTTGGGAGTGACACCTGTCCACTAGGGCTTTGTTGAAGGAGTAGTTCACTCAGCTGGCTTCATCCCAGGATCTTCAGCTTCTCAATATAGACACAAGAGCTCTGTGCGGCTCAGCCACACCATCTACAACTCAGCTCAGGATGTTGGAGCCACAGCCCATCAGCATGTGCTTGTTTACCAGCCTTTGCTCTCATCTGTGAAGGACCTGGAGAGTGGATGTAGCCAGACTAGGAGAAAGTGTGTGTTTGGGGTTCGGGATCCTCTGTCTCTGGCACAATATGATTGTTATCATAAACCATCTGTAGCAATACGGTCGCAACAAGAATGGGTGTCTGAGCACCCCACCCCAGGATAGGCAGCAGTGCATGTATTTAAGACAACAGTAAATCTTACCAAATGTTGATCTGCTTTTTTTTTTTTTAATGTTCTCAAATGCTTCTTTATTTGACAATAAAAAAAGAGGAAGATGCTGGATTTATCTCAGTTGTACTTTGTAACTTCTCAGTTTATCTTGAAAGCAATCTTTTCTGATACTCATATGAATTTGAGAATGAAATGAAATTACTTATATTTGCCTATAACTTTCTTATTAACATATCAATATTTATGCATACAAATGTAATAAACTTTTCCAACTTAACTTACTTTTTTAAACCTAAGCCACTTTGTATTGACATCTAGATTACATGTGCATATAAAACAGACACACTCCTCAACTGTTCATAAGATACACTGCTCACAAGTATTGTTCTCATTGGACAAAATTAAATTTTTAGAGGAAAGTAGTTTAAATGGGAATAAATAAGCAGATCTCCTCATGAAATAAACTAGACAAAACCAACAACTATTAAACTAACAATTCTGCCAATCTCTCTTTCCATCTTAAATACAAGAGATGTGATCAAAATATATAGTGAATGTTTAAATTAAAATTATTACAGCAAGACATACTTCCATGAATCTCCCTCAAAATACTCTCCATAGGTTCAAACACTCTTATCCCAAAGTTCCTGCCACTTTCTGAAGCAGTTCTGCATATCCTCTGTAGTGCCTTTACAAAGTGTGTTGATCTGCTTTATATTATCATCACTCTAAAAAAGGCCCACAGTAACATGCTGTCTTCTCCAGAAAAGCTCATGTTGGCCTCACTGAACAATCACCATGATCACTGAGGGGTTTCAATACTGTAAACATAAGCTTCCAGTTAACACACTGCACTACATATCCTTTAATAAATACACCATCCCCCATGCAAACTGATATATAGAGCTGTTATGAATTATGCTCCCAAGTGGCACCAACTCAGCTAAATAATAAGATGAGAGTCATTCAAACTCTCCCCAGGTGCAGTTTGTGACACCTGCATTTTTTCACAAACAGAACACTAAAAATAAGTGATGATAGCAAAGCAATTATAAGCCAAACCCACAAAGCCAGAGGTGTTACAATACTAATTCTATGTGATCACATAGAAGTTTCACCTGGTTGGAAAATTTAAAACTGCAAAACAGTAGATTGCACAATATAAAATCTTTTGTTTGGCACAAGCAAATTCATACCACACATAAAATAATTTATTGAATATAATAATACATTTAAAATTAAACTTTTGTTTTAAAATTAGAGTCTTAAAACTAAAACATGAATCAAAAAAATAAGATTACTGGTTGTTACATGGTTATTAATGAGAATGATTCTATTGAGTACAGGAAGGAAGAAAATAGTTACTGCATATGTGATTGTGCTGAGCTCCTCCTCACCTGGCATGCACCAATAGCAGCTCAATCTACAGTAGAGATGGAGAGCTAGTCTGCCATGCTCAGGAGAGCTTTGCCACAGCCCAGCCCTGCACCCACAGCTCCAGGAGCCTCAGGACACTTGCTGAAACTCTCAGGCCAGCAGCTTCACCAGCAAAGTTAGGCCCTTAGAGGAAATGGATTTTCAGAATCATGATCAAATATTGATTCTGAAGCATATGGTGCTGTCAGTGCCTCAGAGACTCTTGTAACATAGGCCTAAAGATGAGACATGCACATTCATGAAAAGTTAAGCAACTATAGAAGATGCCAGCACTGAGTAAATCACAAAGCAGAAAATGTCAGACGCCAAGTTAATGGAGCCAGTGACCCCTACTGTCATCAGGACATGCAAAAAGAAGATGCTTGGTCTGGAGGGAGCTGGGAAGATTTCTAAACCTAACAGGACTGGCAGAAGCTTGCAGAGGGGTTTTGCTCAGTTATGTTTAAGCTGTAGAAGAGCTCCTGCAGGTTCTCCAGTGCACACCCTGCTTCCCTGCCCTCATACCAGCACATGCTCTGGACTGAGCAGAAATAATGCTGTGCTTTCCCCTTACCCCAGACCTGCCCTTCCTTGGAGTTCTTTCCTACTTCCCACCTGGGCTTCTCCCGGACCTGAGAAGTCCCGTTCTGGAAAGGATTGGGGCTGCTGCCTGCTGTGTCGTCTGCAGAGGATTGTGGAATGTGGGACCCAGGTCACAGGGAATGTGGTCAGGGACCCCAGGCCACTGTGGTTCAGGCTGTACTCAGTCAGCTCAGCAGGAAGCAGTTGGACAGCACTTGCAGCCCAGGTACCTGTGGGGAAGGAAGTTTGTGGAGGGAGCGCAGGGCTGGCCTGGACTTGCCTTGACTTATCACAACAGAAAGCTGATTTTGTTTTATTTTCTCCTATACCCCACACACCTGATTTCTGATAAGCAGGTTGATCTACCATGCAGGCATCAATCTGTGCATGTGTAGCTGTCCTCACTGTAATCCCTCTGGTTTATTTATAATGCTGCTTTTTTCATTCTTGCTTCTCCAGATTCTATTTCCCTGAGGGCAAAGGGAAACCAGGTGCCCAGCACTGACTGCAGCTCAATGTTCTCTGAAGTGCAATTAAAACATTGAAATGGACAATCAATATTTCATAATCTGAACAAAAACTCCCCTTCATAATGTAGTGATGTGGATGTCAATGCTGGGAGTCAGTTTGGGGCCATTTCTACAAAATGCCAAAGCAACCAGCTGTGAAGTGAGTAATTCATGTCTCACTGCCAATCTCCCAACACAGTTCCCTTACTGATGCCCCTCCCCAGAATATATCAACTGGGCCATTTGTTTGGACATTGTGGAAAGCAAGGCCACAGAACCTGATGAAAAGCAGGGGTGGCCACAAATGGGGTTCTCCTTTGGCACAGATGTGGTTCTCTATCAGAACCACAAAACACCCCTCTTTTGAGCTCTTACAGAGGTGTTGTTCTGGAGGGAAATTACAAGTACAATTACATACTGAGCACAAACATCTCTACTGATCAACTTTCTCCACATCCCAGATCTGACCTCAGAACTCTGTGTCTTACTCTGGATCCCTCCAAGTTCCCATGACTACCTCAAGGCTGGGGTAAAAGGATTAGCTGTCCAGCAGCCCAAAGAATAGGATGTACCCTATTTTATAGATGCAGCAAATGAGCCTGGTAGCCCAACAGGATTCTTGTCTAGGGCAAAGCAGAGTGAGTTGAGCACTCCTGCCTATGCAGATCTCGGCTCCTTCTCAGCTGCTCATGGGCACATGGAGTGAGTTGCACATCCACTGAGCTCCAGGGACTGCATCAGACATGAGGTGAAGGCACAGTGAGACAGTCTCCTTTCAGAGCATTCACATCACGGAGGAAATGCTTAGACCTGATGATAACAGAGCCCCTGCCCTGCACTGGGGAATAAGACAAGGCTAATATTGACTGCAACACTGAAACTTTGGTGAAAGTCCAAGAGGGAGGTAAGTGCCATCCAATGCAAAGAACAGAGTGGTTCCGCAAGGACCTCAGTGGTCAGTGTCTGGGCTGGAATCTAGAACTCAGCAAGCTTAGATAAGAGGGTCCAGTGCAGGAAACTCAACAAATTACCCGAGAAAAAGCAAAGAGGCACCTGAAAGTGGAGTTGGAGGGAAGGAGAATGGGTGTGAGCGGAGCAGAGACAGGAGGGGCAGGCAGTCTGATGAGCCACTGGGCTAGTCACTTCCAGAAATGATGTCTGTCTCCAGGAGAAGAGCAGCACTGTCTATAGTCTGAGAGCTACTGATGAAGAAACTGAGTCCCAGGGAGGTAGAGGGACCTGCTCAAGTGAGAATCTCAAGAGGAAAGAAAGACTTTAAGAAAGAATAGCAAGCCAGCCTCCCAGACAGTAGGGTGGTGGGCTTGACTGAAATAGAGGTGTAAGAGAGTAAGGATTGGGTAAGGTATGCATAGTCTAGAACAGATGGAAGGCTTCCTCCATCTGTGGCTAAAACAAAGGCATCTTCCTGACATGCCAAACCCAGAGCTATCTAGGAGGTCACATAAACCCATCTTTCACCCAAGCATTAGTGCTACACAATAGGCTGGGTGTATATCATGGGCTAGGGCCCATGTCAACTTTGATTAACTGTGCAAAAATAAGATATTTATTAATACAATCATGTGAAATTCACACAAAATGTTAGAGTTAAAACCAAGATGTCAGAAAATGTTGCTTTGGTGTAGACACCTTGGACTCTTTCAGTAAGGCTAATCACTCAGCATTTATTCTTTCTCTTCAGCTCCAAAAGACTCAAAATGAATCAGCATTAGCCTAGGACCACATTGATGAGGTCCATCCCTGAGGCTGAGCTCAACCTGCTGGGAATCCATGTAGATTCCAAGGACATCCCATTGGCCAACCTCCTCCTGCCACCATGCTGGGCTTCCTTCTGCCCTATCTGTCCACACTGCCTTCTTTGTTGATAGCTCAAGGCCAGTGGTGAGTGTAGTGCTGGAGACTATGCAGTGAGCTCCTCAGATTTGGGCTCCTTGAAGAAAGAAGAGCCATACTGCTAAGAGATTTGCATTTCCTGAGCCTCAACCACCTGCCAGATATATCAGATGTGACATGAATTGGCATCTCCTTTTTACACAATTTTAGTTAGATTTGAACAAAAAATATATATTCTCTGTCTCCCAGCATATATTTGATGAAACTTTAGATTATTTCCCAAGGGTTTAACCTGCATTTCCAAGAGGTTTGGCTTCCTTACAGACTCTCCACAGAAACAGCATTGACTCTAGTACCCAGGGAAGCGAAGCCACCTAACAGATGTCTGCAGCTGTGCAGAGGGCTCAGGCTTGACTTATCCCAGTGTGTTCTGTTCTAAGTTTTCCCACTTCTGAAAGCAGTTTTCTCTTTCATAGTGGCAAGTTAATGCTTACCTTGCTTACTTTTTGTAGTTAAAAGAAGTCCCCTTTAGAGGAAATACAGATGATGGGATACTTTCAGTGTTGCACTATTATTAAACATCCGTCATGTCCTCACCAACTTCAGACTTTGTGTTTAATGTTCCTCATTCACTTTCATATTGGGTACCTTGTCTATGCCTTTACCATCATTTAAAATGCCCTCAAGCAAGTTCTGTAGGCACTATTCTCTAAGTCTTCATCACCCAAGGACCATCCTTCTTCCTCCAGTAAGTCTTCGTGACCTGTATTCTGAAATAATGACCTTGCCTGTGTTTTCTACCCCCTGAGTCTCTTCAGGTATGTGCTTCCTTCTCCATTATTGTTTGCATGTTTTACTTCCTCACTAATTTTTGATATTCAGAGGAAACACAACTCATAGCTCAGTCACTTAGGATATTATGGGTTATTAATTAACGCATATTAAAGTAAACTTAATTGAACCAAATATAAAGTAATCTAAAAATTTGCATTAGTAAAATAATTTAGTAAATTAATGTTTTTCAAAAGGTGTAGTCCCAGGATTTGAAGAGGGTAGTCAGTGTTTAATGACCCAGGGCTTCCTTTCAAACTGAGCTATGCAGAAGTTCATTGGCACTACAATGCTTACAGCAGCATTAATAATATGGATGCTCCTTGTGGAGAGGATTATGTGGTGCCAGAACTGGAGGAAAAGGCAAAATGACTCAAGCCAAGAAAGGAGGGGAGGGAAAAGGCAGCTCTAATCTCAACTACTATTGTAAAAATCTTCAGCAATCAATTTTATATGCAGAGCATGTCAGACACAAATGTACCATGGGAGATTTTATTCCCTAGCAATGAAAAAAAGGATGTGATTTATATGTGTGGGGAAGGGGCTGGTAGAGAAGCACTAAAAACTATAGGTCTTGCTTAAAAATTTGGAGCATTTCTAAAGCATTTGGGGCAGTGATTTTGAAGTGTCGCTGGATATATTCATCCCTGAAATGGTTTCCCTGAGGCTTTGTGCAGTCTTGGTGCAGAGAGAGAGAGGAGAGTTTCTGTGAAATCCTGCAGTCATAATGAAGACAGTTGCCTTAGGAAAAGAAAGTAGTTTGCATGCAGAAGTGGGGAAGATAGAAAGGAAGTGGATTGCACTAGTACCTCAAACAAACATGTTTGCTTCAGAACCCACTCTTAGGGTCCTGAAGTGAGAGTTTGGGAAATACAAACAGGCCCAAGGCTCCACTGTCCTCCCTCCTGTCCCCAAGAGGAGCCCAGTGTGGGTACCAGAAGGTAAGGCAGAAACCTATGAAAAAGTGTGCAATGACCTAACATCTGCAGGACATTGTTGAATGCAGGGAGATACAGAAGGCTGTTTGCTTCTGTTAACAAGCTACCACATCCTCTGAGAGCAGTTCCTAAGTCCACACAAAATTACACACTAGAAGCTTGCTCATGGCACAGAAAAATGCAAAAGGATTTATCACATGTGTAGTACAGGAATGAGATAAGAGGATGGAACAAGCACTTTAGGTCAAGGTGATGGGAAACACTTTGTTGAAGATGTTGAAGATCCTGAGCTATAGTTAAGGGATTGGTGTACAGAGGGAAAGGAAGTCTAGAGGAGCCATGGCAGAGAGAGCACAGGACAGAAACATGGAAACTGGAGTCCAGCTGTACCTAGCAGGAACCAGTCTCTTCCCCACTCATTGCAGTTTTCTTGTGGTCCTCCGGCCCACCTTGGAGAATTCCAAATCAGCATTCTATGAACATCAAACAGGTGACTGGATGTTGGGCTTTTCAGGGAGTGAGGGTAAGATGCTAGAAACTAAACTAAAAGATGGAGAGGAAAGAGATGAACTTCTTAGGACACGGAGCCATGAAGCAGCCTACCTGCAATGACTGGGGCACTGTCAGCCTGGATGAATTGTACTCACATGATTAGTGTAACGTCAAGTGTCCTAATGTACACAACAACAACAAAAAGATATTGGACAAAATGTTACATGGCTAAATACAGGTTTGGGTCACACTATAAAAGCTTTTTAATGTTTTCTAATCCAGAATAATTTCTGAGACAAGTTGGTGGCAGAAATGACAGAAGGTAAGATCACCATGATGATTCAGCATAAATATGCCAGAAGTTCATCGCTATACTCATTCACGACAATTTTATTTTAATATTTTATTTTATTTTTTGTTATTTTTGAGACAGGGTCTTGCTATGTATTCCACGCTAGGCTTGAGGTCACTATGTAGCCCAGGATGGCCTCAAATTTGTGACAATCTTCTTACTCAAAGTGCTAGGATTACAAGCTTGTACCACCACATATGGCTCATTTATGACTATTTAATTCATTAGGCAATGCTCAATAACTTGATATATTAAATATTATGTTAAGGAAAGAAACTGTGTTTGACCTTTCTGGAAGATAAATTAGGTAGAACTCTTGAAGACACTGGCATAGGAAAAGACTTTATGAACAAATCCTCAGTAGCATAGGAGCTAGTACAAAGAATCAACAACTGGAATCTCATCTTTTTTAAAAGCACCTGCACTGCAAGAGAAACCACCAACAGAGCTGAGACAACCTACAGTGTGGGAAAAAATTTTTACCAGCTGTTCCTCAGAGAAAGGTCTACTATCTAGAATATAAAAAGAACTCAAAAAAAAAATCAGAACCCCCAAACATAAAGACCCAATTCAAAAATGGGCACCTGAAATACAGAGACAGTTTTCAGACAAAGAAGTAAAAGCAGCAAATAAACATATGAAAAAAATGTTCAACATCACTGGTCAATCAAGAGATGCAGATGAAAACAACACTGAGATTCCACCTCACCCCAGAAAGAATGGCTGCTATTAAGAAATCAACCAATAACAAATGCTGCTGGGGTTATGGGGAGAAGGAACCTTTCTTTATTGTTGGTGGGAGTGCAGACTGATGCAATCACTGTGGAAATCAATATAGAGATACCTCAGACAACTAGGATTGGAAGTCCCATTTGACCCAGCTATTCCCCTGTTGAGTACCTTCCCAAATTAATTAAAAGAATCATACCACAGTGATATATGCTCCCCCATGTTTATAGCAGCACAATTTGTCATAGCTAAAACTTTGAAACAGCCCAATTGCCCATCAACTGGAGACTGAATAAAGAAGATGTGTTTTTTTTTTAATAAAATGGAGCACTACTCAGGCATAAAGAATGAGAAACCAGAGACATTTATAGCTAAGTGGATGCACATTGAGGCCATACTCTTAAATGAAATAAATAGGACACACATGTGTAAATACCGAATAGTTTCTGTGGTGTGAGAAACTAAAAGTGTAAATAAGGATCAAAATGTATAATTGATATGTGTAATAGGAAGAAAAGGTCTAAAGGAGTAGGGGAAGTGGGAGGGGTAGGGGAAAGGAAAGAATAGAAAAGAAAAAGAAAAAATATGAGAAAAGGAAAAAATGGAAACAAAGTCTTTGTAAATAGGTAAGGGTGGAGCGGGTGAAGGGAGAGCAGGGGAATGGGGAAAAAATAAGAACCAAGATACATCATGTAAAGATACGAGATCCCACTGATGAATGTAACTGTATTGTACACCTAAAATGTACCAATAAACTTTTAAAAAAAAGAAAGAAACTGTGTTTGAGGTGATGAACATGCTAAGGGGCTGAGCATGACCCTGGATCAAGTGGACCATCCCTTACTTTTTTACTGTCAATTTGTACTTTAGTGTAATAGTAGCCAGCTGTGCATCTTAGAACATTTCCCTGAGGGATACAGGAAGCAATCTTTGTGTTTACCCACATGATGAATGACAAGATGTGTGCATATGTGCAAAAGTGGCAAAATGAGATTTTTACCCATGTTGTTCTAACTGGTTTTGCATATGTATACATGAGCATCACAAAGGACCCAATATACCCACACCACTCCAGGATATTTTTTTTTTAAGAGTTTTCTTTTGACTTTTCTGGTAGAAATAGCCCAATTCAATATAATTCCACATGAAAAAACAGATTTGCAAGTTTTAGAGGAGGCCAAAAGTGAATCATCAGATTACTCATGCATGGATGGATAAAGATGATCCACTATGGTAAAATACATGTTTTCATAACAGAACAATAGTGTGGATGAATGGATGATGATGATGATGATGATGATGATTCTGACATTGGCCATATGAGCCAAAGCTCCTGTGACAGTGAAATGAAGCAAGAATCAACTGACACAGACACAAAGAATGCAGACCTCCTTAATTGAGATGATGAAGAAAATAGCAATATGAGTACATATTTGACCAGTAAAAATGTTGCAAAATGGCCATGCAACCAAATGTAATGATCTAATGTTAGAACTAGGTCTGAAAATATAGTCAGGGTCTTAGTAGGAGTGAAATGTAGTGTACAGAGTGCCAGCCCTGCCATTCAATGCTGGAAATTGTAACAGATGAAATGCTACAAGATGAAGTGAAATACACAAAGGCTGAAATGCAAGTAAAACATTCTGTATGCACCAATAGCCGCACTCAAAAATATATTTATTATGACACCTCACTAGCTGAACCAAAAGCATTTATAGGTCTGCTGCACTTAGCAGGGATTTCTTGTGGTAATCACAGCAATGTAAAAGACTTATGGAAAAGCAATGGGTCAAAATATGACATAAAAAATCATGCTCTTATACATGCAAAGACTTATTATGCTTTCAATTTAGACATTTATCCTGGAACTCAGCCATCAGGTCCTTATTTGTATAGTAATAAACCAAATAATGTTGTGAACCGACTTGTTGCTCCCATCTCCCAAACTAATCAAAATGTGACATTTGACAATTGGTTTACCAGTTTCCAGTTGATGTTACATTTGTTAACAGAGCACAAGTTAACCAGCATAGGCGCTGTACACAGGAACAAAGCAGAAATTCCAAATAAAATGTTGCACTTTCAAAACAGAAAACTGCATATTATAATCTTTGGATTTCAGAAAGATTTACATTGGCCTCATATATACCAAAAAAACCCAAACTGATACGGCTGATGTCAACATTGCACCATGATGGAAATATTGATAAGGAAATCTCAACAAAATGGAAACCTGAAATGATTATTTTTACAACAAAGCCAAAGATGGAGTAGATGTTGTTGATGAGTTGTGCAGCAACTATTATGTCACTCAAAACACAAAGAATTGGCCAATGGTTGTGTTTTGCTTGATCCTAAACATGTGGCATAAATAGTTCGATAGTTTACAAAAAAAATAAGTGCAAAATATCATGGAAAAATTTTCTTAGAGGACTGGTACTGGAACTTTAAGAGATAATTTACAACAGAGGAAAAACCAAAATATTTCTGCCCAGGGAACCATATTAAAAAAATTGTGTAGCACACTGGTGAGCTGATAGGTGAACAGGTAGGTGCAGCATCACAAAGACCTATTACAACAACAGGAAAACCAAAAAGATGTCAACTGTGCCCTACAAGAAAGGGCAGGAAAACCAAACATATGTGCTATCAGTGTAAGCAATACTTGTGTAGAGAACATGCAACTGTCATGTGTAAAGACTTCTTTGGGTGTGACAGTTGAAGCAAAGATTATTTCTGTAGTAGACATTTATTTGTGTTTACATTGTACTTCACATAGGTTTTTATTTCTGATGCTATCTTTTAAGTTTTGTAAGCAAGTAAATAGCTCATGTAAAAATGCTGGTGTCTATTCTAAGCACTCATTACATATTTGATATTTTATTTTATTGTTATCTTATTTCCTTGCTAAGCGCATGTTTTACAATATAGTAGGAAGCTCCTTACAAAACAGGAAGAGAAGAGAGGTGACAAGACTGCCACATAGAGAAGGAAAGTTAAGCACATGTGCCGTCAGTGTAAGCGAGACATGTGGATGGGACATGTAGTTGTCATGTGTGAAGCCTGCCTTGGATGTGACAATTGAAATAAAGCTTATTTTTGTGGTAGAGTACTATTGGTATTTTTATTGTAATTCATATAGGAATTTATTTCTGATGTTATCTTTTAGGTTCTGTAAGCAAGTACACAGCTGATATGAAAATGTTGATGTCTAGTCTAAACACACAATACAGAGTAAGAATTTAATATTTTATTTTATTGCTATTTTATGTTCCTGTTAACTACACACTATATAATACAATAAGAAACTCCTGACAAAATAGAAAGACCAGTGAGTGAATGGGCCTCTGCAAAAATGGAGACGGCTTCTAAAATGGAATCTGTGTTGTTAACTGAAGAATTTGACTCAGACTCCTGTGAGTTATAAAAGAACCCCGAGTAGGTGCCTGTTCCAGGAGGGGGCTGGTCCCCCACACCCTGAGAACAGTAAACAACTGTGATAGGAACATTTCCCTGCTTATAGGATCCTGACCAGATCCACGCTGCCTGCCAAAAGTCACATATGCCTTTCTGGGCTCAGGAGCTTCTTTGTCCTCACACCTTATAAGAGAGGGAAGAAAGACCAAGTAAGGAGAGAGGGACTCTGAACATGGATAGTTACTGAGAACAGAACTACTCAATATTGGTGTGCCACACTGCTGACTCCAGACAAAATCTAAAACAGGACTGGAGGACACTGATTTTCTTGGCCTACGAATCCATGCATGTTACTCATTACTAGTTTGGTAATATACTGTGTTGTTACTTAATCAATGGTTTCTTACTCTTTATCTTCACTTATTACAAGTTTGTATTCACTTTCTTATTGGTGTGGCTCGACTTTGTTCATGGATTGAGCTTGAAATTTTCCACTAAGGTGCACTGATCATTGGCATTACTGCTTGCAGACACAGTGAGATGTGAAGTATGTCCTATCAAAAGCCAGGAAAGCAAAACCACATGTGTTGTCAGTGTAAGCAATACACGTGTATGGAATGTACGGTTGTCATGTAGAAGACTGCCTTAGGTGTGATAATTGAAATAAAGATTTCTTTTGTAAAGTGCCATGGGTCTTTTCATTGTAGTTCATATAAGAATTTATTTGTGTTCTTCTTTGTTAAATTTTGTACACCAAAAAACACTCAATGTTGAAAATTTGGATGCTTTTTTATAAACATACAATAAATATTAAAAATTCAATTCTTTCTTTTTGTGATTTTTTTCCTGTTAAGTACTCATT
>NW_004624732.1:15860706-15883334 GCF_000247695.1 Heterocephalus glaber | reverse complement strand
TCATTCATTCATATTTTTCCATTCATTCTTTAATATAATAAAACTCATAAAATTAAAATTAATAATTCATCAATAGAAATATTCTAAAGAATAAATGTGGATCTGAGAAACTCACGTTTATGTGCCTTTATAACAAAATCAGGGCTGATTACCCTGATATGATCATCACCCATTGTATACATATGTCAACTATCACACTGAACCTCATATATAATTATTATATATTTTTTAAGTAATTTACAAAATAGTAACTTACAAAACTGAAATTAAAGGACTAGAAAATATATACCAATAAAATATTAATTGAAAGAGAAGGACTTAACAAAATAAACTTTAAAAGAAAATGGTAATTATTATTGAAAAGACTATTTTTAAACATGATTTTCGGAAAAGACTAATTCACCAGAAAACTATAGCAATTCTGAAGCTCTAGACACCTAGTAACATAGTTTTAAAATATAAGTACAAATAAAACTGACAGAATTACAAAGAGATCTTGAGGAATCTAAAAATATAAATATAAATAACTCACCTCTCAGGATCTGAGAAATTAATTGCATTTGAAAATTTATCCATATTCATAGTTTTCCATTAGTGGCTTTTTAGAAAATCGTTATGCTATAAACTGAAATTTTCATTTTCTGAATATTTTCTCTAAGAATAACAGTTCCCATAAGCCCATTGTTTCCCATTCTTCCCTTTCTCAGTGCTCAGCTGTCCTGGATTGAGATGCTACATCCCCATTTCCTCTCTGACAAGTCACAATACTACTTATTTTTACCAGGTTGTGGTAAAATAGAATCAGACTGTGCCCAAAAGACCTCTGGGAAACATGTGCTTCAGCTCTCTATCCTCATTCTTATAGACAGCTAATTTAGGCAGAAATATTATAGGCTGTCAGACAGGGCTAGCCCCTGAGTCAGGACAAAGGTAAAAACACATTATAACTGCGGCAGGAGGCACATCTGTTGGAGGCCTGGTCTCAAGATAAAGACAAAATGACCAGGCCTAAAATAAGTGGTAACATCTGGTCTAATGAAGTCTGCGTAGATATCAGTCATGTGGGTGGGTGACCAGGACCCTCAGATTCATCTCTTCCTGAAAAGTTCTTTGTTCCTTCCATGTACACTTGCTACATGACTTCCCCAATGAATCAATGTTACCTAAGCATCCATATATTCTTATTGGTTGATCATAGCTGTAACCTACATTGTATCCACGCTATTGTGCTCTATAAAACTTCCTCCGAGAAGTGGGGTCCATGGCCACCCACTTTTGGGGCCCCTACTGACTCTCAGGAGCCATATCTTTCCCCTCAATAAATATTTCCTACTCTAAAGAGAAAGAGAGCTTGAGGAATCTAAAAATATAAATATAACTCACCTCTCAGGATCTGAGAAATTAATTGCATTAAAAAACCACACTCCATATATACCTTTATATCACCTTTATCATCTTGAACCATATAATATGAGTGATACAATAGATCCACAGAATGCTGAAAGCAATCAATAGAAAAATTATACATTTCAAAAAAATGAACCAAATCCAAGGCAAGCATAAATAGATATAAAAGGATTTACATAGTCTTTTTCCTGATTACAACACATAAAATTGAAAATTAATAATAAAAAAGCAGAAAAAATAATCTTTCACATTTCTTTAGAAATTTGAAAATGATACATGAAATCAGTTTATCCTCAAAGAAAATTTCCTAATGGAAATTACAAATAGTAGAAAGACAATAATATTGTATTAGATATATGTGTAAATTTCCAAAGAAACATTAACAAATGAAATTTAATTTGTAAATATTAGAAAATAAGAAAGCTTATTCAAACTTGGGTCTCAAAACAATGAAATAAAAACAAGAACCAAAAGTTAAAATATGAAACTGTACAAAATTGAGATGAGTAGAAAATTCACAAGGTAGAAAATAAAGAACTAGGGCTAGAGGTCCCATTTGATCCAACTATTCCTCTGCTGGGTATCTTCCCAAAAGAATTAAAAGAATCATACCACAGTGATATATGTGCACCCATGTTTATATCAGCACAGTGCGTAATAGCTAAAGTTTGGAAACAGCCCAAGTGCTCATCAACTGGAAACTGGATAAAGAAGATGTGAAGTTTTTTTTTATAAAATGGAGTACTACTCAGCCATAAAGAATGAGAAACTAGAGACATTTTTAGCTAAATGGATGCATAGTGAGGCCATATTCTTAAGTGAAATAAATAGGACATGCATGTGTAAATATGAATAGTTTCTCTAGTGTGAGAAACTGAAAGTGTAAATAAGGATTAAAATGAATAATTGATAATTTGAAATAGGAAGAAAAGGTCTAAAGGGGTAGGGGAAGTGGGAGGGGAAGGGGAAAGGAAAGAAGGGAAAGGAAAAATTATGAGAAAAGGAAAAAATGGAAACAAAGTCTATGTAAATAGGGAAGGGTGGAGGGGGGGAAGGGCACACAGATAATGGGGAAATAATAAGAACCAAGATACATCATGTACTGGTTCAAGCACCCAATGATAAATGTAAACGTATTGTGTACCTAAAATGTACTGATAAAAGAATTTAAACACACAAAAAAAAGAAATAATAGAAAGTTTTTGTACTTTTAAGAAGACTAATAGCATGAGAAGATTAAAGATAAAGGGAAAGAAAAAAATTTAAAATATTAATAGTAAAAGAGACTATCTTAATATTAGGAATTATAAGATATATATGATTCATATCTTAGTCATTTTGGGCTGCCATAATATATATCTTAGAAAGGGTAATTTACAAACAACAAAAATTTATTTGTTGAAGTCTAGAGGCAGAGAAGTCCCAGATTAAAGTATAAGTAGATCTGGCATCTGGTGAAGACCAGTAAGATATACATAGCACCTTTCATTTGTCAGCCCATGGCAGAAGGGACAAACAAGCTTCCTCAAGCATCGTTTATAAGGGTCTTAATCCCATTCATGGGTCACGACCCAAAGTCCCATGACCTAACCACCTCCCAAAGTCTCACCTCTAAATGTCATCTCTGAGGGATGAAGTAAGAAACAGACTCTTGTGGAGAGAAAAGACAAAAGACAGGGATTCTTGGGTTTAATCTATGACCTTTTAGCCATTAAAGTAGAAGACATGTTTTTCTCCCTGTCTTTCTCTATCCAACCATGCCAGCAATGGTATGGAATACATCCTCCCCTTATGCTCCTTCTCTTATTCCAAGGAGCAGATGCACTTGGGGAGATATCCCCATGTCTCCAAGGGTGAGAATAGTCAATAGTCTATCCCATATAGAGAAGTAAAACACAAGGAAAGTGTTTGAAAAAAAATACCATACTTGTGACCTAGTGGCAAATTTCCAGACCCTTGCCCACCCTAGCTATACCATAAAGGCTTGTCTCTATCCTTCTTTAAAAAGATTTTTAAAAAATCCTTTTATTGGTACATTTTAGATATACAATACATTTACATTTATCACTGGGAACTTGTACCTTTACATGATGTATCTTGGTTCTTATATTTTCCCCATTCCTCTGCCCTCCTTTCAACTCCTCTACCCTCTTTATCCTTTGTTAAGGGGACAGTCTGATCTTTTCCATCAGAGTTGGGCTCTCTTAACTCTTCTTCCCCTCAAGCTGAAGCCTCTTCCCATTTTCTCTTCCTTCTCAATTAAAGCTTTTGTCTGTAAATTTGTGCTGTTGCCTCAGTATTAATTCCCACTATCACTGAAGCTAGTTCCCATGCATGTCCTATATCAGGGGATGGGTTTCAATATACAAATTTTAGAAAGTCACACTCACAGCATAGCAATATATGAATGGTTTTACACCAATTCATTTTAATAGTATAAAAGTGGACAGTATATTTTAAAATAAACCATAAATGCAAATAGCTGAGTACATTTCTAATCTTACTAAAAATTGTATTAGTTAACCAACAATTTTAAATCTACCTGCTAAAAGTTAACAAGTCTCAGGCTCAGGCAGTTTTATTAGTGATATAGGAAATATATCTCCCTGACCTGCTAGATATCAAATGTGCCAAGTTGTGGTCTCACAACAACTAGGAATGAAGTCACAAACCAAAGAAGGATGTTAGGAGAGTTTTATTGGGAATAAAGAAAAAAATATAGCTCCTGGATTTCCAGAAGGGGTCCTAAGTAGGTGGCCACAGAGGCCCTTTGCCTGGGGTAATTTATACAAGTCACAACATGAGTGCAACATGGGTCAAACTACAATCAATGTATAGGATTACAAATATAGTCACTTACCTAATATTGATCCAATAAGGAAACAACATGGAAAGATCAAAGGAGAACTTGCAAAAGGAAGAGATTATGGGTCCAGCTGTTTTGGTCATCCACTTATGCATCTGATACCTATCTGGGTCCTCTGGACCAGGTGATGCTAATTACAGTATAATCTCAAGTTGCTATTTGGCAGGCTTGGCTATTGTGGTCTGGCTCTTTTCATACTTGCCTCCAGCCACAGTTCTGGTGTTCATGTTATTTTTTGTTCTGGCTTCATTGAGAGCCCAGTCCTTTTCTGACTGTATATTATTTCTGTCTAAATTAGCTATCTATAATACTAGAACATTCTACCAAATATTCAACAACCTTTATCTAAAAATACTATCATAGGAATTATATTCCCAAACCAAATGGTATAAAAGAGGCTGAATCTACTTATTCAAGTAAAACAATCACAAACATCAACCAATTTTATGAAATTTATGTTTCAAGACACTGTAACAAAAGGCAAGGATCCTTGAGAGATAGGAAACAAATTAGATAAACCCTGAGATTGCTCCAGCTTGTAACATTCACAGTTTTCAGGCCATGAACAGGAGCCTGGAAACTTAGTGCAGCTCATTAGATTCTGGGTTGAGAAGATAGGACTGAGACTCTGGGGAAACCAAGCCAGATAGATTTTAAAGGACATAGCACTAAAGAGGAGGACAGAAAAAAGAACCCAGAGGCTCCTCAACAAGTGTTCATCAGAGTGTTGATCAGCACATATGCATGAGGAATCTGAAGCTGAAAGAGAATCACCAAAACAATAAAAAATAAAAAGGCAGAGTACCCCAACAGAAGCAAAAATAAAACATGCTTCTGTTACTGGAGTTTGGGGGCAAAACCCTGGGTACTGAGGGTCCCAACAGACCAGGCTTGGCCATCAGTCCCAAAATGCCAATCAAGGAGTAAGCAGTGGTGAATGGCAGGGAAGGAGCTTAATCAGTGCAAGCTCCCTGGGATGGACAGAGGAAAGTTTCAGAATCTGTCTCTGAGGGGCTAAGAAATTTTGCGGTTTTATAGAAAAGGGGAATGGAGGCAAGGATTGGAGGCTTGCTCACCTGGGGCTTTGGTTGATGGGAAGGATAGGTAACCCTAGCCAAGTTGTTGTCTGGACCAGGATTTCAGGACTATTTCTTCAAGGTTCTGGGAGAATCATTTTCCCCAAGAGGGGCAATTTGGTCTCCATCATGAGATGATGTCTCTTGCCTTCTGGAGCAGCCTCAACTGCTAATTGCTCCTGCTTGGGAGTAACTTTATCAATGGGTAGTCTGCCCTATTCTGTATTTCTCAGGTTTAGGACAATGGCTGGAGAATTCTAGGCATCAATCCATGGGAGCTGTCAATAGACATCATCTTCCTTTAGTGACTCTTATTTTGGTATCCTCAGGGTTAAAGGGAGATGACATCAGCTAGGTAAATTTAGAGCTAATTCACCTTGTAATATTGTCACTTCTTAAGTAATTTACACGTCTATGTATAAAGCTGAATAGCAATCTGGCCCATAGTTTTGAGGTAATAAAAGAGACATAAAATGAAGGCACAGATGTGCCTTCTTTCACTAAAACAGCTTTATTCTGTTTTTAGTTACTCATTTGGCATCTGCAGGTAGGTCCAATATTTAAGTCCCTATTACAATTTCAAGAGGCAAACTACAAATATCTGGGGCAGGCATGTCAAACTTATGGCAGGCAGCACATGAGCTGCAGCCAGCTGTTTATTATCATTGAAAACTCTAAAAGACCCACCATTGCTAATCTATGGTGCAGAGATATATGGATCATTAAGTAGAATTCTCAGACAGGTCCTACCTTCAAAATGGGTAATGACCAGGTCCTAACTAAGCATTGCTTTGGACTCCCCTAGAAAATAAAAACAGAATAACTCAAACTATTAACTATTTCCAGTTATGTAAATTCATCCCTGAGGAAAGCTCAGGATGTAACAACAAGCAATTTTCCATATTTAACATCTAATAAAAAATCCCAAATGAGGAAAAAAATCAATCAAATGAAACTAACCCAAACTAACTGGCATAGACGTTAGTTCTGATGATGATTTAAAAAATTATTACAATTGTAATTGTGCATATTAAAAAAATAAGTTGAGATTATAGGTTAATATTATATTTGCTGAGATGAATTCTGTATGAAAAATCCAGTTTCAGATTCAACATGAAAATATCTTGAAAATTATCTCTCATTTTTGTAACAGAAAAACAGCTGAACAGGCTAAATATCAATGTTTGGACCCATCAAAGAACTGAGATTTCAGAGAAAATCATTCCAGAATTTGCAAATATCTTAGATTAGATTAGGGAGAACTAACTTGCTAATTAAAACATTTAAGTGGAAACTCTGACACCTTGCTGGAAGCTGAGTGACTACCAGGAGAGCAAGAAACTCATGAGGCAATAGTCTCTCAGAGGGGCCCACATTTTCACAGGTTTTACCTCCAGGAACTCCACTTAGTTCTCCCTGTGAAGAATCAAGAAAAAAAAAATCAATCTCTGCACAAAAAGAAAAAAGTAACCATTTTGATATGTTATCAGTGCATTCTCCACTTCAAATCATCCTCTTCAGGAGAAAAGCATTACCAGAAACTTATTCCATGTAAGAAGAATGGTATTTTCCCTACTTCAGCCCTCTCTATCTTCCCTAGGAAGCACGGAGAGGGACGATGCTAAGGAATACTGGCCCAAGGACACACTAAAAGACAGACTGAACCATAAGAAGCTATAATGCTTACTCATTTTGTTTTTACCAGCACATTAACAGGGCTGCAGTTTTACAGAAGAAATAATGACAGATTCTAATTAAGAAAGAGTTCTTAAGGAAAACCAAAGGAAACAATGGACACAAAATCAAAGTCAAGGGGAAAATTTAGAGATTCTCACACCTACATCTATGGCAAACATCAAGAACAGTCCAAGTTAAAATCAGATTAACATAAAACCTCACAATGAAGAATTGTTTCAGATCATATTACCATGTATAGTCAGCCCTCTACATCTGCAGGCTCTGTATCCAGATTCAACCAACCACAGATAAAAAATATTTGAAAGAAAAAATCTACACCACTGTTGCACATACACAAATTTTTTCTTCTCATTAATCTTTTAAAAATATAGTAGAGCAATTATTTACACAGTGTTTACATCATACAAGTTATATAGTTATATGTAGAGTCAATTCAAAGTATACAGGAGGATTGAATACATTATATGCATACATTATGCCATTTTATACAGGGCACTTCAGCCTCTGGATTTTAGTATCTAAAAGGGCTCCTGGAACCAGTTCTTCATGGAAACGAAGGATAACTTTATATCATGTTTTAGTTACTTTTCTCTCATTTCTGAGACAAAGTACCTGACACCCAAAGTTAAAGAGGAAAAGATGTATTTAGCTCACAGTTTGTAGAGGTTTCAGTCCATAATCAGCTGGCTCCAAGGCAAAGCGGCACATGGCAGAGGGGTGTCATAGAGGAGAAACACTTTATGATGTCCATATGTTACCAAAGCAAAAAGAGAACCTTACTAGCATCTTTCTGCCCCTTTTATCTTATCCAGACTACTAGGATTAGGGAAAATGCCAAACCAACCACTCAAGTGTAGTGGTTTAGTAATCACATGCCCTTAATCCCAGCATCACACACTCTAGATTTAGCCACCTCTGAAAAAGCCCTATAACCACATGAGGCTTTGGGGGGACATTTACACACAAACCATAGCATATCATGTCTGGCTTTTAACAAAAACTACAAGGTATGCTAAGTTTTTAGCAGTAAAATATATGATCTAAGGAGGTAACACAAGTCTCAGAATGAGACTTAGATATGGCAAAGACTAGAATTATCAGACAGAAAATCTAAAATAACTGTGATTAATATGTTGAGAACTCCAATGGAAAAATTTACTTTATGCAAAAACAAATGAGTAATGTAAACAGAAAGAAGAAAATTCTCCAAAAAGAATCATGAGGAAATTGTAGAAATCAAAAACAGTGGAACATGAGGGAAGAATGTTATTGATGCATTCATTAATAGACTGGTCTCAGAAAATCAGGGAGCAACATATACCAATAGAAATTTCTCAAACTAAAATTCAGAGAGAAAAAAGAAGAATATATGGAAAAGTAAAACAGAATAGAATGTAAAAAAAAACCCCTGAGAGATGGTGTCAAAATGAGTATATGAATATATGCATAACTAAAGAACCAGAGAGTTGAAAGATAGGATGAAACAGAAGAAATAATGGCCAAAACATTCCCTCAAATTAATGGTAAACACTAGGCCACAGATCCGGAAGGTTAACAGGTATTTAAGAAGATCAAATATCAAAAATTCTGTAGCAAGGAACATTATACCCTGAATGCAAAGATGCAAGGAAGGAGAGAAGGGAGAGAAAGAAGTTATCTACAAAGAATGAAAGATAAAGGTTACATTGGACTTATCATTAAAAATCTTTAAGAATTCTCAATTTTAAAAGTCCTAGGGTGGGGGATTTAGCTCAGTGGTTTTGCTGCCTGCTGCGCAAGTGCAAGAATCCGAATTCAATCCCCCCAAAATAAATAAAAATAATTAAAAGTCCTAGTACCTTTAAGCAATTAAATAAGATTGCAATGCCTGGGATTTAGCTCAGTGGTTTCACTGCCTGCTGAGCAGGCGCAAGGACCTGAGTTCGATCCAAGGTACCAAAAAAACAAAAACAAAAAAAAACAAAAAAAAGATTGCAAGATATAAGTTTAACATACCAAAAGTCAATCACTTTCTTACAGGCCATCAATAAACAAGTGGAATTAGAAATTTAAAATATATTACCATTTGCACTGACACCACAAAATATGAAATACTTATGCATAAATCTAATGAAATATATATTTAGATATTATATATAAATTGACAAAATTCTGGCAAAAAATATCAAAGAGAAATGAAATCAATAGGGAAGTGTCCATGTTCATGGATTGGAAGACTCAATATTGTCAAGATGTCAGTTCTTCCTGTCATGCCTGGCCTGAGTAAGACCTTCACAGCAAACATGGCATTCTCGGCAAACAATGGACTGCACTCCACAAACAGAACAGATGACCATAAAGAAAATTTAGGGTGGAATATACAATCTTCCCAATGCCAAAGAGTCCAGTATTACATGAACACCTGTGCTGACCTTCACTGAACCCTCAATAATAAACATTCCACTCCAGATTATAGCCCCCTTCTCAAAACCTATAAAAACTTAGTTTCTCTCCCAGCTAGCTGTTGAAATCATTCAGAATCTCAGCCCTGTCTGTATCCAGCAGAATAAATCCAGCCTTTTCTCACATAAAGCCTATCTTTATGTAATAGTTCCATTCAATATAATTTCAAGCAAAATTTAAGCAAGTTATTTTGTGGTTATCAACAAACTATTTCTAAAGTATATTTGAAAAGTCAAAAGATATGTAATACACATTAAACATGGAGGGAGAAGAACAAAGTTGGTGGGTTGATACTAACTGGCTGTAAGACTTACTACTAAGCTTCAATAATCAAGACAGTGTGTTATTGACAAAAGTAGAAGAATAAATCAACAGAACATAATAAAAAATCCAGAAATCAACATAAATATTGTCAAATAATCTTTGACAGAAAGCAAAGATTGCAAAATAATTGTGCAAAGATGGCATTTTAAATAATGGCACAGGAACATGCACACATGGCCATGCAAAATTAAATTAAAATGAATGCAGAGACAGACCTTACATCCTTGACAAAAGTTAGCTCAAAATGTATCACAAACCTAAATGTAAAATGCAAAACTACTAAACTCATAGAAGATAATATAGGCAAAACCCTATATGTCTTTGAGTAAAATGATAACTGTTATATATAACACCAAAAATATATTTGTAAAAAAAATAGATAAGCTGGTTTCATTAAAATTTAAATTTTCTGCTCTGCAGAAGACATTGTCAAGAGTTGAGAAGACAAACTACAGAGTGGGAGAAAATACCCGAAACAATCTGAATTTAAAAATGAGCCAATGATCTTAACAGACACCCCACCAAAAAAAAAAAAGACATAGATGGCAAATAAGCATGTGAAAAGATGTCCTGTATCAAACACATCAAGAAAATGTAAATTAAAACAACAATGAATTACTACCACATGCTTATTACATATGTCAAAACCCAGAGCACATACAAAAACCAATACTAATGTGAAGCAGCAGGAATTCTGTCATTGCTGGTAGGAATAGACATGGTGCAGCCTGTTTGTAAGGCATTTTGTCAGTTTCTTACAAAATTCAACATATGCTTATGTGATCTAGCAATAGTGCCCCTTGATATTTACCCAAATGGGTTGAAACCTTGTATCTTTACAATACCTGTATGTGGATGTTTAGAGCAGCTATATACAAAGTCCCAAAACTTTGAAGCAACCAAAATGTCCTTCGATGAGTGACCAGATAAATGAAATGTGATACATACAGAGGAGTATTACATAGCACCAAAAAGAAATGAGCTATCAAGATATGAAAAGACATGGAAGAAGCTTAAATGCATATACCTAAGTAAGAAGTTAATCAAAAAGTCTTTGTACTCTATGTTTTAACCAAAAAACATTCTGAAAATTGAGGCAGTGAAAAATTGTGTGTTTGCCAGGTGTTGGGGAGTATGAAGAGGTAGAGCACAGAGGATTTATAGAGCAGTGAAACTACTCTGAATAATACCATCATATAAATATATGTCAATATACATTTGTCCAAACCCATAGAATGTAAAAAACCAAGAGTGAAACCTAATGTAAACTACAAACCTTGAGTAATAATGTGCCCAGGTAGATTCATCAATTGTAACAAAACTTCCTGTGGTGCTCTAATGAAGGATGTCAACAGTGGGAGAGGTTTGCATGTGTTGGAGAAGGAGTCATATGGGAAATTTCTGGACCTTCTGCTTGACTTTTCTGGGAATCTAAAACTGCTCTTTAAAATAAAGTATATTTTGAGCAAGTGAGAAAGAACCAGAGAAAGACTAAGTAAAGGAAAAATAAATCCCCAATTTTTAAATTAATTTAGTATACACCTATATGTTCAAATTCATAGTAGTAACAATGTATTATGTGATCATAACATCTAACAGTTTTCTAGGTCTGTCATAGCAAAGTACCAAAAATTATATGGCTTAAAACAATATAAATTCACTATTGTGGAGGCTAGAATTCTATAATCAAGGTACAGGCAGAACCACAATCCCTCTGAAGAGGAATCCATTCTTGCCTCTTCCTAGCCTCTGGTAGTTTGACATAACCTTTGATAGTCTTTGGTTTGCAGCTGCTTGACTGCAATATCTTAGTTCAGCATTAGATTTTGCTCCCTGTGTTTCTGTCTTCACTTGGCCATCTTTTTTTATCAGGATGCAGGTTGCATAGTATTAGAGGCCCAGCCTACTCCAATATGACCTCTTCTTAACAGATTACCCTATTTATAAATAAGGTCACATTATGAGGTAGGATTTCAACATATCCTTTTTTGGAAGACATGTAAACCCATAACATTGCCTATGGAGAGATGAAATGAATAACAGCAATGTTGCAAGGGATAGGAAGGAGGAATTAGGAACACTATACTGTTACTTGAACTACGCATGAAGCAGTGTAGTGTTATGTAAGTGGCCTGAGTTTAGCTCTAACTGTATATTGCAAATTCTTTTATGTATTTATTTTTTTGTACTGGGGATCAAACTCTGGACCTTGCTTGAGTGGCAGGCATGGTACCACTGAGCTAAATTTCCACCTCGTATATTGCAAATTTTAAGGCAACCACTAAAACAATGTTTTAAAGGATTACAATTGATAAGAGATAAAATGGAATCATAAAACCATCGAAAACAAAAGAAAAGATAAAAAGAGGACAAACAAGTATAATGAACAGAAAATAATTATAAATATGTTAGATACTAATCCAAGAACATCAATCATTACTTTAAGTATAAATTACGGAATACACAAATTGCAAGACACAGATAGGTTAAAAGTAAAGGGATGCATAATGACACACCAAACTAACAATAAAGGAAAGTTAAAGTAGATATATTAATTTTAGATCAATCAAACCTCAGAACAGAAAAAAAAATTAATTGCAAAGTGAGTCATTATTTAAGAAATGAATTTTCTAAGACTTAGTGATTCTTACAGAGTATATGACCCAACAAGACTGTCAAAGTACATAAGGTTGATAGATATAACACCAATAAAATACAAAATGGATAGGAATCTAAGGGAATGAGAAATATGGTAAGATAATTAAAGATTCCAACATCTTTCCTTTCACAGTTGGTAGAGCAAATAGGCAGAAAATCAGTAAAGATGTAGTTGATTTGAACAGCACTATTAATCAGACTGATATAATTGATATTTACAGAATAATCCAACCAGAAACAGAGTACACATGTATCAAGATGGAGCACAGCCAATGCTATAAAACATACCTTAAGTGAAACAAAGAGCTTGGCCCCAGATTTGATGACTCACTATAAATATTTTTAAGCCTGGCCCTTCCTTCTTCCCCTCTGCACCTCATCACAGCAAGCTAATAAGAATCTCAGATGACCCCTGGTTTGGTGTCAGTGAGAGGTTCAAACCATCCAGGCCCTTTCTTATTTTGAAAATCTCACCATAGCCCTACTTTCCATATCTCAAACTAGATATAAATAATGCAAAATAAGTCAAGAGCCACAAAAAAAAATTCTGAAAACTAAAGAAGGAAATCATGAGAGCAGACAGATAAAAATGACATACAAATTATGAAGGCAAAGCAATTTGAATGGCACTAGGTTTCTCACCTGAAGCCAAAGAGCCCATAATGAAGTGGCACGATATTTTTCATTTTTGGTACAGTTTTAATTATAGCAATGAATTGTGTGAATTCTTTGTTCCCAAAAATGTTCTTAAAAAATGAAGGGGTTGGTGGAAGAAAGATCTCAAGTCAATAACCCAATTTTCCTTCTTAAGAAATTGTAAAAAGAAAAGCAAATTAACCCAAAAGTAGGCAGAAAGAAGAACGTAATAGGAAGATTACAGTAAAAATAAGCACAATAGAGTTAGGAAGCAATAAAACAAAACAAAACAAAACCAGGTAGGTCTTTGAGAAGACTAAGAACCTCACAAAACTTTAGCTAAACTTGCCAAGAGAAATAAAAATAAAATAAGATTACTCAAATTGGGAATGAAAGAGGGAACATCATTGCTATCTTTACAGAAATAAGAAAAGACATAAAGGAATATTATGAACAATTGCATGCCAACAAATTAGATAATCACAATGAAATGAAAAATTTCCTAGAAAAACACCACTATCAAAGTAATTCAAAAATACAGAAAATCTGAATAGTTCTATAACAAGTAGACTGATTGAACTAGTGTTTTTTAGTATTACAAAGAAAAGCCCAATTCCAGCAGACTTTGCTGAAGCATTCTAACAGATGTTTGCAGAAGAATTAACATACATCCTTCACAAATTCTTCAAAAGTAGGATTAAAAGGGAACCCATGCTTGTGTGAAGGCAATATCACCCTAAGAGCAATCAGCCAAAGAAATCATTAGAAAAGACAGCAGTTAGAACAATATCCCTTGTGAATTCAGACACTAAAAACCTTAACAAAGTATTATCAAATTGAATCCAGCAACATATAAAAAGGATGACTGGTTGATATTTATCTCAAGAAGTCATGATTTGTTCAACATATAAAATTCAGTTAATGTTATATACCATATTAATAGAATAAAAGCAAAAAACACATAATCACCAAATTAACATAGAAAAATCATTTGACAAAAGTAAGCATCATTTCATTTTAAAAAGTGAAAAAATGCTATAATACTAGGAATACAAAGGAATTTCCTCAACCTGAAAATGGCCAGCTATGAAAAAACATAAAAATATAAGACTTAAAGTTGACAGACTAAAGACTTTTCCTCAAAGTTCAAGTGGCCCACTCTGATTACTTCTATCCAACATTAGACTCAGAGTCTAGCCAGGCCTATTGATCAATAAAATAAAGGCATCCAGAATGTAAAGAGAAAAAAATAAAGCTAGCTCATTTACAGATAACATAAATTTATGTTGATAGTCCAAAAGAATCTTCTTTCAAAATTTCAGAGCATTAGCAGCATAAGATCAGTATATAAAATCATTTCCATTTTTACATGTTAGCAATAAAAAGTCCAAAAATAAAATTAGGAAACTATTCCTATATAAATGACATAAAATAATACAATTTAACAAAAGAAGCTTAAGACTTAGACACTGGAAATTGCAAAACATTGTTCAAAGAAATTAGATGAGACCTTTAAAATGCAAAGACATGGATTCTAACATACTTTCTAATTTCAAAAATATGAAAATGTGTGTCATAATTTATTCATAATTTAAAAACAAGCAATTTTAGGGCTGGAGATTTAGCTCAGTGGCACTGTGCCTGCCTTGCAAGCATAAGGTCCTGAGTTCGATCACCGATTAAAAAAAAAAAAAATCATGCAATTTTAGTGAGTAAGAAATAGTAAAAAAAAAATTAAATTGATAGAGTACCTGCCAAGAAGATTTGGTATAACAGAGAATCTTTAAAACTTTCTTTTTAACATGGAAGGCATGATATCTACAATAAACTAAGACAAAAGTCGCTTAGAAAATCCAAGAAATTTCAAGGCAGGGGGCATCACAATCCTCAACTAGAAATTATACTACAAAGTTATTGTGATAAAAACACCATGATACTGACAAAGAAAAAAAATGACCAGAGGATCAATAGAACAAAATAGAAGATACAAAAACAACTCCGAACACACTCAGGTACTTTTAACAAAGGAGCCAAATACCTTCTCTGGAAAAAAACCTACTTCAATAAGTGGTGCTAGGAAAACTGGCTTTCCACAGGTTGAAGATAAAACTTAGACCTATATCTCTCACCATGCACCAAACTAAAATCAAAATTGATCAAAGATCTAAATATTTTAAAACAGAAAATCTTAATCTTCTGGATGATACAATAGGTGAAACTCTTGAAGACATAGGTATAGGCAACAAAACCTCAGTTGCACAGGAAATATTACAAAGATCAACAACTGGGATCATATCATATTGAAAAGCTTTCACAGCAAAAGAAACCACCAACAGATTGAAGAGACAACTCAGAGAATGAGAAAAATTTTACTAGCTATTCCTCAGAAAAAGGACTAATACCTAGAACATATAAAGAACTGAAAAAATTCAGACACCTCCTCCCCAGTTTAAAAACCTAATCTACCCTGGTACCAAATAAAATAAAATTTAAAAAAATAAATAAAAACCCAATCCAAAAATGAGCATCTGAAACGAAAAGACACTTCTCAGATGAAGAAGTAAAAACAGCAAATAAACATATGACAAAATATTCAACATCACTGATCATTCAAGCAATGCAAATTAAAACAACACTGAGATTCCATTTCACCCCAGAAAAAAATGGCTATCATAAAGAAATCAACCAGTAATAAATACTAGTAAGGCTATTGGGGTAAAGGAAGTGTAAACTGGTATAACCATTATGGAAATCTGTATGGATATTCCAAAAAAACCTGAAACTAGAGGTTCCACTTGACCCAGATATTCTCTTTCTAGGTATCTTCCTGAAAGAGTTAAAAGCATCACACCACAACAATATATGCACGCCCATGTTTACAGCAGCACAATTTTAATAGCTAAATCTCGTAAACAGTTCCTATGCCCATCAATGGATGAGTGGATAAAGAAAATGTGGGTTTTATATACAATGGAGTACTACTCTGCCATAAAGAAGTATGAACTTGAGATATTTTTAGGTAGATTGATGCTCCTTGACAACATAATTTTAAGTGAAATAAATCAGATAGACATATTTAAATACCACATTTTTCTCTTCTGTGAGAAATCCAAAGGGTAAATACAGACCAAAATGAGAACAAAATGTTCAAATAGGAAGGGGAACAAGAGAGAGGTGAGGGGAAAGGGAAAGAAGGAAATAGGATAAAAAAAAATAAAAAAGAATGAAAAGAAAATCATAGAAACAAAGTTTTGTAAATTGAGAGGAGAAGGATTGAAGAGAAGGGAGGGGATTGGGAAAAAAGAATTAAAATATATTATATATAGGTACAAATTCCCTATGATGAATGTGTTTATTATGTATTTCAAAAATGTACCAATAAAATTAATTTTAAAAAGAAAGGAAATGTCTAAATTGTAGGCAAGGTGTAAGTATTTAATTATCCATTAAAATCATGTAATCTGAATAAATTTTTATGTTGGTACTGCAAATTTTAAAAAACTCATTTTTTGCAGGAACAGGAAAAGTAGAACAAAATACTCCTCAAAATAGATTTTCACAAGCGATAGAACCTGGTGTATGCCAGTGATTTAACTACAAATCATAGAAAAGGCATGAGAACTCACTAGAAGGTACTAGGACAATGGGTAAGCTCTGAATTTGCATGGGGAAAGCAAAACTTTAAGCTTAAAAAAGATCAAAGCATTTCTGGGGTAAACAAGTCACCAAGTAAAATTTTATGAAAGAAAAAGCCATTGGTTTGACTACAGAAAAGCAAAGGCTATTTGCCTTTGTAAGTAAACTGAGGTAGGTCAAGGTTTGCATAGAGGTCACATAAGTAGTAGGACACAGCTTCACTCTATGGGGGAGTTGCAGGCATTGATGAATGGTGAGCTGTGCATACAAGAACCAGACATGGGGTCATCACAGAAGTGGACAGTGAGTCATGAGAATTCAGGCCTCTTGCTGACAAACTACTGATCTAACTTTCAAGACTGACTTTTTAAAAATCCATAAATATTTGTTGTGTCAAATGAATGAATGAGTGAATGGATGAATGACTGAGAAGACCTCAAATTGGGTGCTGCTCTACTTTGGATCTTAAATGACCCCCAAAGGCCATATGTAGAAGGCTTTGGCCCCAGACTGTGGGGATACAGGGAGGATGAAACCTTGAGGATGTAGGGCTTAGTGGAAGGCAGTTAGATCATTGGGGTTTCCCTTGATGGGACAATGGGTTCCTGGCCCCTCCACTTCCTTTTTGTTTCCCAACTCTTATGAGGCAAGCAGTTTTGCTCTACCACACTCTTCCTGCTTGATGTTCTGCCTTACCACAGACCCAAAGGTGAGGAGGTCCACCAAGCATGGACTGCAATATCTGAAACTGTAAGCCAAAGTAAAACTTTCCTTCTTTTAAGTTGATTATCTCAAGTTTTTATTATAGTGGCCAAAAACTGACTAATGCAGGGGCTCCCTGTCACCTCCATCTCATTCACCAGAATCCCACTCAGGACCATCCTGGGAAGAGCTTGGCTGTGAAACCATACAGTGAGTGACTTTCACTTACTCTGGTGAAAGAATGAGCAGTCTGTGACTAAATTATGTAAACTTACAATACCAAGTTCAATACTGAAGAACTGGTGCTTCTCAAAGCTGCATGATTAGTGAGGCTGCACCTAACAGCAGGAACAGTGAATGACTGAAGAAATTGTCTTAAACTTGAACCCAGGCCTGCAAAAGCCAACTGGACAGCAAGATCTGGTGGAGCACTGCTAGTACTGTGAAGGTGCACAGAGAAAGCCATGGCCTCTCCACAAAGTATGTATCACCTCATGGTCAACTCAGCCCGTAGCACTACACCTTGCAAATAGTAGATGTGAAATAAATTTGTTGAATAATTGCATGGATGAGTAATTTGGTATGATGTATGTACACAAATGCTCTGTAGAAAGGAGAGGAGAAAGAGTGTCTCCAAGTCAAGACTACTATTACAATTCCTTACTGTAAACATTATGCTCACCTCTTCAAGATGAGCAATTGAGGCTGAGGTTGCCCAAGGCTGATGACTAAGGACACTGGGGTATAGGGCCTGCCTATCTACCAACCTGCCTCAAATCCAGCTTTCCAGGGAGGTACATGGAGTGAGGGAAATCTAGAAATGTTCAGGAAAGAAACACCATGCCTTGAAGGATCAACAATGCCAGACCACTCAGATCTGGAGCCTAAGGAGACTCACCATGTATCCTGTGTGGGCAGCTGAAGGAAGAGAGAGTTCTGCACTGCCTGACCCACCCCCAAGGTGACATTCACTCAGCTCCACACAGGTGCTATTGCTTTCTCTCTTCCCAATGAAACTGCAGTTCTAGCTGCCATGGACATCACTTTGTGATAACAAACATGCAATTAACTTGCTGTGTGTCCACACTAGTTTGTAATTTTTAAAAAGGATCATTTATATTGGTAAATCTGGAAGAAAAATATAACAGGGAATTCTCCCTACTCCTAATTCAGGCCCTTATCTTACTTTTTTTAAACATGTTCTCTTTTCAAATACAACATCTTTGAATTGTCATTTTCCCAGGAAATGAGTTGAATCATTAAAAGATTGTTCTCAAACAGTGTACTTGCACTGTGGCAACATGGTGGGTGGTTCCCCCCACCATGGCCCTGAGTTCCAAATCAATTCACTAAACCCTATGAAGCTAGACCCATATCTCCTGCAGTATTCAAAGTACTCCTCAAGATTCTTCCCTCATATAGAAAGGATACACACACACACACACACACACACACACACACACACACTCACACTAACACACCAAACCAATTGCTTGAAGCATCAGAGTAACAGGCAGTTGCTGAAAGCCCTCACTCTGGCAGTACTCTTTCCATTTCAATTTTATTGAAAAGCTTGATAAGTATTGGTGTTATTGTTAGACCCAGTGAGAGAGAACCAACCAGAGACCAATATTAAATCCACACAGGAGTTTATTACCGGCTGGGATCTGAGCCCAGCATCGAACATCAGACTTGGACTCGAGCCCTGACTGGAGGGAGACAGACATGTTTTATACACCTTTGAGGCCAACAGTTTCTAGGCCTCCCTATGGGATAGAACTAGTAAAGCAAGCGAAAGGTACAGAAGCAGAATGTCCTGCTGTTAGAACATTTGTAAAACAATAGTTGATTAATTGTTATTTCTAAAGAGAGTTTCTAAGGGGAGGAGGTTTTTAAGCTTCCTCCTTCTGAGTTCATCTAAAGGTCATGCAGGTGGATCAAGCAGCAATATGGAGTCTGTCTTGCTAACTAGGGTCCTTCAGTTATATCTTTCCTCAATTTTTGTACAATTCAGCAGGAAATCCATCAACACTTAGCTTTTCTTAGCAGGTTTTTTATTACTGCTGCAATTTAATTACCTCTTATTGGATTATTCAGTTTTTAAATCTTCCTGGTTCAGTTTTACTAATTTATATGTATTTCTTCTGAATTCTTCAATTTACTGGCACACAAGTTTGCAAAGTACTTGTTAATGGTCCTTTAGATTTTTTTATATTAAATTTATTGGTATGTTTTAGGTATACAATATAATGACAATCATCATTGGAAATTTGCACCTTTACATAATCTCTCTTGGTTCTTATTTCTCCCCATCCCCCTGCTGTCCCTTCAACCCCTCCATCCCTCCCTATTTACAAAGACTTTGTTTCCATTTTTTCATTTTCTCATAATAATTCCATTCCCTTATTGCCTTTCCCCTACCCCTCCCACTTTCCCTTCCCCTTTTCCCCTTTTCTATTTCACATTATCTATTTTACCTTTTAGTTCTTATTTACACTTTCAGTTTCTCACACCAGAGAAACTAGTTGGTATTTACACATGTGTGTCCTATTTATTTCACTTAAGAGCATTGCCTCAATGTGCATCCATTTAGCTACAAATGTCTCAAATTTCTCCTTCCTTATGGCTGAGTACTACTCCATTTTAGAGAAAAACTACATCTTCTTCATCCAGTCTCATTTGGGTTGTTTCCAAGTTTTAGCTATTACAAACTGTGCTGCTATAAACATGGGTGTGCATATATCACTGTGGTATGATGCTTTTAATTCTTTGGGGAAGGTACCCAGCAGAGAAATAGCTGGGTCAAATAAGACTTCCAGTCCTAGTTCCTTGAGGTATCTCCACACTGATTTCTGCAGTGGTTGCACCTGTCTACACTCCCACTAGCAGTGGAGCAAGATTCCTCTTTCCCCACTGACCCTATATCATTTGCTATTGGTTGATTTCTTGATAGCAGCCTTTCATTCTGGAGTGAGGCTGAATCTCAGCATTGTTTCCATTTGCATCTCTCGAATGACCAGTGATGTTGAACATTTTTCCATATGTTTATTTGCTATTTCTACTTCTTTGTCTGAGAAATGTCTGTTCATTTGAGATGCCCATTTTTGAATTGAATATTTAGTATTCTCTAGTGTGAGAAACTGAAAGTGTAAATAAGGATGAAAATGATTAAAATGAATAATTGATAATTTGAAATAGGAAAAGGGGTAGGGGTGGTCAGAGGGGAAGGGGAAAGGGAAGAAGGGAAAGGAAAAATTATGAGAAAGAAAAAAAAATGGAAACAAAGTCTATGTAAATAGGAAAGGGTGGTGGGGGTGAAGGGTGCATGGGTAATGGGGGAAAAAAAGTACTAAGACACATCATGTTCAGGTACAAACACCCAATAATAAATATAAATGTATTGTATACCTAAAATGTACCAATTAATATATAAATAAAAAAATAATATAAAATAAAATAAATTTGAGAGGTCTGATTTTTTTAAGTTCTTTATATATTCTTGATAGTAGACCTTTGCTGAGGAACTGCTGGTGAAAATTTTTTCCCACATTATGGGTTGTCCCTTCACTCTGATGGTGGTTACTCTTGCTATGCAAAAGCTTTTTAATAAGAAGAGATCCCACTTGTTGATTGTTTGTGCTAGTTCACATGTAACTGAGGTTTTGTTCACAAATCTTTTCCTATGCTAATGTCTTCCAGAGTCTACATAACCACTCTTCCAGCCGGTTTAGTGTTTCTGTTTTAATATTTAGATCTTTAAGCCATTTCAATTTTAGGTTAGTGCATGGAGAGAGATATGGGTCTAATTTTAATCTTTGGTAAATTGAAACACAGTTATTCCAGCACCATTTATTAAAGAGGCTATCTTTCCTCGAGTGAGGGTGTTTGGCTTTTTCAAAGATGAGGTGGTTGAGTGTGTCTGGAGTTGTTTCTGCATCTTCTAATCTGTTCTACTGGTCCGCAGGTCTGTTTCTTTACCAGTAGCATGCTGTTTTTATTACAGTAGCTTTGTAGTACAGTTTCAATTTGGGGATTGTGATACCCCCTACCTTGGCTTTATTTTCTAGAATTACTTTGCTATTGTAGGTCTCTTCTTGTTCCAAATGAATTTTTGGATTGTTTTCTCAAGGCCTATGAAGTATGCTTTCGGAATTTCAGTTGTGAGAGGACTGAATTTACACAGCAGTTTTGGAAGTACGGCCATTTTCACTAAGTTGGTTCTTCCTATCGAGGAGCAAGGGATTTCTTTGTATTTTTTGATATATTCTTCAATCTCTTTTTCAGAGTGCTATAGTTTACAGAACAGAGGTCTTTGATTTCTTTTGTTTGGGAGATTCCTAGGTATTTCAATTTTTGGATACTTTTGTGAAGAGAATTGTTTGTCCTGTTTCTCTCTCAGTGACTCTGTTGTTCCTATAGGACCAACAATAGGAAAAGCTATTGATTTCCAATAGGAAAGCTATTGATTTTTATGTGTTGACCTTGTATCCAGCTACTTGACTGAATTTGGTTATTAAGTCTAGAAGACTTTTGGTGGAGTTCTTGGGGTCTTCTATATAGAGTATCATGTCATCTCCAAATAATGACAATTTGACTTCTTCATTTCATATCTTTATTCCTCTTATTTCTTTCTCTTGTCTAATTGCTGTGGCTAATGTTTCCAAGACTACATTGAACAGGACTGGTAATAGTGGCCATCCTTGTCTGGTTCCTGATTTTAGTGTGAAGGATTTCAGTTTTTGACCATGTAGTATGATATTGGCTATTGGTTTTTCTTAGATGGCTTTTATCAGATTGAGGTAGAGACCATCTATTCTAATTTTTATAGGGTTTTTTATTGTGAATACATGTTGGATTTTGTCAAATACTTTTTCTGCATCTATTGAGATAATCATATGGTTTTTGTCCTTGGGTCTATTAATATAGTGTATTACATTTATTGATTTGTGTATGTTGAAGCAACCCTCCCTGGGATGAATTCCACTTGGTCAGGCTGTATAATATTCTTGATGATCTTCTGCATTCTGTTTGCCAGTAGCTTATTAAGGATTTTTGCATCTATGTTCAGTGAGATTGGCCTATAATTCTCTTTTTTGGTTGCGTCTTTCTCTGCTTTGGGGATCAAGGTGATGCTTGCTTCCAGGAATGAATTTGGGAGTATTGCTTCCCTTTCAATTTCACTG
>NW_004624732.1:15839677-15860463 GCF_000247695.1 Heterocephalus glaber | reverse complement strand
CCTTTTCATTCCTAATTGCATGGATTTGGGCCTTTTCTTTCCTTTTTCTCACAAGGTTGGCTAAGGGTTTGTCAATTTTGTTGATTCTTTCAAAGAACCAACTGTTTGCTTCATTGATTTTTTGTGTCATTCTCTTAGTCTCTTGCATTGATTTCTGTTCTGATCTTCATAATTTCCTCATTTGTATGAGCTTTGGGCTTGTCCTGCTCTTTTGTTTCTAGAAGCTTGAGGTTCAGCATCAAGTTGTTTAATTGGGCTTACTCTGTTTTCCTAATATGAGTATTCACTGCTATGAATTTCCCTCGTAAGACTGCTTTCATTGTGTCCCATAGAATCATATATGTTATATTTGCAGTGTCATTTAATTGTAGTAACTGTCTGATTTCTTCTTTAATTTCCTCTGTGACTCATTGGTTATTCAGAAATGTGTTGTTCAATTTACATGTGTTTATGAAATTCTTGCAGTTTCTTTTGTTATTGGTCTCCAATTTCATCGCACTATGGTTTGATAATATACAGGGGATAACTTCAGTTCCTTTGCACTTACTTAAACATGTTCCATGAGTGAGTATGTGGTCCATTTTGGAGAATAACCCATGTGTAGCTGTAAAGAATGTGTATTCTGATTTTGTGGGGCAGAACACACTGCAAACATCTGTCAAGTTCATTTGTTCAAGAGTTTGATTGAGTTCTAGTATTTTGTTGCTTATTTTTCATCCAGTTGATTTATCAATTTGTCACAGTGGGGTGTTGTGGTCCCCCACTACAATTTTATTAGTGATTATTTCATTTTCCATATCTGTTAGTATTTGTTTTATACATTTGGGCACACTAGTGTTTGGTACATATATATTTATGATTATCATCTCTTCCTCTTGGGTTGTTCCCTTTACAAGGATACGATGTTCTTCTTTGTCTCTCTTAATTAGTGTGGGTTTGAAATCACCCTGGTCTGCAAAGAGGATAGCTACTCCTGCTTTTTTTCATGTTCCTGTTGCATGGAGTATTGTTTTCCACCCTTTAACTTTCCATCTGTAAGTTTCTTTTTGAATTTAATGTGTTTCTTGTATCCACCATATTGTTGGATCTTGCTTCTTGACCCATACTGCCAGTCTGTTTCTCTTGATTGGTGAATTGAGACAATTAACATTGATGGTTATAATCGATATGTATTGACTTATGTTTGTCATGACTTTTTCTTTTGTTGGATTCTCCCCCTTTGTGTTTAATTTCTTGTCATGGCTGATGGATTCATTCTGCTGGGCTTGCTGAGGTTGTGATCCTCATTATCTTTTCCTAGGATATTGTCTAAAATTTTTGGAGTGCTGGTGTGGTATTCATGAAGTTGCTCAGGTGCTCTTTGTCATAAAAGTATCTTATTTCTACATCAATTTTGAAAGGTAGTTTTGCAGGGTACATCAATCTAGGTTGGTGGTTGTTTTCTCTTAGGGCTTGAAATGTGCTACTCCCTGCTCTTCTTACCTTGAGGATTTATGCTAATAAGTCTCCTGTGATTCTTATGAGCTTTCTGTTGTATGTGATTTGTTTCTCTTCTCTAACTGCTTGTAGAATTTTGTTCTTCTGTTGGGTTTCTGGAATCTTAACTATTATAAGCCTATGTGTAGATTTTTTTGTCATGGCTAGTTGGAGTCCCGTATGCCTCAATTATCTGTAGGTCAAGTTCTTTTCCCTGGCTTGGGAAGTTTTTAGCCATTACTTCTGTGAACAGTTTTTTTATGTCATTTGCACTCTTTCCTGTTTCTTCATTGACTCTAATCAGTCTGATGTTATTCTTCTTTGCATCATCTAACAGCTGCTGGATTGATTTCTCATGGTCCCTTTCTATTTTTGAAAATTTTTTCTTTTCCTGATCACTAATTGCAATCCTATCTTCTATATCTGAAATTCTGTTCTCACATTGGCTCATTCTGCTGTGTAGACTTTCAATGGAGTTTTTCATGTCCTGGAAATCTATTTGCATCTGTTTTATGGATTCCATTTGTTTCCTATGTTGGGATTCCATCGTGTTCCTCAGCTCCTCTATTATTTTTATCTGTGTCTGCTCTCAATTTATTAATCATGTCTTGCACTATGGGCACAATCTCTGTTCTTATCTGAGAAATTATTTCTGATTTCATTTTTTCCAAATCCCCTTTCATTGCCAGTTAAGGGAGTCCAGGTTGTTTAGTATCAAATTTTTCCCTCTCATTTCCCTTTGTGGTTACCTTAGGTGATCTGGAAGTCTGGTTTTGAGACTTATTTACATGTCTTCTCATTTCAACAGATGCAGCCTGCTGTGACTTTGTTGAGGCAACTGTTTGTTCACTCAATAGTCTCTAATTTTCAGCAAGCCACCAAGCAACCTTTTCTATGCTGCACACCAGTGTGCCAATTCCTGCATTCAGAATGGTTGTCTTCTGGGTCCCTGAGCTGACTTGTTTTCTGGGTGGGTTTCTGGCTGGGGCCTGTGCACACTTGGGATGGAATCTAGGTGTGCCTCTGGCTAGGAACTGCCCCCCTGTGTAGCTTTTGTCTGGAAGGGCCTTTGTCTGGGAGCTGTGCACCCCAGACCCTGGTGTCTGAGCAGTCTTCTGGCTAGGGTCTCCATGCACTTACTGATGGTACTGGGTGGACTTCTAACTGATGCTTGTGCACCTGTGCAGCTCTTTTCTGGACCACTATTTGCCTTGGACTTCTGTGCCAGAGCCACTGGTGTTGGGGTGGGTCCCTTGCTGGGATCTGCCTGCAGCCATGTGGCTCTGGTCCACACTGCTACTCCAATGATCCTTTAGATTTTGACATTGTACATACATCAAGTTAATTATTTGGGCTTGCTCAGATTTTGTAATATGGGCATTCACAGCAATAAACTTCCATCTTATGCATGTGTCATATGTCCTAATATGTAATATCATTTAGTTCTAAAAAAGGTCTTATCTGTTCCTTGATTTCTTCTGTAACCTATTGTTTTTTTAAGAGATTATTGTTTAGTTTCCATGCATTTGCATAAGTTCTGTTTTCTTTAGCCACTGATTTCTAGTTGTATTGTGCTATGATCTGATAACACATGGTATAATTTCAATTCTTTCACATTTACTTAAGCTTGTTTTATTGGTTAGTATGTGGTCTATTTTAGAGTAAGTTCCATGTGCTACTGAGGTGTATTTTGTTCTTGGGTGAAGCACTCTGTAGATATTCATTAAGTCTATTATATCCAACTCTGATATTTCCTTCTTGATCTTTTTGTCTACTTGATCTGTGTATTTGTGATAGTGTGGTACTTTATGTCCTCCCATTATAATTGTGTTTATTTTTATCTGGTCCTTTATTTCCAGTAGTACTTATTTTGTGCAGCTCCATTGTTTAGTACATAAATTTTAATACAGCAGACTCTCAAGTTACAACTGGCCTCACAAATGAACCAAAGTCTTGAGTTATAGCTCGAATGTCAGTCTTCCCTCTGTGTGGTTAATTGAGAAATCCTTCACCAATATCTCTCTAAAGACACTGAAATCTGCCTTGAAAAAAGTGTGGCCTAAAATTATACAGGAAAGCAACTTTGAAGGCTGTGTAGAGGAGCCTAACCCTTCAATTGAACCTGTGGTTAATGACATTGGTACTATACCAAAAGATTGCAGGTAGAGAGTGGTGATGTTGAGAAACTGATGAAGGGACACTCAAAGGAATTGTCTACAGAAGAACTTTAGCAACATCTGGCTGGGCAACAGAAATGGCAGCTGGGGAGTTTTCTGAAGATGAGGGGGAGTATAAAAATCAGTGCAGCAAAGTTCTTCTTCTGAAATAAAGGAAATCCTGAAAAAATGGACAGAGCTACAAACATTTGTAGAGGAGACCCACCCAGACAGAGAAATTCACTCAATGACAATGTCATGTCATACTACAAAACAGTGTTAAAGAAAAGACAGAAACAAACAACTTTAGACCAGTTTTTAGTTCTGAAAAGGTTGAGACCTGGAGCCAAAAGCAGGTCTTAGTGGGCTACAGACTCTTTCAAGGAGAGAAAGGATACCAGAGAGACAGATTACTGATGTTCTTAGGGAAGGGGTCTCTCTTTCCAAACAATAACCACCTTTCATTTCATCCTACCTTCTTGCAAGTCAAAGATGTCAACTTGAATGGTGAGTACAGTATGAAATTGTTGTTTCTGGTAAACTAGGCACATTTTTATCTTTTTGGTAAATACACTGGAAAAATTATTGGCATTTCTGGTAAACTATGCACATTATACAACCTTTTTCTATTATGAAAAAGTTAGTTAAGGGGTGCTTTGTGAGGTTCAGAATGCATTATGGGTATTTCCATTATCTTTTATGGGAAAAATAGTCTTGACTTACAACCAATTTGAGTTACAAGCAGCCCTAGTGAATGAATTGGGTTCATCCTTATCCACTGTAATTATTACCTCTTCCTATAGGATTTTTCCCTTAACCAAGATGTAGTGACCTTCTCTGCCTCTTTTGATCAGTTTTGGATTGAAGTCCGCTTTGTCTGAATGTAGCATAGCTACACCTGCTTTTTTCAAGTTCCCATAGCATGGCATATTGCTTTCCATCCTTTGGTTTTTGTTCCATGAGTTTCATTTTGGGTTAAATATGTTTCTTGCATACAGTGTACAATTGGTTTGGTTTCTTGATTGATTCTGCCAGATTTTTGATTCAGGAATTGAGAGCTATTAGTGATAGGTACTGTGTTGGTTACTTTTCTCTTATTGCTGAGACAAAATACCAGACACATGAAGTAAAAGAGGGAGGAGTTTATTTGGCTTACAGTTCATAGAGGTTTCAGGCCATAATCAGCCAACTCCAAGGCAGGGACAACAAACAGGCATGTCAGAGCAGAAACAACATGGCACACACAAGGCAGTAAAGTTAACAAGTGAGTTAACAGTTTCCCCCTGCCCCTTTAATCTTTTTCAGACTACTTAGGGAAGGTAGCATTCACACTCTTAATCCTAGTGCCCTTGAACCATCATGAATCAATTCCAGCTTCACATACTCTAGATCAAGCCTGTGACCACATGAGTCTTTAGGGGGACATCTAGACCCAAACCATAACAATCAGTAAGCTCTCAGAAGATATAAGTAAAAAGAAGTTGGGCCAAATAAAACAATCAGCGGGTCTGCAAAATTCACTAATAAAAAGCTAGCAGAGGTAAACAAAGTGATGCAAAATATGAATGATGAACATAGAAAAGAATTAGAGTCCATAAAATGGCTCCAAATAAAAATTAAGGAGATTAACAATTTGATCAAAAGTGTGGGCAGCAGTCTTGACCAATGTGAGGGAAGAGTGTCAGAACCAGTAGACAGAGCAGTTTTCAGTGACCAGTTAATGAGAGGTAGCTTAAAACAACAAGATAACATGAAAAATGGGTCCAAAAGCTCCTGCATTAATTGGAATTAGTGAAAAATTAGAAGATAGCACAAATGGCATAAAAATTTTATGGAAATAAAGCAGAAAACTTTTCAAATAAGGGAAACGAATTTAACATACAGATCAATGAGGCATATTGAACCCCAAATATCCATGATCAGAAAAGAACCTCTTCATCGCACATCATAGTCAAAATCCTAGAAGTTCAACTAAGAACAGAATGTTAAAAGGTTTTAGAACAAAGCAATAAATCACTTAAAAAGGTAAATCTATTAGAATTATAAAAGACTTCTCAACACAAACTGTAAGCATCAGGAGAGCTTGGAGTGAAGAGTTTCAATCCCTCAAAGAAAAATTTCCAATCCAAGCTGATATATACTGCAAATCTGTCTTTCAAAATTGATGGAGGGCCAGGGATTTAACTCAGTGGCACCATGCTTGCCTCACAAGCACAAGGTCCTGAGTTCAATCCCCAGTACCAAAAAAAAAAAAGATGGAGAAATAAGGTATTTTCATGATAAAGAGAACCTACAGAAACTCATCACCACCAAACCAGCACAATAAAAATTCTCAAAGATATCTTAGAAAGAGACAATGAAGTTAATAATGGCAAAAGGTCTGATAGAATGAACACACCTGCTGGAGTGAGCCGTTAAGTAGATGGGAAAGATAGGGAATCAGTAACAGGAAAATAACACAATGACAGGAATAATTCAGTACCTGTTGTAGTCTGCAGGATTGGGCAATGGAATACATTAAACACAGGACACATAACTTATAAGATTATTTTATGATAATGACCCAAAGAGTCAAATCAAAGGAATGCAAGAGATTAACCACACATTAGAAGCCCAAAGGATTCAGCTAAGGATCTAGATCCCATCAGTTTCCCACATAAATCCAACTAAAGGCTTAGAGTCCAAGGCAATGTCCCATGCTTGTCTGTATTTTGGATCTGCACCTGAAAGGCCCAAAGGCCAGTGGCAGAAGCCAGAAAATCCACACTGGTGAGATGAAGGATTTGTGCCACCAAGCTGAAGTATCCACACTGGAGCCAGGAGGTGATGCTCACAATAAAGATCAGAGCTCCTGTGATGAAAACAGCATCCATTCCCAGTGACAGCGAGGCCCCAAGCTCCTCCTCTAATGAAAACAGCCTAGATTGCATCAGGAAAACCATCTTCAGCAAGCTTCTCCTAGAAAATCAACATGCCAAGATCTTCCCCTTCAGTTCTCTCTTGATGTCTATTGTTAACAATCTTCAGGTGAATCCTCTGTGCCCAGACCATGCTGATTCAGTTCAGCTGAGCACTACAAGTTGCCCTTTACTCAATCCATTACACTGATGAGTTTGTTATCTTCCTTGATAGCATCTTGAATTATTTGGCTGTGTAGCTTTTGGTTTCCTCCCCTTTGATGCACCATAGGTCAGCTATGGGAGTGTTGGGAATTTGAGGAGGCATTTTTGGGGGCTCACTTTCTCCTGCTTCTATTTTTTTTGCTCTTTCTTTTTATTAATTATATTGGTACATTTAAGGTATACAATATGATGAAATTCATCATTGGAAATTTGCACCTTTACATAATCCATCTTGGTTCTTATTTTTTCCCATCCCCCTGCCCTCCCTTCAACCCCTCCATCCCTTCCTTTCTACAAAGACTTTGTTTCCACTTTTTCTTTTTCTCATATTAATTCCAGTCCCTTCTTTCTCTTCCCCTACCTCTCCCATTTCCTCTTCCCTTTGCACCTTTTCTTCCTATTTCACATTATCTATTATACCTTTTAGTCCTTGTTTACACTTTCAGTTTCTCACACTAGAGAAACTATTCGGTATTTACACATGTGTGTTCTATTTATTTCACTTAAGAGTATGGCCTCAATGTGCATCCATTTATCTTGCTTCTATTTTTTATTGCTTGATTGTTTTTTGTGTTGAAGCTTGTGGGTTGGGTGTAGTGGAAACCTTGTTCCTAGTAAAGAGGCTTCTTGAGTTGGTGTCTATGCATCAGTGGTGTCCTCTGGTTGTAGTATTGGTCTTTGCATCTCTCCCAAACATGTTTATTTACTTGGGATAGAAGATTGTAGCAAATTTGGCCCAGTACCCAGTTCCTCAGGAACTAATCACAATATTGTTAATGACCCCAGGCAATAAAAATATTTGCTTCCCATGAACACCAATGGCAACAGCTATGTCATCTTGGCTGAAGTAATAAAATTAGTATTAATTATAGCATCAGATACAAACTATTAACAAACCCTATAGACCCATAATATACCACCCTGAATCATGGAAAACAGATCTATAATTATAGTATGAAACTTAAGAGAATCCAAATATTGACCGACTATTGACCTACCATACATGTACTAAATGGAACAACTTTACTAACAATAGAACAGTGTTTCATAACCATAGTATATATTTAACTAGCTATATAGAGATTCATAAAGCTTAGTAGTTGTACTACTGAAGGTAGAGAGGATGATGAGCTAGAGAATGTAAAAAGCAAAATTTGCAAAATTAATCACTGGAATATGAAAAGAAGGAGAAAAAATTGGTATGGGGTACTATTAAGGAGTAAAAGGAAATTAATAGCATTAGAAAGCTGTCACAGTAAAGAATAAACAAAAATAAGAAAAATTATAACAGAGAACAAAATACAGGAAATAAAATGAAGATAAAAAGGAAGAGAAAAAAAGTTGAAGGGGAAAAGAGAAAAGGAGAGAAAAGAAACTAAAAGAGGATAGAAACCAATCTCCCAAAAAACTCAATGAAGGAAAGATAAAAAATAACAAAAAATAGAAAAATTAAGTCAAAGAAAAATTTCCTGTATTTTAGAATGAGTGGTTTCTTTCAAAGACCTTTAGTCTTGAGATCTAGCCAGTCACAATTTTGCCTCCTTGGCTTTAGGGACTATGAGTTTTTGATATGTCTTCCCTGTACCCAGGTCCCTCTCTCTGTTCACTCCAGGCTGTGGTTGCTTTTCAAGCCAAGACATATCCTTGCTCACATTGGTAGTTGAGAAATATAATCAGCCCTCTTGTCTCTGCTGGATGTAGATTGTGGAGTGGGGGAGTCACGTGGACTGTTGGACTTGATGTCAACACTCACAGAGTCTAGTTCCTCCCTTCTCTCCCTACACACTTTCCTTGCCTAAGATCAGGTCAGTTGGTTAGTCCTTCCCTCTGCTGCCCTGTGCCAAGGGGAAGCAAAATGTAGAGCCAGCTTTGACTTGCTAGATGGCTACACCCTAACTGCAGGGGTGGGGGCTACATCACTGCCTGGTGTGGGTCTGCTTGCTTGAGCAGGGGGCATGCCTTCAAGTTGCTCCTGTCCAGGGATGGTCACTGCACATCTGGCATGCACCTACTTACTCACATGGAGGGAGCATATATTTCACTTGTGTTAAAAGACTGCCCCTTTTTTTCTGGGCATCTGGGAGTGATGTGTTCAATCAGAAGACCCAATTGGCCAGTTATTTCCTGTGTATTCAACTTATGTTTGCAGAATTCTTGTTTACAAAATTCCATATATTCCAAAATTCCATTCAATTCCATTCCAATGTCTGCTATTCCTCATAGTAGACAGGGGTGGCTTATGAAGAGCCAGTGAGGAGATACACCAGCACAATGAGTCCTGCTCCAAACTGGGACAGAGATGGGTATGGGAGAGCACCTGCCTAGTCAGAGGAGTGGGTAACCATTCTTAAAATTGACAACAGCCAAGTAGGACCCAAGGATGAACAGGACTGAACTTTGCTGAGTTCCAGAGCTGGCCCAGGAAGAGCTGAGTAGTTACTGATGCCCTGCTGGTGAGGAGTCAGCAATGCTCTCCAGGTAGATGGCTGAGGGGCAAGTTGTACACACTAACTCAGAGAGAAACAGCATGGCTGCTTCCAAAGCTGTAGTACATAAATAAGAGTGGGAGGGCTCCCTTGTAAGTAGGAATGGCAAGAAATGAAGCCAGGAGGCTAAGCAGAGGGCTGGACAGGACATTATGTTGGTAAACTTTTCTTCACTTGCACCAAGTACCCAACATACACAAATTAAAGAAAGGATTTGATTTTTTTTCTCAGTTTCAGAAGTTTCTGTTCATTGTTGGTGGGTTCCAAGCAGAAATATGGTAAAAGATTAGAAGAGTGAAGCTTCTTAATTCATGGTAACCAGGGAACAGGGAGAGAGAACACTACAGAGGAAAAGACCAGATATAGTCCCCAAAGTCATATTCTTATCATTTACCCAGACATTGTCAGATGTGTGCTTTACTAATATTCTAGGCATCTCTTAACTCAGTCAAACTGATAATCATGATTAATGGTTACGGGCACTTTAGGAGTCTGGCAAGTGACAGAATAAGGTCCACACTCTTAACTGTCCTGGCTGCATGTTTACTTTGGGCACACAGCTGAGGCCTGGGGAGATCAAGGGCCTGCATAAAGTATGCACTTTTAAGAGTTTCCTGAGCAGGGGTGTGAGGCAGGGTCAGCCTGGCTCTTTCATGGTTTAATTATGCAGATGAAGGTCTGCTCCAAAGCTTGCTGATGCCATGTCTTGAAACCACTGTTGGATTCCCCAGGATGAGCTTGCACTTTGATAGCCATTTTGGATGTGCATTAAGCTTCCAAGTTCCCTCTACCATTATGACAGAGACTGCAGGGAAAAACTGGTGGGAGGAGGCCTCTGCAATGTGGCTTTCTCTGTAGCAGAGAGTAGAAGGCAAATCAGCTCCCAGAAGCTCCATTTTTTGGCCTCACATCTTATCCATAGAGTTTCTTGATGAGAACTGGGTGCAAATAAGGATTAGTATTTATCTGAGGTTGTTCTGAGGCTTAGCATATATAAACCTCCTATCAGGAGAGTGCAAGGATCTGTTTTCTCATAAACCTCATTCTGTGTTAAGAAACAGATGTGCTCCTTAGTTCCTAAATGTGACTAAGAGAAGAGTCAGAGCCAACTCTGAGGGCAGAGTATGCCCTCACCTCAGGGGGAGGGGCTCTCTGCTTAGAGGTGAAGTCACCATCTGCACCTCTGCAGATCGCCCTGGGTTTTGCCCCTTCTGGGCATGGAAGTTGTTCTGGCTGCCCCACACTTCTCCCCTGGCAGAGATTCTGGGTGTGACACCTACCCACAGCTGAGGTGTTGAGAGTAGGGAATAATCCATGTATGGGTGACCCAGGCTGCTCCTGAGAGCCTGTACCAGCCCTCTAGAAAGCAGGAGGGTTAAACTGTGGGGAGACATCAGCAGTGAGGACAGGAGAAGGGAACCAAACCATTTGAACTGAGCTCAACCATCAGAAATGGCACTGGTGCTCTAGTATTTACAGTAATTATAGTCAGAACACTTGCGGAGCAGCCAATAAAAACTTTTCTTATCAACTTATTTACTATCATCTTTATTTTACAGATGAAGACTCTAAGGCCAGATCCCTCATGGCATAAGCTTAGTGCCTTTAACAGGGATTCTGACCTGGTTTTAGGCCCTAGTTTAGTTTTTGCCATTTACTAGGTCTTGGATTAGAGTTTCTAAAGAAAACATACGTGGCATAATTAAATTTGAATTTCAAACAATCTACCATTTTTCTGTTTAGTATATTAATTTCCTACTGGTGTTCTAACAAACTGCTACAATCTCAGTGGCTTAAAGCAGCACACATTTGTGATCTCCCAGTTCCAGTGGTCAGAAGCCTGAATTGGTTCCCATGAGCTAAAGTCAAGAGGTCAGCAGGCCTGTACCCCTCCTGGAAGCTCCAGGAGATAAACCATTGCCTCTCCCTTAGCAGCTCCTGAAAACCCTACTGTCCTGACTCCTGAATTCTCCATATTCAAAGCCAGCAGTGGGGGATAAAGTCATTCTCACCTGGATCACACTGACACTGTCATGAGGCCTCTCTCTTCCACATGCAAGCTTCTTACTCTGGTGGGCCCACCCAGATAACCCAGAATAATATTGTCATGTTAGGGTGATGAGAATTCTTTATTCTAGAGATTAGGACGTGGACATCTGTGGTAGGTTTGTCCATCACAATATGTATGCCATAATATGGCACAGGACATAACTGTACCAGAATTTATCTATCGTTGGTCTGAAATTCAAGTTGAATTGAACCAACTGTACTTATGTACTAATCTGGCAGCCCACACTCTGATGCAGAATAAGTTTTCTCTCAGTATGCCTCCAGAGGACTGGCTGTGGGCATTCCGTGTCAATCCACATCAGGTCCTTTGGACTGACAGCCTCCCATGTACCTCCATGCTTTCTGGGTCCCAATGAATTCAGGGATTTGGACTTCCAGTACTTCCTCTAACAAGTTCATCTGGTGGTGTTTGTCCCCTCTGGGCTTTCTGTCCAATCTCAGCACTCTTTAGGGGAGGCCGGCACCCCACCAATGAAAGATGTGCTTAGATATGCAGTCCAGATCAAGCCAGGCAGGGAGCCTCAGAAAGGGAACTATCCTAGGAATGCTGGGTAATTGAGATCATGGCCTGCACTGCAACCAGAGCTGGATGGGCCAGGAGAGCCACACAGGGTTATTGACAGTGGAGCTGATTGAGAAGACCAGTGATGAATAAGACATGGAGCCAAAGGCCACTGTCAAAAATAGGTGGAAAGGATATTTGAGGAAGAGAAGACAAATGGAGATGGAGATCATGAGGCTAAGGAGAACCAATAGAGGAGGCAATAGTAGAGTTAAGAAAGACAGGCTTGGTCAGGGTCAAAGGCAGGAGAAAGAGCCACTGCACAAGCTGTAACTGGGAGGAAAAGAGCAGTCTGCTGCACTCCTGGTCCCTCCCTACTGTGATAAGAGCCCTATAGACCCTATCATCCTCTGCAGATAGCCCTCCCTTTTTTGTTTCCTCCTGGACAAACTGCCAGGGGCCTGAGTCTACCCATGAGATAATGCTGCCCACCTTCCATGTGGAATTGCACATCCTTTCATTACCTGGGCTTTTCTCACCTCTGCAGCAGAGACCAAGAAGCTGATTAATGGCCTTTCTGGAAACAGGACTGAGCATGAAAGGCATCTCTGGCAGCATGGACTGTGGAGACATAGGCCAAGGAGACACCCTCTTGGTCTTCTGTGAAGAAGGAGATAAAGCAGAGTACTTTCTACAGAATACTGGTGCATGCCAGAAATTGTTTGTGGTTGCCTCTTTTTTTATGGATTGATTCTGTGGTTGCTTGCCCAACTACTTGACTTAGAAAAAGACATGCAGTTATTTTAATTTGTTGTCCTTTGGCTTCCGGTTGTAAGTTATTTTATTTTGTTATCCCCGCCTCTTCACCGGGAAGTCAATTTCACTGACTAAAAGTAAGAGACAGAAAAATCTTCGTTTGGCCATTCATACAAGTCCCTATTTAAGGAACAAGTGATTATGCTACCTTCGCACGGTCAGGATACCGCGGCCGTTGAACTTTGGTGTCACTGGGCAGGCAGTGCCCCTAATACTTGTTATGCTAGAGGTGATGTTTTTGGTAAACAGGCGAGATTTGTGTTTGCTGAATTCCTTTTACTTTTTTTAATCTTTCCTTATGGCACTCCTGTGTTGGATTAACAGTAATGTTAATAAGTTGTTAATATATTTGTTTATTTTTATTTAATTGTTAACTATCAGTGATTATTCGGTTAGATATAAACTTGTACCTGGAGAATGATTTCTTGTTACTAATATTAAGATTATTTCTTCTATGTTTTTATAGATTAGTCCAATTTAGGTTTAGGGGGTCAGTTTTTAATACTGGAATTATATCTTCCCTTTCTCCATCACCCATTTCTCCTTCCCCTTCTGACATTAGAAAAAAAATTCTTGGATATCTTACATCATGGGAACTTCCTGAAGGTTATCAGTTTAAGAAAAAATGTTTCAGTGAACAAACCACAATGAAAACATACTGAAAATTTCTACTACCTAGGAAGGTGCTATCATTTGAAAATGTCCCCAAAGGCCATATGATAAGACTTGGTCAGTATCCCACAGCACTCTAGAGAGGTGATGAAACTTTTAGGAGGTAAGGACTAACAGAAGGAAGTTAAGTTATTGGACCGCATGGCCTTGAAGGGGACATTTGGACACCAGCCTCTGCTTCCCTTTCCCCTTCTGTTTCTCTCTCTCTCTCTCTCTCTCTCTCTCTCTCTCTCTCTCTCTCTCTCTCTGCCTCCTGGTCACCATGAAGGAACAGTCCTCCCATACATACCACATGCTCCTGGAGTGATAACAGGCTGAAAGTAACATCAAATGACTATGGACTGAATCTTCTGAAACCATGAGCCAATATTAATCATTTCTAAGTTGATTTTCTTAGGTATTTTGTCATAACAATGAAATATTGACTAACACAAAGACTTTGCTGTCCTCCCTCTCAGGTAACAAAAGTGAGTCACAGCAGGTGTAATCCTAGCACTTGGGAAGAGGATCATGAGTTTGAGGATAGCTTGGATTACATACCAAGTAAAAGCAAGTTCAAGCATAGCAATAACCTGCTGGAGGAGGAGAAGGAGGAGGAATAAGAGGAAGGCACCACATACATTCACATAAACACACACCCACAGTATACTCTTCTCAAGTAAGGCTGCAGAAGCAGTTCTCTAAGGAAATTTTGAACTCAGGGCCTGTGCAGTATAGAGTCATAAGAATCTGAATTTTTAACAAGATCCTAGCTGAGTCTTCTGGAAGATTTAGGAGGAACAAACCAGACAACTTCCATAAGAAAATAGCCCATTAACCCTTCTAGGTACAGCTCCAGGTACTTTATAACAAGAGTCCCCAGTCCCCAGCTGTGAACCATTGCCTACTAGGAACTGGACCATACAGCAGGTAAGCAGTAGGCTAGCAAGCAAAGCTCCACATATGTGTATAGCTGCTCCTCATCATTCACATTACTGCCTGAGCTTGGCTTCCTGTCAGAGCAGCAGCAGTATTAGATTCTCATAGGAACACAAACTCTAATGTAAACTGCTCATGTGAGGTATCTAGGTAGTGAGCTCCTTAGAGAATGTAATGCCTGATGATCTGAGGTGGAGCTGAGGCAGTGACCCTAGCACTGAGGAGCAGCTGCAAGTACAAATTAAGCTTAGCAAAGCTGTTAAACTGCACAGAGACCATAATAAAGCAGACTCATCACAACCCTGTCAGTGAGAGACAAGTGAAAACAGAGCTTCATCTCATGGCAGGCTTTACAGTGGCAAGTGAGTTAATGGATTTCAATTGAACTGTTGGCAGGCACTTGTTTTAGTCTGGGCATGGCCCACCCATTATTTTATTTACCACTTTCAGCCATATCTCTTTCCTGCACTGTACACTCCTCTCTTTTACAGCTTTGGTAAATTCACAAGCTAACCCTAGCCAAAATGAATAAACAATCAACACCCCTTGAAAGCTTCTCTGAAAAGGGAAAAAGATCAAATGATGAGACAGTAGAAGATTCTAAGACTACCAACAACAAAGAAAATCTGAATTTAAAAGAGAATACTAAGAGTCTTATTTAAATTATAATTATTTTATCATATATCACAGTGTAATAACAGAAATAAAGTGCACAACAAATGTAATGCATTTGAATGATCCTGAAACCAACACCTACCCACTATCTATAGAAAACTGTCTTCCATGAAACCTGTCCTTTGTGCCAAAAAGGTTGAGGACTGTTGTTTTATACCATTGCTATGGTTTATCTCCACAACAAATCTAGTTATTACTCTTTCACCCATTAAGATATGAGTAAATGGGCACACAGTTTAAATAAATCCTGATAAAAAATGGTGGAGCCAGATTCTGAATAAGACCTTGGGGACACACCTACTAAGGGGAGACAGGAGCCAGCGGCACCCCAAGTAGACAGTTCATCCCAAAAGTTTACACAGAACAAGCTGACACTAGCCTTGGCCAAACCTGGGCTACCTCTTCCACTACCTCTCACCAACACCCTCCCTGACTTCCTCTCTTGCTGTCTGGAGCTCTCTCCTTTCCCAAATAAGCCCCATATTCAGGCTTTTGTTTCAGGCTCCATTTTTTTTTAGAAACTTAAGTTAAGACACTTGTTTACTTCAACCTGAGTTTTAGAATTGAAAATGAGATTCTGTGCACCTTAGTTGGCAAAGCTGGCACATCTAGCTAACACATTCAGGCTTCACTTGGCCTACACTTCACATCCTGGAACTGGAATCAGCCCCACCTGGCAGTGTCTTGTTTGGTTGTGACTCCTCTTTTTGACAAGCGGAGTTGATTTTCCAGTGAGCTTTGAGAGATGTAAAGCATTAATTTCTGTTTTAGGGTCTTGTCTACACCAAGCTCTACATTATGGCATGGAAAGTGGCAGAACTAAGTCCTGTGATCAAAATGACATCTCAAAGGTGCCTGATTAGTCACTGTGTGGGAAAAGCTGCTTGTGGACACAGGCTGGTGCTCACCAAGGACAAACACAGCCTGTTGCTGACCAAGGACAAACACAGCCTGCTGGACGTGGCAAGCTTGGTGGTGTGGGCCATGGCAGTGGACATCTCATACATCAGCGTGTGTGACCACCAAGGTATTTTCAAAAAATAAATAAATAAAATAAATAATTCCCAAATCAATTACCATTGATAAAAGTAAATTAAAAATATTAAATGATTTTCAAAAATTGTTAGGTAATATTAATTGGGTCCATCCTGCTTTAGGCATTGTTACTGGCAATCTAACAAGTTTCTTTAATACTCTTAAAGGGGATCCAGATTTAAACAGCCCAAGAATTCTTACTCCAAAAGGTAAAAAAGAGTTACAATTGGTAGAACAAGCTTTTAAAAATAAAATACTAACAAGATTTGATCCGAAATTGGCTACAGGGCTCATGATCCTTCCCACTAAAGTATATCCTACTGCAGTTTTGATTCAAGATCAAGGAATTTTAGAATGGATACATTCTAAACATAAATATTCTCCTTCTATTAATTTATATGTTAATATAATTGGTAAATTAATTTTAGGAGAAAGAACCAGAAACAAACAAATGTTAGGTAAAAACCAGATAATGTTATTTTACCATTTACCAAAGAACAATTTGAGGAAACAATGAAAACAGATACTTTATAATTAGCATTAGCAGACTATTTTGGAAATATAATGTTTCATTACCCTAAAGGAAAAATGTGGAATTTTCTTATCATGACAAAATGGGTTATTAATAAAATCATTGTTACTGAACCCCTTACAAAATCAGAAACTTATTTTATAGATGGCACCAAGGAAAAACAGGCTGCTATATGGTCACCCAAAGAACAAAAGGTTATATTAACCCCATATCATATGGTACAACAAAATGAATTGTTTGCTGTCTTAGCTCTGTTACAATGGAAGCCTGATGTAGCTATTAATATTGTTGCAGATTCAACGTATGTGGTTAATTTGATTAATAAATTAGAAACTGCTGTTATATGCACCTCTTTATCTATAATACAATTTCTAACTAAAGAAATTCAAGCCTTGATCAGAAAAAGACAACAGCCTATCTAAATTACTCATATAAGGGCACATTCCAATTTGCCTGGACCTTTAACTTTTGGCAAGGATCAAGCAGATAGATTGACACATCCTAACAAAAATTTAATTTATTTCAACAATGCTCAACAATAACATGATACTTTACATACTAATGCAGGAAGGCTACATCAAAGATATAAAATTCCATATTCCCAAGCCCATAAAATTATTAGATCATGTCCAATTTGTTATCCCTCACACTTAAAACAAGGGCCAATGGGAATTAATCCAAGAGGTTTAAAACCAGATCAAATTTGGCAGATGGATGTTACTCATTATCCTCCATTTGGAAAATTCTGTTATTTACATGTATACATTGATACTTATTCCAAATTCATATAGGCCTCTGCACATATAGGAGAATTAACTAAACATATTATTGTTCATTTATTAGAATGTTTTGCTATAATGGGAGTTCCTGGATCTATAAAAACAGATAGTGGACCTGCGTATACTAGCTTAGAATTTAAAAAACTTTTACAAGAATATCATATTAAACATGTTACTGGCATTCCTTATAATCCTCAGGGACAGGCACTTGTAGAATGAGCTCATCATACATTAAAATTACAATTAAATAAAATAAAAAAGGGGGAATACGGGGAAAAGGAATATGGGGGAAAGGAAATTGATTCCTTAGGTGAAGGACAAAACGTAACCTATAAGAAATTTATGAAACAATTAATACAAACACCACATCAACTTTTACATATTACTTTATTTACATTAAATTTTTTAAATTTTCCACAAGGAGACATTGAATTTCGGGCTGAAAAACATTTTTAAAAATTGACTCAAAATCACCTCAACCAGTCTGGGTAAAATTAGGTGATAATTGGACATCAGGACAAATGCTTGCAAAGGGGAAAGGATATGTTTGTGTTTCCACAGATGGTGGAGTGACCCAGGTCTGGCTTCCTGAATGAGGAGTTGGATTCTGGAGTCAAGGCAATGGCCTGGACAGTGGGTCTCTAGGAACAGGTAGTGCTTGGACAACCTTTAAGCACTATTCCAGAAAGATCAAAAGAAGAGGTTGCTCAAAAAATTAGAAAGCTCTCTCTTAAACCAAAAAGAACAAGAAAGAAAAAGTCTCATGCTAAATACCATTCCAAACTCCCTGATTGGGATATGTTAACTAATCTGGTAACAAAGGCTGGAGACTACATGTCATCTATGGGCCCAACCCACCCTGAGCCTAGATGCTCAGTAGTTTTCTTCCTTACTATGATATCTCTATTAAATTCATCCACTGCTCAGGTAGGTATAAGTATGTCAGACTGTGATTATTTAGCTCCTCAAAATGGTACTAGTACTATTATAATTAAAGATTGGATAAATGTAAAACCTATAATATATATTCATAATTCCTTTTGGACTCTCCTGCTCTATTCTAACAAAATGTTCTTAGATTCAAACAAAAGCTTTTATAAAGTCCAAGAGGTAAAAAGGGAAACTGATGGATTACTTTTGTTGGGAATAATAATGTTTGCTATATTGACCCGTCATTCAGCATTTATTATGATCATTATTTTTAAGTCATTGTTTTCTAGAACATTGGCAATATTACCCCCAAAACAATTAGACCTTGCTGGTAATGTTTAGATTCAGCTGGCACAATCACTTAATTTGTCTGAGTTCTGTTTAAATGTAGATGTAAATTTACATTATGTATTAGGGAGTTGTCTCATCCCAGTGTGCACTCCTTTGAGTCTGATACAACCTTATACCCTGTTTAAAGACATCCCAGAAAAAAATCTTACATCTGAAGATAGTTACAATTGGGGGACCCCCTCTTATTTTAAACCAAAAAGTGCTATTAAGTTATATACACCTCAGATGATTATGTTAAACAATACACAATGTGCTGTATATAAAACTTGTACTACAAAATGTCTAAGATTACAAAAGTTAGAAAAAATGACCTGTTATGAGGAACAAGAAATCATATATAACGATGGTCATATACCTTTACCATCAGGATGGTTTTATACATGTGAAGAAGTAACGTTTAATTATATCCCTGCTTACTTGTCTGCGACTCAGTGCTGCCTAAGTCACTTGGCCATAATATTGCCAGACAAACTGATTTGATAGCACCCAAAAGAATTAAACGTTGGTCACCCTATACTGAACCAGGATGTGATGATGATGTAGGTCTCTTGACAGATGCTCAAGTGATACCTATGATAGCACCTGTGCTTGCTCAGCCTGCCATAGGAATTCATGCAGAAAAGGCGGTATGAAAATTGGCATGCAAAGTGGTCAAAGGTTTAAACGCTACTGCATTGGCCTTGGCATTAATTAATCAGGAGTTACAAGAACACCGACAGGCTATACTAGACAACAGGGCAGCAATAGATTACTTACTCTTGTTCCATCATCAAGGATGTGAAAAAATAAAAAATATGTGCTGTTTTAATATGACTGACAATAGCCCAGGGATTCAGGAAAAAATAAAACAATTAGAAGAATTGACAGAGAAAATACACAATGAAAAATTAGGATGAGGTTTGTTTCAATGGTTAACTCAATGGTTGCCTAATATGCAATGGTTAAAACAGCTTTTTCTTGTAGTCATACTTGTTATCATGTTTGTTGTTATCGTGTTGTGGCATACAATGCCTACCTTACTGTGTGGGATTGTGCCCCGAAAAGGAATTACTTATATACTAAAACAAAAACAGAAACCATCTCTGTTCCCTTTATACAATGATTGCTAAATTTAAAGATGATTTTTTTTCAATGTTATTTCCTCTTTTACTATATTTCTTGCTGTTTTATAAAATTATAGAAGGACCAAACATCAAATTGAGCTGGCATAAGATGTCTCACTTCCTGGCCTGTCAAGATCCCGTCTCTTGATCTTCTCAACATTAGAATCAAGAGCCCATGCCCTACTGAGGTCCTGAGTCGCACAGAACATGCCAAATCAGCCTGCTGCAGACAGGCAGGTCTGTGCACACCCTACCAAGGTCCTGAGTCATGCAGAAGATGGGAAATCACCCCGCTGCAGACAGGCAGGTCTGCCCATGCCCTACTGAGGTCCTGAGTTGCACAGAACATGCCGAATCACCCCGCTGCAGACAGGTAGGTCTACCCATGCCCTACTGAGGTCTGGAGTTGTACAGAACATGCCGAATCAGCCTGCTGCACACAGGAAGGTCTGTGCATGCCCTACTGAGGTCCTGAGTCATGCAGAAGACACCGAATCACCCTGCTGCAGACAGGCAGCCACCTGGTTCCACACTACAAAAACGCAGAGGACACCAGACCACCAGACCAAGGTACTGAGTCCCACTGTTCCTGGTCCAGAGGTAGGGGCTTCTGAGCCATCTTCCCCCTGCTCCTGGTCCAGAGGAAGGGACTTCCCAGTCACCATCCCTCCCACTGCTCCCAGCCCAGAGGAAAGGGCTTTTGGGCCACCTTCTGTCCCGCTGCTCCTGGCACAAAGGAAGGGGCTTCCAGGCCACCATCCCTGCCACTGCTTCCGGTCCGAGGGAGGGGCTTCTGAGCCACAATCTCACTGCTCCTGGTCCACAGGAAGGGGCTTCCCGACCACCATCCCTCCAGCTGCTCCCAGCCCACAGGAAAGGGCTTTTGGGTCACCATCCCTACTGCTTCTCCTGGGCCCTGTCCCACCTCTCCCAGCTCAGAGGAGGTAATCCATGCAGGTGCTAACAGATCCCTGCCCCAGTCGAAATGAGAAAACACATAAATAAGTTTCAAAACCAGACTTCCAGATCACCTTCAGAAACCACAAAGGGAAATGAGATGGACCATTCTGATACTCAACAACGTGGACCCACTGAACTGGCAACAAAAGGGGATCTGGAAAAAATGAAATCAGAAATAATTTCTCAGATAACAGGAGAAATTG
>NW_004624732.1:15787007-15834437 GCF_000247695.1 Heterocephalus glaber | reverse complement strand
AAAGGTACAATTCCCAATGAGAAATGTAATTGTGTTGTATGCCTACAATGTACCAATAAAAGAATTTAATACATTTAAAAAAAATAAAAATAATAAAACATTAGAATCAAGAATTTCACCTAACTAAAATAAAAAAGGGGTATTGTGGGAAATTGTAGAATTTAGATATGTAGTTGTAAGAATAGATCACAAGAAGTTTGTTAACTAAGAAAATTAAGTCGTTTCTGGGAAATTCCACAAGTCTGTTTGTCACAAGAATGCCAGAAATCTTTAAGAGATGTTGTAAAAGTCTCATGGGAGAAAGACAGGTTTTCCTAGTTTTCTTATTTACCATTTTCTGGGATCAGAGGACCAGGACCCAATGACTCTATGAGTGGTGAGAGAGATATGACACACTATGCACATCTGTGATGTTTGTGGTGGGCCAGTGGGCTTGATTTTGGCTAAAGTTGTCCTGCTCTCTTGATATTATCTGATAAGAAGAGGGCTGCAGTGTGCTCTTTGATGTATGAGATTGGTGAACAGAAACAGGGGACTTGTGAATTCGCCTGTAGCTTTTATGAGTCACCTAAAGTCATTTGTCACCAGGGGTTAAAATCAGAAAGACAATAGCCAGAATAACTAAGGTGCTTTCCTACATGTATAAAAGCCTTGCTTCTTTCCTTTGTGATTATCAAACAGTGCTAGAGGAATTAAACTGCTGTTCATCCCCCAGGCTGTCTCCTTTTCTTTCTTTAAAAGTCAGTGCTTTGGGGCTCCAGGTCTCCCTCTAGAGAGACCACCAATACCTATGCTCTTGTAGAGCTGACTTGAAAGGTTGCTCATGGCTGAATTAAGAGTCACACCCTATTGCTGCTCATTGCAGCCCTGAGAGGTTCTCAACACAGACCCTAGCAAGCCACAGAGGCCTTGGCTTCATCTGGGACAGACACTGGGCCTGGCCATGTGAACATCTGTGAGGATTTTCCTTCCTGAAGGAATGCAACCTGGGGTGAGCAGGAGAAGAAGGGTCCCACTGAGTCCAACCTGGACACAGGATATAGGATCACTGATTTCACTTTGGCCAGTACCTCCAGTGCTGAGTGCTGAGTGCCTGAGAGTTGGGAGGTAGTCAATATCTCTGGGTTCTAGGTGATACTAATGTGTTTTCTGCCCATTCCGGTGGTAGTTTGAATCTCTCCTCAAAGTGCCAGGCCCAGGGGCTGCACTCAACCTCATGCAGGGACCTGCCATGGTCAGAAAGCCATGACCCTCCAAACTGGTGTTGAAACAGTTTCCGGTACAGTAGTTCAGAGATAGAGCCTAGAGGAGAATAGGCCATGGGGTTCCTCCCTGGAAAATAGGTTAAAACCCTTACAGAAGAGAATCCCCAGAGTTTGGTCCTCTTCCCTTCCAGCCCATCTACCATGTGCATACACAGCACGTTCCAGGTGTCATCTGGAAGCAGCTCACCAGATGCAGACCCTACTAGTCTCAGTCTTGGACATCCAACCTCCAGAGTTATGAGAAATGAATGTCTGCTCTTTATAAATGACCCAGGCTCAGGTATTTTGTTACAGTAGCACAAATGGACTATAGGTGTATGTGCCTGACTCCATTACCTCAGAGCATATGTAGGACCCAGCACCTCTTCCTTGCCTTTCACTCAACAGAATAATGCTAGCAACCATCTTCCATAAATCTTACTGAAAAGCTGACTATCTGGGTATCATGGAGGAGTTCAGTTGCGTACTGCACTGCAAATAATTTCAAAACCTACAAGAGAACCTCAAGCCTCACAAGCCCATGTCAGCAGCTGTTTTCCTGCCTTCCCACCTGGTCTCCTATGAAGCTTCTGAATAACTGGACTCCTGATGGGATGAGACTAAGTGCTACAGATTAAAATGGATTTCCAACAGCATGGAGGAGACTGGATCCTCATTGTTCTCATTTCTAGTACTCACTTCTTTCCCTGCCTTGCACATGCCAATTGTATTTGTTGTTTTCTTACTTAATTCATTTCCCTCCTCACTAGACTGCTTTCTACAGTGGGTGTTCATCATTAGCACTGGCCTGACAAAGGAGCTGGCTTTCAGTAAATGGTTAGGGCCACATATGGCAAATAAGTGACTGCCAGTGTTGCAAGTGAGCCAATAGAGAAATCTAGAGTACTAGAGGAAAGTCAGTTTTCATCTGAGTATCCTTTATCTGAAATGCTGGGGACCAGAAGTATTTTAGATTTCAGAATTTTTTTTCAGATTTTGGAGTATTTGTATATACATAATGATTGGAGTCCAAGCAAGAAATTCACTTACTTTTCATATATACCTTATATACATAGCTTTCATTATGTGGGATTTTTCATTTATGTTATGTTGCCACATTCAGATTTTGGAGCATTTGAGTTTGGATTTTCACATTGAGGGTGTTCAACCTGTGCTAAAATCAATCAGGTAACATAAGGAAGAAAATGTCCCTTTACTCAAACTTTCACAAAAATGAAGAAACATCCACCATGTGATGAGCCTGGAAGAGAAGAAGCCTTTGAGGATCTGAATGATATTTGGCCTGGCAGGGTCATGGGCATCTGCAGTAGTGGTGGGTGAACACATGGTACTAGGGCTCTGTCTGCAGGCAAAGAGTTTGCAATTCAAGCTGCACATAAGAATTATTGGGGGAACTGTGGAAAACCAACAACATGACCTCAATCCATCATGTTAGAATTTCTAGGAGTGGGGCTCAGGCATCACAGTATTTTTAAGGACAATCTAATGTTCAGTGAGGGTTGCTTTGGGGTATTAATTAGAAAGTAGCATGATCTGTTTTACACCTAGGAAGGATCATTTTCACAGCAGCACAGAATGGATGGTAGAGGACAGAAACTGTAGACTGGAGGAGTAATTAGGAAACTACAGAAATAATCTAGGGGTGATGAATTATAGGGTGAGAATAAGAAACAGACCTAAGGAAGAAAAATCTACTAGACTTGATGTTGATAGGGGTAGCAAGGGACAAGAACAGGAGTTGAGTATCCAGATGCTTCTCTCAAGTAACTAGAGGGACAAGGACTGCATGCACTAGGAAATGTGGGACAAGGGAAGGTTCTGGAGATGTATGGAAAGTTCTTCCTGCTATAGGCTGTTGGAAGGAGTCCTGGATGCCTACAGGAGATACCAGGGTGGGTGATGAGACACATAAGAAAGAGGGATCCAAACACATTTTCAATTAGCTTTACATGGAATTAATTAGTTCAGGAAGGAAAGGAAAAGTTCTCTTTGGGACAAAAATTTCAACTTGGCCATAAATAAGGCAAAGAGATACCAGAGAACTTCCAATGTCTAGTCTGATTCTGAGAGGATTGGACTGTGGAGTCATAACAACAGCAAAACCAAAGGATGAAAACTCAGCAGAGTTAGCAAGTCAGAAAGAAGAATGAAAGCTGGACCAAACAGTGGTGACATGTGGCTCCTGGTCAGATGCAAGTCAGAGGGCCCCTTGCTCTCTCTCCTGAGCAGAGAGACTCACAGTTTCTTAAAGGCTCAGCAGTTTTTCTTTTGCCACAGATAGGAAAATCAGACAAGCAAGACTATTAGAATGATGCTGAAAAGAACAAGTAGACTTCAAGGGATGAAAATATTCTCTGACTGGTAAGTGAAACATGAGATACAGAGTGTAGACTCTGGTTTTTCTGCCTTGAGAAATTTTTGCCAGTGTCTTGATCTTCAATGTTTTCTAAAGAGCTGAGCAGATCATGTGACTTCCTAGTGAGCACATGAGATAGGTGACACATCCTCAAAACACCTCTAAAAACTGCTGATTGAGCACAGCTAAATTAATTACTATGCTGTGAAAAGGAAGAGCACCACCTTGAGGAAGTTCAAGTAGCACCAAAGAAGAATTTTAGAATATAGGTCTGATCCACTTTAAGGCCTGTGAGGAAGGAACTGGATGAGCCTAGAAAGGATTTTTGGATGATAGATTAGATCCCTGCTCATAGATAGCCGAAGGTCTTCAGATGAGTAATGACTTACTGGGCAGTCACTTTTGACAAGGAACCTAGTTTATGTGGCTCCCAGTCTTATCTTCTAGAAATGAGTGCTTCCAAAAGCAAAGGAGCTATTTTTTTTCTTGCTCTAATATTGTTTAGCACAGGAAAAAGAAAGATGATACTACAACTCTCCAGTATCATTTTGAGGACTGCTCTTAGGGCAATTAAATTTAAAAAATGAGTAAGAACTTTAGTAAGTGGAATATATTTTTCTGGTAAATATAACAATAACCCTGTTCTGCTGAAAGCCCTTCATGTTTGTCCTGTGGTTTAAGAAAGGCTAAAGTTCTAAACTATACTAACTTGGTCCTTTCAGGGGTCAAATATGCTAGTAGACTTGAATTCAACTCTCAAAGTTCATGAAAGGTAAAGAACAATGTCAACATCAAAACCAAGATGTGCTAATTTCAAATGCCCAGTGTATTCAGCCATGCATCACTTTGTACAAGTTCTATTGCTTGTAAAAATGACACTCTCACAAATTTAAGATGATGGCTTATGTTGGAACATTCAAGCACTAGGGATTTTATTAGAGGTCAGTGATAAAAGATTAAAAGGCATAGTTCTGAGCCTCCAAAAACTAGGAGTGCATTAGGGGAAAATAACTATTGTAGAACTTGATATGTTGAATCATCAGTTTTCACCAGGCTGAAGTGGACTCTTAAAGGATGCCTGAGTTCTGCAGATAAAGAAGAGAATGGCTGACTTTCCCCACTTGTGTGACTGCTGTGTGTAGAAGGAGAGGAGGTCACATGTTCAGGGCATCACACAGAATCCAGGAGTGACTGGCTTCATTTCTGAGTATAAGCTCTCCAACCCACATCCCTCCCTGTGGAGAGCAGAGGATGATTCCATGCAGGTGAATCGGGCATCACTGCTGAAGGACTGCAGGAGTTGTAGCCTTGTCCAGTGGAGAGCAAAGATGCACTTGGATGTCAGGAGAAGTTAAACTTAACTGAGCTTCAACTTAACACTTGAGGCAGCACATTGCAGGGGAAAAAAAGAAAGCTAAATCCTAAAGATTAGACTCAAACAGAGGATCGATGGGAGAACAGCTTCCCCACCTGGGTGGAGGATGTGGTGTAGTGGCCACAGGAGTTGAGCTGATTTGAGGGCTGTAGTCACACTGAGTGCTCATCCCAGTAACCTCTCAGACACAGCTCACAAGCCCTGGCTCCTACTAAGTGCTGAGATGTGTAATACATCACAGAATCAAAATGACTGTCCTTCAAAATGCATGTTGCTTCAGGCATGCTAAGTGTGATGCTGAGCCCAAGCATACATAATTCATGTGTCATTTTCAATGTCCAGCACTCTTGAGTGGAATAGCATACCAATGAAGCTTCATAGGATGCTGCTGGCCTTGCCTAACTGATTTTACAGAGGTGCAATTGAATTTCAAGCAGTTTCTGAGAATATTCCCTCTCCTAATGGAATCTAAAGGAGTGAAATGTGGCGGGGGCTGGGGGGGGGCGGGCAATATGTACGCACATTTTACAAAGCCCTGCTGAGAAACTGGGCTATATGAGTTTGCCAGTGAGAACTACTTTTATGTGAGAAAGGAGGGAGACAGAAAAAGTGGAGGAGGAAAAAGAAGAAGAGGGGGACAAGCAAGAGAAGGAGAAGAAAATCAAATCAACATGACCTTTTGTTTCATCACCTGCAAGGACTAAGTCTCAAACTAAATCTCTACTCTAGGACCACCAGATAATCCTATAACACCAACAATTGAGTTTCTACTCTGTGCCAAATACAACATAAATCCTTCACTGTAGGTAGAGATTACAAATGCTAAGGAAGATCAAATAAGTTGTCCATGTACTTACAACCCTTAAGCAGAAATTCCAGACCTCACATCCAGCACTCTAGGTTGCCAGGAAAGGAGCGTGTGTCCATTTCCCCATTGGTTTCTGATGCCAATGCACCTGAACATACTTGTTTCATTGCATTTCTCAAAGTCCAAGTTAGTGACACAGAAATCTCTGATAGCATGTTTGGTAGGAAGACTGAAACCATGGAGGAGTCCATTCTCCCTCAGAGCCAGCACAGATTTCAACAGCTGCAGCAAGATCTCGGTTCTTGGGTGTGATTTTTCACTACTATGCATGAGAATAATCCTCCAAGTTTTCAGAAAACTCATGACTAAATTCACTGAGACTTAAAATCCAAACTTTAAAAAAACTGGCAAATAATTATATATACAGTGTGATGTTTTGATACATGTGTACATCATCATTGTGGAATGATCAAATCAGGCTAATTAGCATTTCCAGCACTTCAAATATTATCATTGTTTAATGACCAGAACATATACAATCCTCTCTTATAGCTCTCTTGCAATATTACATGCATTATTATTAACTATAGTCATCTTGATATAGGAAAAACTGTAACTCCAGACCTGTCGAATGGCTGGGTTTGTGGTCTCACATTGAAGAATGAAGTCACAAACCAAAGGAGAAAGTTAGAAAAGTTTTATTGGAAATGAGAAGAATAGCTCCTGGATTTCTGGAAGGGATCCCAAATGGGTGGCCACTAAGGCCCTTTGTCAGGAGTAGTTTATACAACAAAGTCACAACATGGGCACCAAGTGGGTTAAACTGTAATCAACCTATAGGATTCTGAGGATAGCTGCTTAGCTAATATTAGTCCAGTAGGGAAATGAATCATGTATCAAGGGAACATGAAAGGAGCAAAGGTGTTTTGGGGAAGGGATGGGTCCAGGTGCTCTGGTCACCCACCTGGGCATCTGATGCCTAATTTCAAGTTACTATTTATCCCTTAGTGAGGTATGGAACCTTGGCCATTTCATCTCCATCCTGAGGCCTGGCTCTATTTAGATGCACTTCCAGCCACAATTCTGATGTCTTCATTCTTTTGTACTGACTTCCTTGAGGACCCAAACCTTTTCTGACTGTATATTAATTTCTGCCTAACTTAGCTGTCTGTAATAATCTTGCTGTGCAATAGAACACAAGAATTTAAGTTAATTTAGTATTTACTTCAAAGTTCAAGTACTTTATTTAAAAGACATGCTTTTGAAATTCTTGGTGAAATCTAGAGGCTAAGATTATATGTCTCTGACAAGCCAAGATACAATGTTCCTAACAAGAGAGTAAATCTCTTAAAAATTTTTGTTCTAGGAGAAGTCTCAGTTGCAGTCATTAGAGAGCTAGGTGTTCTTGCGTGTGGTCCTTGCCTAGCAACAGTAGCATCCCTGGGAGGATTACTAGCCAGAAATGCAATCTGCAATGCCAGCCCAGACTTGAGAGTGGATGAACTACTCCTCCATGCCAACCATGACCTTCTCCGTCTCACCCAAATGTTCAGCCTTCAATTCAGGAAAAGCTAATCTTCTCATCATTTATCACCATCATGAGCCAGGCAGAAGATACAGTCCTATGCCCTCTGACTGATATGACTTGTTTAATTTTTTAAAAAATCTTAAGGAGCATTTATAAATGAAATCTTAAGGAAGCTGGAGCTTGTCCCCAAGGCACATAGGCAATGGTAAGAGGCAGATTTCCAGACTGGTGAGTCAGATGCTTATATCTGCCTGCCACACTGGAGTGAAATGTGAGGAGGATCATTTGAAGGACAGCAACTCACAGGTGGAGTACAGAGAGTTGAGACTGTGATTACCAACCGTGCTGAACATTAGCATCACATGGAGGGTCCCCAGCACTTTTATGGTGAACATACATAGCAAATAATTTACAATTTTCACCAATTTTAAGCACACAACTCAGAGGCATTATGTACAGTCATAATGTTTACAGCCATCACCACCATCCATCTCCTGAAGCTGTTTATCATCGTAAATGGGAAATGTGCCTTTAATACTAACTTTCCATTCCCCTCATCCTCTGGGAATCTTTATTTTACTTTCTGTCTCTGTACAGTTGCCAATTCTAAGTTTCTAAAGTAAATGAAATCATGCAATATTTGTCATCCTTTTTTATCTTGCTTATTTTACTTAGCATAATGTTTTCAAAGTTCATTTCTTTTTCAGGTTGAATAATATTCTATTGTATACATAACCAGATTTTGTTTATGCATTCTACTGTTGGTGGACATATGGGTTGCCTTTTAGCTATTATGAATAATGCTGCTATGAATACTGGTGGAGAAGTATCTAGTTGAGACCTGCTTTCCATTAGTTTAAAAATATCCCTCTGCAGTAGAATTGCTGGATCATATGCCAATTCTATATTGAACATTTTGAGGTATAGCAGACTGTACCATTTTACATTCTCATGAGAAATCCATCAGGGTTCAAATGTCTTCTTCTATCTTTATTGTTTTGGTTTTCCTTCTTTCTTTCTTTCCCTCTGTCTTTCTTTCTTTCTTTTTTCTTTTTTTTTTTGGTACTGGGGATCGAACTTGGGACCTTGTGCTTGCCAGGCAGGCAGGGCAGAACCACTGAGCTAAATCCCCAGCCTTGTTTTGTGTTTTTTTTTAAGTTACCCTAAATGGAGTGAAGTAGTATCTCATCTTGGTTTTGATTTACATTTACCTAATGGCCACGATAAGTAGTACCTTTTTATGTTCTCATTTGCCATTTATATATCATCCTTTGCAAAATTTATATTCAAGCTTTTGCTCATTTTGACTTAGGGTTTGTTGTTGTTGTTGTTCAGTTGCAGGAGTTCTTTACATATTCTAGATATTATTCTATTAATAGATGTATGATTTGCAAATATTGTTTCATTCTGTAGATTGTCTTTTTACCCTTTGTCTTTTGATTCACAAAGGTCTATAGTTTTGATTAAATCCAACATTTTATTATTTTCTTTTGTTGACTGTGCCTTTGGTGTTATATCACTGTCAAATAAATCCAATGTCATGAACTTTTCCCCCATGTTTTCTTAAAGGAATTTTATACTTTGAGTTTTTCTGTTTAGGTCTTTAATCCAATTTTAGCTAATTTTGGTATAAATCATAAAGCAAGGGTTCAACACAAATGTTTTGCATGTGAATATCCAGTTTTCTCAGCACCATTTGTTAGAAAGACTATCCTTTCCCCCTTGAAGGGTTTTAATGCTTTGTCTAAAAATCAGCTGACCCTATATATGAGGAGGGCAGTGATGCTGTACATCAAAGGTATCCACAAAACAGTTGAAAGAGTGACAAATAATAAAAGCTGGAACAATTTGAAAGACAAAAATAGTTTTGGCTTAGTGACTCAAAGTGTAAAATAAGTATCTAAAAATCCATACTGATATAAAAATGCTGCATTGAATAAAGAAAGAAATACAGTGGAACAAAACACAAAATTCTCATTCAGAATACTTCCAAATAATTCATGTAGATACTCCTGCTGAAAGGACTGAAAGATAAGTCTCTTCCTTTAAGTATGGACCATCAATAACAACTTCCTTCCAAATATTACTGAAAGGAAGAAATAAGAATAACCTGACAGTGGAGAATCTTGAAAAACACTACCTCAGAGAAGTGATAAGATCAACATCAATAGTCATAATTATATGATAAGCTGTGACAAGAATTGCATTTTTGTGGTTTTCTTTCCCAAATCCATATCCCAGTCTAACCATAAAAATAAAAACCAGGAAAACCCCAGTTGAAGGGTTTGCCACAAAATACTTGACTAGTACTCCACTAAAGTGTTAAGATAATCAAAAATCAAGGAAAGCATGAGAAATTATCACAGCCCACAGGAACATCAGGAGAAATGAAAACTAAATGTTATACCCTTAATGAGATTCTAGAACAGAAAAAAGACATTAGGGAAAAACCAATGGAATATGTTCCTTCATTAGAAGTGACAAATGTACCATATTACTGTGAAATGATAATAATGGAAGCTGGATATTGGGTATAAAGAAATATTGCAACAGTTCAATAAATTGAAAACTATTATAAAGTAAAAACCTGAGTTAAATAAATATATTAATGTTTTTGGTTATAGCCACAAAATATTCTAGAGTTTAAAAATGGAACAAGGTAAAAACTAGTAGTGAACTCCTCTTCCCCCTCTGCAGCAGCTGTGTCATCAGCCTCATGTCTGATGCTGTCCATAAATGAGCAAGGAGAATGGTAATTACTGTTTTATTTGGTCTGGTGCTACCAAAATCTGACTCTCACATCATCCCAGAGCATCTCAAGTAATTTGACTGTAAGTAATGCACAACACACTAATGACACAGGTGTGCTGGAGCTAGACACCAGAAAAAATAAGGGGGTGATGACTGATGCCCTAGCATCTGAGTGTGTCCTGGTTGGATTAGCTCCACAGGGGTTCCCAGAAATTTCCACTCCTTATAGAGAAGTGGAAGTGGATATGGGTCTGACCTCACTGCTTGATCTTGCTGCCTTTCCTGATGAAGAATGCAGATCTAGCTCATGGGGACTAGCTGGGCACAAGAGATTCTCAGTTTCTCCAGAATTCCAAAAGCCTCTTCTAAGTGTATTAACCTGAGTCCATCAAGTAAGACTCCAGGATAGATATAAAGTCATAAATTTGCCTGGTCTAAAGTGTATTTTCCTTTCAATTATCTCTTAAACGTTGGTAATAGAAAAGCAGTAAGAGAATATTTCTAGACATAAATATTTAATCATCAAATTTTTAGTGGAATAAAACACAACAGATTTTAATTCCTCTAGTAGAATCTGCTAGACCTGAGAAATAACTGCAACTTTGCATCAGTCATTCTCAATACACCCTGTTTTTCCACCACCCCCTTCCTTTACAAGCACCTCTGATATAGTACCTCTTCCATCAAACTGTGTTTTCATTTTCAGTGTCTTGAGGACTCTGATTCAGCCATATTTGGATGCTCACAAGAGCTATTCTTCGAGAGTAGCTGCTGATGGTGTGAAGGCAGAGTGAGCAAAGGGGAAGATGATCCATTGATCATTGCTGAGGGGCTGTCAGACAGCACTGCAAGATGCAAATAGCTGTGCACCAGATTAGGCTCCTTCAGTGCATATGCTGTTGTTGGCATCACTGATCTTGCAGCAGAGAAATCTGCAGAGCATCTCATTTCAAAAGACACAGCTACAGGATAAAGCCATATGCAGTTCCCATGGAAAGGAGACCCATCAAGCAACAGTCTGGGCATATGTAAAGTCCCTTCTCTCCTCTAGCTTGACAGGAAAGCAAAATTATTGCCATACATCAGGAGGCTGACATTCACAGTGTCAGCATCCCAAGGAATAATTCCTACTCTGTAGCCAAAGAAATGATGTCATTACCCTTTTTTGGAGAGGAAACATTTTAAGGATTTGTCCCAATGGGAGGCTGTGCCATCTCTGTCATCCTCCCTTGTCATTGATGCACACTCCACCACCCTGTGTGGGACTATCTCCCTCCATGGGTTGTTAGGAAGGGGGAAGAACTCAAGGCACTTTTGAACTGAACTTACTGTGTCATAACTGTCCCAGAGGAACACCGTTAACCCAGAAAGTTTCCTTCCCAAAGAAATACATCACCATTCTCTCAGTTTGAAAGAAAAAGTAGGGGCAATAAGGGGGACTTACACTCATAAGTCTCTAGCACAATGGTTCCTCTTTTTATCCCCTGTGTGTCTACAAATAATCCATTTAGACATATTAAATCAGATACAACAGTTTATGGTAGAGCAAAGTGAACACATTATTTGGTTTTGGAGTCACTGCACACCCCACTCCAAGGAGTGTTGTATCTCCCCTGACATTCCACAGTGCTCTTTAAGAAGTAATGGGCAGATACCTACCAGTCACCAACATAGCCTCACAGGCAGAGCACTCTGGGTTGACATGAGCCCTGCTCTGTCCAGCTCAACATTCCCACTTGTGACCAGGAGCCCCAGGCAGGCCCACCAGCCACTAGGGTAGCCACACCTGCACCTGCAACAAAAGCCACCCCCCCCCCAGCCTCTGGCTTCTTGAGTGTGCAGCTACCTGGTTCCACATTACACAGACACAGGGGGACATAAAGTGCATTGTCCTGAGTTGCAGAAGTGAACAACACAGAGGAGCCTCTCTCGAGCTCCCTGATGAAAACTGAAGCCCACTGGAAAAGTGAAGAGAATCTCTGTGATAAAGGCACACCAGACCACCGTACTGAGTAAGTTGGAGGGATCATCACCTCCCATCAGAACCTGGACTATCTTCAGGGAAAGGGCAGCTGAAATCTTCAACAGAAACTTGCAGAGTTCAACCCTGCAGGAGGACAGGGAGCTCAGCTTGGGACTTACAGCCAGAAATCTGCCTGAATCTCACAGGTCTGTAGCTGGCTTGCTGAGACTCATTGACTTATATCTGCACACTGCTGCCCATGTTGTCAGTTGTGACAGCAGAGACATACACTGAAGGACTCCCTTCATTTTTATCTTTCATTTGTTATTTTCAAAATTACCACTATTTTTTTACTCTTATTTTTAACTTTTTTCTTCTTTTTCTACTCTTTTAAAATTTTATTTTTCTCCTTGTTGTTTCTTTTCCCTTTTCTTTCTCCCTCTGTCTCTCACTAACTCCCTTGGTGTCCCACGCTGTTCTTCATCTCCTTTTGTGTTCTGGTTCTGGACATAATTTGTATTTCTTCTTTATTTTTGTTTTCTACTCTTTCCTTTTTTCACATGTTTCCTATGGCCTCACTGCTGCTAACTTTCCCCTATCCTTCTACCAACCTATTCCTCCCTCCCCAACTCGTTCTAATTCCCCATCCCAAAGGGTAAAGTTGCTATATTGAAGAGTTTATTCACTATAAACATATGTTGGGTTGGTCCTTGATTTTGATTTAATTCACACAGTTATAGGTGATAGATTAATAACTACCACAAACTGTCATTTTCTAAGAGGTACTTGATGCTCTGGTGTTGCTGATTGTATCACTTGGGCTAAAGTGTTGTGACTGATCTAATCAGTTGTCCTTCCTAGTATAATGAAAATGAGACAGCCTCAAAGCCATTAGAGACTCAAAACCTAAAGACCAGCTATATCTGGAAGACACCTCTGAGAAGCAATCATTACATAAGGGTTCTAAATACACCAACAAAGATACTTACAATAAGCAACTTCAAAGTATCAGCCCAGGAACTAAACCAAGGACAGTACCAAAAACAAAAATGAGAAGACATATAAATAAGCCACAAACTCAGACTTCCACCCCACAAAAGGCAAATTCTGAGGGAAACGAGGTGCAAAAGTCTGATAATCAACAACCTGGACACCCTGAACTGATAACACAGGAAGTAACAAAACAGATGAATGAGGCTCTAGAAAAATTCAAACCAGAAATAATCTCCCAGATAACTACAGAGATAGTGAGCAGAGTGAAAAACATGATTAGAGGCTCTAGAACTGAAACAGATAAAAAAAAATAGATGATCTCAGAAACATGTTGGAAGCCACGAATGTCCAGCATAAGAAATAAATGGAAACCATGATCACACAACATAAGAAAGAAATGGAATCTCTGAAACAGTTTCAAACATATATTCAGGAGATTAAAAACATCACTGAAAGCATGCAGAGCAGAATAAAGGAATCTAAAGATAGAATATCAGATATAGAAGACAAGATTGTGGTTAAGGACCATGAAAACAGATTTCTTAAAAATAGTAAGGGGCCATGAGAAATCAATCCAACAGCTGCTAGATGATGCAAAGAAGAAAAACATAAGACTGATAGGAGTCCATGATAAAACAGGAGAAAGTACAATGGACATTAAAAAACTGTTCACAGAATTAATAGCAGAAAATTTCCCAGGCAGAGGTGGAGAATTGCACATACAGATAAGTGAAGCATATAGAACTCCAACTAGTCATGATCAAAAAATATCCACACCTAGACATATAATAGTCAAGATCCCAGAAACCCAACAGAAGAACAAAATCCTACAGGCAGTTAGAGAAAAGAAACAAATCACCTACAAAGGAAAGCCCATCAGAATCACAGCAGACTTCCCAACATAAACCCTCAAATCAAGGAGAGCCTGGAGTAAAGTATTTCCAGCCCTAAAAGAAAATAACTTCCAATCTAGACTGTTGTATCTGGAAAATTTCTCTTTCAAAATCAATGGGGAAATTAGATACTTCTGTGAAAAAGAACACCTGAGAAATTTCATGAACACCAAACCAGCACTCCAAACAATTCTAAGCAATATCCTAGAAAAAGCCAATGAAGATCACAACTCCATGAGGCCCAAGAGAGGGAAGATACCATGCAAGGTAAGACACTAAAGCCAAAGGTGGGAAAAAAGAAATAAAAGAGCCAACAACAGTAAAATATCATGACCAGGATGAGTCAATATCTATCAATTACAACTCTCAATCTTAATGGCCCCAATTCACCAATCAAAAGAAATAGACCAACAGAATGGATTAAGAAACAAAATCCAGCAATATGCTGTATACAAGAAACACACCTAACTCAAAAAGAAATTCATAGACTGAAAGTAAAAGGATGGAAAACAGTTCTCCATGTGACAGGAATGCAGAAAACAGCAGGGGTAGCAATCTTATTTGCAGACAAAGTAGATTTCAAACCAAAACTAATTAAGAGAGACAAAGATGGTCACTACATTCTTATGAAGGGAACAATCCAAGAAGAAGTGATGACAATCCTAAAGATATATGCACCAAATACAAATGCCCCCAACTATACAAAACAAATATTAATGGTCATAAAAAACCAAATAAGAACTAATATAATTGTAGTAGGTGACCTCAATACCACACTATCACAAATAGACAGATCATCTAGATGAAAAATTAACAATGAAATTCTAAAATTGAACCAAGCTATTGAACAAATGGACTTAATAGATGTTGACACAATGTTCCACCCCACAAAATCAGAATACAAATTCTTTTCACCTGCACACTGGTCATTCTCAAAAATAGACCACATGCTAGTTCATAAGACATGTCTAGTAAATGTAAAAGAATTGAAATTACGCCCTGTATATTATCAGACCATAGTACAATAAAATTGGAGATCAGTAACATAAGAAATTGTAAAACCCCCACAAACACATGGAAATTGAATAACATCCTCCTGAACAACCAATGGGTGACAGGAAATTAAAGAAGAAATTAGACAGTTTCTACAAGTAAATGATAATGCCAGTACAACATATAGGAATTTATGGGAGACAATAATAGCAGTTCTACATGGGAAATTCATAGCAGTGAATGCCCATATTAGGAAAACCGAGAGAAGTCAAATAAATAACCTAATGCAGAACCTCAAGCTCCTAGAAAAAGAAAAGCATAAGAAACCCAAAGCTTATACAAGAGAGGAAATTATGAAGAGCAAAGCAGAAATCAATGCAATGGAGACTAAGAGAATGATAACAAAGAATGAATCAAAGATTTTGTTTTTCAAAAGAATAAATAAAATTGATAAACTTTGAGCCATTCTTATAAAAAAAAAAAAAGGAAAGAAAAGGCTCAAATCCAGGCATTAAGAATGAAAAAGATGAAGTCACATTAGACCCAGCAGAAATCCAGAGGATCATCAATACCTACTTTGAGAATCTATACTCTAATAAAATGGAAAACACAGACAAAATGGACAGATTCCTAGATATATGTGAATTGCCAAAGTTAAATGAAGAAGATGTAGGCATTCTAAACACCCCAATTACAATGAGTGAAATCAAATATAATTAAAAATTTACCAACAAAGAAAAGCCCAGGTCCTGATGGCTTCACTGCTGAATTCTACAAGACATTTGAAGAAGAACTATGACCATTAATCTTTAAAATCATCAAGGAAATTGAAAGGGAAACAAGGCTTCCAAATTCATTCCTGGAAGCAAGTGTTACTTTGATTCCAAAGCCAGGGAAAGACCCAACCCAAAAAGAGAACCACAGGCCAATCTCCCTAATGAACACAGATGAAAAAATCCTCAAGATACTGGTGACCAGAATACAGAGGGTCATCAAAAAGATCATACAGCCTGAACAAGTCAGATTTATCCTAGGGATGCAAGGATAGTTCATGTATTGATTTGTAAATCAATACATGTAATACACTATATTAACAGAGCCAAGACAAAAACCATAGGATCATCTCAATAGATGCAGAAAAAGCATTTGACAAAATCCAACACCCATTCATAATAAAAACCTTACAGAAAAAATGGAATAGAAGGGCTTTATCTCAACCTGATTAAGGCTATCTATGAAAAACCAACAGCCAACATCATACTAAATGGTCAAAAATTGAAAACTTTCGTGCTAAAATCAGGAACAAGAAATGGATGCCCACTATCACCACTCCTGTTTGATATAGTTCTGGAAACATTAGCCACACCAATTAGACAAGAGAAAGAAAGAAAAGGAGTAAGGTAGGAAAGAAAGAAGTTAAACTACCATTATTTTCTGACAATATGATACTTTACATAGAAGAGACAAAAAACTCTGGCAAAAGACTTCTAGACTAAATTGTCAGATTCAGTAGAGTAGCTGGATACAAGGTCAACACTCAAAAAACAATAGTCTTTTTATTTTCACTGAGAGAGAAATTAGGGAAACAATTCCATTTGAAATAGCATCCTCAAGAAAATGAAATATCTAGGAATCAATCTAACAAAGGAAACAAAAGAACTCTACACTGAAAACTATAGCACTCTTAAAAAAAAGATCAAGGAGGATATAAGAAAATGGAAAGATATCCCTTATTCCTGGGTAGAAAGAACCAATATAGTGAAAATGGCCATATTTGAAAACTACTATATAGATTTAATGCAATGCTGACTGAAATTACAACAATATACTTCACAGAACTAGAGAAAGCAATCCAAAAATTCATTTGGAACCACAAGAGACCTTGAATAGCAAAAGCAATTCTAGGCAACAGAGACATGGCTGGAGTATCACAATCCTCAACTTGAAACTACACTGAAAAGCTACTGTGATAAAAACAGCATGTTACTAGCAAAGAAACAGACCTGAGGATCACTGGAATAGATTAGAAGATGCAGAAACAACTTCAGGCACCTCATCTTTGACAAAGGATCCAACCACCCTCACTGGAGAAAAGATAGTTTATATAATAAATGGTCTTGGAAAAAACTTGATTTCAACATGCCAATGATTAAAACTAGACCCATACATATCACCATGCACTAAACTAAGATTGAAGTGGATTAAAGATCTAAATATTAAGACAGAAATACTAAAATTTCTGGAAGATAAGTTAGGTAGAACTCTTGAAGACATTGGCATAGGAAAAGACTTTACGAGCAAAACCTCAGTACAAAGAATCAACAACTGGGATCTCATCTTATTAGAAATCTTCTGCTCTGCAAGAAAAACCACCAATGGAGCTAAGAGACAACCTATAATGTGGGAAAAATTTTTTAGCAGCTGTATCTTAGAAAAAGGAGTACTATCTAGAATATACAAAGAACTGAAAAAAATCAGACACCCCAACTTCAAGACCCAATTCAAAAATGGGCATCTGAAATGTACAGACATTTCTCAGACAAAGAAGTAAAAGCAGTAAATAAACATGAAAAAATGTTTAACATCACTGGTCATTTGAGAGATGCACTTGAAAACAACACTGAGATTACACCTCATTCCACAAAGAATGGCTGCTATCAAGAAATCAATGAATAACAAATGCTGCTGGGGGTGTGGGAAGAAAACAACCTTTCTCCATTGTTTGTGGGAGTGCAGACTGGTGCAACCACTGTGGAAATCAGTATGGCGATACCTCAAAGTACTAGTACTAGAGGTCCCATTTGACCCAGCTATTCTCCTGCTGGGTATCTTCCCAAATTAATTAAAAGAATCATACCACAGTGATATATGTGCACCCATGATTATGTGCAGCACAGTCTGTAATAGCTAAAGCTTGGAAACAGCCCAAGTGCCCATCAACTGGAAACTGGATAAAGAAGATATGGACTTTTTTATAAAATGGAGTACTACTCAGCCATAAAGAATGAGAAACTAGAGACATTTATAGCTAAATGGATGCATATTGAGGCCATACTCTTAAGTGAAATAAATAGGACACATGTGTAAATACCAAATAGTTTCTCTAGTGTGAGAAACTGAAAGTTTAAATAAGGATTAAAATGATTAAAATGAATAATTGATAATTTGAAATATTGAAAGGTCCAAACATGTAAGAGTGGTTGGAGGGGAATGGAAAAGGAAAGAAGGGAAAGGAAAAATTATGGGAAAAAAAAATGGAAATGAAGTCTGTGTAAATAGGGAAGGGTGGAGGAGGTGAAGGGTGCACAGATAATGGGGGGAAAAATAAGAACCAAGATACATCATGTACAGGTACAAGCACCCAATGATAAATGTAAACATATTACATACCTAAAATGTACCAATAAAAGAATTTAAGGAAAAAAAAAAGAATGGAGAAAATGTTATCATAGCCCCAGGGCTGCTGGTTTCAAAGTGGTGCCTGAAGATTTAACAGTGCCATTTCTATTAATAGCCATGACAGACATGTAATGAAATCCTCACATGCAGTGCCACAAATTTCTGGTGGAGCCTACAGTGGGAATAGGAATTACAAGATGAGTCTGACATTTATTACATCCACAGAGCAATGTTTCCTACATCAATTATCACTGACTGGAAGAATCAATGATGGGAGCAGAGGGAGTTGATGGGAAGTGAGAGGGAGCCTAATCTTCTTATGTAGAGAATTTCCATCCAGACCCATTTTTGTCTCCTAAGAAAAAATAAGAAAGGCCTATGACTCTCCCTGGGTTTCTTGGTATGTCTACTGAAGGAAGCTTCCAAGAATAATAGTGGGGTGAGGGTCCCAGTTGATCTTCCCATCACAGCTAATGCCTCCACCAACAGGAGAGAGCTGACAAGGACACATGGAGGTCTTCCATCACTTTTTCTCATTTCTAGTACCTGAGCCAGGCATGTGGCCATCACAGGCGTTTCCTGCCTCCCATCCAATGACCTACAATTTATAACATGCTTTTGAGACCTGTGCTAAGTAAAGAGGTCTCTACTTTCACAATGGATCTTTTCCTTCCCTCCTGATCTAGCCAAGGAATACATTCTTCTTTTTCATAGATTTGTTTAAATTTTTTTAAAGCAAGAGAAATAATAACAGCTATATATCTTGCCTACAATAGGGAAATTATCAACTTTACTGAAAGGACACATGTCACTTCCCAAGTGATTCACATGTCCCACAGTACATGCCTGGCTCTAAGACATATTGAGACTCTGTACTATGAGCCTGTTTGCAGTTTATTCAGGAGGAAAGCCAGCTTTCTACTCACAGATTCCAGACATCACTAGAATTCTGCTCTTTCAGGTCTCTGCTTCCAACACCTATTCTTTGATGAGGACATGGTACACTTTCCAAAGATCCTCTCCACTTTCCATCTTTTCCATCTCTTAACACCCTAAAGTCCAGAAACGTTAATGTTTTTCAAGTGAGGAAACTACCTGAGCAAGCATTCTCCAGATATTTATGAGATTTCCTGATTCTTAGAATTTTAGAGCTCAAAAACCCCAGATCCTAAAAATGAAAGCCTTCTATTTTGAAAGTATTTCCTTCTGATTTGGAAAGGGAAAGTGCCATTTCCAGTGCTGTCTTAGTCACTTTCGTGTCCAATACCCACAAATTAAAGGAGGAGAGGCTTATTTTGGCTCACAGTTACAGACCTTGGTTAGCTGGCTCCAAGGCAGAAAATGTCATGGCAATGGGGCCTCATAGAGAAAAAGCTGCTCACATGATGGCAGACAGAAAGCAGAGAGAAGAGAGGAAGCAGGGAGGGAGATATACCCTTTCAGCTCATGCCCCAGTAACTCACCTCTTTCAACCAGACCCACTTCCTAGCAACAAGTCAGCCTTATCACCCTCTGTGATTCAATCATTTCCCAGAAGCCTCACCTACGAGCACATGAAGTCTTTGGAGAACATTCTTGATCTAAACCACAACATTCTATACCTGAGCCCCTGAAGACTCATGTTCATCTCTTTAGGCAAAATACATTTGATCCATATTCAAGAGTCACCAATGTTTTAACATTTCCAGCACTACTGAAAAGTCCAAGTCCAAAGTCTCCTCTAAAACACATGGCAAACTCTATCTGTGAGGTCCCATAAAAATCAAAAATGAAGTCAAACATTGCCAACATACAATGGCACAGGGCAACATTCCCATTTCACAAGGGAGAAATAGAATAGAAAGGAATTAGACCAATGTAAGACCAAAATCCAGAGGGGAAACATTGTAGGTCTATGCCCAGTACCCAGGGCAAGTTGCAGCATAATGTGAATTTCAAAGGGCTTAAATTGCCTTGCCTCTACAGCATTTCCAGTTATAGCTCTCATGGCCCCTCTCTCTTGGGGTGGCTTTGCTCACTACCTGCAGCTTTCCTCAGCAGATGTTCCACATTCCTGGCTTCTGCAATTTCCTGTGGTCTCTTCTACACTTTCAGCTTCACACATTCAAAGCAGTTCCTTTCACTTATGACTCACAGCCCCTGTCTTATGACGCTGTATTTTGCTCAACCTCAAATCACTGCCAGATTCCCTCTGCAATTTTCCTAAATGAGAGTTTTTCCAGACATGACTCTTTCCAATTGCTATTTATTCATATGTGCTCTTCTCAGGACAATAGTATTAACATGATGAGGCTTAAAACATGGTTTCAAAATACTTAGACAAACTCCTCCCCTTAGCTCAGGGATCAGTGACTTTTTGACTAACATAATGCAAGAGAAATATAACTAGTATAATGGAGGAGAAATATAAAGATCCAGGATCAGACCTTAAGAAACTGGCAACTTCTATATCCTGCATTTGGAATGTTCACTTCTGGAACCCAGCCATGCTGTGAGGATGCTCAGCCTCTGCATAGTGAGCCTGGGCAGATGGAAGCTGATAGTTAATACATTACTAGCCCTCTGAGTGAGCTACTGCTATAGGAGTGGGTCCTTCAGTCCCAGCTGAGATATCTTAGTCAACACCCCATGACACCACATGGACAGAGACAACATGCCTTGCCAAATTATAAAATTTTAATAACTGCATTTTTACATTATTGAGTTTGGGGGTATTGGTTAAAAACAAGAGATAACTGATGTATATTTTCTCTCTCAAAATGTGAGATATCAAAATTACAAAAAACTAAGGTATGTGGTGTTGACTTGGGGACAGGGTGGTGAATGGCAGCCAGAAAGGCATTGAATAGATTGTGAATACAATTCAAGGATCCACAAAGAGGCTGTCAGCAAGGGCCTAAATAGACACTAGGAGAAAGAGAACCCTTGTTATATAGGAGCAAAAATTTTAGTATATGTGCTGTCAAAGCAAGCACAAAGAGCAAAAATTTTGATAATATACTTGATTATGAAAGTGTAGAAAATAGGAAGTGTTCTCAATAGACTGTAGAGATATCTATCCAGGAAACTGAAATTTTCACCCAGCTTCTCCTCCTTGTCTATGGTAAGATATCAAATAAAAAGTAAACTATAGGGCCAGGGATTTAGCTCAGTGGTTTCACTGCCTGCTGCACAAGTGCAAGGACCTGAGTTTGATCCCCGGTACCCCCCCCCAAAAAAGTAAACCATTAAATTCAAATGAACTAGGACTTGTTTGATTTGAAAATAGTTTTTAATCCTCTGTATCCCCAGAGGATGATCAATTTTCAAATCTTAAAAGGATTTAGATCAAAAGTCAACTCCATGTTTGGACTAGTTGTTTCATAAAGCCCTTCAGACTAACATAAAGCTATCTAACAATTTTGTGTTTATTCTGTCCTGACATTCTCCATTAAATAACAGGGCTTCTCATAAACTTATGCTCATTGTCCCATAATAGTATTATAGGGAGCTCAAAGTAGATACCATTTTACAAACCAAACCCACTAAGATTCATTCTCACTATTATATGTTGGTCAGGTGGGAGACAGATGAATGGTCTCTCCTTTCCATAGGCCTTCTGATTGTGAACAGCACTCAAGGGGCTGTGTGGGAGCCAGCATTAACAGAACTACTGTTAGGTCAGTTAACAAGCACCCAGTTCAGATAACTGATACTAGACATTAACTCTGAGCTAATGCTGTAATGAAATGAACCTCCAGGAGATATTTTGCATATAGAATGAATAGAAATCTAGAAGGTGTATTTTAGAGGCTTATAAAAATGGATGAATGGCAGAGTTAAGACCTCTGAAAAAACCTCTCACTAATAGTGTTGAGAGTATTGGCAAAGATATCTAAATCAGCATTTTCAAAACTCTGCTATTAATCAAATCTCTAAAACAACCTGAGGAATGTTAATTCAAGAAAAATGGCAGAATCTGGATAAAAAGAGACTATGGCATTTTGCTTCGCTCCATTCCCAATACTTCTCTCATACTTCCACAAAACTTGAAAACTAATGATCTTATCACTTCACTAGCTGTGGGAAACAGAAGCCAAGGAAACTAAAGAGGGCAGAATGGACTTAAAACTTCCTCCCAAAAGTCCTAGCCCAGAGAACTTTCAGTGCTTAGCCAGGGGCAGATCTCTCAAAGTTCCAGTCTCAAGACCTGACTTTATCTAACTTTACTCAGAGCTCCCAGCAAAATCAGCCTTATTTCCTGAGTGCTAGTTCAAAGACCAGTAATATTATTTAACTTCTCAGTTGTCTGAAGCAGTCATATTAGTTGGAGCTAATAGGAGTCAGACAAAACAGCTTAAAAGTAAAAATGATAAATGAGATATCCATATAAGATTTTGAAAAACTTTGACATATCTGGAAATTAGCAGTTCATATAGAGGAGAGACAAGCAGCTTGAAGCTCCGTGGCCGTGCTGGGCCCCACGCACACCAGGATGAGGTCCCAGGGGTGACTTGAAGCCCCACCCCCATCTGACGCTCTCCAAGCTGGACCAGCCAGGAGAGACAAGCAGCAAGCAGCTTGAACATTCACGGCCGCCCCGGGCCCTGCACATGCCACAATGTGGTCCACTTAGCTGCATGAGCTCCTGCAAGGCCCAATCCTCCCCCCACACCATGCCTCTGGCCTTCTGGCTTTTCTGATACCTGGTCCCACACTACTGAGGCACAGGAGATTATAAAGACCCTTGTCCTGAGTGCCACAAGATAGAGCAGAAGTTAGTAACACAAAGAGGGCTTCTCGGGCTCCTCAATGAAAACTGAAGCTCAGCAGAAAAGTAAAGAGAATCTCTACAATAAAGGCACATCAGACCACTATCTTGGTCTGCTGCTGCCTTACTGAGACTCATTGACTTGTATATGCACATGGATTCCTATGTGGCCTACAGGGACAGCAGAGACAAACCCTGAAGGAGACCCATAATTTTTATTGCTATTTGCAAAAAAGAAAAAAAATTTTTTCTCTTATTTTTAATTCTTAATTATTACTTTTTTTACTCTTCAAATTTTTATTTTTCTTTCTCTTCTTTATTTTATCTTTTCTTTTTCTCTCTCTCTCTCCCTCATTCTCTCACTGTCCCACATTGCTCCTCATCTCCTCATTTGTTCCTTTCTGCACTGAATTCAGATTTCTCCCTTGTTGTTCTTTTTTTCTCTTTTTCTTTCTCTTATCATTAGGTTTAAAGGAAAGTAAATTTGGTATCTAGCCTCCCTGTTGCTGTTAGGTGACTCTATTCACATCTTTGTTCTTTCATTCTGCCTTTCTCTCTTGCCTTTAACAACTTCTTAGAGTTTGTGTGATCTTTCTGTGTCTTCTGGCCTCACCACTAGTCTTGCCTGTTCTTTCTACCTGTCCCTCCCTCCCCAACTCCTTTTAACTCCTCACCCCAAAGGGGAAAGATGCTATATTGAAGAGTTTACTCATTATAAACTTATGTTGGGTTGGTCATTGATTTTAACTTAACTCACAAAGTTAAAAGTGATAGATTAATAACTACCACAAATTGTCATTTTCTAAGCTGTGCTTGATGGTATGGTATTGCAGACTATGTCATTTGGGCTAACATGTTGTGATTGATCTAATTAATTTTCCTTCCTGGTATAAGGAAAATAAAATAGCTTCAGAGTCATTGCAGTCTCAAAACCAAAACACAAGCTATATCTGGAAGACACCTCTGAAAAGCAGTCACTCCAAAAGAGATTTAAACAAAAGCAACAAAGATACCTACAATGAGCAACTTTGTAATATCAACCCAGGAATTAAACCAAAGACAGTACCAAAAACAAAAATGAGAAGACACTTAAACAAGGCCCAAACTCAGGCTTCCACACCACAAAAAGGAAATTCTGGGGGAAATGAGGTGGAAAAGTCTGATAAGCAACCACTTGGACACCCTGAATTGATAGCTCAGGAAGTAACAAAGCAGATGCATGAGGCTCTAGAAAATTTCAAAGCAGAAATAATCTCCCAGATAAATACACACATGGTGAGCAGAGTGAAAGAAGAGCCTGGAGTGAATTATTTTAAGCCCTAAAGGAAAATAATCTCAGAAAGAAATACACGGAGACACAGAATTTGGATAATATAATAAAATTTCTTCTCATGAGCAGGTGGGAATGCCAGAAACCAATCTGGTCAGTATACATGTGTCCTTTGTTCACCAGTTCCCTTTTTATATCCTTTTTAGCCAATATCTCATCCCTAGTGGTCTTTGATGTGTAAATACAATTCCAGTTCTTATTTACAAGTCACAGACACAAGATAGGCCATATACATTGTAAATTCACCCTGGCATGGTAACTTTGTTAGGTTAATGAAGTTACCTGTTAGAGTCAGATAATTGTCACCTTAAACAAGGAGTTATGGGAAAAGCAAATTTTAAAAGAACACATTACTTATTTTGCTTCCACAACTACCTTAATATTCAATCTATTAAATTATCTAAAACTTTTCTGTATCATAGATATCTGAGGAGTACCTGGCAAAATTTTTGCCATTCTGTAGGTTGTCTCTTCACTCTGATTGATCCTTTTGCTGTACAGAAGTTTTTAGTCTAATATAATCCCATTTTGTTGATTGTGGCTGTTATTTCTTGTGCAATTGTGGTAATGCTTAGAAAATCCTTTCCTCCACCTATGTCTTCAAGTGGTTTACCTATTTTATCTTCTAGTGGGATTAATGTTTCTGTTTTAATATTTAGCTATGTGACCTATTTTGATTTTAATTTAGTATATGGTGAGAGATAAGGCTCCACTTTCAATCTTCTGCAAACAGATAACCAGTTTGTCCAGAACTACTTGTTGAATAGGCTGTCTTTCCTCCGACATGTTTTTGGCTCTGATGTCAAAGATCAAATAGTTGAATGTAGCTGGACCATGTGGCTGACCTTCTCCATAGGTCTCAGGTCCTTCCTGCCCCAGATGCCACCTATGGGAGGCCAGCCCACTCCTCCCAGCTTCTCCCTTCCAGGCACCACTTGCAGGGGACCTAGACCTGCTACTTTATTCTCCCTGACCTGGGGGCAAATGACAATGAATGACAAAAAGACATGCAGTCAGTTTAACAGGCAAGAAGTCAGGGGGCTCTTGCCTCTAGTAGGGAGAGGACACCGCCCCCGCCCTGCCCCCTCCATTCCTGGCTCATTTTAGCTTTATTCACCCAAACATGGTTACAGGCAATGAAAGTAACATAAGATTCACCTGCTTTTCAATATCCATTAGTACATGCTCAGGAAGACAACTTTATCTCAGCAGTCTTAATTTTTCCCTAGAACTTACAATATGCCATCACCCCTGAGTGTAGCCTTTCTCTTTTGTGCTGATAGAGGAGGCCAGTTGAGCCTCAATTCTCTAGTGTCCCACATTTCCCCTTTTCCATTTTGCAATAAGAGTAGTTGAGTATCAATCACTGCTGCTTATCCCTAGGGGAAGTATGTAGGTGTAAGTATTCTTTCCTTTATTTTGACATCTGGCCTTTAATGACCAGGCCTTCATCCATGGCTGCAATGTATCTGTACTGGCTCTTCTCAAAGAGCATAGCCCTAACTGCCTATACCAACTCAGCTGTCCCTTCTCCAAGGAGCACCCTCATCTGCTCTAAGGGGCAATGAGTGAAGACTGTTCTGGCTTTTTTCTGCAGAAGAGGGTTGTAGTTGTGAACAGCAGTCAGATATCCCCCAAAGGACCCATCCAAAGTCCTTTGCCAGGCAAGCCTCAATGATAGACTAGTTTTTTGCCTCCTGGGTTGTTTTCTTCAGTTTGTCATCTGGGAGAAAGCACTCAATGTTGAGGAAAGCCAAGTCACATTCCTCTACAGGTATCCATATCATCCCTTCATTTCTTGTAATGACAAAAATAAAACCCCTGCCCCCACACTGGCAGGATTTTTAAATAACTGCAAGAACTAGTTTGGATTTTTTTTGGGGGGGGGTTGTTATGCATAACTGCTGCTGCATCAAAACACATTCAGTTTCCACAAAAAGAAAGAAAAATTTTTGCTGAGAATTGCAGCAAGCAAAACATTGTCCATACGATGCATTATATAGGCTTGAGACAATCTTTTTGAACAAAACACATTTGATCCCTGGAAATGTTTTTCCTTAATTGACGCAACACTGACACACTCAGTTTCCTTTAATTGATGTAGTAATTCCCTAAAAATATTAAATATCCTTAATTTTAACACACTTTCCTTTAATTCTGAATTCTGCTTTTGTTTTAATTTTTTACTTTAATTTCACTGTAGCTCTGAACTTTGCCCCATCAGTCCAGCTGAGAGAGGCTTCTGTGCACACTCACATTTCTCTTCAGTTTTATTTTCCTTTTCCCTTAATTAACACAGTAATCCCCCTAAAAATATTTAAAATCCTTAATTTCAACAATACTGATATAATGCTGATACAATATACATAAGCCACTGGCCCATAACATCCTAAATAACGAATACTCTTCCCCCAGATCTGTTCTTGACCAGTGTCTCTAGTTTTATCAGCAGACAGAAGAATCAACTGGGTGATATAATCTCTTTGTTGAATACTAGCCATCATGCAAATGAACCATAACCTGAATTTCCCCCAAATAGTTTGAATTAATAGTCCGAGGTAGTACTTCAACACCTTGTAGGTTCAACCTGTTTGTTCCTATAATTAAATCCACAGTACTTGAGGAAGGAGGTCCCCAGGTTCCCGTGGAGATTTTAACAGGTTTACCTCAGCCAAACAAGGTTAGCTGTTCAGCAGTGGGAAGGTCTAATTCTGCTCTTCCTGGGGTTCTGGTGACAAGGGATGCAATGGTCCTGCAAAGACCCAGTGAGGATTGGGGCTACAAGTCTGCACTAGGATATGCTTCCATTGTCTATCAGCCCTGGCGTCCAGCCCACTTCCTGTTTCTCACTAGTGGGGTACCATCTCAATGACACTTAGAATTACATTGATTAGCCTAATGATTTCCCTTGCAGCATCTCAGACAGAGACTCAGTGCTCCCCTTCAAGGGAGGGATAATTGCATCTTTTCTTGTCTGGGGTTGAGTGCACTGCTTAGGAACATACTCCATTTCACCACAACCATAGCTTTTGAAGCAACCTGACTTTGTTTAACTAAGTTATCAATTGATGGATTCTGCCCCCATTACTCTGGCTGCTAATGTTTCAAGTATTATGTTAACTAGAAGAGGTTATAATGGAAATCCTTGTGTTGTTCCTGATCTTAGGGGGAATGCTTTTAGTTTTTCCCCATTTAGTGTGATGCAGGCTATTGTTTTGTCAGAAATAGCCTTTTTCATATTCAGGAATTGTTCTTCTCTACCAGTTTTCTTCATAAATGGTGTTGAATTTGTCAAAAGTCTTTTCTGAATCTGTTGATAGGATCATATGGTTTTTGACCTTGCTCCTATTTATGTCATGTATTACATTTATTGACTTATGTATGTTGAACCATTCTTGCATCTCTGGGATGAAACCTAGTTGATCAGGATGTATAACCTTTTTTGGTAATGTGCTTTACTCTATTTGCTAATATGTGTTGAGGATTTTTGCATCTACATTCATTAAGGAGATTGGGCTATAGTTATTTTTGTTGTTGTTGGGTCTTCATCCAGTTTGGGTAACAAGGTGATGTTGGCTTCCATAAATGAATTTGGGAGCATTCCATCCCTTTCAATTTCTTTCAAGAGTATTGGTGATGTAACATCCTTAAAGGTTTTGTAGAATTCAACTGTCAATCCATCAGGTCATGAGATTTTTTAGTTGCTAGATTCTTACTACTACATCAATTTCTTTGCTTGTTATTGGGTTCTTAAGCATATTTATATCTTCTTGGGTTAGGTTTGGTAGTTTGTATGTGTCTAGGAATCTGCCCTTTTCTTCAAAATTTGATAATTCAATGGAATATAATTTTTGAGGTAGTTACTGTCTTCTGGATTTCAACAGTGTCTTTTGTGATGTCATCTTTTTCATTTCTAACTGCATTGATATGTCTTTTCTCTCTCCTGATAAGTCTGGCTAAAGGTTTATGTATTTTATTTATTCTTTCAAAGAATTAGTTCCTTGATTCATTGATTTTTTAAATAGTTTTTTAGTCTCAATTTCATTGACTCTTGGTCTCATCTTTATAATTTCCTTCTTTCATTTTGGATTGGGGGTGGTTTGTTGTTGTTTCTCAGGTATCTTGAGTGTTCTTATAAGGTCATTTATTTGAGCTTGCTCTGTTTTCCTGATGTAAGCATTGGTCATAATGAATTTTCCTCTTAGAATGGCTTTCATAGTGTTCTAGAAGTTTTGTTGAGTTGTTCAGTCATGTCATTAACTTCAGAAATGTTTAAATTTCTCATTTGATTTCTTCTGTGACCCATTGGTTGTTCAGGAGTACCTTGTTAATTTTTCAGGGGATTTTGTCTTTTCTGAAACTTCTTCTGTTGTTGATTTCCATTTTCATTGCACAGTGGTCTGATAGTATGCATGAAGTAATTTCAATTCTTCTATATTTACTTCAGCTGGATTTATGGACTAGTATGTGATCTCTTTTGGAAAAAGTACCATGTGCTGCTGAAAAGAATGTATATTTTGTTGTAGAAGGGTGTAACACTCTGCACATATCTATTAAATCCATATGTTCAAGGGTGTGGTTCAACTCTGATATTTCTTTTATTGGTTTTTTGGTTAGTTTATCTATCTCTTTGTGAAAGCAAAGTGTTAAAATCCCCTACTGTGATTTTGTTAGTGTTTATTTGATCTTTTAATTTCAGAAGTTTTTATTTTATTAAGATGTGTTCCAATATTCAGTACATGTGTTTATCAATGTTATCTCTTCTTGTTGGATTGTTCCCTTAACTAGTATGTAGCGGCCTTCTTTGTCTCTTCTAATCAGTTTTATCTTGAAGTTTACCATGTTTGATATTACAATTGCTACCCCTGCTTGTTTTCAGAGTCTTGGTCTATAAAATGTTGTTTTCCATCCTTTAATTTTTAATCTATGAATATATTTTTATTAGATGAGTTTCTAGAATAGAACAGACTGTTTTTTTGATCCAATCTACCAATATGTGTCTTTTAATGGGAGAGTTAAGGCCATTAAGATTGACATATATTACTGAGATGTGTTGGTTATTTACTTTCATTGCCTTCTTTATCAGTTGATGAATCCCTTGTTTTTCTTTTCCTGGTTTTTCTCCTTGCTGTCTATCCATTGACCTCACTAATTTTCTATGATTTTTGCTGTATTCATTTCATGATTCCTGTCAAGAATATTCTTAAGTATTATTTCACAAGCTAGCTTAATGCTCATATATCTTTTGAGCTGGACTTTTTCATGGAAATACCTTTTAGTCCATATATTTTGAAGGATAGCTTTGCTGGATAAGGTAATCTGGAAATTATTTGTCCTTATGGCTTCCAACACTTCATTCCAACTTCTGTTGGCCTTTAGGGTTTGTGCTAAGTAGTTTTCTGAGATTCTAATTGGTTTACATTTATATGTGATTTTTTTGTTTCTCTGGCTGATTTTAAAATTCTGCTTAGGGGTTTTTGTTGTTGTTGTTGTTTGCTAGATATCTGGATATAATGTAGATATGCCTTGGTGGACTTCTTTTGTTGTCATAATTGTTTAGTGTTCTATAAATATCTGTTACTTGTATTTTAACTGCTTTTCTTATATTTGAGAAATTTTCTTCTATGATTTCTGTAAACATGTTAGTAAATCTATCTGTTCTAGTAGTTTTTCTCTAACTCAAATTAGCCTTGGATTGGTCTTCTTATTGTCATCTAGTAGTTGTTGGATAAACTTCTCTTGTTCTTTTATTTTCTTCTTGGCTTCTTTGAGGTCTTCATCACAATTCACTATTATGTTCTCAATATCAAACACCATCTTTATATTGGTCATTTCTGCAGTTTATGAATTCTATATAGTTTTTTATTTCAGGTATTTCTGTCTGAGATTTTGTTTTTGAGTATTCCATATCCTTCTTAAATCTGTCTTTCAAATTTTGAACTGTTTTGGTTAGCTCATCCAGTTTTTTACCTATTTCCCCAAAATTTACCATGGGTATATTATGTGAAATTGCTGTGATCTTTTAGTTCATTTCCTCTTTGAACTCATCTATTTTCTTTATTCCTTCTATGAACTTTTTATAGATTTCTGCTACCTGATATTTGTTTTCTTCTCCCTTCATGACCCCTTGCTTCCTTGGGAGAGTTGGCTAAACTCAGGGATCTTCTGTTGATATATATCTCTCTTTTTTCCCCTCCTTTTTTTTTTGAGGGGTATTGGGGGTTAAGGACTAAAAAAGTGAAGACAGTTTGTGTTTTATATGGAGATTTTTATTAGGTTGTTGCCCACATCTGTATAATTTTCAGTTTTGTATGTGCAGTGCTAGTATTTACTCCTTCTGTTATTTATTTTAAGTTATTTGGACTCTGTCTCTATGTTTTGCTGATATAATTACTTCTGGTTATAACAGCATCAACAGATTCAATCATATAACACTTCTATATGATAGTCCTTGCATTTATACTTCTCCCTTTGTCTATTCTTTATGCACAGTATGACTGTTTATTATTTGTGATTTTTCTGCAATGAGGTAGGTGAAGTGGAGGGAGTAGAATATAAGATGGTTGGATGAAAAGTGTAAGACACCAATGGGGAGGTTTGTAGGAGGGGATAGTGACAGATGAGAAGAAAAGCTTGAGTGGGGTCTGATTCTATGGGAATACTTTTACTTGAGTTTAAGGTTTAGTATTGAGAGTTTTCAGAGGATATTTGTGGGGGAAAGTGCAAGATATGGGAGGAAGGAGATTTACTTTGAGATCAAGGGAAGCTATGCAGTTGTCGGAACCTGCAGATAGAGAGGACAATAGGGTAAGATATGGGAGAGCCAAAGGCTTAGGATAGGGAGGAGTGAGGATTAACACTAAGAGGATAGAAGTGACTGTGGGAGGAACTAAGTATGTGAAATTAAAAGCTTGGGAGAAAGAGTTTGTATATTTGAAAAAGAATAAAGAAATATGGTAATGGTATTGTTTTGGGGATTTGAGGTGAAGAGCTGAGACCAGGAAGAGAATCAAGACACCTATTATATCAGAGCCAATGCAAGAAAAAAACACACAAAAGTAAAAACCTAATAAACACATAAACAACATGAAAGAACATAACATAAAACCACACTACTAAATAAATCAAGAAACAAAAACTCCAATCTATAATATATCTGAAGGGAAAATAGATTAAATATTTCAATGAGCCAGTGTATATGTGATTCACATGTAGCTTCTTTGCCAGAGAGTCTGAGTGCTTACACCCCAATAACTCCTCTTAACCTTCCACTGAAATTCTCAACCTAACTCAGATACAGGGTTTCTTTCCACCAGGCTGCAGGAATTCTTGCAGAGTCTGAGTTCTTGGGTTAGAAACCCTTGCTGTTCCTCTTTCTAGGTGTGGTGGTGGAATCAACAGTGATTCACTGACACAAAATAGTCCACTGAGTCAGGAGTATTCTTATACAATCAAGTCAGCTACAGTTATAACAAGATAATCAGTTACAGGAATATCTATTTGGGCAAGTTGAGAATATACCATGAGACCTACTTTTGGATATCCCTTAGCCTAGAGAAGAAATCCACAGTTATAATGTAACCATCCAAACAGCCAAGATCAGGTCCATTGTCTGGCTGGCATTTCTGCTGCCCCATTCAGAGGGGAAACCATGCAGAACCAGCTGCAAGTTGGTGGTGGCTGAGCCAAGGCTTGGAATCCACAGTTGTGGAGTTGTTTGGGGACCAACCTTTGGATCTGAGCATTCTGCTAGGGCCAAAAGTCCTGTCACATACGTATATATCTGTTGTAATATTTTTCTAGTATATTGACTTCCATCGTTATAAATTGTATTTTCTGTCTTTAATAACAATATTGTTTCACTGCTTATTTATTTCTAATACTGAGATAGCCACTGTTGCTCTCTTTTGGTGAATTTTGTTAAATTCAGTTAATGATGTCAATAAGTGTAAATATATATGATATTCATGGATTGGAGTACTTAACAGTGATAAGAAAGCAATATTGTCCAAATTGATCTATAGATTCAAGACTACCTGTCTCAAAATCAAAGCTGATACCTTTTCAGTAATGAGAAGCTGATCCTAAAATTATTACAGAATAGCCAATATAAGAAGAAAGTGGGAAACATACTTTTTGATATATTTTACTACAAAGCTATAGTAATCAAAACAGTGATACACAGGCATATAGACATACAGATTAATAAAATTAATTCCATTCCCGTCTTTCTTAGGTTCCTCTGAAAATAGTAAAAATAAAACAAACTCAAATTCAGTTTCTCCTACTATATGTTCATAATGCAGATCACTTCTATGATCCAAAAATGTATAAAAATTTCTTTTACCAGCCACCAAGCAATAATTTCTTTACTGGATTCCAGATGGGCATCTGCAAATTCAGTTAAATTCTGATACTATTTTCCCAGAGACAATGTCAGATGCCATAAGACTGACCCAAATTCTGACACCAATCACAAGCCCTACTTCTGACTCTGGCTACCAACTGGGATCCTACAACCCTCTCCCTGGTGGATCATAGATCTCAGCGAAACATCTACTTATATTTACCAGTTTATTATAAAAATATCTTAAAGATACAAATAAACAGATGAAGAGATACATAAGTCTCAAAGCATAAGAGCTTCTATCTCCGAGGAGTTGGAGGATCTGCCACCCTCTTTGCACATGGGTAAGTTCTTGCTCACGTTTTTATAAACCTCCACATGTTCCTCTGTCCAGAAGGCCCCTGAACCCTGTCCTTTTGGGCTCATGTGGAGATTTTATTGCATAAGTATTGAAGCATGAACAACCATGTAGAAACGTGACTGAACAAAAACAGAATGATCTAATTGCTAACAGACTAAGTGAGGAAACCCAGAAAGGGCTATTTGTTTAGATTCTTGGCCTCTCTGTGCAGCCTTCCTTCTACATGGGCAGGGAACAGGACCTATTCTGAATTGCAATCTTATGATCTAGTATCAGACAAAGTGGGTCAGAGAATTTCTTTATGGCTAGCTTTTATACAGAAAGATGGGGAGAAGATTAAAATTTTGTTTTGTTTTGTTTTTAGTTTCTATGACCTAGAAAAGAATTCTATTAGCTAGAAAAGAATTCTAGCTTCTATGGACTGCTTTGGGGCGGGGGGAATGAGCAGATGGAAGGAGAGCAAGAGAAGGTCACCAGGAGAGATGTTGGTTCTTGAGGCTGTCTGAGGCCTGATGCACCCCAACGTTTTAACAAGACAGTCTTTCCCCTTCCCTTCTCTGAAGCTGCTCCAGGCTTCTTCAGGAACCAAGGACAGAAAGCCAAATGCTTCTTCTTTTGTTAAAGATACTTATTGTTCTAGGGCCGGGGATTTAGCTCAGTGGTTTCGCTGCATGCTGTGCAAGCGCAAGGACCCAAGTTTGATCCCTGGTACCAAAAAAAAAAAAAAGAAAAAGATACTTATTGTTCTAGTCTTTTAAGAAATATCAAGAGCTATGGGACTTATGAAGCAGAAACTGTGGATGAAAACATATGTGTGTTCACAGGTACCAGGACAAGTCAACAGGAAAGAACAGTCATTTGAGCAAATGGTTCAGGAATAGCTTATGCAAAATAACATATGCAAAAGATGAATCCATATTCCTATCTCATATCAGACACAAAAAGTAAACCAAAATGTCTCAAAGATCCTAACACAATGGCAAAAACCATAAAAATCATTGAAGAAACTATAGAAATAAACCTAGATGGCTTTGGATTAGGTTTCTTTAAAAAATAACAGAAAACAGAGAAAGAAATTGATCTAATAAATTTGAAAATGTCCATGTTCCAAATACCATGATGAGAATGAAAGACAACATATAGAGTGAAAGAAAATGTCTGTAAATTATATCTCTAGCCAAGTACTGGGATTCAAAATATTTAAAGAACTTTTACAACCAATATTATAAAGACAAGCCAAGTAAAAATATAAGTAGATGGCTTATGTAGATATTTCTTCAGAGGGGATATAAAAAGAGCAAAAAGCATTTGAAAAGATGCTCAACATCACGAGTAATTAGGAAACTGCAAATCAAACCACATCACACCCACTAATATTGTTAAAATTAAAAATGGCAGATAATAAATATTGACAAGAATGAAGAAAAATAAGAACACAGGATCGCTGGTGGAATTTAACATGGCATGACTTCATATGATTGAGAATTTTCACTCCTAGATGTGTTCTCAAGAGAAATAAAGGCAAAAGTCTACATAAAATATTGTCCATACATTTTATAGTAAAATACTCCTAACAGCCCCAATGTAAAAACAGCCTAAACAGTCTTCAATTGAGAAATATCTACCAACTGTAAAATCTGGTATATCCATGAAATGGATTGTTATTAAGAGAAAGAAAGAACAAATGAACAAATGAAAGAAAGAAAGAGAGAAAGAGAGAGAAAGAAAGAAAGAAAGAAAGAAAGAAAGAAAGAAAGAAAGAAAGAAAAAGAATAAATAAGAAGGAAAATCCTGACACATGCTACAACACAGATGAACCCTGAAAATATTAGGATGAATAAAAGAAGCCAGTGGATAGAGCACCATATGTTGTTTCATTCTCCTTTTATAAAATACCCAGAATAAGCCAATCCACACAGGCAGAACGTTAATCAGTGGTTAATGATGGTTGGGTAAGCAAGGGTGGGAGGTGGAGTGCTAATTGGTATGTGCTTTTTATTGGCAAGAGGTGTGTAAAAATGTTCTAAATATAGGTGGTAGCAATGACTGCACAACTCAATAAATGTAGTAGAAAGTAAATTGTACAGCTGGAATTGGTGGATTATATCTTAATGAGGCAATTAAAATTAAAAGATTAAAAATTTCTAGAAAGAAGGAAAGGGGCCAAAATCTTAACTGTGGTTGAATTGAATCATGGTAGGCTCAAGTTAGCTTTTCATGTTTTCTAAAATGAATACCTCTTACTTTTATAATGGAAAACTCTTTTCTTCCACAGAAAAATCAATTTATACTTAAAAATCTGAACATATTCTACAAAAATTTATATGGCAAAGACATGTCTAAACCTGCAATTTTAAAGATGTTAGCTATGTATTATCTATTATATATAAATCCTATTTTCTAATCAAATTAAGAACCATTCCCACTCTTTAAAAAGCAATCAGAAGTCATGCTCTTTGCCAAGTGCACATAATTCCAGAATAAACTGCTATTTGAGGGTTCTGAGGGCTGGCTTCCTGGCCCCAAGGGAGGAGGTTTCCTGTACCTTTGAGCAGCAGCTGAGACCACTTGTCTGACCTCCAATTCTCTGCCCCATGATTCAGTTGTTATCACAGCGAACTTTCTGGGGAAACATGTTCCCAGGTTCATGCCTCTCCCCTTCCAAAATTCGTCCAAGCACACTGGAAAACATGCTGCTGTCATTTCTCTGTCCCTTCTCTTGGGAGGTCACAAGCATCCCCATGTTCCCAGGGAGGCACATCAGTCTCTATGGCAAACCTGGCTCTGCCATTCTAGATCTTATTCTCAGGGTCAGCGCACTCTAGGACAAACTCATCCATTCCTGGATGTCAAAGGGAAAATGTGCTTCTCACCCCTCTGGGGTTATACCTCTGAATTTCAACATGAGCCTTTCTGACTTAGAGTGATCTCCAGGTGAAAACCCTGTGCCTAGATGGCCCACATCCTGCCTCACTCTTCAGCTGTGCTTCAGCCAAAACAGCCCTGCCATCTCCAATTCCCTGCTGTCTCCAGTTCCCAGCATTCGGTTCTCACTGTGTGCTTTTGAGTGAACTGTGCCCTCTGTCTTGAATGACTCATTCTCTTTTCCACCTGGCAAACTTTCCCTTCAAAATCTTACCTAGTCTGTAATCACTCTGTGAATACTCAGTGTTCTTCCACCAGCTTACATCTCCTAGACTATAGAATATGCCCCTTACAGCTTAGGTATGTGCCCAGCCCATACCTGCCCCAGCACTGCAGGGGACCTTGGCTGCATTCACTGTGTGCACTTCTTAATGACCTGCAGCAGAGCCCCAACAACAGGTCCCCATGTGAGGGGCTCCCTCCAAAGGAATTAAGATACTAAGAACTGAAAATAAAGTAACTCCCTGTCTCTATCTAATCTGCACTGAGCATCCTTCCTTGTCCCTTTGTGAAACCATAATAGAAACAAACAGAGGCTACTCATCTATTGTTCCAGGACATACAACTCCCAAAAGATAGAACTATGATCCAGTGAAAATAGCTTTGTCTTTCAGTCCCCTCCCTTGCCATGTGTCAGAGGAGTTACTTCATCATCCACTGCCTGATCTCATCCAGCTCCTGCCCTAGCTGAGTCCTCTCTTTTTTTCCCCAGGGAGACACTGCTAAGACTTAGTCCACGGGGTGCTGTTCCTTATTGTAGCAAGTTTCATAAATGCAGCCTTGCCTGAACAATAGGTTTTTCTACTGGTCTTTGTGGAAGATGACATGGACAGAAAGTTAAGAATCCTGTCCATTGTCAGCCACAAAGAGGCAGGCCCTTGCCATACCTACATGTGTCTGATCAGCAGCAATCACCTTCCCTCTACCTGGGCTGTGAGCCAGCATGGATGTCTATTTGTGTCCAACTGTGTACATACTTCTCCACCAAACTAGAAAGTCCCCAAAAGCCATGATAGCATTCCAAGAGCAAAGCCATTTGTCTTGTAAGAGGCAAGTGAAAGTGCATATTCCCCAGAACAGCCTAGCTGACCTGGGAATTTTTTGCTTCTTTTTCCACTATGTGATAAAAACAAACAAACCTGGAACCTCTCAGTTGCTAACACAATAATTCAGCAAATAGTTTGGTTTTCTATAATACAAAAGAGAATGAACATGAGGGTCCAAGAATGGGTCTCAATCCTGACTCTTCAGGAGGTCATTGACAGATCAAATACAAAACCCAGCCAGTGAGAATGAAGGCAATATGTGATAGTAATTACAAAGCATGGATCCACTTGAATCCTGGCCTTGCTATGTATTAGTCATTGGCTTCAAGAGTCATCTTTCTGAGACTGTTTTCTCACCTAAAACACGGGGGAAATGATAGAGCATATCTCATATAGTTGTGAAAATAAAAGTCAGGAATTGATGTAAAGCTCTCAGCATTGTGCATGACCCAGAGTAAATTAAACTATATGCAGTCAAATATGATAAACAGAAGATTTATATGATAAATATCAGACAGGAAAATTGTTAAGGAATACCACTCATGTGTGCTTGATGAGTACTTGATGCCCTGTGAGGGTGCCTCTGTTAGGCAAAGAGCAGGTGTGTGTCAGTGATTGGAGCTCCTAGGGGAATGGGCAGGCTGGCTGTATGGGAAGCCCACCCACATGGGCTGGGTAAAGAGTACAAGGTGGGCAGAGGAGCCCAGGAGGAGAGGGGCTTGGGGCTCTTTGAGGTGGAACAAAGGAGAGGACGGAGGCTGAATGGGTGAGCAGCAGAGCACTGTCCAGTGCCCAACACACCTTCAGGAAGTTCCAGCAAACTCAGGGTGAGCTCAGTTACAGTGAGAAGGCTCTCAGGAGAAACAGTGGACAGAGGCCAGAGACAAAGGGGACACTGGGGAGGTCAGGGTCCACAGAAGGGTGCACATAAATCTCCACAAGCAGGAGTTGCCCACTGACTCCTATGTTCACCAAGGATGTGTGGCCACCACTCCCTCTGCTGCTTCTTGTGGAGATCAGCCTGGGCACTCCAGGCCTTCTGGAAACTTGGACACTGAGTCAAAACAGAGGGAAGCTGTTTCAGGTAACAGGAGCAGACCTGGGTGCTGGGCTGCCCAGAAAATCAGGCACCTGTGGGCCTTTGTGCAAGAACCTAAGAATTCAGTACATGGAGTCCTTTAAATGTGCACAAATCAAGCCATCATTCTCTGACTGGTGGTACAACTAAGTTGTAGTACAACTGAGCACCCCAACACTTTCTATTTTTTTATGTTATGAAAAAAATTTCATAATCAAATAATAAGAGAATAACTATAGTTAATACACTATGTATCATCATCTTCAAAGTAGTTACTCAGAGTACAAGACATAAACCAAAAATATTCTTACAAAAAAGAATCAAACCATGAATAATGCTGCTCTTTCTTCTCAACAAAAATAATCAAATAGTATACGTGAAATCAATTAGCACGTGCATCAAAATATTTTTAAAACAACGGAATTTAAAATTTCCAAAAGTATTGGAACCTCTTCCTATTTCCTGTTTATCTCTCTTCTATCTTGTTCTTTATTTCTGTTTTATGAATGACTAAGGAAAATTCAGTATTTATACACAATGGAGTATTCCACTGCCATAAAGAAAGATAAACTTGTGGTACTCATAGGTATATGGATGAAACTTGAGAACATAATATGAAGTGAAATAAATCAGATAAACAAGCTCAGACATTGCATGGCTTCTTTTATGTGAGGCACCTAATACTTGTATGGCTCAGGAAGAGAGTATAAATGAAAGACCATGAATCATAGCCCAAAAGCTTAAAAATGCTGGATGAAATTACTGAATTGCTAAATACACTATTTATATTCTACTCTTCTTCCTTGATGAATATACATTCATAACAACATAGAAGAAGAAGGTCAGGCTGAAAATTCTTGGGCTTGGAGCTCTGAGTTGCAACACAGAGACAAGTGGAGCAACAGCCTCAGCTCACCCAGGGCCCCAGGTGTTCACCTCCCTCCTGGCCAGCTGCATCCTGCACCGTGCACCTACCTCCATCCCTCCAGTCTACTGTGGAAGATGCACCCTGGTACTATCCATCAACCACCTCTAACTACCTTTCAGGCACCAGTGCATGCTGAGTGTCACAGCTGGACACATTCAGCAGGAGACTCCCCCAAACCAGCAAAAGGGACTGGGTCCAGAAGGAAGAATGTACCATGGAGATGGCCTGGATGAAAGGAGACAGAGGGGGCTCCTAAAGGAAAGCAAAAGCCCCTCACCCCTTGTCAGGTCTGCAGGTAATAGTCATGGAAAGATTACAGATTTTAGAGTTCTGTGAAGATTGTGACTCCCTACTCAGTGCAACAAGAGTCCAGATATAGGAAAGTGCCTTGATGTTTTGAGACTCCCTCTCTCCCCATGAGGTGGCAACAGTGCAGGTTGTCTCTGCCCTGAGGCCCCAGAGGAGAGGAATGGGATGGCTGATCAGGGCCTTAAAGGATGAGAAAGTGCCCAGAGGATCTGAAAGTGAGGGTACAGGGAGGAAGATGGGAATCCTCAACCAGCAGGGCTACCAGATGGACTTGGGCCACAGGAGCGATGGGGTGCTGCTCGGTGAACCTGAGGGATGGAGGACACCTCACTGGTGCTGCCACTTGTCCTCCAGCAGCCGTTCCCAAACCAGCCCAGCCCTGGCCTTAGTGCAGGCCTAGCAGAATGACACAAAGCACCCTGATGCCTTCTAGTTTACTCCAAAACCCAGGGCCAGCCTGTGGGAGACCTCTCCCCACATCAGCAATCTCTCTGTGCTTAGGTGATCCCACACCCTCTCCTTGATTTTCATTTAATATCTCCCAATTTTCAAATGACATCAATTCTATTCTTCACGCCAAATGGTTCTGCTGTAATATTAATACTCTTTTAAGTGCCTGGCGGGGGTTGTTAAGACTATAAGAATTGATTTTATTAAAAGCTTCTTTCAACTGAGTTTAAATGAAACCAAACTGACAACTAATCCAGCTCATTCTAGTTCAATCCAGTTTTGTGGAAACACCACTTATGCTTTTCTGCTTGGGCTGCTGGTTTAGACAATAGCCGGTTGAGCTCTGACAAAACACTCCCTCAAGAACTTTCTGTACAAACAGAAGACAGGGGTCTCCTCAGGTGCCATGGGTGTTTGCAGAGACAAAAGCTTAGGAAGGAATTTTCCCAAATGCTGTCCACCTATTGACCATCAGAACATGTTGTGGGATAGAGGAGGGGGTCCCAGGTCACTTAGATGAGTGAGCCAAGCTGGAAGAGTAGGTGAGCCCTACAACCTCTTGGTAAAATGAAAGCCTGTGCCCTGTCCAATATGATGTGTATGGCTGCCTTCTTTTTCCCTTTTCTTTTTTTTGAGGTGGGGTGGTAATAAAGTTTTTCTAAGATGTATAGCATGATGTTTTGAACTCTGATGTATACATTGTGGAACAACTAAGTCAAAGTAATTAATAACTATTGCTTCTACTGCTTATCATTCTGTTTGTATGTGAGAACACTTAAAATCTACTTCTAGAAGCTTTCAAATACAAACATTTCCTGACTTACGAGTTGCAATTCTTCTACTTTACAATGGCATGAAAGTGATAGATATTCAGCAGAAATTATGCTTGGAATCTTAAATTTGGATTTGGTGTGGCAATATTGTACAATCCTCTCTCATGATAGTGGGCAGAGGCATCAAGCTACAGCCCTGTCATCTACGAAGTCTTGAAGAGAAACAGCTAACATTCTTCTTCACTAGCCACATCAAATGTCCCTCTTCCTGGACTCACGAAGAAAGCACTCCTGCCATCTGTGTTTGGGGTGTGGGGTGTGACAGCTTCTGTCCAGGGGCATGAGAAGGGGTCATCTCCGGGCCCCTGTTATGTCTGGGTTGGGGCACAGAAGAGCAGGCTGAGTCCTCCCTGGATGCTTTTCCACAGCTGCAATGGCAAGGCTATGAGTTGTCATGACAAAAACACAAAGTGCAGCTGACTTGATCCCCGTATCACTGTTTGTAGGCCAGCAGCTTCCTATAGAATGGACTGGACCAGCATCAGAGTTTAAATGAATGAGACCATCAAACTGAATTTGTTGCTCCCACATACAGGCTAGTCTGTCTCAGGCAGATCTTGCCTTGATCAGAAGTTAGGAGTCTTCTCTCCACTCCTGTGTCTACAGGGACCAGCCATGCTCACACTCACAATAAAAACCTAAGTGTTCTTTTCTAAGGGCATTGATCAATCTGACATAAGTAGAAGCTGTGGCTTGTGAAAGAGACCAGAGCAGAGTAGACCCAAGTACTGCCAGATTCCCAGGTCAGATGAGGAGGGTGAAGGAGGCCTCACACCAGGAGGGAATCGCACCTACTTACTGACTCTCTCTTTGCTTGGCAGTTGGCCTACTACCCTGCACGCTAACACAAAGCTCTGCAGGGACTGAGATGAGATGTTCAAGAAACAAATGCTATGCTGGTAGAACCTGTGCTGCCTGCCCAGTCTACACTGTGTTCCCAGTGTCCACCACAGGACCATGCAGAAAGTTTTAGCTCCCATGTGGCCAACTCTTCCCACACCCTGCAGGCTGTACTTTAGAGTGATCATTCTTATATGTGTATATTTTTAATGGTCATAACTTTACAAATGTCAAATTCTAAACTTGGTTTTACTATGTTCAGTAAAGAAAAAGAAAAAAGCTTAGAAGGAACTAAAATATAGATCTGCTCAAGTACCTTCCAGTGGAGATCCCTATTTCCCCCCAGTTTAGCTCCCAAGTAAATGCTCCCCAGGCTTACTCTCTAAAAGCACTCATGGTCAGCCCAGATCTCTCTGACTGCACCCTCAATGCTCCCTCACCACCTGTCACCCCCAGCTGGATCTCCACACCTTGCTTTCTCCCTGAACATGTGCTTTCCATTTCCTTTGGGACTTCAAAGTCCTCCCTGAGTTGAATGCTTCATCTCACCTGTGTAGTGGGTGCTCTTCTTCCAGAGCTGACTTTGAGGTCTTGCCCAATGCTATGCACCCTCTGGCCCTGAGCCTGAGGTAGGACACTCCCCCTCCCTTCTGTGTGCTGTCCCATCCAAGTCCTCTCCACCCCACTGTGTCTCCATCAATTGTTTACTGGCTCGTCTCTCTCATGAGACCAGAAATTTCTTAATGTCTCTTTCACAATTCATCTTTTGTGCTGATTATTTAGCAAAGCACCTGGAACAGAGTCAGTGAATGCCCAAAATTCAAACAAGGAAAGGGGGAAAGAAATAAAGCGAGGGAAGATAGGTAAGGAGGGAGTCAAGTTTCTCTCTAAAATCTCTGGTATCCTACATTGAAGATCTTCAAGTATCTGGGTGTTTAACCCCCCTTGGGAACTCCACTGACAAGGTCAGGGCCAGAGAAGAAAGCAGCACCTGTGACCAGATGGAGTTCTGGATTAAGGCTGTTTCAAAGGTGTCTCAGTGCCTCTATGAAGCCCTGCTCTCCTGGTGTGTAAGAGGCTCCAAGCAAGCAGATCAAGCCATTGGGGGATGGGGGAGGTACTGTTCTAACACATCCTGATAGCCCACAGTAAAAGGCAGAGACTTGAGGATGGACATGGACTTTAACTGGGATCTGCAGCACAAACTACAAGGTGGGGCTGGCTTTAGTGTGTGATCCTGTGAGGTCAAACACTACACAAGGTAAGGCCAAGTCATATGAGGTGTAGATGCACAGTGCCCGTTGTCGCTGGCTGGATCACTACAGAGAGCAGGGCTATGGAAGACTGAGAGGAACAGGTGCCAACCCCCCTACAAATCCTTTCGCTCTAGATGTGGCCCAAGACAGCACCAGTCCCTGTACCCAGTACAGAAAAAGCCCAGTGTCAGGACCTGCGTGTGAGCACCCACCTGTGGGCAGAGAGCAGCAAAGACAAGATGTGCTGTGGGTGGAGAGGCCTGTGGCCCTCTTGGATGCCAGGCAAATCCCTCCCAACATGCCTGAGCCTCAGCAGAACCCAGGTCACCTCTCCTTGGAAGGAAACTTCTGGTCTGCTTACCAAGAGCTGAAATCACAAACTGGAGAGCCACAAGACTTGTCACCTAAAAGAAGTGGCAGGCTAATGGGGTGCAGCAAAGCCCCCTAAGTGCAGAGTGCAGAGAAGCCTCCTGAAGAATGCCACAGATTGGTCAAACCAGCTTCACTTTTTATGGGTAGGAAGCAATCAGCTCTAAACAGAGTTTGGAACTCTGCAGTGTGGTGGCACAACACACTGCTCCCAGGAGGAGGGGAAGGAATGAAATGAAGTATATGTTCACTAGAGGACCTATGAGTAATGGTTCTATAACTAGAGCTGCAGCCCTGACTGTTAGATTGCTTACATCATCCTTTCTATCAGCTGGTAAAGGAAAGAGAAGTTGCCCAGAATACTAGAACCAGAAAGCGGGAATAGAATTGGAGGAGGAGCCAGGGCTGCTGCTTCTGGAACTCCTCATGGTTTATGGTTACAGGTTTAATCCAGCAGACAAAGCGGACAGAAATGAACCAGGCACCTACAGCAATGTTTGTAACTCACAGATAAAGGACTCTGGCCTGTGAAGGGCAGATCACAGGTTTCTAGGAGGACAGGCAGCTTTGAAAGCAGATTGCTCACTAGCTCAGTGACTTGAGCACACAGTAGGCCCCCGTGCTCATCAACACCACAGAGATAATCAGGGTTCACCATACCGCTGCTGAGAATGCAAGATCAAGCAAGCAAGGACTCTCACTGGCCATGTAGATCTGCCCATCGTAAGTCTGTCCATCTGTAAAAGCAACAAAAGCAGCAGCAAAAACTACCTGAGTAAATTTTTACTGAATTCTAGAAATGAACCACACTTACAACAATATGAGGAGAATGTATTGAAGGAAAAGCACTGAACGCTGGTCAGAATAGCTGGGCTGAGGACCAGGTACACTACTGCACCTACTCTTCCTCTCCCAGCTCAGAGTGACCTTGAAAACCAAACCTCACAGAACTATTGGAAAGGATTTGGTAGTCTCAGAAAATCCCATTTCAGACTTTGTCACTAATGTGCCTGTTTTACAGGTCTGTGGGAAAACCCCATTCACAAGCCATTTATCAAAACACTAATGACAATTGCTTAGATGTTACAGCTACCAGAGGCTGTGGTGCCAGTTAGGGCAAATGAGACTCCTGTTGGCAACAAGAAGGATTAAAACCCTTAGCTGAACTCCAGCTAAACCCTTAACAAAAGAACTCCAGTTAAAGACATCCAGATCTCAGTCCTGATACAGCAACAAAACCTTTTGATGTAAACCCCATTCATTCCTCCTAGGGTCTCAACCCATCTCCTCCAAAAGTATATAAATCTCCATCACCTTCTTATCCTTCTAAAGCTAAAGGTCTGAGAAAGGGACCTTGTCAAAACCACAACTGTAAACATATTAAACGCTGTGCAGTTGCTCCCAGAAGATCTACAAGGTGCTAAATGATCCAGGAAAAGACATTCTTTAGATAATCACATTGCTGCCTAGACTCTTTTCCATATCCTCAACTCCTTATAAAAACCCCAATATCTCACACTGCTGCCTGATTGTCTCTGGGAAATTCACCTGCTGTCCCTCTGCAATGCTAAACAAATTCTTGTCTTTTCTGTATTCCTTGTCTACTGGTGAAATTCCTTTTTACCACCCACCTCCCTGGCCCTCCATACCCTGTCTCCTGAGGGCTGGGTTACAAGCTGTCTCAGTGACCACACAGGCACCATCACATGGAGACATCTCTGTCCAGTTACTGCCTGACCACTGCACTTACTGAGCAGAAACTCCACAACATGAAATTCAGACTGTACAGAAACAAGAAATTACCAAAACCACAAAAACAGCAGCAACTTCAAACTAAGTTTTATTTGTTTGCTGAGGGACAAGGGGTTAACAGGGTTGATTTCTCAAGTTGCCACATTATATGCCTAAAATATCCAACATTCAACAAAAACATATGAGACATATTTAGAAACAGAAAGTATGGTCCATTAACAGGGAGAAAAAGAACAGTCAATGAACATTTTCCAGGAGAAGTCCAAGATGTCATATGATGTATTTTGTTTATTTAGTAGTGCTAGAGATGAAACTCAGGACTTATACGTGCCAGGCCAGTGCTCCACCACTCAGCTCACCCACAGCGCTAGAAAACACTTTACACCAATTATTGCAACTATGTTCAGGGAACTGAAGAAAACTGTGTTTAAAGAACAAATGACAAATGAAACAACAGCTCACCAAATAGAAACTAGAAATGAAGAGATAGAGATCATTTTTCTTTTAAATTACCAAATATAAATTCTGGCATTGAAAGAGGCCAATATCAGATTTGAGATGCAGAATGAAGAAGTGGTAAACTTCAAATCAGCTCAAATGAGATTACGTATTCTGAGAAAGAGAAAGAAAAAGAATGAAGAAAATGAAACAAAACCTCAGAGATCTGTAGGACACCACTTCTCATGTGAACAATGAGAGTCTCACAAAAGGAAGCAGAGTGCAGAAAAAATATTTGAAGAACTAGTGGACAGGGTCTTCTTAATTTTATGAAAAATATTAATCTCCATGTGTAAGAAGCTCAATAAGTCCCATGGAGGTTAAACTCAAGGGGATTCATGACATAATACATCAATCCAGTCAAGGGAATCTCTAAAGAGAAGAAAAAAGATTCAGGAAGACATATCGCTGTCTTATCACCAAAAACATGAATGACTAAATGGAGTCAGAATAACACATGAAAGTGCTGGAAGGACTGTGAGCCAGAAGTTCTTCACTGAAGAAATGTATCTTTCAAAAACAAAGGAGAGCTTTTGTCTCTCCTTTGTTCAGAGACAGCCCGGCAGATCTATTCCCCTAATAAAGGCTTGTTGTGGCCTGGTCTGGTCTTGGTCTTCGGCCCTTTTACCTGACATTTCTGGTGCCATGACTCGGATGGTAAGATGGTCCATTAATGGATGATCCCCCACAGGACGGGGTTGATTGACCTTTTGGTCATCTCCAAGGGACCTATCTGCCATTGCCAGGACCCTCCGGGGCTTTCTACCTTTGCCATTGCTGACGCTACACATCCACACCGGTCACCAATGTCTGGGTCAGTAGGGAGTTCAGCCTCCCTCTCATCAGGTTCTCTGTCTTGTTCTCTCTCCCTCTGGGGACTTCTCAGAAATCCAAGAGCTTGGTCAGAGAGACCCCCACGGCCTCTGGACCCAGGACCATCGGCCTGCCTCCTCTCATTCTCTCCCTCTGGGAGACTCACTCGTTGATTGTCAAAGGAGACAAGGACTCTTCTCCCCTTTGTCTTTCTCCCCAGGGGCTGCCTCCTCCTCACCCGCTTTAACCAAGGGGCCCAACAATCCAAACCCCGCCCCTCAACGCCTCCGGCCTGCCTTCTGGCACAACTCAAACCCCCTCGGGTTGTTGGGACCAGACTTTAAGCCAAAAAGACTTGTTTTCTATTGTAATCAGGTTTGGCCTCAGTATAAATTAGATAATGGGTTTCCATGGCCCAAAAATGGCACTTTCAATTTTAACATGCTGTGTGATTTACACAACTTCTGTCAACGCAATGGCAAATGGTCAGAAATCCCCTACATACAAGCCTTTTCTAACTATGCTCTTAACCCTCCCTCTGTCAAACCTGCTCTCCTTCTCAAATAGTCCTAACCTGAGCCGATCACCCACTGCTCATACCTCCCCCACTTTATAACTCTGTTGATAGGAAAAAGTTTTAAAGTTTAACAGATTAGCTATTAAAGTAGTTGTGGAAGCAAACTAGGTAGTGTATCCCTTTAAAAACTTGCCTTAGCCCATTGCTTCTGCTGTTTAAAGTGAAGGTTATATAACTGCTTTGATTTGTAGCTCCACTATAGATAACATCCTAGCTCTAAAGAACAAAGTGGGAATCCTTGAACAAACTTGTGATACAGGTGCCTTAACTGTCATGTGTTTAGGGCTGTAATCAGTGGCAGAAACCACCTGTGTCTAACCATTAAACAGGAATTGGAACTTTACTTAACAAAGACCACTAGGGATGAGATAATGACTGACAAAAGTATAAAATGTTTATAGTGAGTCAGAGACAAAATATTTAAAAGCTATAAGTAAAAGATATATTTTTGATATAGAATGATTTTATATGTTTGTCCTGTTAGCAGGACAAGACCAAAAGGCCTAGGTATGTCAAGACGGTGTGCAGAAGTGATTTATAAAGGAAATATATATGTTTACTTGTTGGTTTCAAGTTTGTTATAAAAGCTTTACAGGAATAGAGGTTTCATTGCTTCTGATTTTAATTCTACAAGAGATCTCTGT
>NW_004624732.1:15737841-15771001 GCF_000247695.1 Heterocephalus glaber | reverse complement strand
CAGGGGATAACTTCAATTCCTTTGCACTTACTTAAACATGTTCTATGTGTGAGTATGTGGTCTGTTTTGGAGAATGACCCATGTGAAGCTGAGAAAAATTCTGATTTTGTGGGGTGGAAGACTCTGTAAACATCTCTTAAGTTCATTTGTTCAAGAGTTCGATTGAGGTCTAGTATTTCCTTAGTTATTTTTTGTCTAGTTGATCTATCTATTTGTGACAGTGGGTTACTGAGTTCCCCCACTACTATTGTATTAGTGCATATATGATTTTTCATGTCCGTTAGTATTTGTTTTATATAGTTGGGCACACTAGTGCTTGGTGCATATATATTTATGATTGTCATCTCTTCCTGTTGAATTGTTCCCTTTACAAGGATGTAGTGTCCTTCTTTGTCTCTCTTAATGAGTGTTGGTTTGAAATCCACTTGATCTGCAAAGAGAATAGCTACTCCTGATTTTTTTCAGGTTCCCATCCCATGCAGTATTGTTTTCCACCCTTTAAATTTCAATCTATGAGTCTCTTTTGAATTAAGTATTTCTTGTATGCAGCATATTGGAGGATTTTGCTTCTTGTCCCATTCCTCCAGTCTATTTCTTTTGATTGGTGAATTGAGACCATTAACGTTGATGGTTATAACTGAAACATATTGACCTATCATTGTCATGGCTTTTTCTTTTTGTTGCATTCTCCCCCTTTACATTTAATTTCTTGTTGTGTGTGATGGGTTCATTCTTCTGTGCTTCCCGGGGTTTTATCTTCATTGTCTGTTCCTAGGATATTTTGTAAAATTTTTCGGAGTGCTAGTTTGGTATTCATGAAGTTCCTAAGATGCTCTTTGTCATGAAAATATGTTATTTCTCCATCAATTTTGAAATATTGTTTTGCAGTGTATATCAATTTGGGTTGTAGGCTATTTTTCTTTAGGGCTTGGAATATATCTCTTCAAGCTCTTCTTGCCTTGAGGGATTTTGTTGAGAAGTCTGCTGTGATTCTGATGGGCTTTCCTTTGTATGTGATTTGTTTCTTTTCTCTCACTGCTTGTAGAATTTTTACTTCTGTTGAGTTTCTGGAATCTTAAGAATTATATGTCTACATGTAGACATTTTTTGATCAAGGCTGTTTGGAGTCCTATATGCCTCACATATATGTACATCAAGTTCTTTTCCCCTGCTTGGGAAGTTTTCTGCCATCACTTCTGTGAACAGTTTTTTTTATGTCATCTCCACTCTCTCCTCTTTCTTCATTGACTCCAATCAGTCTTATGTTATTCTTCTTTGCATCATCTAGCAGCTGCTGGATTGATTTCTCATGGTCCCTTACAAATTTTCCTGGTCACTAATTGCAATCCTATCTTCTATATCTGAAATTCCATTCTCACATTGGCTCATTCTGCTGTGTAGACTTTCAATGGAGTTTTTAATCTCCTGGAAATCTGTTTGTTTCTGTTGTATGGATTTCATTTGTTTCCTATGTGGAGATTCCATCATGTTCCTCTGCTCCTCTATTTTTTTAATGTGTCCATTCTAGATTTATTAATCATGTCTTGCACAATGTGCACAATCTCTGTTGTTATCTCAGAAATGATTTCTGATTTCATTTTTTCCAGATCCTCTTTTTTTGCCAGTTCAGTGAGTCCAGGTTGTTGAGTATGAGAGTGTTCCATCTCGTTTCCCCTTGGGGTTGCTCTAGGTGATCTAGAAGTCTGATTTTGAAACTTGTTTATGTGTCTTCTCATTTCTGGGCGGGGAGAGGTTGCTGTTGGCATCCACAAAGCTCACCTCCACTGGGCCGGGTGTGGTGGAACAGTGCCCCAGAAACCCCTTCCTCTGGGCTGGGAGTGGTGGATTGGCAGCCCAGAAGTCCCTTTCTCTCAGCTGGGAGCAGTGGAATGGCAGCCCAGTCTACAGTAATCCTGATCACTGTCTCTGGCTTGCTAATGTTAGTACAGGAATGGAAAAGCCTAAACAGATATGATTCAATGAAATCAAGAATATATTCATAGGTGACTGGAGAATGAGAAGCCCCTTTGTGATTTAGATAGAATTCTTTGGATAGATCAGAAAGCTAGGGATCCTAGCTACTGTAGCAGCCATTTACAAACAAAAGGGGAAAATCTAGAGTTTAGACCAAGAAGAGCAGAACTAAGCAGTCCTTTTTGCATGACTTTCAAAAAATCCATACAATTCCAGGACTGTAAACCAAAGAAGTCCAGTATTTCTCAATCCAATATCAATCATGCTTTTATTCCTTGGAGCTCAAAGCATCCTATTTAATAAATATTTTACCAAGATAAGAAACTATGTAGTATTTTTATAATCAATGTAGACTATTTTGTCTGATAGCATAATTAAATATAATTTATCTGTGAATATGGAGTCAGGCTTCCATATTTATTGTTTCCAAATCCACAGGTTCAATCAAACATGGATTGCAAATATTTGGGGGAAGATTGCATCCCTACTGAACATGTACAGACTTTTCTCCTTGTCATTATTCCTTAAGCAACACAGTATAATAATCATCTATATGGTATTTACATTGTCCTAGGTATTCCAATAAGCTAGTGGTAATTTAAGGTATATGGAAGGATGAGTGCAGATTACATACAAGTATTGCACTATTTTACTTTAGGGACTGGTGCTGCAGCAGGTTTCAGTGTCATGAGGGAGGCCCTTGAACCCATACTCCACAGATACTGAGGGAAACTATACTCCAGTGTATGCATCTGTTTATCATTCATGATTTTAGCAAGATCACAATTCAAATAATCATCTCCAAGTATTTGGAATGCAGCAAGGAAGATCTGTTTTATCCCAAGAGTCTGGCATAAATGTTAGCCCAGAAACTGGATTAGGGCTTTTCCAAGGTAGATCTCTAAGAAGGATCCACACAACAGTCTTATATCAAGATGCCAACAACAGTCTGTTCTATTCTCCTTGGAGATTATGGATTTCAAAAGAAGAAAGGTTCTGAGGGTCAGACAGGGAAGAAGGCAGATAAAGGATGGACAGAAGAAGGAAAACTGAGAAGGAAAGGAAAAGCATATACACTAAGTCACTGACTTATGTAAGAGTTCCATTTCAGGAGATTTTTCATAAGTCAGATTCATTCATAATCCAATAAAGTGAATCTTATACAGTATACCTGTGAATCTTACACTGTACACCTATGAAAGTTTGTAACTTGAATGTTCATACATTGGGAACTTACTGTAAGGGAAACTCAGGGGCAGAGAATAGGACACAAATAGTTGTGAAAAGTAGAGCCAAGGAAACAGTGCCCATGGGCATCACACACTTCAGGACTCTCACACTCACATGCTCTGCTTAGCTTTACAAACCCACAGAATATATTTAAGTTCCTGTTCATTTCATAAGTAGTCAAATTAACAAGCTTTAAAGAACAATGGCAGAGTCAGAAAATGTGATCAGGGCCAGAGATTTAGCTCAGTGGCATTGCACCTGCCTTGCAAGCACAAGGTCCTGACTTCAATCTCCAGTACCAAAAATAAAAGAAAGAAAAAGAAAATGTGATGACTTTTCCACTCATTGGATTGGCTGGTGATAAATTAATCTAGATTAACCTACTTCCTACTTCAAGCCATAGTATAACCCCACAGAGAATACCATAATATACCTTGTCCCCAGTGTTCTGGAAAAACATGTAGTTCCTGAATGCCTGGGCCTACATCATTTGGAAACCATGTGTCGGCATACTCCCTTTCCAAAAGTTGAGCCCACACATGCTTGGGAAACCCACTTACTGCCCATCAGGACAAATGCTCCTGTCAGAGCATCAGTGAACTCAGGCCAAAAGTGACACCAATGTCCTTGGGCTCCATTCTTTGGGGACACAGCAAGTAATGGAGAAAAGACATGTGTGCCTTCCTATAATTACTCTTAGACTCTGGTTGTTTGTCAGAAAACCGTTAACCACCACTCAAGAGCATATGTCCTGAATTCTCAGGGTGCTTGTGGTGAGTCATCGCTGTGGACTGCACCTTTCACAGCCTCTACATAGCAAAAAAGCAGGGCTTTGCTTCATAGGCCATTTATAAATACACAATTGGGAAACTTAAAAGCAACAGTGGCAACAGCAAAACAACCCCTGGGGCATCGGCAGCAGCAACAAAAATTAATCATTTCTTAATGAGTTATCAGGGTTCTAATTAATATAAAACTTAATAGGCACCATTTTCTCCTTGAATCAATAAGCATGATGATAAAAAGACAAAATGTGCTATGTGCTTGTTTTTTTACTGTACACATTCAGCTGAAAGTAAACATGGCAGCTTCTCATGGGTGACAGGAAAGATGATGGATGTGTTCATCAAACAAGGACCTATTTACACATCTGTATCAAGGTACATTATGTATTTTGAATAGCTTGTACTGAGACTGAAACAGTGCCTTTATGAATAAATAATAATTTTCCAGTCACAATTCAAGGCCTGACCAAAGTACTCAATGTATTTGGGTAGAATATGTAGTAATGTGAATTGGTTCTGTGTACTTGGCAAGAAGACAATTAGATGGGTGGGTTCACTCAGAGGCTCTGCCGGTGTCTCCTGCTGTGAACTCAGACACAAATAGTTGACCTCAGCCATTTCTTCTGTCCAAGGCTGTACATTAAACAGGTGCTATAGTGTCACACCAGTATGTGTCATTGGTGCCCAAGAAGTTCCAGCAATGACAGAGATAATCAAAATGGACACTTCATCATGGTGATTAGCATGGAATATGTTCATTTCATCAGACAAGCATACATACAATCCATGAGTGTTGTTTTCTTCCCTCTTCCACTGATCAGTGCATTATTTTGGGTTTACTAGAAGAACAAAATTTATTTATTTATTATTTGTTTGTTTATACAAGGGATTTATTAGGTAGACTTACAATATAAAAGAGGAGAGTCCCAGTGGTAATTCATGGAATCAGAGGTGGAAGAATTTAAAATGGCTGTCTATAAAAAAAAAAAAAAGAAATGGCTGTCTATGCTCTGGAGAGCCAGAGAATTCAGTAGCAGTCCAAAGTTAAAGGCCTGAAAACCTACTGCAGAGTCATATCTAAAAAACTTACTACAGAGTCAATCTAAGAGTCTGCAATAGAAATCTGAAAGAAATAGGGACAATGTCCAAAGGCAATGTTGAAGACTGGAGCTCCTCCAAAGAAAATGGAAAGACTTCCATTTCTTTCCCTTCTTATCCCATCCAGGCTGGAAGGCTATTGGATGGTGCCACCCACATTCTCAGATTTCAATCCACAATCAAGAGACACTCCCAGAAGTTTACTAATCTGCTAGGCAGTTCTTCTTCAAGTCCAATTGGCACATCATAATGACCAAACAACTATAAACAGGGCCTTAATTTGGAGTTCTTTAAGTCATTGATTCTCCTGCAAGAATGGGCAAATTGAGCCTTCATTAATGGATATCAGCCTCTTCTTTTCAAATTGCAAGTCAATACTTTCAAGGTTTCCCCAAAAAGTAGTTTAATAATTGTCCACCAAACTATAAGCACAAAGGCTACTTTCCATGGATGCTCAAATATCATAACATTTGTTGGAGCCAGAAAGCAACCTCATGTGATATATCTCCATAGAATCTTCTTCTATCAGGACCCTCAGGAATGCTGGTAGTTCACCTACCTTAGCCAGTGATGGAGAACCTGTTAGAGCTTTCAGTGATACAAACAGCCCACTGTGGCACACTTACACCACCACTGACTTAGGATAACTAGGTAAAGGATAGTGAAGGGACTTTATTAAACCAGCATTATCAGAGGGTAGAGAAAGCACGAGGAATGGGAGGGCACCCTGTGGGCTGAAGTAAGGACCAAGTAAGCTGGAAGTGCAAATGGAGGGGATGATTTCCTGACTACAGGAAAGCTGGCTATATGGAGAAGCTGCTTGTGTGGAGAGAAGAGAACCGGCCTAACAAATGCCCCAACTCCGTTCACCTGTCATCCTCTGGTCTCCTAGTGCCTCTCATTGGCTGAGCTAAGCTGAAAGCCAAAGCAAAGTGAGCCCATTCCAAGTGAGGCATGGAGAAAGGTTACATGTATGAAAACTTTTGCTGCATAAAAATTAACAGTGGTAGCAAATGAAAACAATATTTGTGTGTAACAAATATATGTATGTCACTGTTTCTGTGGGCCACAAGCCTAGGAGCAAGTTGATTGGGTCCTCTGGTTTATGCTCTCATCAAGCTGCAGTCCAGGTCTGGGCTCTGACTCTATGAAGAAAACCCTTACTTCACTGAGGTTGTTTGTTGACTGAGTTACTTTCCTGCCATTGTAGGATGGAAATCCCTGGTTTCCCCGATATTGGTAAGTGTTTACTCTCAGCTCCTAGGAATTCCTGCTTAGAGTCTTTCACAACCTCTCCCACCACTGGGAAGTTCAAGATGTTATGGAGGAGGGACACTCTAGACTTGAAATGAGGTGCCCTTCTGTTTAAAAAGCAGGATTCCAGAGTGTAGATCTTCTACCTACCACAATGTACTCTCTCTCTCTTTCTGCCAATATGTTAAATCTCACCAGTTCAACTTCCAGATGGTACCCAATGTCTTGCTTCCTAAACTTCCTCTCTGGATGACCAATGGAGGTCTTACTTTGATTTGTCAATTTGTACATCACTAACTGCCTTAATATTATTTTTTCAGTGTTCAACAAGGAAATTTGAACTACAGAAGTATTTAGTATTATGAACGTTTTCCCAAAATCTATAATAATTGATTTCCTTTCCAGGATACAATTTTAGGGGGAGTGGGGTTGGTAATTTTTCCAGGCGGGAAGGAGACCCTCTGTATTCCTTATGTTCTTATGTTTCCATTATATTTCACCATATTCTCCTGCCTCTTGTTTCCTGGAGACAGAGTTGCATAGAAATGAGTGAACAGCCAAAGATGAAGATTCCTGTGTGGGCTCCTGGGAATACGAAAGGCCATGGTCTACACAGAAATGAATCACCAAACCTGGCAGCTCCTTCCTCATTGCTATGCTGACATCCCTTCTGGATAGGTTTTCAAGTGACTCCCAGGGAGAGAAAAAGACATATACCACATGCAAATGCTCCCACGGGGAACATATGATTGCTTAAGAAAAGAAGTTAGGTAGATGAGGGGATTGGAAGCATCTTGTCATTAATTTTGGCTTCAAAATTTGCCTCATGTCTCATCCTCCTTTATACATCTCTCTAATGAAAAATTTTTTAAGTTTTTGGTACATATAGAATGGAAAAAATGTACCCTACTATTTCCCAAAAAAAAATAGTTCTTTATACTCTAAACTTTCCAGTACTCACAAAGTTTCTCCAAAACAAGTATGCTCAACTTCTCTTTCCAAAGTCATTCAGCGTTTCTTCCCATCTCTAGGAACAGAAACAAAAGACCAGTTATCTCGAAAAGTTACCATTGAGTTGGTATTAAGACTATTACTTAATAAATATTTCCTTTGTTCCTACTATTTTCCAGACACTTTTCAAGCTACTGGAAGTAGAGAGATTTAAAAAAGGTATAGTTGCTGTCTGTGCTGGTCAATCCTGTATCAACTTGCATAGGCTGTGTTGCCCAATTGTTTGGTTAAATATCAGTCTAGATGTTGCTGTAAAGATGCTTAATATACAATTAATATTTATATTTATCTTTTTTTACTATAAAAATTTAACTGACATAGTAATTGGACACAATTATGGGGTACAGTGTGTTTTGCAATATATGTATACAACATGTAATGATCAGTAATTGGTGTATTCATCCATCACCTCAAACACTTAAAATTTTGGGGTGAGTATGTGGTGCTGGGGCTTGACCTAAGACTTATCACATGCTACGCATGAGCCATTTTTAAATATATGATTTTTTTGAGATAGGTGCCAGGATTACAGGCATGTGCCACCACACTCAGTTTAAATATATAACTAATTGTCATCAACCATAGTTATCTTACTGTGCTACAAAATTTTAGAAGTTACTTCTTAGATCCTGTGCCCCTATATAATATTAACCATTAAATCAGTTGATTTTGAGTAAAGTTGAATAAAGCAGATTGCCCTTCATAATGTAGGTAGGTGTCATATGATTAATTGAAGGCCTTAAGGTTTCTTGAACAGGCAGGTACATGCCTGTAATCCCAGCACTCTGGAGGCAAAGGCAGGAAGATTGTCATGGTTCGAGGCCAGCCTGGGCTACATAGTGAGTTCAAGGCCAGTCTGAACTACATAGCAAGACCTTGTCTCAAAAAAAAAAAAAAAGAATTCTGGAACAAGAAGAAATTCTCCTCAAAACTGCAGTGTAGAAAACCTACTTGAGTTCCAGCTGGTCGCCTTGTGAAGTTCATACTCAAAACTGGAGCATTAACTCTCATGCCTAAATTCCAGCCTGCAAAAAGCCATCAGATTTCAGACATGCCAGCCACCACAGTTTTATCAACCAATTCCTTAAAATTAGATGATAGACAAAAAGATGATAGGTAAATGATAGATAAAAATAAGTGAGATAGGTAGGTAGATGATAGATGATAGACAGATAGATGATAGATAGATAGATAGTTAGATTTCTGTAAAATCCTATCTAAAATAGAGTTAGTGCTTTCTCACAGGTCTTTCTCCAGACTTCCTATTCCTCTCCTTCTTGCTCATTCTATTCCAGCCATGCTGGCTCCTGAGTTTCCTATACCACACCAGCTACCCCTCTGTCATCCATTCCTTTGCACTTGTTTTTCCCTCCCCTGGATCTCCCACCAAAGTGTGAAGAGCACAGATGGGGGCAGGACCTGGGCTTCCTTCGTTGCTGTATCCTCAGTAAGAGAGCAGTCAAAGTTTGACTGAAAGAGTCAGCGGCCAATAATGACAGCTAGCATTGCTGGGTACCGTGTGTGCCAGCAATGTTCACAGCAAGTTTATAGATAATTGCTCATTGAATCCTCACTGCAACTTTACCTGATAGTCCACATAATTAGCCCACTGTACGGAAGGGAAAATTGAGCCACAGAGAAGTATCTGGCTGGTGGGGACACTCCTGGAAGGTGGTGGAGCTGGGGTTTTAATTCACTCCTCCTGATGCCAGAGTCCAAGCTTTTAATTGCGGGGCTTAAACTGCCCCCACCTAGTCAACATGTCCCTCTTATCCATGTTTTCACTTTCTGAGGTTTCAGTTACCCAGGGTTCACTGTGGTCCAGAAATATTAATTAAAAATTTACAACAATAGATAATTCATAAGTTTATTAAAAGGAGGGAGAGGCTTTAGCACAACAGAATCTTAGGGATGAGTTTTCTGATTCAGTTCTCGGGTTTCTAGAGTTGGTTCTCCAACTGGTTAGATTTAAGAGTGCTCTTAATGCTATTTTCTGAAATAAGAAGAGCACTGATAATTCATTGTGTGTTGTGGCAGTAGAAATTCACAAAAATATCATCATTGAACACTCCCAATTGAGTTCTTATAAAGGGCAAACTCTGGATGACCAGGAAAATTCTGGATACTTTAGGGGTTTTTTGTTGTTGTTTTCTTTTGTTCTGGTGATGTGGTGGTACTAAGGGATTAAACACAGGACTTTGGGCCGGGGATTTAGCTCAGTGGTTTTGGCGCCTACTGCACAAGTGAAAGGACCTGAGTTCAATCCCCAGTACCAGAAAAAAACAAAAACAAAAAACAAAAAAACCCCAGGGTTTTCACACTAGCTACATTCCCAGCCTTTTTTATTTTTTTATTTTGAAACAATGGCTCAATACGTTGCCCCGGTGGACTTTAAACTTGCAATCTTCCCTCCTTAGATCATAGTTTTATCCAAATAACAACTATAATAAGACTGATTTGTTGCTCCTAAGTTTGCTGGACAAAGTGGGGGAAAAGAAAGATGAGGTGAAAGATTCCAATTCCCAGCTCCAGTGCTGTGTAAGTAACCAGCATGTTCCTTCATTTGCCCTGAAGGAGACCTGAATTCCTGCACCTGTGGAGGTAAGGTTGCTGATATACACACCTGGTGTCTCCTTCTGAGCATAGTTGGATCATAATCCAAATTAAATTCCCAACCTCTCTGAAAATCTGATGTTAAAATGAAAGCAAGATTGGGAAGAAATGTGACCTTGTGAGCTGGAACAGGATGTTTGAGAAAATCGTGAAGAATCTGGATGACACTGAATTTCTAAATTCTAATGACTATACCTTGCCAGCAGAAACAGTCCATTAACCTCCACCTGAGATGCCCCCTGCTCATATCTCCCCAAAACAGTTACCTTACATGCCACTACTGAGTATCTTGGGAACCACCTTCCCCCACCCATTTTTCCTTCTGGGTTTGTAACTCAATTCAAGTCCATGCAGACCCTTAAAAGAGGACTACAGTGGACCCTTGAGCTACAACTAGCCTAACATATGGACAACTTGGGTTACAACCAGAATTTTAGTTTTAACATACGAACAAAGTTCTGAGTTATGACCCAAATGCTGGCCTCTTGTACTTTCAGATGGTCTCAGATACAGATTCAACCCTTACAGAGTTCTGGAAGGAACATTACAACATCCTTTTCTGTATGGGGTCAATTGAGAAATCTTAGGCCAATGTCTCTCTAACCACACTGAGATCTGCCTGTATACAGGAGAGAGACTTTGAAGGCTGTGTAGAGGAGCCTGAGCCTTCAGTTGGCCAACTTGAGTTGCAACCAGCCCTCTTGAACAAATTGAGTTTGTAAGTCAAGTGTCCACTGTACAGAGCATGACCTGTGAGGAGGTGTGCTGCACTCCAGAAGAACTGCATAATTTTTCCAACCTATGCCAACAACACAGAAAATATGTGTAAGAATATGTGTAGATATTAGGGGGAGGAAAAAATGATAAAGTTGAATGATGCCAAATTTAAATATGTGTTTTCACTAAGTAGATATTTTGGATTTCATACTGCATTTCAGGGGCTTAAAATAGCTCTAAACATTTTAGTTGACAGAAACATGGACCAAAACGTGGCTTGAACTAAATGAAGTCAACACAGCAGACTTCCCTCAGTATGATACAAAGAAAGAGCCAAGGCTTAGGGAAGTTGGGATGCTACAGTGGATTTATCATTAAGACCTGCTCGACCATCCTGAGAGGACACAACTTTCACTATGATTGTGAGTAATAAATTTATGAGAAATATTCATGAATAGCACTATGGTAGATCTTGCTTATTGGGTAGAAATTATAGTGAGAATTATTGCCACTGACTTGGGAAAATGCAATGGGGATAGTTGGATCCCAAGATGGGATGGCACTAAAAGGGGAGATTTAATCACCAAAGCCAAGGTGATTAGGCTACCACTATGGACAGCAAACTCAGAGTAGTTATTAGAATAGTCTGGTATTCTTTAAAGATGGGCAATTAACTTCTGATTTGATATATAAGCAAAATAGTTCTAAAGTCACAACACCCAACTAATTCCTGCATTATATCATTTTATGGACCCCTTTAATGAATGGGAGACTAGGTCTACTTTAGGAAGGACTCTGCTATACTACCAGAAATTTATACTGTTAATGTTTCTCTCAACATTTCCCCAAGGGACTATAGCCTTTTACTTTTGACTGTGTATGAAAAAATGGAAATAGGCGTACCTGATTGAGGGGGAGGGGGATACTAGACATGGGTTCTGAACTGACATTAATTCCCAGAACCAATGCCATCACTATGGTTCACAAATCAGAGGAGGGGATTATGGAGGTCAGGCAACAAATGGAGTTTTAATGTATCTCACAGTGGAATCAGTGGTCTTCATACAGACAACCATGCCCTGGGATTAGCATTACTGGAAAACTACAAAAACCCAATTTGTGTGGACTACTAATAACAGAGAACCTTCTGAAACAAAGATTCAGATCACCTACTTGGTTAAGAACCACAGCCAGCTGAGTCATTTGTAGTAGGCAAAGGGAATATGTAATGAGTAGTGCAAGAAGTTAGCAATAAATGCCAAATGTGACCATGTGACCAATTGCAGGAAAAAGGACTACATTTGGTGTATTTCTTCTTTATTTGTTATAAATACATATGTGTATAAACCTTGTTTTCCTGTCTGTCATATCTTTAACATATTTAAGTATTTCACTTATTTTACAATGCAATATTTAAGTTACAGGATATCAAAGAGAAGAGTGACCATTACCCAAGGGCTTTGTAGTAAAGTCCTTTCCCCAAAGATAACTTTGGGCTTAGAGAGCTTTGGTAATGCATTTTGTCATACATTTACGGAAGAAATAATACTGAACCTGCACAAACTCTTTTAGATTATAGAAAAGGGGTAAGGAGAGGAACAGTGAGTCATCCTTGTGAGAAGAGAATAAGGACAGCCTTTCTATGAGATTCCATCCTTGAAGAGTCTTGAAAGTTGTGTGTATGGGATTAATGTCCTTCTAAGGAAAGGAAGAGAGAGAGTTCCCTGTCAACATGTATACTAATAAAGGTCCTGTGACAACACAGAACAAAGGCCTCATCTGTAGCTGAAGAGAGGAGAGCCTTCACCTGAACGTGACCCTTCTAGCCCTTGATCTTGAACTTTCCAGCCTCCAGAACTGTGAGAAGTGAAATCCTGTTACTTAAGGTCACCATCTATGATACATTGTTGTGCCAGCCTGAGCCGACCCAGAAGCCTGGGAAGGGCAAGATCTTATTCGCTATAGTTTGAATGTTTATGCCCCAGAAAATTTTATGTTTAAAGTTAGTCCCAGTGCAAAAGTATTAAGAGGAGAGGCCCTTGGCATGTGATTAGGAAATGAGGGTAGAGCATTCTAGGGAGCTGAAGTGAAAGCGAGTAGGTAAAGTGTATTTTTAGTCCCATCCTCTGATCCCCTTTTAATAGAATCTCACCTAGTGCTCTGGCCCCACATATATCTTTCTTCCATTGTTTACCTATCAGGATTCACACCAAAATGTGCTTGCTGTTCACTCTTTCTCCCACTCTCTCAAATGTCAAGTGTTGGAGGAGAAAATTTCCTGAACTATGCCAAGCTTAAAGCCTCTCTTTTTCAAATGCTATACTTTCCTCACTGGTGACTCAGTCTTGTTTTTTCTAACCAGCTACACCTGTTATGTACTGCCTGAAGAGGCTTGTGTAAAAGATGTCTAAAAATGTGGCTGCAAAACTGAATTAGGGTAGCATTGTATCTGTTAAATACCATGGTAGAATCTACTTTCATACTACAGAGTCCAGCCCCCAAAAGGGCTGTTTCTGGACTACATTTGAATTTTAATGAAAATCCTTAAGGAAATTTTAAAAGGTAATATAATAAATTCTCATGTATCTATCACCCATATGCAAAAATTATCAACATTTTGCTTTTCTTGTTTCATCTGTACCAACTCCCATCCCATATCTTTATTACTGTTACTATTATCATTATTATTAATGTATTTATAGTGACATGTACAAATTTTTGCCATTCTGACACATGCAGAAACGTGTATAACACACTCCTACCCAAATTTAGAACCTTGCCACACATCATGTTCTGTTTTGTCCAGCTTCTTTTGGACCACAGTTGGTGAGATTTCTCCATGTGGCTAAGTGCATCTGTAACTTGTCTTCATTCCTAACAAGACCTTCATTGTATGAATACACCATAATCTGCCAATTCTTCCCTGGTGAGCATTTAGGTCTGGTCTGTGTTTTGGCCTTTATGAACAAAGCTGGTATGATATTTATCTACTAGTCCTTCAGTTCTCTTAGATGGTGCAGGTGGAATGACAGGGTCAAAAAGTGGGTGCACATTTGAATTTTGTAAAACATAAGCCATCGTCACCATGCTGTTGTGATTTCTTATACACCAAGTTATTTTCTGTTTCTCAGAAACAACAAAGAGTTCTGACTCCTCCACAACCTACGAAGGCTTAATTCTGTTAGTCTTTTTAGCTTTAGATCTACTGGATCCAGAGTGGTAACCCCTGGTGATCTTACTCTGCATTTCCTAATGAGTAATGATGTTGAGCACCTTCCCATATGTTTATTGTAGAGTGTCTGTTTAAGTATTTTGCCATTTTTAATTTGATAGTCCTTAACTGAGTTGATTGAATTCCTTATATACGCTTGAAATCCTCCCTCAGAGGTACATTTTGTGAGTATTTTATCTCTATGTCTTGCCATTTCATTTCCCTTGTGGTACACTTTGTGTGACATCTAATTAGCCATCCTTTTTCTTTTGCAGTTATTATTTCTGAACCTACATAAACATCTGTTTACTCCAAACCACAAAAGTGTTTCCTGTATTTTCTTCTAAAGTCTTTATAGTTTTAGTTTTTGTTTATCCCTGTGATCCATTTTGAACTTATTTTTATGTGTCATGTAATGAAGAAGGTTGAAATATGTTTTTTCCTTTCCACTTTCCAATTGTTATAACAGCCACTGTTAAAAGACTCTTCTCATTGAATTTCTCTCAAGTGTTTTGAAAAATCAGTTGTTTCTGTTTATACAAGTCTATCTTTGGCTTCTCTGATATTCCATGAGTCTTTTTTTGCCTTTCTTCATGACAGTATCACATTGTATTTGCTCTATAGCTTTATGAGTCTTGAAATCAGTGTTAGTTCTACCATTTTAAGTTTTTTATATATTGCCTACCTTGTTCTCTACTTCCAGCTATTCATCAATTCTTTCCTTCCTTTCTTCATTTATTTAAAGAGCATTTATTGAGAGTCTAGCTGCTAGACTCTAGCATATCCTGAGGATTTTGGATACAGCAATGGAGAGCAAATCTTCCCTTCCTAGAATTTATACTTCCACATCATTGTCCACAGGGGCCCTCCCCTCACTCACACTGTGCTGAATGCTGACCTGCATTTGCCTCAGTCTCCACTTCGTGTCAAGGTCCAAACTGACAACATCCCACACCACACACACACTCATGGGCGCACATGTGCACACGCACACACTCTGATCAAATGCAGGTGCTGGCCATCCCCCAGCTCCAGGCCTGAAGATCCTGACTACCACACCTATTATTAACTACTTTGATAGTTACAGGAGTTAGAAAAAAATTTATTTGCCATTATCCACGTAAAAAGACTACTTTAAAAAATGATATGTACTTATGGCGAAAGGAATTAGAAATACATGGGATGATATAAAAAGAAAGAAAGCCACCCCAAACTCCTCCTCTACCTACAGAATAAGACATTTTGGTGTTTTTCCACACCCCTCCCCAGTGCTTGGCTGCACACAGATGCAGTTCTCTGTACTCCACTCTCATACTTGCTGCTCATTAGCCTTTCTAGGACATCCATAGCATTCTGTGGACATCAGTCCATGCCAGTACAGCAAGAAGCAAGACTGCTGGGTAATTACAGAATGCTATTAAATCACCCACTGCCTCCTAATGTGTCTTTTATGCCTGAGGGGTTTTATAGGGAACTACCTAATTCTGAGTTTTTTATGAACTCTGTGGATGTTCTGGAAATACATTTTCAGTCGTATCCTCAGGTTTGTTTTTAACTAAGCATATCCTGTGAACTGTGATTTACCAATTAGGAATATTTAGAAGAAGTAAGTGAAGATCTTAGACACCATCTGCCAGAAACAATACAGCAAACACTCTTTTTGCTATTCTGACTTTGCAATCCCAAATGAGCATGTACAGAAAGGATAGGGGAAGATACAGTGGTGGCGGGGAGAACACACTAGTGTGAGTCCCTGGGATACTTGCAGAGACTTGCTATTCTGATTTGTCAACAATGCTGTTTTTGTGCAAAGCAGTGTCTGTAACAGGGCAGGAAATGCCCTGAGACAAGAAGGGCAGTAGTGTGGGGAATAGGATATAAGGGGACAGACAAAAATTGATGAATAATATTCCCATATAACATTTTTTAAAATTAAAATTAATGCAAAACTCCATAATAAAAAAATGAAAATTCTACACAACAAGATAGGGAATACTACCATCCCTAATCATATCAAATTCTGAGGCAAAAGGGGGAAAAGCAGTACCACTGATCCTAGTCTTTGTATTAATTCTAATTTTTAAACAATAAATTAAATATTATTTAGCTTGCTGAATTTTTGGTGTCTCCTTTAGATTTGGGGCCCAAGTACATTTATTCTTCTACTCATTTAGCCCCACCCTTGTCTGTAATAGACGTTAAAGCATTACTCTGCTTGGATACCAAGATCTGTTCCCACTCCCAGCTTAGAGCCTGGACCCTATGAGAAAGCTAGGGGAGGTTTATGGAAGGAGGAAGCAGATAGGTCTGAATGACGTCCCATTGCCTCCAACTGAAACACTGATTCTCTGCAGTTTTGAAACTTTCCTTCAACCAAATCTGGAAAGAGCCATACAAGGGTTAAAACATTAAATCTCTTACATTCTCAAGGAACCAAAATCACTCTTCTCAAAGGAAATATATTCATTTTTAAAGTCATACATCAAAATCTTCTCTCACCAGTAGAATTTGTGTCCTTGCTTTTGCTTAGTTTAGCATAATTCCAGAATCTGCTGGTAATAGCAATGTACAGTACCATATTGTTTGAAATTATTCAGCTATCCTGTACACCACACCCACGAAGATCTCAATATTCCTGGGCAGCACATCAGGCACAGCACTGAGGGCAGCTCCTGCGCACATGCAGGTGCACTTCCTACCACAGCAACTCACACTTCCATGGCCACGTAGAGAAGGAAATAGTCCTAAGTGGTCCATAGGCCACACTATAAAGGTTGCTCTGAATGATGCTTATACTTACAATGGAACTAAAAGACCTCAATTTTTTTAAATTATAGAATTATTTCCTTGAGGCTTTTATAGTCAGCATTCATCTTTTCTTATTCCCTCCCAGTTAGATTCTCTGTGATTCATATATGCTTTCTACACAGACCTTGTATTTTTATGGAAAATAAGCAAAACTAGGCAGGAGTCACAGTCCTGAGTTTGGCTACAGATCCCACTTTGCACACAAATCCTTCAGAGTCTAGCCTCTGTTTCTGGATTCCCAGAGCCCAGTGGGATAAATAGAATGGGATTTGTAACCAAACTGAGGAATATGATTCCTACCTAGAATTTCCCATCTTTCGACTAAGCCTTACCTGGTACATTGTTGCCAAAGGAAAGCAGAGGACCAGGAGGGTAGGTGACTCCACTTGTCCATCCACCTCTCATTACAACTAGAAGACTAGGAAGAATTTGTACTCTTCTAAGACTTTAGTTTGACCAACTATACAGTGAACATAATATCATACATCTTATGAGAAGTTTGAAGGACTGAAAGAATTAATACACATCAAGATCTTTGAAAGCTGTAAAATGTTCTCCCTCTGCCAACATAATGTTGTTTTATTGCTCTCTTCCTCCTATATAACCTTACACCTTTTTTCAATAATTCTGCTTAGAATCTGATGAATACCACTTTAGTTATGCATGCTGAGGAAGGAAGAACTCATTTATTGACAGTCTCTTGATTCATGGAAGAAAAATAATTAAGAGTCACATAAAAGTATGACTAATGTTGTTTTAGTCTTCTTATGTATATGGAGAAAAGGAAACATAGTTCAGCTCATTGAACGTAATAGAGCCTGAGGACTTGCCACCTGATGAGATAGATTATTCCCCCTGCCTTGTCCGTCCAGCAGATTTGTATGTATCCCCAAATTAATACTCCCCTTGGGTTTCTTGCTTTACAGAGACTCCCTGGGAGGTGGCTCTTATTTGTCTTTATCATGGCTTCCTACCTATCCCATTGTTACAGCGCTCAGCTCTCGGTGTTGGGCTTATTTCTTTATCCATGTTTCATCTGGACCACCCCTGAGGGTGTGAGTCTGTACCAGGTCCTACCTGGGTATCCAGGGGAAACTAAGGTTCACATTAACCACAACCTGGGATGACCGGCAGGGAGCCCACAGGCTTCCAGATAAAATGCCTAGGGGTTAGTCAGCTTTCCATCACTGGGACAAAATACACAAAATAATCAAATTAAAAGGAGTCCCATGGTTTCAAAGTTTTAGTCTACTCTCACTTGGCCCTGTTGCTTGACAGCACAGCATGTCATGGTAGGGACTTGCGGGCTGATGAGGCTTGCTCATCTCATGGCTTCCAGGAAGCAGAGAGAGGGAGAGCATGGCCAGGCTTCCAACATCCTCTTCAAGGGTATGGTGCAGTGGTCTATCTTCCTTCCATTAGGTCCCATCTCTCAAGAGTCCCACTACTCCCAGCAACTCATGGTCTAGGCACCAAGCCTTCAACAATCTACCGCTGGGAGACAACAAGATCCAAACTGTAACACCTAGCCACACACTTGGCCTACAGTGAGAGTGGGGAAGGAGGTGTGATAGGATAAGCAGAAAACCAGCCCAAAGATCCCAGATGACAAATGGTGGCTGCTACAGAAGGTACAGGGGACTCGAGAGACAAACACATGATTCACTGACTGCACTCTTGTAGGGTTCCTGGCTGCCTACCCTCTAATCTCACAAACTGGTGAGTTTTTGAACACTCTTTCTTATAAGTTATTTGCATCTGCTTCTATTCCTTTCTCTGCAGCCTTGCTCAAAGAAGTCCAGGTGTGGCTGCAGAAACACCAGGAGGAAACCAGCAGGGCATTGTGCCACTTTCAAGGCTGCAAGGCAAGAGCAGGTGCCTGTGACAAAGCCAGTCATGGAGTTTTGTCAGTTCACACAATTATCATCACTTTTTGCTCATCAGACCCACACATCCTACATAATTTACAAGTGCTTTGCAATTCCAGTTGGTCTTCTAGTGTATGAAGTGTTTCTGATATTTTTTCATCTTGCCAGGAATAGGAAGTTTTTAAAAATTTAATAAGAAAGATATAAAAAGATTGTATTTATTTTTCAAAGGTTAATGAAAGGATGGCTGCCACTTCTCATACTGCCTAAACTCATCCCCTCCTTCACAGAGGAATGAAACAGGAGCTAAGAGGAACATTTGCTTTATTGCTGAAAGCCAGCAGGCACAGAAAACAGCATAATCTTCCCCAACTGCCACTCTGAGGCATTAAGAATAATTGTTTTTTCCTGAAAACAATGTTAATAGATTAACTAAAGCCACATGCAAAAGTTTGTAAGTAACAAGCTCAGTGGAGAAGTGAAGGTTGTGAAGTGAGAGGTGGTACAGTGCCAACACCAGCTGAGTAAGTAGGGCTTGGGGAGAAATAAGGCACAGAACAGTTTTTCAGCAAAACAAGTTTGGGTGCATGGAAACAGTTGCCAGTGGAATAAAAGCTCAGCCTTCCTCTTCTTCCCACCACCCTCCCTGAAAACTCTGTTTTACTCACTTTTCTCATGGCTGAGCCAAAATATCCAACATCCAAAGTTAAAGGAGGAAAGGTTTATTTTGGCTCACAATTTGTAGAGTTTTCAGCTCACAATCAGCTGGCTCCAAGCCAGGGCTGCATGGAATTAGTGGCATTGCAGACCAGGCTGGAAGCAGCAGAACACAAGCACAACAACAGGAAAAAACAAGCAGTGACAACAGCAGCCCTCTTACTCTCCTTTATATTCTACCCTCAGTGTAGATAGCACTCATACCCCAGGTGGGGCACCCTTAATCCCAGCATGGCACCATGAATCAATTCCAGTATCAAACACCTGAGATCCAGTCACCTCTGAAAAACCCCACCTATGACTGCATGAGGCTTTGAGCAGACATCTAGACAAAACCATAACACTGACCATGTCAATATTTGAGAGCTTCAAACCTGTTCTGCTTCTTTGCTGACAATGGACATTTTCTCAGCTCCCCATCTGGAAGGAACTCCTTCTCTCCTCTTTCATGTTCTGTATCAACCCTATTGCATCCCACGCTCCAGAAAGCATAAGTAATTTGAAATCTGCTGGATTCTCCATCCTTCTCGAGGTTTTTAGTATATTCACAGATATGTGCAATTATCTCCACAGTATTTGTAGAACATGTTCCTCAAAGCCCTGTGCTTTCAGGTATCACCTCCACGTGGCCCCGCTCCACCCCAACCTCAGGCAACCATGGATGTACATTCTTTCTCTCTAGATTGCCCTGATCTCTAACTTTCTATATGAATTAAATCATAAAATAAGTGGTCTTTTGTAACTAAATTTTTATTTAGTGTATTTCCAAGCTTTATCTTTGTTGTAGCATAGATTGGTACTTCAGTTTTTTTGGTCAAATGCTATGCTATTATATGAATATACTGAATTTTGTTTATCCATTCATCAGCTGATGGACATTCTGGCTATTTATACCATCTGGCTATATGAATAATGCTGATATAAACATTCATATATAAAGTTTTCTGTTTCATTTCTTTCTAATACCTGAATATACCTGAGTGAAATTCCTAGGACCCTATGCACAATCATCTGAGTAAAAGCAAGGCTGTTTTCCAAAGTAGCTACACCATTTCACACTCCTACCAGGGTTTTGACTTCTCCACATTATCATCAACATTTGCTACTCTCTAACATTTTTTATTCTAGCTGTGCTAGTGGATGTGAAGTCTCATTGTATATTTGATTTTGTTTGCATTTCCCTGGTGGCTAGTGAGGCTAAGCATCTTTTCCTGTATTTATTAATCATTTGAACATCTCACTTGGAGAAGTGATATCTTCATGGCCCTCCCCAAGGCATCTTCTTTCTTATATTTTGTGTTTATTTTTTGGGTGTTTTGTTTTGTTTTGGTTTGGTTTTTCAGTACTGGTGATTAAACCCAGGGAGAGCTAGGCCACATACCCATTCCTTTTCTTTTTTTTTTTTTTGAGACAAGTTCTCACTAAATTGCCCAGACTGGACATTTTGTAGTCCTCTCACTTCAGCCCCCTGAATACCTAGGGTTATAGATATGTACCACCATACCTGGCTCTTATGTTTAACAAATCTTTTGTGTGTGCCTTGGGAATTCGGGTTGAAAGAGCAAAGGATACATTTTTAGATTCAACATGCAGCAAACAGTATTTGCATCTACTGCCTTTATGCTCTAGTATACATCAATATTTATTGCTAATTCAATGTCAAAATTTGACCTTACTTTTTTGTCAATATATGCTTCTTGAAGTAATAAATCTTCATAATCACCATAGTTTGAATCAATATCTTTATTATATATTTGTCATCTATGAGTCAACCTTTTTACATTTCAGATACTTAGCAACACTGGGCACCAGATTTCTAAGAATGGAGCTCCAAGGAGTGATTTTTGTGATTCAAAGGCTTTGCATTGCCTGATTTTAAATTAGATATAAGAACTGAAATAAAAGCCACACAGCAGGAAAGGTACATAATCTAATTACCTGGGCCAGAAAACTATTGTTATAAAATATTTAAGATAGGTACAGTGGTGCACAACTGAATTCCCAAAATTCTGGAATGCAGAAGCAGGAGGATCTCAAGTTCAAGCCCAGCCTGGGCAACTTAGCAACATAGCAAGATCCTGTCTCAAAAAAAAGAACTTGGGATTAAAATGAATAATTGATAATGTGAAATAGGAAGAAAAGGTCCAAATGGGTAGGGGAAGTGGGAGGGGTAGGGGAAGTGGGAGGGGTAGGGGAAAGGAATGAAGAGAAAGGAAAAAATATGAGAAAAAAGGGAAACAAAGCCTTTGTAAACAGGGAGGGATGAGGGGTTGAAGGAAGGGCAGGGGAATGGGAAAATAATAAGAACAAAAATACATCATGTAAAGGTACAAGTTCACAATGATGAATGTAAATGTACTGCATACTTGAAGTTCACCAATAAAAGAATTTAAGAGGAAAAAAATAAAAAGGACTTGGGATGTACTTTGATGTGAAGGCCCTGAGTTCAGAGAGAGAGAGAGAGAGAGGAGGGAGGAGGGAGAAGAGAGGAGAGAGGAAAGAAAGAAATAAAGACCTACAAATGAAACCTACAGCTTTAGATATGATATCCAAGCAGTTCATCCTTACTTGTGGGAGTTAAGGATGGAATCATGAATCAAATCAGATGCTACCTGAAAATACTTTCTTCTGAGAACCAGTAGGTGGCTCTAGCAGGTGACCCAGCTTAGCCCCAATGACCAGTTTTGATGAGCAGTAGGTCATCCCAAGGAGAAACAAGTCACTGGTGGCATCAGACTGTTAAGTGGCTACAACAGCCCCTCCACCCTGCCAACCCACCCGCCATGACTGTGGCTTGCAGAGGACTCAGAAGACTCTTGCTGGCTGAAGTCAGGAGATACATCAGACCTGGAGCCACTCTAGTTCCCGATCCACCATCTCCTCACCTGTGAATGACCAGCCACCTAGAAGACTCTTGACTGCAAAATCTCGTAGTTCAGGGAGCACATTAGCATCTTTCAAGGAGATAAATCCACACACCTAATCACAAGCAAGTCTTGCTGGCCCTCAATGTGCTCACACTGAGGAGCAGTTCTCCAGATGCCAACCCAGATATCCCCTCTCTCACTTATAATTCTCAAGAATAACTCCAGAGTGTGCTGTGAATGCAATGTAATGAAGTATAGAAGGACTGGCTAGAAAAGTTCAGGCTCTGCTCCCATCCCTCCTAAGGCAAGTTCTGTAATACTTTAGCCTTCAGGTCACATTTCTTCAAGGTATGCTATGGTTCAGATTTCACACGTTCAGAGGTGGGGCTGTTGGAAGGGGATTGGGTCATCAGTGCATTCATCCGTTGGTGAGTCCATAGGTGGATCCCTGAGACCACGACCTGAATGAGTGTATTCTTGCCCCTGGCTCTTCCCTTCTCTCTCTATTTCCTGGTGTCAGGTATTCTGTCTCAATGATGCACAAGTGAGGCCCATCCAGATAAGAATTCATCTTCTCCAGGAGGCTCTCCTGACACACAGAGACCAGTTGACAATGAATCTTAGTTCTCCTTTGCTCCTGGTCTATAAGTAATAAGCCTGCTTTGTAACTTGTGTGTGGGTGTCCTAGCTCACTGGACTCTGACAAATTGATAACCAGTGCACAGAAAATCTGCTTCACAGCTATTGGGTCCCGAGCAAAGCATTTCAGTGCAGGAATTTTCCTGGACAATCAGGAAGTATTAACAAGTCACTTGAATACCAAAAGTCTCAACATGTTTTCGGTTTGGTTGTTTTGTTTTGTTCTGCAGTCCTGCAAGAGTCAGCACGGTCACCTGGTTGTGTGGTCTTGATGGAATTAGACGTGCTTCATGTGGATAATGATGAGTGAGGCCTAGACCCGGGATGGCACACACTGGATCACTTCCCAATCACTTTGTACTCTACCATTTTCCTCTTCTTGCCATATGCCCAACTTGCCCTGGCTATTGGGGTTCCTCCACCTTTTTACAACCAGAATTACTGATTTGACAATACACTTATCATGGCCAGAGAAGTGTATTTCAGAGGTTAAAGAAATATGACTTTTGAACCAAGAAGGCCTGAATCAATCTATTGGAACAACTCTGGACAAATTCACCACCTCAGGGGGCAGTGACCTGCTGTGTACAATAGGAATCATATGTATTGCACCCAGCAGGAAGGCAACAGTGTGGGCCAGAGTGGGACACATGGGAAGCACAGACACCCCAGTTCCTCAAGGCAGCATTCCCTCCCTTCCCTTTACATTCTTTACTCTCTGCTCATTCTCTGCTGAGTTCCCTTTTCCAGGCTCAGCCAACTTGCACACTGCATGTGAGTGAATAAACAGCCTCTTTGCCCACACAATGCCTGCCCAAGTGATCTCTGCCCTCTCCATCTCTCTAACACATTTAGTGCTGAAAACCCAGGATGGGGTAACACTCCCTGGAGGGCTTTCTAGCCCTATCCTAAGCCTCTTCTTCTGACCAATCTATGATATTGGCTCCTTGAGCCTCATTCCAGACAGTTCCACTAGCCACTTCAGATTTTCCCTTCCACTCCCCCTACCCAGCTCCCACTCTCCCTCCCCACCTTGAGGCATGCACTGAGGGGCTGCTGAGCACCAGCCACCCTGCCTGTGCAGCTCTGGCACTGAGTGCCTGTGCCCAACACACCTGGTGTGGCCCCTAGCCCACTCAGCGCCCTCACAGCCCAGCAGCATAGCATACCAGGCAGCAACACCAGGGACACTGCACACAGCATTGCCATAGAAGCTGAGGTCCTCCCAAGCTGGCACTTGTGACCACAGAGGGACCCAAGCCTGCACCAGGAAGCTGCTCGTGGCACCCATGCACACAGCTCACAGTCCAGCAATGAGCTAGAGTCCAGTGTGGGCAAGGAAAATGTGGGCCTATGCTGCAAGGTACCTCCACCCTCCCCACTGCTGCTGCTGCTACCACTGCAGCTGCCTGGCTCCCTAAACAAGTTAGTCTGCACCGGGCCTGAACCCTCAGGGTCACCTCCTGAAGGCCTGCCACTGCTCATAGTGCCAAATGCAGGCCCTGGCTGTGGGGCTCAGGTTTCCCAGGCTACGCTACCAGCCACCTCTCTTCTCTCTTTTTCCCTTCCTGATTAATAGACCCCCACCCCCCACCCCACAGGTGGTCCTGCTGTCCCAGGTGCTGGGCATGAAAGTGCCACCTTGGGCGACCCTTTGTGCACCCTAGGAACCCCTCCATAGGCTCTTTGACCAGGGCCACATTCCCCTACAGGTCTCTACCACCCTGCCCCACACTCGGTTCAGAGCACAGTGTGGCCTATGCTTCAGGTCTTCCCTTTCCCTTATCCCAGTGGTCCCAGCCTGGGACTTACACTGCCCGGAGGCCTCAAAGTCCTTCCTTGCCTCCCTCTGTGGCTCCCATCATCTTCCCTTACCTCAAACACAGAGTCTGGGAGACTTCCTCCCCATTTCTAACTTCATCCTAATAAATGCTTGCTTTCCCTCTCAAGCCAAATCACCCCTACCCTGCCCAATGACAGTATTCCATCCCTGGATTTATAGAAATTACAACCAATTATTTCTCTCCTATTGTGACATAGTCTCTTAATCCCCATAAACTCCCCTTAAAACACCTCCATTCTGAAGCAACAGCCAGAGGCCTGCCCAGATACCATCAGTAAGTGTGTGCAGATCCCAGAGAGAAACTGGAGTAGACCAGAGATATGTGGGTGCATGCAGATCCCAGCCAGGGCCACATCCAGACCCCAGCAGCTTGGGCCAACAGGCACTACCCAAAGACCCACCCAGAAAAGAGTTGTAGAAGTGTGCAAACAACTGCCAGAGGCCCAACCAGATATCATCAGTAAGGACCCGCAGATTCCAGTGAGAAGCCTGTGTATACCAGAGCAACCCAGGTGCAGTCAGGTCCTAGCCAGAGCCCCACCCTGACCCCAGCAATTGGAGCAACTGGTGCCAACTAAAGGCCAACATGGAAAAAATACTCAGACACACAAGCAAAAGCCAGAGGCCCACTCAGGTACCATTGGTAAGTGTGTGCCAACACCAGCCAGAAGCCTGCTCAGACACCAGCATCTCAGGACCACAGCCCCAGGAAAAGGTTCTCCCAGACAGCAGCTATAGAGGGGGGCAGGCATGCCCAGATACAATCCCAAGAGTGTACAACCCCCAGCCAGAAAGCCACCTGGAAAACATGGTACTGAAAGGATCCAGAAGGCTACCATTCTGAACTCAGGAATTGATGCAATGGTGAGCAGCAGAGAAAAGACCTCTCAGTGGTGTGTTGAGAATTGAAGACCACTGAATAAGCAAAACGTTGCCTCAAACAAGGCACAGAGGCTGCACTGGTTGAAATGAGAAGACATGTAAACAAGTCTCAAAACCAGACATCCAGATCACCTAAAGCAACCCCAAAGGGAAATGAGATGAAACAATCTGATATTCAGCCACCTGACTCCCAGAACTAGCAATGAAAGAGGATCTGGAAAAAATGAAATCAGAAATAATTTCTCAGATAAAAACAGAGATTGTGTCCATTGTGCAAGTCATGATTAATAATGCTAGAGCAGACACAGATAAAAAATAGAGAGGCTGAGGAACATGATGGAATCAAGATGGAACAAAGGCGAAAATGTGAAAAAACCCAATATTAATAGCATAGGGATAAAAAAACAATATCACTAGCATAGGAAACAAATGGAATCAATAAAACATATGCAAACAGATATCCAGGAAATTAAAAACAAATTGAAAGTTTACACAGCAGAATGAGCCAATGTGAGGAGAGAATATCAAATATAGAAGACAGGATTGCAATTACTGACCAGAAAAAGAATAATTTCTTAAAATATTAAGGGACCACAAGAAAGCAATGAAGCAGCTGATAGATGATGCAAAGAAGAATAATATAAGACTGAATGGACTTAATGAAGAAACAGAGAGAGTGCAAATGACATTGTTTAAAAAACTGCAGAAGTTCTGGCTGAAAACATCCCAAGCAGGGGAAAACAATTTCACATACAAAAAAGTGAGGCATATAGGACTCCAACTAGCCACAATCAATAAAAAAATCTACACATACACATACAATAAGTAAGATTCTAGAAAGCCAACAGAAGAACAAAATTCTACAAGCAGTGAGAGAAAAGAAGCAAATCACATACAAAGGAAAGCCCATCGATATTACAGAAGACTTCTCAACACAAACCCTCAAGGCAAGAAGAACCTGGAGAGACATATTTCAAGCCCTAAAGGAAAACAACATCCAACCTACATTTATGTAACCTGCAAAACTGTCTTTCAAAATTGATGAAGAAATAAGATACTTTCATGAAAAAGAGCACCTGAGGAACTTCATGAATACCAAACCAGCACTCTAAAAAATTTTAGACAATATCCTAGGAAAAGACAATGAGGATCCCAACCCAAGTAAACCCAGCAGAATAAATCCATCAGGCATGACAAGGAATTAAACACAAAGGGGGAAATCCAACAAAAAGAAAAAAGACATGACAAGGATAAGTCAATATATACCAGTTATAACCATTGATGTGAATGGTCTCAGAGAAAATTAGAGAAATCAAACAATTTCTACAATTAAATGACAATTCCAATACAAAATATCAGAATCTACGGGACACAATGAAAGCAGTCTTATGACGGAAATTCATAACAGTGAATACTCATATTAGGAAAACAGAGAAAGCTCAAATAAACAACCTGATGCTGAACATCAAGCTTCTAGAAAAAGAAGAGCAGGACAACCCCAAAGCTCATACAAGGGAGGAAATTATAAAGATCAGAACAGAAATCAATGCAATGGAGACTAAGAGAATGATACAAAAAGACAATGAAGGCAAGAGTTGGTTCTTCAAAAGAATAAACAAAATTGAAAAACCCTTAACCAGCCTTATTCAAAAAAAAAAAAAGGAAAGAAAAGACTCAAATCTATGCAATTAGGAATGATAAGGGTGAAATTACAATGGACCTAGCAGAAATTGAGAGGATCATTAACACCTAATTTGGAAACCTATATGCCTATAATGTGCAAAACACAGAAGAAATAGACAGATTACTAGATACATATGAATTAGCAAAGCTGAATGAAGAAGACCTAAAAATTCTAAACCCAATATCAATCAACAAAACTGAAAATATAATTGAAAAAATTAACAACTAAGAAAAGCCTGGGTCCTGATGGCTACAATGCAGAATTCTACAAGATATTTACAGAGACCTATTGCTAATACTGTTTAAACACTTCATTGAAATTGAAAGGGAAGCAATACTCCCAAATTCATTCTTGGAAGCAAGCATCACCTTGATCCCAAAGCAGAGAAAGACCCAACGAAAAACCAGAACTATAGGCCAACCTCATTAATGAACATAGATCCAAAAATTCTCAATAAGATACTGGCAAATAGAATGCAGAAGATCATCAAGAAGATCAAACACCTTGACCACGTGGGATTCATTCCAGGAATGCAAGGATGGTTCAACATATGCATATCAATAAATGTAATACACTATATTAATAGAGCCAAGGACAAAAACTATGCAATCATCTCAATAGATGCAGAAAAAGTGTTCAAGAAAATCCAACACACAGTCATGATAAAAATCCTGCAGAAAATTGAAATCCACTGTCTTTATCTAAACCTGATAAAAACCGTCTATGAAAAACCAACAGCCAATATCTAAATAGCCAATATACTAAATGGTCAAAAACTGAAATCCTTCACACTAAAATCAGGAAAAAGACAAGAATGTCTGCTATCACCACTCCTGTTCAATATAGTCTTAGAAACTTTAGCCACAGCAATTAGACAAGGGAAAGAAATAAAAGGAATAAAGATAGGAAATGAAGAAGTTAAATTGTCATTATTTGCAGACAACATAATACTCTATAAAAAAGACCCCAAGAACTTCACCAAAAGACTTCTAGACTTAGTAACCAAATTCAGTAGAATACCTGGATACAAGGTCAACACAAAAATCAATAGCTTTCCTGTACATGAACAACAGACTCACTGAAAGAAGAACTGAAAAAACACCTCCCTTCACAATAGCATTGAAAAAATAATAAAATACCTAAGAATCAAACTAACGAAAGAAATCAAAGACCTCTACTCTGAAAATTATAGCACTCTGAAAAAAGAAATTTAATAATATATCAGAAAATGGAAACACATCCCTTGCTCCTGGATAAGAAGAACCAATATAGTGAAAACACCCATACTTCCAAAACTGGCATATAGATTCAATGTAATCCCAATTGAAATTCCAATAGCATATTTTGCAGACCTTGAGAATACAATCCAAAAATTCATTTGGAACAAGAAGAGACCTAGAATAGCAAAAGCAATTCTAGGCAACAAAGACAAAGCAAGGAATATCAGAATCTCCAGCTTGAAACTGTACTACAAAGCTACTGTAATAAAAACACCATGATACTGACAGAGAAACAGACCCAAGGACCAGTGGAACAGATTAGAAGATGCAGAAACAACTCCAGACACACTCAGCCACCTCACCTTCGACCAAGGAACCAAACACCCTCGCTGGAGGAAAGAGACTCTTTAATAAATTGTGCTGGAAAAATTGGATTTCAACTTACCAAAGATTAAAACTAGACCTATATCTCTCACCATGCACTAAACTAAAATTGAAATGGATTAAAGATTTAATACTAAAATAGAAATACTAAATTTGCTAGAAAAGAGTTTAGGTAGAACTCTTGAAGACATTGACATGGGATAGGATTTCATGAACAAAACCTCAGGCACACGTGAACTAGCACAAAGAATCAACAAGTGGGATCTCTTCTTATTAAAAAGCTCCTGCACAGCAACAGAAACCAACAACAATGTGAAGAGACAATCCACAACATGGGAAAATTTTTTACCAGCTGTTCCTCAGACAAAGGTCTAATATCTAGAATATATAAAGAGCTCAAAAAAATCAGAACCCCCCCAAATATAAAGACCCAATTCAAAAATGGGAATCTGAAGACATTTCTCAGTCAAAGAAGTAGAAATAGCAAATAAACATATGAAAAAATGTTCGAAATCACTGGTCATTGGAGAGATGCAAATGAAAACAATGCTGAGATTCCACCTCACCCCAGAAAGAATGGCTTCTATCAAGAAATAAACCATTAACAACTGCCAGAGGGGCTGTGAGGAAAAAGGAACCTTTCTCCACTGTTGGTGGGAGTCTAGACTAAACTGGTGCAATCACTATGGAAATCAATATCCAGATACCTTAAAGAAGTAGGATAAAAGGTCCCCTTTGACCCAGCTATTCCACTACTGGGTATCTTCCCAAAAGAATTAAAAGAATCTTAACACTATGACATATGTGTACCAATGTACATAGTGGCACAGTTTGTAATAGCTAAAAATTGGAAACAGTCTACTTGCCCATCAACTGGATACTGGATAAAAATGTGTGGGGTTTTTTAATAAAATGGAGTACTGCTCAGCAATAAAGAATGAGAAATTAGAGGCATTTATAGCTAAATCGATGAACATTGAGGCCATACTCTTAAGTGATATAAACAGGACAGACATGTGTAAATACTAAATAGTTTCTCTGGTGTGAGAAACTGAAAGTGTAAACAAGGACTAAAAGATATAATAGATAATATGAAATAGGAAAGAACAGTCCAAAGGGGAAGGGGAAGTGGGAGGGATGGGGAAAGGAAAGAAGGGAATGGAATTAATATGAGAAAATGGAAAACTGAAAACAAAGTCTTGATAAATAGGGAGGGATGGAGGGGATAAAGGGAGGGCAGAGGAATGGGAAAAAATATTAACCAAGATATATTATGTAAAGGTGCAAATTTGCAATGATGAATGTCATTATATTGTATACCAAAAATGTACCAGTAAAATTAATATTAAAAAACACTCCCATTCTCCCAGTATAGAAGACAGATGACACTTACAGAGGGGTACAAAATCTCCAGGCTATCAACCAGATTGTCCTTCCCATACACCCCATAGTGCCAAACCTATACACATTTTTGTCCTCCATCCCTCCATCTACTACTTATTACTCTGTTTTAGACCTAAAAGATGACTTTTTCATTATCCCCTGCACCCTTTCTCATAGCCTCTCTTTCCCTTCACCTGGACAGATTCTGACACCCATCAGTCTCAACAGCTGACCTAGACTGTCTTGCTGCAAGGTTTCCAAGAGAGTCCCCCATGACTTTGGTCGGGGCTTGCCCATGATTTGCTCTTCCTTCACCCCTCCTCCTCTCATCTCATACAGCACATACATGATCTTCTCTTCTACAGCCCCTAATATGAGTCATCCCATAAAGACATCTTATCATTACAACATCTAGACTACAATGGGTACCACCTATCTCCCTCTAAGGCCCAAATCTATTCCCTTCTTGTCACTTATCTAGACGTTATTGTCCACCAATATAACCTAGCCCTACCTCCAGACCACATCCACTTGATCTCCCAGATCCCAACCCCCAAGGGTCAATATTTTGCCCTTTCTGGCATAACTCTAGCCTGGTTCTTTTCTGAATGCCAATAATATCAAGGCCTTCCTACCAAAAGTAGGTGGTTCCCAAGCCAGGAAATATTCTTTCTTCCCATTTCACAGGCCCATGCCATTCTTTCCCCCCTTTCCTGACAATTTTCATGCAAGATACAGACCCCTAACCCAACTGCTTTAGCTTCTCATTTGCTTTCCCTCCTAAAAGACCCTTCTTAAAATCACCACCACTTAATGCTCTGTCTACCACAAAACCACACCTTAGGGTTTTCTGAGACACCCTCCTTTTCCTATGCATCAAGCATGAAGCTTTTCTCCAACTCAAGGCTGACAAATTGACTTCACTCACATGCCACAGATACAAAAGCTAAGATATCTTGTCTGGTTTGATAACATTACTGGATGGTTAGAGGCCTTTCCCACAGCCTCAGAGAAGGCTCAGCCATTTTCAACTCCATCTTAGCCAATATTATCCCCTAGTTTGGACTTCCCACCTCCAATCAAAAAATGGCCCAGGTTTCATTATTCAAGTTATCCAGGAGGTGTCCAGGGTGCTTGATGTCCAATAGAACCTCCACATCCCCTAATAACCTCAATGATCCAGAAAGGTAGAGAAGCTCAACAGCCTCCACAAGGCCCACCTCACTAAACTCGCACTTCAACTTCATAAAGATTGGGTCTCCCAGCTCCCTGTTGCTCTCCTTCATATCCAAGCCACCCTCTGGGAACCTATGATATACAGTCCATTTGAGCTTTTACATGGCCACAACTTTCTGCTCAGCCCAAACCTCAACCCAGAGGCTAACCCCATCAGAGACTATCTCCCAGTTCTACAATAAGCCCCCCAAAAGATAAAACATTCTGCTACTCTTCTCCTGCCTTCTCCTGAAACAGCCTTATGAGGATAGTTGGGATAACAAATTGGTTTCAATTAAAGATTTAAATCCCCAGTCCCTACAGCCTAAGTGGGCAGGACTCTTTCTGGTCATCTACTGCACATTGACAGCTGTCCCTCCATAAGAATCTCCACACTGGGTCCATCACTCCAGGGTAAAGCTGTTTCCTGATGATAAGTCACCTGACCCCTCCTTGTAGAAACCACAAATAATCTCCCCTACTTCCCTCAGGCTACCCTAATTCCAGAAGGATAAGCCACTCCTTATCCTGATGCTTAACCCACTTCTTTCATTCAATCTGCTTTAGTTTTACTTGGTTTTACCTTCTGGCCTCAACTCTTGAGTCCTTCCTTATGTAGATAAAAGATCTCCTTTTTCAAGACACTCTGTGTGATTTCTCAGATCAAATTGTCTTCCTTCCTTCTCATTTTCCTCCTATTCCTCCTCCTGAGAGAGAGGACCCTAAACATCCTGTGTTTTGAGGTGAGACAAGCAGCTTGAAGCTCCGAAGCAGTCCTGGGCCCCGCACATGCCACGGTGAGGTCCCAGGGGCGACTTTCAACCCACCTAGATCCAACACTCTCCGAGCATGACCAGCCAGGTGAGGCAAGCAGCTTGAAGCTCCGTGGCTGTCCTGGGCCCTGCCCATGCCACAGTGAAGTCCGCTTAGCTGCAGGGGCACCTGCAAGGCCCAATCCACACCCCCCTGCACCTCTGGCCTTCTGGATTTTCTGATACCTGGTCCCACACTAAAGAGACACAGGAGATTATGAAGACCCTTGTCCTGAGCACCACAAGATAGAGCAGAAGTTAGTAACAAAAAGAGGATCTCTCAGGCTCCTCAATGAAAACTGAAGCTCAGTGGAAAAGGAAAGAGAATCTCTACAATAAAGGCACATCAGACCACTATCTTGGTCTGCTGTTGCCTTGCTGAGACTCATTGACTCACATATGCACACGGATTCCTACGTGGCCTACTGGGACAGCAGAGATATACCCTGAAGGAGGCCCATAATTTCTATTGCTATGTGCAAAAAAGAAAAAAAATTTTTCTCTTATTTTTAATTCTTAATTTTTACTTTTTTTCTACTCTTCAAAGTCTTACTTTTCTTTCTTTTTTTATTTTATCTTTTCTTTCTCTCTCTCTCACTCATTCTCTCACTATCCCACATTGCTCTTCATCTCCCCATTTGTTTTCTTCTGCACTGAATTTGGATTTCTCCCTTATTGTTATATTTTTCTCTTTTTCCTTCTCTTATCATTAGGTTTAAAGGAAAGTAAATTTGGTATCTAGCCTTCCTGTTGCCATTAGATGATTCTATTCACATCTTTATTCTTTCATGCTGCCTTTTTCTCTTGCCTTTAACAACTTCTTAGAGTTTCTGTCATCTCTCTGTGTCTTCTGGCCTCACCGCTAATCTTACCTGTTCTTTCTACCTGTCCCTCCCTCCCCAACTCCTTTTAACTCCCCACCCTGAAGGGAAAAGATGCTATATT
>NW_004624732.1:15701825-15712662 GCF_000247695.1 Heterocephalus glaber | reverse complement strand
ACTGTGACAAAAACAGCATGGTACTGGCAAAGAAACAGACCCAAGGATCAGTGGAATAGATTAGAAGAGGCAGAAACAACTCCAGACATACTCAGCTACCTCATCTTTGACAAAGAAGCAGACCATCCTCACTGGAGGAGAGATAGCCTCTTTAATAAATGGTGTTGGAAAAACTGGATTTCAACTAGCTGAAGATTAAAACTAGACCCCTATTTTTCATCATGCACTAAACTAAACTCAAAGTGGATTAAAGATCTAAATATTAAAACAGAAACACTAAACTTGCTGAAAGATAACAGGTAGAACTCTCAAAGACCTTGGCACAGGAAAAGACTTTATGAACAAATCCTCAGTAGCATGGGAACTAGCACAAATAACAACTGGGATCTCATCCTATTAAAAAGCTTCTGCACTGCAAGAGAAACCACCAACAGAACTAAGAGATAACCTACAATATGGGAAAACTATTTACCACCTATTCCTCACACAAAGGTCTACTATCTAGAATATATAAGGAACTCAAAAAAATCAGATCCCCCTAATTTAAAGACCCAATTCAAAAATTAGCATCTGAAATGCACAGACATTTCTCACACAAAGAAGTAAAAGCAGCAAAGAAACATATGAAATAATGTTCAGCATGACTGGTCATTCCAGAGATGAAAATGAAAACAAAGCTGACATTCCACCTCACCCCCAAAAAAATGGCTGCTATCAAGAAATCAACCAATAACAAATGCTGGTGGGGGTGTGGGGAAAAAGGAACCCTTCTTCATTGTTGGTGGGAGTGCAGACTGATGTAACCACTGTGGAAATCAATATGGAGATAACTCAAAAAACTAGGATTAGAGGTCCCATTTGACCCAACTATTCCTCTGCTGGGTATCTTCCCAAATTAATTAAAAGAATCATACTTCAGTGATATATGCACACCCATGTTTATAGTGGCACAGTTTGTAACAGCTAAAATTTGGAAAGAGACCACTTGCCCATCAATGAGACTGGATATAGAGGATGTGGGTTTTTTACAAAATGGATTACTACTCAGCCATAAAGAATGAGAAACTAGAGACATTTATAGCTAAATGGATGCACATTGTATAAATGCTAGTTTCTCTGGTGTGAACAACTAAAAATGTAAATAAGGATCAAATGTATAATTGATAATGTGAAATAGGAAGGAATGGTCTAGAGGGGTAGGGAAAGTGATAGGGGTAGGGGAAAGGAAAGAAGGGAGAAGAAAAAGTATGAGAAAAGGAAAAAGTGAAAACAAAGTCTTTGTAAATAGGGAAGGGTGGAGCGGGTGAAGGGAGAGCAGAGGAATGGGGAAAAACTAAGAACCATGATATATCATGTAAAAGTAAAAGATCCCAAAGATGAATGTAACTGTATTGTATACCTAAAATGTACCAATAAACTTAATGAGAAAAAGTGGATCATGAAATAAATTCAGGGAATTGTGCTAAATGAAAAAGAAACCCAATCACTTTCCCATGATTCCCTTTCTTCATTTTGTAAAAAACGAATCTTTAAAGCTTGAAAACTACCGATGGCTGCCAATCAATAGGGACAGTATGGGAGGAATGATGGCGTGGGGAGCAGGGAGGAAGGGAAGGGACCATGTAGTGGGGACCATTGGGGACAGTGTGGATAGTTCATGTCCTACTACACTGAAGTGAACATACATGTGTGCAGTGTGAATCTGAATACGTGACTAAATCTTATCAAATCAAATATCCCACACACAAAGATGAATAATAAAATGAAGGAATCTGAATAAGATATAAGTGGACTGTATCAGTGTCTATTTCCTGTTGATGATACTGCACCATAACTTTCAAGATGTTAGAACTGGGCAAACTCACTCAACCCCACAGTACTACTATGAGTTTCTCTTTTCCTTTATTGGGTTTTTTAATTTACTTTTTAACTAAACTTCTAATGTTGGAGTAATTTTAAATTTACAGAAAAGTTCAGATTGGAATACAGAGTTCCCACATACTTCACATTCAGTTTTCTCTATTATTAATGTCTTAGTATAGTACATTTTGCATAATAATGAGCCAATATCAGTGACTATTAATTAAAGGTCATGCTTTATTCATATCTTTTATTTCTCCTAATGATTGCTCATATGTCCTCAGGCCCATGGTGGTAGCTTTAACAGTCTCTCGGTCTTACCTTGTCTATGGTGACCCTTATAGTGTTTTGTACACTGTCCTTCAATTGCAATTTTTCTGATGTTTTCTTATGATTTAGGTGGGGTTATGGGTTTGGAGGGAAAAAGAGCACAGAAAAAAAGTCTGTGCTCTTCACATTATCCACACCCAAAGAATAGACTTAAAGGCAAGACGAGCAGCAAAAGCAAAGCTCTTTTCATACTCTTTCATGAATATGAGGTGCCAGCACAACAGAACAGATGACCCACAGACAGCAATATAAACCTTAATGTGGATTTCCCTCCCTCTTTTTTTACTGCCCAAGTACTTGGGATTTACAGTCTCGATTGGCACCTAAGCTCTTTACCTACTCCCTCTGTGTACAGTTTGTTGTTTTTTAAAAGCAAATGAATAACCTGTCTTTCCTCCAAAGTATGCTTTTGGCCCCTTTGTCAAAGATAAAATAGCTGAACATATCTGGGCATGTTTCTGTATGCTCCATCCTGTTCCATTTATCGACATATCTGTTTTTGTTCCAGTACCATGCTGTTTTTATCACTATTGCTTTGTAGTATAGCTTGAAGTCATGTATTTTAAGGCCTCCTGTTTTGTTCTTGTTGCACAAGATTGCTTTTATTATTCAGTGTTTCTTTTGGTTCCATATGAATGTTAGGATTTTTCTCTCTAGATCTGTAAAGTATGTTGCTGGTATTTTGATTGGGACTGCATTGAATCTGTTTAACAGTTTTGGGAGTATGACCATCTTGACAATATTGGTTCTGCCTATCCAGAATTGCAAATAGGTACTAATAAATAAATTTTTAAAAATTAAAATGGAAGCAAATGATTAAACTACAGAGGGTAACTTAATTGTTAGTGCCTTTCCAGAATTAGCATAGTGGACTCCATACTTATTTAACAATTTACCCTCCCCCGCTTTGTTTAGAGACCCTCTCTATTGTATTATGCCAGTCTGGTCCCCAGGCTAAATGACCTTATTCTGAAAATAGATCACATTCTTTGTTTCTTACAACACAAAATCACAGGTGGATACTACCAACATGACTTATTGCTGTGGATGTTGATTTTGGTCATTTCTCCACTGAAAGCTAGTCTTTTTCCCTTTTTCTACACTGTACTCTTTGGAAAGAAATCCTGACTCACAGTCCACCCTTACAGAGAAGAGCTTCACTCCCCCTCTTCGAAGGCAGAATAACTGTTAAATTATTTGGAATTCTCCTGCATGTAAGATCTGTCTAATTTCTCTCATGTATTTGTTCAATAATTTTTATTATAATGGGCACATGAATATATATTTTATACTTTGAGTATACTCCTTTATTTATTTTCTTTCTCACTATGCTCCAGCTGCATCTATTTGGGAGCTCCATCAGATGCTGGGTCTCTTTGACACATTCCCATCATTCTTGGGGTGATTTAATGATTGTTTTCATTAAGCTCCTGTCTAAAAGAAGTCACTCTTTCCCAACATTAGGTAACAAGAACATATGTTTCTTTCCAAGAGTTTCCAGAGTTTTCAGCAATGAATCATCTAACAGCAAGTATAGGCAAAGAGCAACATCATTTTTTTAATGGTATTAAAAGTTAGTTACCTGAATAAATCCCTCTTCTAAGTCAGGCTGGAAATTCCAACCACTCTCATTCTATGCACAGGATTGCCTGTATTCTATGCACAACTTAGCATGTTTGTCCCTGAAGGGGTTTTGCTGGACCCTCTATTAAGGCAAATTTCTGGGGCAGGGTCTTGAAGGATGAACTATGCTAACTAGTTCAGAGAGACCATTATAAACCACTGAATTTCTGGAAACTCAGTTCACCTCGCTGCCTAGGCCTAGGGGAAAAAGTAACTACAAAGCAAATTGGCAAGCTTTTCTGCTGTCCTAGCAATACCACAAATGCTTTTCCAGAACAGAAACACTGATTTAGGTGGAATTAGGGGCTTTTTCCTGACCTGAGAGGTTGGGGAAAAGGTGAGCAGGAACAGGATTGTCTTGAGGTTGTAGACTAGAGTCTTCCTTTGAAACTGCTTTGGGGCAAAGAGGCAAATTCCCAGTCTTCTGACAATTTTGAAACTTCTCTTTCACTCAGTTCATCATTCAGCACAATTCTCTTGTCACCCTCCCTATGCCAGGATGGGGCTGTGGTGAGGACACAGGAGAGTGCAGAGACCCCAGCCCTGCTGTGGGGGTCAGCCACAAAGCTCCTCCACTGGAGGCAGCCTCCAGCCATTTGGCAGTTGCTCAAAAAATGACAAATGGGACCGGGGATTTAGTTCAGTGGTGCCACACCTGCCTCACAAGCACATGGTCCTCAGTTCAATCCCCATTATCCCCCCCAAAAATTACAAATGGAACTGCCAAGAGATCCAACAATTCCATATCTGAGTACGTACTCAAAAGGAAAAGCAGGGTCTCCAAAATATATTTGCACACCCAGGTTCATAGTAGCATTACTGGCAAGAGCCAAAATATAAGCACTCCAGTGTCCATTGACAGCTGAAAGAACATGGACAAGGTGGCACATAAAAGTAATATACTATTATTCTGAAGGGAGGAAATGCTGGCCACACTCCAACATGGATGAATCTTAAGTACACTGTGCTAAGTGAAGTCAGCCAGCCCCAGAAGGACAAATTTACTGCTTGAGTTCCACTCATGTAAGGTACTACGGTAATCAATTCACAGAAACAAAAGGAAGAATGACATTTTCCGTGGGCTGGGCAAGGGAGTATAAAGACATCCATAACATTAAATGTTATGAATTTACCTTTTTAACTAAATGGGTAGAGTTTGTTTTGCAAGATAAAAAGAGTTATGGAGATAGATGGTGGTGATTGTTTTACAGTAACATGTATGAAGTTAACATCACAGAACTATATACTTAAAATAGTTGTGTGGTAAGTGCTTTATTGTATGTATTCTCCTACAATAAAAAATAAATGAATAAACAGGTGAGTGAGTGGATGGATGAGTATATGTAGACATGACTGAATAAACACAAAATAAGTCACACAACAGGGGAGAAAGACAGCTGTCTCCAGATTGCTATACCCTGTGACAGAGTAAGAACAGAAGATATGGAAGCCCCAGATCTGGCCTAGGAGGGCTGAAGCTTTCAAATGGAAAAAAGGATAAGAATCAGCCATCCAACATGAGTTCTGCTCAGAGCAATTCCACCAAACCAGGCCAAAATCCGCAGTGAAGTACAGATTCACCATGTTATAAATGACTGCTGCAGGAGCTATGATCATAACCAGAGAGCTCAGGAACCCCTCTCCCCCAGTGAATGCACAAATGTAGGGCCAAAGACCACCTACTCTTCATACACACCCTTACCTCCAAGCAGACACTTTGGACACAATAACACAGTATCTCACAGAGATTAATGCAATAAAAATGGTATAACTGAAAATTCTTTGAAAAATCTCACACACTTTTATACATGTAAGGATCATATATAGTCATTTAACTAATAATCTAGTTCTCCTGTGGTTGGTTGTTCTCCTCCCTGATGTTATTTCCCATTAGTTTGTAAGGTGGGGATAAAGAAATGAAATAAAATGTATATAAATTCTGGAACTAGAAGCACACACATGGCAGCCACACCAGACCAGAGGGTGCTTTGAAAAATGAACAGTGTGCATTAATAATCAGCCCTGATTCCTAGGGAGTAACTTATCTTTCCCTTTTCTTAGGGAAAGATAAGTGCTCCAGTGCAGTATGCACTAAACTCTCCTAAAATGAGATAATTCATGTAAAGTACTTAGAACAGTGCTTGGCACAAAGTAAGTGCCCAATAAATGTTAGCTATTGTTGTTATAAATATTAAAGTCATTTTTATACACAGGAGGAATCCTGTATCTCCTTAGGTGACACTGTACATTCATTTGGAGAACAGTAAATAACATCTTTTCTGTTGTTTATGTTTGCTATCTTTTTCTCTTTTGGGTTCTCTGTGTGTTTTGGAGTCAGGTGCATGTGGATTCTGATCCTGGCTCTTCCACACACATGCTCTGTGGCCTTGGGGGAGTCACTTAACTCCAGTAATCCTGTTTTCTCTTGGCACAAAGGGATCTCCATCTTACCCAAGATTGACTTCTTTCCCACCCTCCGTCTACCCTCCAGCTTCTCTTTTGTGATGTTTAATTCAGTGTAACACATTTGGAGGTGACACTAAACCCCCTCACTCTAAACCATCTACTGGAATGATTAGGGAACTGGAGAGTGAGGTGGATTCTCTGCTTTCCTGTCATGCTGGGAAGGATCTGTTTGACCCTGGAGTCTAGTGTTGGATGCTGGAGGCTGGTTAGGCTAGCAGGTCTGCAAGCTGCATGCCCAACACAGAGGTGGGTGGAGACCCAGAAAGGCAGCCTGCAGCTGTCACACTCTGACAACTTGCTGCTACTATCCTAACCTGGTAAGGACCACAAGCCACCATGAGAGATGCCTCCTATCAAATGCAGTCATTTTCTTCCTTTGATGATTTTTATGGCTCATGTCTAGATTGTCCCCCAAAGCTTCAGGCAGGCATAGGTGGGCTTTTGCAGAAGTGACTGAATCTACAGTGTGTGATGCTGGGATTAAAGGTGTGTGATTACTAAATCAGTCCACTGATTTGTGTGGCTCTGCCCTAATGCTGGTAGCCTGCATATAATATAAGGGACAAAAGGAAGCTTGTTTTCTCCCTTGTTGCTCTGCCACTCTGCCTTGGTGCTAGCTGATTATGGGCTGAAACCTCTACAAACTGTGAGCTAAATAAACCTTTCCCTTGAACTTTGGGTATTGGGTATTTTGTCATAACAATAAGAAAAGTAAGTAAGACACTGATCATGTTATTATGTTATTATGTTATTATCAGTAGTTATTATGGCCTGTGGGTAGCTGTGGTGATGAAGTGTACACTTAGATGCTGAATGAAATGGGAATATAGAAAGTGACATCATGTGAGAAGTATATTTGACACACAGAGTGACAAAATCTTGTCTTTCTAAGCTGGGCTTTGGGTATCACATCAGTCATACCTATTGAGTATCATGAACTCAGTAATGCCTGTGACAAACCTTCAGGTTCATAGCCATGCCTTCTGAGATGGCTTCTAAGGTACAGAAAGGTGACATTATGTATGAGGATGCTTGAGCAGCACATGGAGGGACTATACAGCCAAGCAGAAGAGATCAAAGACTCTCAATTCCAGAGATGATATCTGGGCTGAGTCCAGAAGAAAGAGTGACTGAGAATTCTCCAGATGAACCAAAGTGGGCACTACATTCTAGCAAGTCTATCCTAGGAAGACTGCTGAGCCTATGTAAAGGCACTGTCCAAGGAAAAGCTCAGGTGAACTCTGATCTGCAAGCATCCCTTAGTTACAGACATTGCTGTGCCTCATGGGCTGGACTTGGAAGGCCTCACGGGCTACACTCAGGGATCTGGATTTCTTCTTGGACATTAAGGAGTCAATAAAAATTTTAAATACAAGTAACAATAATCAGTTTGCTTTGGGAAAATAAAATTATTTTAGATGCCCCAGCTGGAGGCAAAAGAAAAGTCTAACTCATGAGTTTAATTATAAATAAAATGTTTTGTCTCACCTAACAAGAACTCCACAGTTCAAAAATATAATCCAAAGCCCAGATTGTTTTTATCCTTATTCCCTACATACAGGATTGTTCTCAGAAGAGAATTCCTTGAACCTCGAGGTGGCTGCACTCATTCCAGCCTCTGAACACTTTTATCCAGTGTCCAGTACAGTTTCTTTCTCAGTTCTCTTTGTAAGGAGCAGAAACCTTTTTCAGACAACCCCTCCCTCATAGACTTTCCTTTCCCTTTGTGTCTTCTGGAACATCCCACTCTCACATCTAAATGAATCACTCCAAAGAGCTTAGGGTTGTCATGGCCGATTTATACTCATCCAGGAGCACATCTCAAAACTAGGTATTCCATGGCATCATAGAAGATGAATACCTAAAAAGTGGGTTTATGTCCAAAGGAGGTGGGAGAAAGATGGGGTGCCTGTCAAGAGGACAACCAATGGGGTCTGCACAACTGCTGGGTGCAGATAAAGACCCTTTTCAAGGGTCAGAGTGATGAGACCTCATTTATCAGCAGCAAAGTAAAGAGAAGAAGGCAACTGAGGAAGCCTCTAAGGCTGTAATCAAAGCAAGTTGGTGGGAGAATTACAAAGAGACCCTATAAGCAGCAGTTTCCTCTGCTGGTCTTGGCTCCTCCACTCCTATATATTTCTAGAAAACTGATGAATCTGGCCAGAAGCTGCTTCAGCTCAAAATCTCTACCAGTGTGGGCCTGAAAGCTGCTCTGACAGATAAAAGGCCTCAATCTGCATGGTACTAAATGGCTGTTTGTTTGATTTTTGCAATTTGACAATGAGTCTCTTGACTGAATCACTGTTAAATGACTTCCAGAACAGAGTCTGTTTAGCTTCAAAAGCTGAATGCATCCATAATGACTGGATGCCACATGAATGGAGGCAAGCACAGTTTGTAAACACTATAAAGACAGGGTTTTCATTGCATGCTGTCTACATTAATGAATAAAATTTTACTAATGTGGAAAACCACTAACTTTTTTTATTTTGTTTTGTTTTGGTATCAGGGATTGAACTCAGGACCTTGCACTTGCAAGGCAGGCCCTGTACCACTGAGCTAAATCCCTGGCCCAAGCATTAACAATTAAAATGCAAATAGGGTAACATAAGTCAGACCCCATATTTGGGATACCCAGTTCCCATTCAAACCTAGATAGAACCTTTCTAGTAAAAATACATTTTCTATGGATATTTAAATTTTATTTAGCTTAAAGCACAAATATAGCTGACTTCCTCCTTTTATCCTGATTAGTGGTATTAAGAAGTATAGGCTTTCTCTATGAGAGCTGAAAGAATCATAAATATAGAATAAGCTTTCCAGGGTAGTGGAGAGGTCAGACTTCTCCTCAGCACTGAGGAAACCTGGTGTTAGGGTGGTGTATGAGCTCCATGGCAATAAGGGTCAGCTGCAGCTCCCGAAGCCCAGTGGGGTCCAGGTGTCTGGGATAATATGGTGACCATCAATGTTAAAGTCAGTGCACACAAAAGTTAAAACAGCAGAAGCTAAGACATTTCTAGTGCAATTCCTTTCACTTTTGTCTTCTCTGCAACAAAGACAGAAACACCTGATGATAGCAGGAACATTTTATTTCAAAAATATTGTTCACCTTCTGGGTTCAAGTGAGAGCAACATGACCTGCTCCTCTCTCAGCCTTGGATGGGTCCTCCTGTGTCAGCAAACAGTAATCCCAATGATCGGTGCACCTTAGCAGAAAATTTCAAGCCTGATCCATGAACAAAGTCAAGCCACACTGATAAGAAAGTGAATGCAGGACACCAAGGAGCAGAACCCCACCACCACCAAGAGGCTAACCCATTCAGGCCAAGGTATCACTGCCACAAGCACCGAGGAGGTGAGCACTGCAGATGCCAGCAACAGCCATCCAAACACCCCCTCAGCACCCCCCCACACTGAAATGAGAACACATGCAAACAAGTCTCAAAACCAGACTTCCAGATCACCTAAACCAATGCCAAAGGGAGACAAGATGGAACAATCTGATACTCAACAACCTGTAATCCCTGAACTGCCAAGAAAGAGGATCAGGGAAAACTGAAATCAGAAATAATTTCTCAGATAACAGCAGAGATTGTGCCCATTGTGCAAGACAAGACTAATAAATCTAGAGTGGACACAGGTAAAAAAATAGATGAGCTGGGGAACATGATGGAATCCCAACACAGGAAAAAAATGGAATCCATAAAACAGATGTAAACACATTTTCAGGAGATTGAAAACTCTATTGAAAGTTACACAGCAGATTGAGCCACTGTGAGGACATAATTTCACATATAGAAGATAAGATTGCAATTAGTGACCAAAGAAAAATTTATTTAAAATAGTAAGGGACCATGAGAAATCAGTCCAGCAGCTGCTATATGACAAAAGAAGAATAATATCAAACTGATAGGACTCGAGAAGAAACACGAGAGAGTGCAGATGACATAGAAAAACTGTTCAAAGAAGTGATGGCAGAAAACTTCCCAAGCAGAGGAAAAGAACTTGACATACAGATAAATGAGGCATATAGGACTACAAATAGCCTTGATCAAAAAAAAAAATCTACACATAGGCATATAATAGTTAAGATTCCACAAGCCCAGCAGAAGAAAAAAATTCTACAAGCAGTTAGAGAAAAGAAACAAATCACATACAAAGGAAAGCCCATCAGAATCACAGCAGACTTCTCAACACAAACCATCAAGGCAAGAAGAGATTGGAGTGACATATTCAAAGCCCTAAAAGAAAACAGCATCCAACACAGATTGATGTACCCTGCAAAACTATCTTTGAAACTCAATGGAGAACTAAGATACTTTCATGACAAAGAGCACCTTAGGAACCTCATGAATACCACACCAGCACTCCAAAAACTTTTAGACAATATCCTAGGAAAAGACAACAAGGAGCACAACCCCAGGAAGCCCAGCAGAATGAATCAGTCAGACATGACAAGGAATTTAACACAAAAGGGAAGAATGCAATGAAAAGAAAAAGTCAAGACAATGATAACTCAATACATATCAGTTATACCCATCAATGTTAATGGTCTCAA
>NW_004624732.1:15645168-15661989 GCF_000247695.1 Heterocephalus glaber | reverse complement strand
TGTGGCCGTACTCTTAAGTGAAATAAATAGGACACACATGTGTAAATACTGAATAGTTTCTCTAGTGTGAGAAATTGAAAGTGTAAATAAGGATGAAAATGATTAAAAAGAATAATTGATAATTTGAAATAGGAAAAGGTCCAAGGGTTTGGGGATGGCAGGAGGGGAAGGGAAAAGGGAAGGAGAGAAAAGAAAAATTATGAGAAAGAAAAAAATGGAATCAAAGTCTGTGTAAATAGGGAAGGATGGAGGGGGTGAAGGTGGCACAGGTAATGGGAGAAAAAATAAGAACTAAGATACATCATGTTCTGGTTCAAACACACAATGATAAATGTAAATGTATTTTATACCTAAAATATATATATGTATGTTCATTGCTCAGAACTGCCCCTGGCCATGACTTAGAAGAAGTTAATTTCCTGGGATTTATGATGCTGTATAAAAGATATAGTTACACATCATAGCTTAAGAGGTTAATTTTATTTCAGGATGACACTTTAATGGCTGGGAGCTAAAAGTAAGGGGCTTCCTGCTCAAAACTGCATACAGAGGTTTCCTGCTGTCCAGCTTTGCTGAGCTGGGAGTGATCATTGCCTCAAGAGAAGAGATCCCCCCATGTTGAATTCTCAACCAAATTCTGCAACTGAAAGATTTTCATGTCTCATTGATTATGTTAACCGACACATAATCTCCAAATCTAAAGAGCCAGTTTCAGTGTAACAGTTTCATTTGTAGTTTCTGAAGCTAAGTGGGGTAGTAGGAAATTCACTTGAACTTTCTGAGCTTGAGTTTCTCCCTCTTTAATATGGGAATAGTCATACCCTGTCAGGCTTCATCCCTATAGTGCAAAATTGCCCACAAATGTTTCTTAGATGAAACTAAGAAAGTTGAATTCATGAAGTAAATACAATGTACAGTGGACAGGGATGGTTTGTCCTTCAAGATGGCTCCCATGGCCCCTGCCTGTTGATGATAAGGCCCTTGCATTCATGCCTTTCACTATCATGACCTGGAATTGCATGCCCTTTATAGACAGTCATGTCTTTGATACTCATGCTCTGGATCTAATGACTTACTTTAACCAAATAGAATAAGATAGTACACTAGTTTCCTGGGAAAGCTGTTACAAATGCCACATCTTGAATGGTTTAACAGCTTAGCAATGTGATCAGTAGCAGGGTACAGCCATTCTCAAGTGAGCCATTCCTATAACATATGAGCATGGTGCCACACCCAAGACGTGGAACAGAGGCACTTACAGTGGCCACTCTACTAATGTCAAATTATTTTGAGAGCCCCTGACAGTGGGTCAGCAGTTTCCAAAGTCTCATTTTATGAAAGTATAGCACTAAGCCTGTGAGTGAGGGATAGGAGTTTACAAGCTGGGCTATTCCTTTAATGGGGGAGGGGACAAAATATTAGATGAGGAATCTGGGAAACAGTTCTCCAGGGGTCTCCTTTCCTTTTGTATGAACATGATATTAAGCCCATAAGCTGGGGTCTATGGTGGGGGTAAGCCTATAGGTATTTCTTGATTGCAAACATGGTGAGGGGCCTGTGCACATGGGCTACAATTTCATAATCAGGCAATTCTGTATGAACACCAAACCCACACACCTGGAAGTAGTTCCTGTGGTGGGCATTTTCATCTCAAGCAAGCAGGGCATTGACTCTTGCATGGAATAGTGGCCACATTGGGTCACTCTTACTATGCATGAAAATGGGATGGGACTCATGAACATGGGACACAAGTTCTCCAGAAGGACCATTCTCATTACTGGTGAGTATGGATTTCCATGGGATGGCATTCTCCTCTATGCTAAAAAAAAAAAACAGAGCCTCCAATTTGACAAGTGATTTGGAATTGTGTGTGTGTGTGTGTGTGTGTGTGTGTGTGTGTGTGTTTACTATATTTTCAGGCATGGTTGTTCTGATGTCCTTGGGGCTAGGCAGTGGCTGGGCCAGGTTGCCAGGTCTAGTACAATAGAGGTTCTATGTTTGTCTTCTCCCTTTGGGATGTGGAGTTACTAGCAGTTACAACCTGGACTGAGACATGCTTATTAGCAGTGACTGGTTTGCAACTCAGCACTAGAGGAGCCAATGGTCTTGATGCTAACTGTAGGCCTGTGAAGAGGACATTAATAGTTTTGTTTATTCTCTATTTTTCCCTTCTCTATTTTCTTTTTCCTTCCTATGAGTTACTTGAATTATTTTTAAGACTCTCATTTTTGTTGATCTATAATGTAAAATTTTACAGACTTTTTTTAGAGTACTTTTAGATTCAGAGCAAAACTGTGCAGAAAGTCAAAGCTCTCAAATATCTCCTGACCCCATGTACACAGCCTTCCCCACAGTCAATACCCTAGCCAGAAGGGTGCATCTGCTACCATCCCTGAGTCCACATGGACACATTACTACCCAAAGTCAATAGTTTACATTAGAATCCATTCTTGATGGTGTGCTAGGCATATTTCACAACGATTATTCCTCTCCCATTGCCAGGAGCACAAGGAGATTTTTTTTCTGATCTTCACTGTGAGAACCTGGTAGGGTCTCTGGAAGTAAAACTCACAAGATCCCTATGACTGCATCTCCCTGTTTTATTTAGCTCTCAGTCTTGTTCACTCGAAGACTCCAGTAATTTCTCAATTCCAGTTCAGATTTTCCTACCTCAACAGCAGTTCCCACAGGACTTCTGCCCAAGGGTCCTTGCTCTGGTAAGTTGTGATTCTCTATATTTACTTGTCTATCTCTCCAGATTTTATAGCACCATTTTCCCTGTGATCTCAATTCTCTGAAGAATCTAAGAAGAGATGCTGACTCTCCATTTGGTCAGCTTTTTACTTGTTATCAAGACAGAGTGATGACTTCTGAGCTCCTTACATGCTGACTAGAAACCAGAGATCTGTTCTAGTGTTTTAGGGTAAATCTCTTTGTATAGTTTTCTTAAAGGATGCTCAATGGGTATATATTATATTACATTGTATTATATTATATTATATTTATTACATTCTGAAGCCTACTTATGTCATCATTTTGCCAAGTACAGCAAAGTATGAAAATACCTTTTTGTCCCTTCATCCTCCTCTATTTATAATTGCTTTAAATATTTTCTCTATGTATACTGAGAACATTGTTAGACTACACTATAATTTTAGCTGTAAACAGACATAATTTAGAAAACTCAAGAAAAGCAAGGAAATCTATTTTATTTACCCATATTCTACCCAAGATTCTTTCTTCTATTATCTCCTTTTTTCTGAAGTAGTGCCTTTAGGCAATCTTTATGACTAAGTCTATTAGTGGCAAGTTATTTTGGCTTCCTTTTGCTTGAGAATGCATTATTTCCTCTTCATTCCTAGTTTCACTGATTTGAATTCACACTTGACAGTTCTTTGCTTCCAACATTGTGAGAGGTCCTGCCACTACTTTCTGTCTTTCATGATAACAGAGAGATGTCCTTGGACATCTGAATTGCTGTTCCAGAGATATTGCTTTGTTTCTCTCTGGCTGCTGCCAAATTTAGTTCTCCTCTTTAGTTTTGAAAGTTTAATTATGATGTTTTTGGATATGGATTTCCTTGGATTTATCAAGTCTTTCTTTTTTCTTCTTTCCTCTTTAAGAAATTCCATTTCTTAAACATAGAGACTAATGGGGATGCCAAATTTGGGAGACTTTTAGCCATTGTTTCCTTTAATATTTTTTCAGCTTTACCATATCTTTCTGTTTCTGGGACTCCCACGACACAAATAGTAGATATTTTGTTTTAGTGCTTTAGATCCCTGAAACCCTATTAATTTTTCTGGTATATCTTTTTGCTGTTCATATTAGGTTAATTTCTATTGTTATATCTTTAAGTTCACTGAACCTTTCCTCTGGTGTCTTAATTCTTTTGTTGAAGGCTCAACAGGGGCATTTTTATTAATTTACTATTATATTTTTAGTTCTAAATTTCTATTTATTTCTTTCTTGTATCTCCTATTTCTTTGATAAGATTGTTTTACTGAGGCTGTTTACATTTGAATTTGTTTGTGATTTATTAGTGGAAGCATTTATATTACAGCTGCATTACAATATTTCCCATATACCTAACATCTTTGTCATCTCAGGATAGATGTCTGCTGATTATCCTTTTTCACTTATGTGAGAACTTGCTCATTCTTGTTAAGACAAGTAGTTTTTTTATTAAAACATGGGCATTTTATTATTTTTAAACTTCATGTTTCAGCAATCTTCCAACTTTGCTCTGGGGCAGCATTCCATTAGTGCCATGTGGGGTAGAGAAAGTCCAGGTTCTCCATTTGGACTTCACTAATGCCAGGAAGCAAAGTGTTCTCTGTTACTCTGGTAAAGGTAGAAGTTTGGGGTTGGCCCTGCCACTGCACAATCTTTGAAGGTGAGAGGCACCTCATACTGCTCCCATGGAGCCACCACTCATATCACAAGGGAGGAGTTAGCTGGTAACAGCTCAGGGATGGTGAAAACCTTTCTTCATAGCCTCCTCAGAATCCCATCAGTCTGTGCAGGGGAACCCACTACAACCTGATAGAGGTGAAAGGACAAGGGCCCAACTCTCACACCATCCCTGGGAATATAGAGTCATCTCCAGCATCCTGAACAGGACAGGAGTCTAGGCTTCCCTCTTGGCCTTTACTTACAGGGGGGTGGGAGGCCTTTCCAAAGCATTGACAATAGTAGATTAGTTAGTATATAAAAGTTTTCTGTCTTGTTAGGCTGTCTTGTTAGGCTGTTCTTTCAGTGGTAATAGTGGCATTTTGGAGGTGATTTTTGCCTGTGATAATTGCCATTACTTAGTTCCCAGATGCTTGAGGTCCAATTCATGGATATGTGAAGCAAAAAAATTTTAAGGAAGCCACTGCCACATTGTTCTTTGGGTTCTAGCTCTTTTTTTGGTCTGTCTTCTCTCCACCAGGGCCTGCTTCTATTTCTTTATATACAATCCAAAGGGGTGGTGTTTCTTCACTTAGCAGGATGAAAGAAATATATACATCATATTCGAGGAAACAGAAATCCCTCCAAAGAGTTTTTATTAAAAAACTACAGTTTTTTTAAATACAAAGTTTTATACTCTGTATAAAAATATTTAGATGGTTTCAACACCTTCAACAAAATAATAATGTGTCCATTAAATCTGTATCTCTTTTTCTCATCAAGTAAAGAAAATTGGAAAAATAAGAAGAGGTTATGGATGAACATCATGTCCACAATAAAGCCATGATCCAGATTTTGTTTTTACTGTCCTTGCAGCCTTCACAAAATATGTGATAATTCTCATTAGATCTTGCTTTTGATCTCATTGTATTTATAAATTAAAAACAACATCATCCTTTAAATTGGAAGAATATATCAACATTCCACCCTAAAAATTTCACTGAAATGAATGCATCATACTGCAGAATATGCTTTATCTTCAAGTGTTCCTGGAGTGCTTACCCAGAAAAGGTTTAAGCTGGGTTTTAAAGTACATCTTAATATATTTCAAAGCATTTAAATAATACAGAGCATATTTTCTTGCACAGTGCAATTACATTCAAAGTCAGTTACATGAAAATCAAGAAAAAGCTTCAGTATTGGGGAATTAAAAAGAACACCTTATATAATCAAGAAACAAAAAAGGAATCATAAGAGAAATTATAAAGCCTTTCAATCAAGATTTAATAATATGTAAAGAAAACAAATCTATATGTGAAATGCTGCTAAAACAGTGTTTTTGGAAAATTTTTAAAGCTGTAAATACTTATTTTTAAAAGAAAGAAAAATCTAAAAATAACTATATCTGTATGACTCCTTTTATATGAAACTATGAAAAAGGCAAAATTATAGCAATGGAAAGTAGACCAGTTGTTTCTAGTAACCCAAGAAGAGAAAGATGGATGGTTAGATAAAGGAAGGGAAATTATAAAAGCTAAGGAACTATTCTGTATGATACTGTACAGATGGATATATGAATTGTATATCAGTGAAATCCATAGAACTTTACTGCACAAAGAATGAAGCACAATAGATACAATAAAATATTAATTAGGAGTTCAAAGAGTCTCAAGATGAAATATAGACTACAACAAAGTAATCTCTTACACCATAAACATGGCATAGATGTTTGCTGTGGCTTCCAGTTTAGAAGATGCTTCTGGGTGGGCATGCTGCAGCTCCCAGCACAAAGGAGGCCTCTGGGTTGGTATGCCATGTCTCCCAGCCCAGAGGAGACTTCCAGGTAGGCATGCCACAGCTCCCAGCACAGAGGAGACCTCTGGGTCAGTGTGCCATGGCTACCAGCCCAGAGGACACTTCCAGGTAGGCATGCTGTGGTTCCCAGCACAGAGGAGGAGAGGCATGTGGGCACCAAGTACACCCCACCCCACCCCCACCTCCATCAAAAAGAGAAGACAGGTAAACAAGCCTCAAAACCAGAGTTCCAGATCACCTACCACAAGCACAAAGGGAAAGGAGATGGAACAATCTGATACTCAACAACCTGGACTCCCTGAACTAGCAAGGTAGACTATCTGGAAAAAATGGAAATCAGAAATAATTTCACACATAAAAGCAGAGGTTGTGCCCATATTGCAAGACATGATTAATAAATCGAGAGAGGACACAGATAAAAAAATAGAGGAGCTGAGGAACATGATGGAATCCCAATATAGGAAACAAATGGAATCCATAAAACAGATGCAAACAGATTTCCAGGAGATTAAAAACTCCACTGAAAGTCTACACAGCAGAATGAGCCAATGTGAGGACAGAATTTCAGATATAGAAGATATGATTGCAATTAGTGATCAGGAAAAGAAAAATTGCTTCAAAATTGCAAGGGACCACAAGAAATCCATCCAGCAGTGGCTAGAAGATGCAAAGAAGAATAACATAAGACTGATTGGAGTCAATGAAGAAACAGGAGAGAGCACAGACAATGTAAAAAAAAAAAGTGTTCACAGAAGTGATGGCAGAAAACTTCTCTAGCAGGGGAAAAGAACTTGACATACAGATAAGTGAGGCATATAGGATTTCAAATAGCCTTGATCAAAAAAACTACACAAAGGCATGTAATTGTAAAGATTCCAGAAACCCAACAGAAGAACAAAATTCTACAAGCAGTTAGAAAAAAGAAATCATAAATGTAGAAAAGCCCATCAGAATCACAGCAGACTTCTCAGTGGAAACCCGCAAGGCAAGAAGAGCTTGGAGTGACATATTTCAAACCCTAAAGGAAAACAGCCTCCAACCAAGATTGATGAACCCTGCAAAACTATCTTTCAAAATGGATGGTGAAATAAGATACTTTTATGTCAAAGAGCACCTTAGCAACTGCATGAATACCAAACCAGCACTCCAAAAATATTTTAGACAGTATCCTAGTGAAAGACAAGAGGATCACAACCCCAGGAATCCCAGTGGAAGGAATCCACTGGGCACGACAAGAAATTAAAATCTAAGGTGAACAATCCAAAAAAAAGAAAAAATCATGACAATGATAAGACAATATATATCAGTTATAACCATCAATGTTAATGGTCTCGATTAACCAATCAAAAGAAATAGACTGGAAGAATGAAGCAAGAAGCAACATCCAACAATAAGTTGCATACAAGAAACACACTTAATTCAAAAAGAAACCCATAGACTGAAAGTTAATGGGTGGAAAACAATACTCCATGTGATAGGAACCCGAAAAAAAGCAGTAGTAGTTATCCTCTTTGCAGACCAAGAAGATTTCAAAACAACACTGATTGAGAGACAAAGTAGGACACTACATCCTTGTAAAGGTAAAATTTCAATAGGAAGAGATGACAATCATAAATATCTATGCACCAAACACTAGTGTACCTAATTATATAAAACAAATACTAACAGACATGGAAAACCATATAAGCACTAATACAATAGTAGTGGTGGACCTCAATACACCATTGTTACAAATAGATAGATCAACTACACAAAAAACAAGAAATGAAATACTAGAACTCAATCAAACTCTTGAACAAATGAACTTAACAGATGTTTACAGACTTCCACTCCAGAAAATCAGAATACACATTCTTTGCAGCTCCACATGGGTCATTCTCCAAAATATACCACATAATCGCTCATAGAATATATTTAGGTAAGTGCAAAGGAATTAAAGTTACCCCCTGTATATTATCAGACCATATTACGATGAAACTGGAGATCAATAGCAAAAGAAACTGCAAAAATTTCATAAACACATGGAAATTGTACAACACACTTCTGAATAACCAGTGGGTCACAGAGGAAATTCAAGAAGAAATCAGAAATTTCCTTCAATTAAATGACATGACAATACAAAATATTGGAATCTATGGGACACAATGAAAGCAGTCTTATGAGGGAAATTCATTGCAGTGAATACTCATATTATGAAAACAGAGTGAACCAAATTAAACAACTTGATCCAGGACCTCAGCTTGTAGAAAAAGAAGAGCAGGACAAACCCAAAGCCCATAGAAAGGAGGAAATTATAAAGATCAGGGCAGAAATAAATGCAATGAAGACTAAGAAAACAATACAAAATAATCAAGGAAGTTAAGAGTTAGTTCTTCGAAAGAATAAAGAAAATTGACAACCCCTTAGCTAATCTTATCAGAAAAAGGAAAGAAAAGGCCCAAATACATACAATTAGGAATGAAAAGGATGAAATTACAATGGACCAGCAGAAATCCAGAGGATCATTAATACATATTTCGAGAACCTATATGCCAAAAAGACAGAAAACACAGAAGAATTGGACAGATTCCTAGACATGTATGAATTACAAAAATTGAACAAATAAGATCTAAAAATCCTAAACAAAAATCCTCAAAGAACTAGGACTGGAAGAACCATTTGATCCAGCTATTCCCCTACTGGGTATCTTCCCCAAAGAATTAAAAGAATCATACCACAGTGATATTTGTGCACCCATGTTCATAGCAGCATAGCTTGTAATAGCTAAAGCTTGGAAACAGCCTAAATGCCCATCAACTGGAGACTGGATAAAGAAAATATGGTTTTATAAAATGGAGTACTACTCTGCCATAAAAAATAAGAAATTAGAGACATTTATTGCTAAATGGATGCACATTGAGGTCATACTCTTAAGTGAAATAAATAGGACACACGTGTAAATAACCAATAGTTTCTCTAGCATGAGAAACTGAAAGTGTAAATATAAGGAGTAAAAGGTATAATAGATAATATGAAATAGGAAGAAAAGAGGCAAAGGGGAAGAGGAACTGGGAGGGGCAGGGGAAAAGAAAGAAGGGAATGGAATTAAGATGAGAAAATGAAAAAGCAAACAAAGTCTCTGTAAATAGGACAGGATGGATGGGTTGATGGGAGGGCAGGGGAAGGGGGAAAAAATGAGAACCAAGAGATTATGTAAACGTGCAAATTTCCAATGATAAGTATCATATTATACACCTAAAATGTACCAATAAATGATACATAAAGAAAAAACATAAGATCCCAGTTGTTAATTCTTTGTGCTAGTTCTCGTGTTACTGAGGATTTGTTCATAATGTCTTTTCCTATGCCAATGTCTTAGAGTGTTCTACCTAACTTAACCTCCGGCAAGTTTATTGTTTCTGTTTTAATATTTAGATCTTTAATCAACTTCAATTTTAGTTTAGAGCATGGTGAAAGATAGGGGTCTAGTTTTAATCTTGGCAAGTTGAAATCCAGTTTTTCCAACACTATTTTTTTTGGCTTAAATTCATTATTGGTACATTTTAGGTATACAATATGTCTACATTTATCACTGGGTACTTGTACCTGTACATGGTATTTCTTGGTTCTTATTTTTCCCCATTCCCTGTCCTCCTTTCACCCCCTCCACTCTTCCCTATTTACAAGCACTTTATTTGCATTTTTTCCTGTTCTCATAATTATTCCTTTCTTGCCTTAATCTTTCCTTTCTTGCCTTTCCCCTTCCCTTCCCACTTCCCCTAACACGTTGGACCATTTCTTCCTATTTCAAATTATCAATTATTCATTATAATCATTTTAATCCTTATTTACACATTCAGTTTCTCACACCAGAAAAACTATTCAGTATTTACACATGTTCCAACACCATTTATTAAAGAGGCTATCTTTCCTCCAGTGAGGATGGCTGGCTCCTTTGTCAAAGATGAGGTACCTGAGTATGTCTGGAGTTGTTTCTACATCTTCTAATCTATAATACTGGTCCTCAGGTCTGTTTCTTTGCCAGTATCATGCTGTTTTTATCACAGTGGCTTTGCAGTATAGTTTCAAGTTGCAGATTGTGATACCCCCTTCCATGTCTCTGTTGCCTAGAATTGCTTTTGCTATTCTGGGTCTCTTCTGGTTCCAAATGAAGTTTTGGACTGTTTTCTCTAGTTCTGTGAAATATGTTCTTGGGATGTCAATCAGAATTGCATTGAATCTGTATGCCAATTTTGGAACTATGGCCATAATCACTATAATGGTTTTTCCTAACCAGGAACAGTGGATGTCTATTTTCTTATAGCCTCTTCAATCTCTTTTTTTCAGAGTGCTGTTGTTCTCAATGTAAAGGTCTTTTGCTTCCTTTATTAGATTTATTCCTAGATATTTCATTTTTTTGGATGCTGTTGTGAAAGGAATTTTTTCCCTAATTTCTCTTTCAGTGAGTCTGTTATTTGCATACAAGAAGGCTATTGATTTTTGAGTGTTGACCTTGTATCCAGCTACTCTACTGAATCTGTCAATTAGGTCTAGAAGTCTTTTGGCTGAGGTTTTTGGGTCTTCTGTGTAGACCCTGTCATTAGCAAACAATGACAGCCTAACTTCTTCCTTTCCTATCTTTATTCCTTTCATTTCTTTCTCTTCTCTAATTGCTGAAGCTAATGTTTCCAAAACTATATTGAACATACTCTGGTTTCTCTTCAGATCATATAAATCTTTCACCTTTTACCAAAACTATATTGAACAGGAGTGGTAATAGTGGGCATCCTGGTCTTGTTCCCGATTTTAGCATGAAGGTTTTCAGTTTTTGACCATTAAGTATGATGTTGGCTATTGGTTTTTCATAGGTAGCCTTTACCTATGAGATAAAAACCATCTATTCCAATTTTCTGTAGGGGTTTTATCATAAATGGGTGTTGGATTTTGTTGAATGCCTTTTCTGCATCTATTGAGATGATCATATGTTTTTATGCTTGACTCTATTAATATAGTGTATTACATTTATTGATTTATGTATGCTGAACCATCCTTGCATCCCTGGGATAAATCCAACTTGATCAGTGTGCTTGACCCTCTGTGTTCTATTTGCCAGTATCTTTTTGAGGATTTTTGAATTTATGTTCATTAGTGAGATTGGTCTGTTGTTCTCTTTTTTGGCTGGGTCTTTCCCTGCTTTGGGAATCAAAGTAACACTTGCTTCCAGGAATTAATTTTGAAGCCTTGCTTCCCTTTCAATTTCCTTGATGAGTTTAAAGAGTAAGGCATTAGTTCTTCTTTAAATGTCTTGTAGAATTCAGCAGTGAAGCCATCAGGACCTGGGCTTTTCTTTGTTGGTAAATGTTTTATTACATTTTCAATTTCACTGATTCTAATTGGGGTGTTAAGAACTTTTATATCTTCTTCATTCAACTTTGATAATTCATATGTATGTAGAAATCTCCATTTCTTCTGTGTTTTCCCTTTTATTAGAGTACAGGTTCTTGAAGTAGGGATTGATGATCTTCTGGATTTCTGCTGGATCTGTTGTGACTTTACTTTTTCATTCCTAATTGCATAGATTTGAGTCTTTTCTTTCCTTTTTTTGATAAGGTTGGCTACGGGTTTATTGATTTTCTTTATTCTTTTGAAAAACCAACTCTTCAATTCATTGATTTTTTTTATCATTCTCTTAGTTTCCATTGCATTGATTTCTGCTCTGATCTTTATAATTTCCTTCCTTGTTTGAGCTTGGGGTTTGTCTTGCTTTTTTTTTTCTAGGAGCTTAAGATTCAGCATTACATAGTTTATCTGAGCTTGCTCTATTTTCCTAGTGTGGGAATTCACTGCTATGAATTTCTCTCATAGAACTGCTTTCATTGTGTCCCACAGATTCCTGTATGTTGTACTGGCATTATCATTTAATTGTAAAAAACTGACTAATATCTTCTTTAATTTCCTCTGTGACCCATTGGTTGTTCAGGACAGTGTTATTCAATTTCCATGTGTTTGTGAAGTTCTTGCAGTTTCTTATGCTATTGATCTCCATTTTAATTGCACTATGGTCTGATTATATACAGGGGATAACTTTAATTCCTTTGCATTTATTTAAATATGCTGTATGCTCTAGTATGTGGTCTATTTTGGAGAATGACCTATGTGCAGTCAAAAAGAATGTATATTCTGATTTTGTGGGGTGAAACACTCTATAGACATCTATTAATTCCATTTATTCAAAAGTTTGGTTAAGTTCTACAATTTCATTGTTGATTTTTTGTCTAGATGATCTGTCTATTTGTGAGAGTAGAGTATCAAGGTACCCCACTACAATTATATTACTGCTCATTTGGTTTTTCATGTCCATTAATATTTGTTTTGTTGTTCGGTACATAAGTATTTGGTGCATATATATTCATGATTGTCATCTCTTCCTCTTGGACTGTTCCCTTTACAAGAATTTAGTGACCTTCTTTGTCTCTCTTAATTAGTTTTGGTTTGAAATCTACTTTGTATGCAAATAAGATAGCTACCCCTGCTTTATTCAGGGTTCCTGTGGAATGGAGAACTGTTTTCCATGCTTTTACTTTCAGTCTATGAATTTCTTTTTGAACTATATGCATTTCTTGAATACAGCATATTGTTGGATTTGCTTCTGAATCCATTCTGGCAGTCTATTCTTTAGATTGGTGAATTGAGGTCATTAACATTGATGGTTATAACTGATATGTATTGACATCATTATCATGTTATTATCCTGTTGTTGGCTCTTTTTTAGTTTCCCCCCCTCTCTCCCTTTAATTTCTTGCCTTGACTGATGGATTTGCTCTGTTTGGCCTCATGAAGTTTTGACCTTCATTGTCTTTTTCTAGGATATTTAGAATTATTTGGAGTGCTGGTTTGGTGTTCATGAAGTTTATCAGGTGTTCTTTGTCATAGAAGTATCTAATTTCTCCATCAATTTTGAAAGATAGTTTTCCAGGACACATCAGTCTCAGTTGGAGGTTGTTTTCTTTTAGCTCTTGAAATACCTCACTTCAGGCTCTCCTCGACTTGAGGGTTTCCATTGAAAAGTCTGCTGTGATTCTGGTGGGCTTTCATTTGTATGTGATTTGTTTCTTTTCTCTAACTGCCTGTAGTATTTTGTTCTTCTGTTGGGTTTCTGGGATCTTGATTATTATATGTCTAGGCATAGATTTTTTTTTTGATCATGGCTAGTTGGAGTCCTATATGCCTTACTTATCTGTATGTCAAATTCTTTTGCTCTGTTCGGGGAGTTTTCTGTTGTTAATTCTGTGAATGTTTTTATGTCATTTGTAATTTCTCCGGCTCTTCCTTGGACTCCTATCCATCTTACATTATTCTTCTTTGCATCATCTAGGAGTTGTCTCATGGTCCCTTATACTTTTTAAGAGATCTCTCTTTTCATGGTAACTGACCACCATCCTGCCTTCTATATCTGATATTCTGTCTTCACACTGGCTCATTTTGCTGTGTATACTTTCAATAGACTTTTTAATCTCCTGGATATCTCTTTGAATCTATTTTATGGATTCTATTTCATTCCTGAGCATTCATGGCTTCCATCATGGTTCTGAACTTATCTATTTTTTTATCTCTTTCTATTCTACAGTCTCTAATATTGTCATCCATTCTGCTCACCATCTCTGTAGTTCTCTCGGAAATTATTTCTGCTTTGAATTTTTCTAGAGATTCATTCATCTGTTTTGTTACTCTGGGTTTGTGCCTTATTTAAGTGTCTTCTCATTTCTATTTTTGTTGTTGGTACTGTTTTTGGTTTAATTCCTTGGTTGATATTCCAATATTGCTTATTATAAGTATCTTTGTTGCTTCTATTTAGAAGCCTTATGGAAATATTGCTTCTCAGAGGTGTCTTCCAGATATAGCTGGTCTTTAGGTTTTGAATCTCTAATGACTCTGTGACAATCTCATTTTCATTATACCGGGAAGGACAGCTGATTAGTTCAATTACAACACCTTAGCCCAAGCGATACAATGAGGAACAACAACAGCATCAAGCACAGCTTAGAAAATGACAATTTGTGGTAGTTATTAATCTATCACCTTTAACCATGTGAATTAAATCAAAATCAAGGACCAGCCCAAATATGTTTATAGTGAATAAGCTCTTCAATATAGAAACTTTAACCCTCCAGGTTTGGGACTTAGAATGACTTTGGGAGGGAGGTATAAAAAGGTAGAATGATAGGGAAAGGTTAGAAGTGAGGCTGGAGGACATAGGAAGATCACACAAACTCTAGGAAACTGTTGAAGACAAGAGGAAAAGACAGACTGAAAGAACAAAGACAAGAACAGAACAACCTAACAGCAATAGGGAATCTAGAAACTGTTTTCACTTTCCTTTGAAACTAATGACAATCAAGAGAAGGAAAAAGACAGAAGAATAGAAAAAGAAAGAAGAAATCCAAATTAGAGCAGGAACAGGAACAAAAAGGGAAAGGAAGAACAATGTGGGAGTGTGTGAGAGTGACAGAGTGACAAAGAAAAGAAAAAAGATAAAGAAAAATTTGAAGAGTAGAAAAAATAAAAACAAAATTAAAAATTAAAAATAAGAGAAAATAATTTTGAAATTAAAAAATAAAAATGAAGGGCCTCCTTCAGGATATGCTCTGCTGCTATAATAAACAATGTGGGCAGCAGTGTACAGATCTAAGTCAATTAGTCTCAGCAAGCCAGCAGCAAACCCCTGAGATTCAGGCTTATTTCTGGCTGCAAGGTCCAAGTTGAGCTCCTTGATGTCCTGCGGGAATGAACTCTGCAAGGTTCTATTGCAGGTTCCACCTGGCCTTCCCCTGAAGATAGTCCAGGTTCTGATAGAAGGTGGTGATCTCTACAACTTACCAACTATGGTGGTCTAGTGTCCCTTTATTTCAGAGATTCTCTTCACTTTTCCAGTGGGCTTCAATTTTCATCAAGGAACCTGAGAGAGGCCCACTTTCTGTTATTGTTCACTTTTGCTCTATCTTCTGGAGCTAAAAACATTTGCTTTTATGACTCCTGGTGCCTTTGGGGGTGTGGATCCAGGTACCTGTGCAGCCAGGAGGTCAGAGGTGGAAGGGGATGTAGGGGAGGGTGGCAGTGCCAATGGCAGTGCATGCAGCTCAGCTCCATGCATCTCAGGTCCTCACTGGTCCACTATTCAGGTGGAAGAAATGAGAACAGCATAAATCACAAATTTATGAATTACTAAATTACTAAATTACTAAATTACTAAAAAGAATAATGAAGGAAGTCAAGGAAGTCAGATCAAAAAGATACTCTGTGAGATATTAGAAAATATAACTAAACAAGTAATAGAAGTAATAACCAAAATGACACCAGAGCTTTCAGAAGACACTAATACAAATCCATATGAGTTAAAGAAAATTGTACAAAAAAAGAATGACCAGTTTAGCAAATTAGAGTCCACAAAAAGGTTTTGATCAGAAATGCAGTAAAATAAAAACTATATTGAAAGTATGGGTAGAAGTGACCAATCTGAGGACAGAATTTCAGAACTAGAAGACAATGATGCCTTCAAAGAACAGTTACCTAGAGACACCTGATAAACAAGACAGCATGAAAAATGAATCCAATAGCTGCTACATGATGCTAAGAAGACTGACCTAAGAGTCATAGGAATAACTGAAAAATCAGAAGTTGTAACACATGGCATAAAAACATATTCACAGAATAATAACAAAAATAATTCACAAATATAAGAAAAGAAATAAAGATACAGATAAGTGAAGAATATAGAACCCAAAATAGCCGCAGTCAAAAGAGAACTGATCCACCCAGAACCTGGAAGGAAGCTCCTGCTCTGCCATCCCAAGCTCCTAGAGCAGAGAAGTTGAGCCAGTCCCAGCACCTGGAAGGAAGCTCCCCTGCTGCCATCCCAAGCTTCTAGGGCAGAGAAGGTGAGCCACTCCCAGCACCTGGAAGGAAGCTCCCTCACTGCCATCCCAAGCTCCTAGGGCAGAGAAGCTGTGCTGGTCCCAGGACCTGGAAGGAAGCTCCCCTGCTGCCATCCCAAGCTCCTAAGGCAGAGAAGCTGAGCCAGTCCCAGCACCCAGAAGGAAGCACCCCAGCTACCATCCCAAGTTCCTAGGGCAGAGAAGCTGAGCCTGTCCCAGCACCCAGAAGGAAGCTCCCCAACTGCCATCCCAAGCTCCTAGGACAGAGAAAGTGAGCCAGTCCCAGCACCCAGAAGGAAGCTCCTCCGCTGCCATTCCAGGCTCCTAGGGCAGAGGAGGTGAGCCACATGGGCACCAGAAGCACACACCTCCTCAGCGTGGAAATGAAAAGACATGTGAAAAAGCCTCAAAAATAGACTTCCGGATCACCTACAGCAACCCCAAAGGGAAACAAGATGGAACAATCTGATACTCAACCACCTAGACTCTCTGAACTGGCAACAAAAGAGGATGTGGGAAAAATCAAATCAGAAATAATTACTCAGATAACAGCAAAGATTGTGCTTATGGTGCAAGACATGATTAATAAATCTAGAGAGGACACAGATTAAAAAAATAGAGGAGCTGAGGAACATGATGGAATCCCAACACAGGAAACAAATGGAATCCATAAAACAGATGCAAACAGATTTCCAGGAGATTA
>NW_004624732.1:15595941-15611336 GCF_000247695.1 Heterocephalus glaber | reverse complement strand
GTTTAGTACCTAATTTTAAGACTTCTTCTAAAGCTACAGTAATCAAGGCAGTGTTGGTGTAAGCAAAGGCATATAGATCATTTGAATAAAACAGAGAATGTAGAAATAGAACCACACGTGTATGGTCCACTGAGTTTTGAAAGATTATTTAACATTAACATTTTATAGAATATAAACTCAATTCAAGAGCTGAGGAAGAGATAGTGTTTTTCAGCAAATGGCACTAGAACACCTGGTATCCGTATTTAAAAAATTAACCTCAACCCTTTATTTCCAAACGTGAAAATAACTTGAAGGGATCTATGAACCTAAATATGAAAGATTAAAAGTATAAAACTTTAAGAAGAAATTATAAGGGAAAATATTTATGAATTCAGGGTAGGCAAGAACTACCTAGGATACAAAAGACATGATGTACAAAAGAAAAAATTGATAAATGAGATTCCATTAAAATTTAGAACTTTAAATGACATCATTAAAACGAAAAGCAGTCCTTAAACAGACCATATTTACAATGCATGTAACCTATGAGCAGAATACATAAAGAATTCTTAGAGCTTACTAATAGACAACCCAAATAAAAAGTAGACATGAGAAGATGATAAATAGCCAGTATAGCATAAGGAAAGGTGTGCAACTCTAGAATCAGAAAAATACTAATCAATACAATAACAAGATTGAATTATATACTCAGGGAGATGAAGTTAAAAGTTTTAAAAACATTGTCATGACTTTTTCTTTTTTTTAGATTCTTCCCCTTTGCATTTAATTTGTCACTCCCAATAGTGTCATTCTGCTGGGTTTCCTGGGGTTGTGATCCTCATTGTCTTTTCTTAGAGCATTCTCTAAAAATTTTGGAGTGCCAGTTTGATATTTATGAAGTCCCTGAGTTTCTCTTTATCATGAAAGTATCTTATTTCTCCATCAATTTTGAAAGAAAGTTTTGCAGGGTACATCAATCTGGGTTGAAGGATGTTTTCCTTTAGGGCTTGAAATGCATCACTCCAAGCTCTTCTTGTCTTGAGGCTTTGCATTGAGAAGTTTGCTGTGATTCTGATGGGCTTTCCTTTGTATGTGATTTGTTTCTTTTCTCTCACTGCTTGTAGAATTTTGTTCTTCTGTTGCATTTCTGGAATCCTAACTATTATATGCCTATGTGTAGATATTTTTTGATCAAGGCTAGCTGGAGTCCTATATGCCTCACTTATCTGTATGTCAAGTTCTTTTCCCCTCCTTAGGAAGTTTTCTGCCATCACTTCTGTGAACAGTTTTTTATGTCACCTGCGTTCTCTACTCTTTCTTCATTGACCCCAATCAGTCTTATGTTATTCTTCTTTGCATCATCTAGCAGCTGCTGGATTGATTTCTTGTGCTCCCTTACAATTTTAAAGCAATTTTGCTTTTCTTGGTCACTGATTGCAATCTTTTCTTCTATATCTGAAATTCTATCCTCACATTGGTTCATTCTGCTGTGCAGACTTTTGATGGAGTTTTTAATTTTCTGGCAATCTGTTTGCATCTGTTTTATGGATTCCATTTGTTTCCTATATTGGGATTCCATCATGTTCCTCAAATCCTCTATTTTTTTAATCTGTGTCCTCTCTAGATTTATTAATCATGTCTTGCACCATGAGCACAATCTTTGCTGTTATCTGAGTAATTATTTCTGATTTGATTTTTCCCAGATCCTCTTTTGTTGCCAGTTCAGAGAGTCTAGGTGGTTGAGTATCAGATTGTCCAGGTGGTTGAGTATCAGATTGTTCCATCTTGTTTCCCTTTGGGGTTGCTGTAGGTGATCCAGAAGTCTATTTTTGAGGCTTATTTACATGTTTTCTCATTTCCACAGGGAAGGCAGGGGTGGTGCCTCACCTTCTCTGCCCTAGGAGCTTGGGATGGTGGCAGGGGAGCTTCCTTCTGGATGCTGGGACTGGCTCACCTTCTCTGCCCTAGGAGCTGGGATGGCAGCAGGGGAGCTTCTTTCTGGGTGCTGGGGCTGGCACAGCTTCTCTCTCCTAGGAGTGTGGGATGGCAGCAGGGGAGCTTCCTTTCAGGTGCTAGGACCAGCTCAGCTTCCAGTAATGAAATTTTGTGATGTAGGAGTCAGGGTCAGAGGAAAACGAGCCAAGTCACTTTTTAATATGAGAAAGATCTGAATGAGAAAGGGTCTTGGACTCTGATAATACCTTCCATTCCTGCCACCTCCTGGAGGGGCATGACGGTAGCTCCAGGGAGCCCAAAAGGGTGGGATATTGGGTGCCAGTGTGAGGAGGGGAAATGGGAGGTGTGGATGGTGAGTGATTGGCTGGATCAAAGGCATCAAAGCCCTTGGAGTCAGGGAGGGTGGAATCGGGAGGGGTGTGTGATGGAATTTGGGCTAGAAGTACCTAAGAAGGTGAGCAGGTTTGACAGAGGGAGGCTCAAGAGCATAGGTAGAAGAAGGCTTGTAGGTAGGGGATTTCTGACCATTTGCCATTCTGTTGACAGAAATTGTGTAAATCACACAGTATGTTAAAGTCAAAAGTGCCATTTTGGGGCCGTTGAGACCCATTATCTAATTTGTATTGAGGCCAAACCTGGTTGTAATAGAAAAGAAGTCTTTTTGGCTTAAAGTCTGGTCCCAACAATCCAAAGGGCCTGAGTTGTGCCAGGAGGCAGCCTAGAGGCATTGTGGGGGGCTAGATTGTTGGGCTCCCATGCTAGAGTGGGTGAGGAGGAGGCAGCTTCCTGGGAGAAGGACAAAAGAGAGGAGCATCCTTATCTCCTTTGACAATCTCTGAGTGAGTCTCCCAGAGGGAGAGAACAAGAGAAGCCAGGCCAATGAGCCATCCCCAGGAGCATGGTCCTGGGCCCAGCAGCCAAGGGGTCTCTCTGACCTAGTGCTTGGCTTTCTGAAAAGTCCCCAGAGAGAGAGAATGAGAATGAAACAGAGGACCCAGTGAGAGGAAGGCTGAACTGCCTACTCACTCAGAGACTGGTGACCTGTGTAGATGTGTAGCATCAGCAATGGCAAAGGCAGAAAGCCCCAATAGGGTCCTGGCTCAGCAGATGTTGTTTGAAGGAGGCAGCTGATAGGCCAACTGACCCCAACCCATGGGGGATCATCCCTTAATCAACTGCATACTTCCCAGGTTTCCGGCACCAGATATATCAGGTAAAAAAAGCCAAAAAACAAGACCAGACCAGGCCACAACAAGCCTTTATTGCAGGGACGATCTGCCGGGCTGTCTCTGAACAAAGGAGAGACAAAAGCAATATGGCTGGGCCAGGGAGTGCTTCTTATAGGAGCTGGTGTGGGGTTAAGTGAGGTAGTGGCTAGGGACTGGAGGAGCCTGTGACGTGACTAGCTGTTAGGAATAGAACAAGTATTAGGTTACTCTTTTGGGGGGAATAGGGGCATGCTGGGAATAAGGTAGCTATTATATACATCAGCCACCCTAAATCAGAGGGAAGTCTGTCATAAATGTGCAAATTTCCAATGATGAATGTCATTATATTATATACCTAAAATTTATCAATAAAATAATTTTTTTTTAAAGTGAAGTAATGCAGTGTGTACCAATACATAACAAATACCAAGGTGAATTTTAGAAAGGAAAAAGCAAGTACATATTTGCACTACCATTTGCACCATGAAAGAAATGAATGCTTTGAGGATGGGCATGTATGTTAGTCAGCTTCCAATCACCATAATAAAATACTTTTCTAAATCAACTTATAAGGAGGAAAGATTTGTTTTCATTCATGGCTTCAGAGATTTCAGTCCATGCCTGGATTGGCTTTTCTGGTTTTGGGGCCTGTAGGAATCAGAACATCATGATGGGGGTGCATGGGAGAGCAAAGCTGCTCACTTCATGGAAGCCAGGAAGCAGAGAGAGAGAGTGCCTCAGCCCTGATATGCACATCCAAGGGAACTCCTTCCTTCCACTAGGGCTCAGTTCCTAAAGTTTCCAGCACCCTCAAGCTGGAAGCCTATTCCTTATATAGCCTTTGGTGGATATTTAAGATCCAAAGCATAACAGGACACACATATTAACCCATTCCCAGGCTTCCCAGTGGAGGAAAAGTAAGCTGGGAAGCTACTGGTAGATACAGTGTTTTCTCCTTAGAACTTCTTGCTGCATTAAAATTTGATACCATATTTATATATTACCTAATATAAAATAATCTATTGAAGATTTAAAAATTAGCATGTCAGTATGGCTCAGAATTTCATCACCTTCCAGCTCAGATTCCAGACTGCTTCAGAGTAATGTCCCTGACCTCAGCCAAATGTGGGGCAGCAACTCCCAGCACTCTCCCAAATGTCAGTATTATAAACAGCTAAATTAGGTAGAAATACAGGCAGTCAGACAGGGCTAGGCTCTTGGTGGAGTCAATGCAGAAGATAAGAACACATAAAATCTGTGGCTAGAGGCACATCTGAAGAAAATAAAAGTCACAATGTCCAGATTTACATACTTCCCTAAGGGATAAATGGAAGACGGAAATTTTTGGAACCATTCTTGATATTTCCCATATAAATAAACCATTATCCAATTAAGGGTGGGCCATCCTGTCCTACCCACTATGAAGACTAAGACTAGTATCAAGGAGGGGTCCTATAAAGAGGAGTGTCATATGGCCCCTTAGACCAGAACTTTTTGGGTTAAGCAGAGGATGGTTTAATGACTGAAATGAAAGGGTTGCCCAAAGGAAGAGGCACACATATGTTCAAGCAAGCTTTATTGGGGTGGCAGTCTGTAGCCTGCCAGGACTGACTCACAAAATGGAGACCAGCCACAGTATGAGCTGAGCTGGAGGCTTATATGGGGTCTTTGTATGTGGGAGAGCATGTAGTCCTTTGATGGGGGTAGGTGATTGTGGTTAGGGCATATAGCAACAAATTTTGGTTGGGGGATGGAGTAACAGGCTCCAGGAAGTCCCTATCTCATAGGAATATCTGGTGGGATGGAGTGACAGGCTCCAGGAAGTCCTGTCTTGATGGGATGGAATAACAGGCTCCAGGAGGTCCCTATCTTAAGGGAATATTTGGGCACAAAACTGGTGGGGCAGAAAAGCCCCTAACTCAGTAGGAGGTCATTAACTAGGAGGGATCAAGCCTTAGTTATGTAGAAAGTCCCTGTTCACCATTAGGGAGGAGGACAAGGAGAAGGGGGAGGGAGCTTGTTCTATGGGGGCTTCAGAATACCTAACAATGACTACCTATCATGGGCAGCTCTGTGGATTTAAAAGGACCAAGTGGAACTCAGTCTCTCTGAAATAGTTACTCAGTATTCAGAGTTCAAAGGAAGGCAAGATTTTAAAGAAAAACCAGTTAGATGGTGCCCACCTGGCATCATGACCTGTGATTCAAGGTTGAGAACAGGACAGGCATGAAGAAGTAAAAGAAAAAACTCTGACTTGAGATATGTCTAAGGAAGAATTTCCAGGATGTTCACAGGCACACAGATTAAAAATTTGCTGTTTAAGTCAAAGGGTGGAAAATAATACTCTCTGCCCCAGAAACCTGAAAAAAAGCAAGAATAGCTATCCTATTTGCAGACAAAGTGGATTTTAAACTGAGACTAATTAAGAGAGACACAAAAGGTCATTACATTCTTGTAAAGGGAACAATCCAAGAGACAGAGATGACAATCATAAATATATATGTACCAAATATTAGTGCACCCAACTATATAAAACAAATACTAATGGACATGAAAAATCAAATAAACACTAATACAATAGTAGTGGGGGACCTCAATACCCCATTATCACAAATAGTTCAACTAGACAAAAAATAAACAATGAAATACTAGAACTCAACCAAACTCTTGAAGAAATGGACTTAATAGATGTTTACAGTGTTCCACCTCCACAAAATCAGAATTAACATTCTTTTTGGCTCCACATGGGTCTTTCTCCAAAATAGACCACAAACCAGCTCATAGAATATGTTTTAGTAAATGCAAAGAAATTGAAGTTATCCCCTGCAAATTATCAGATCATAGTGTGATGAAATTGGAGATCAATAGCAAAAGAAACCACAAGAACTTCACGAATGCATGGAAATTGAATGACAACCTCCTGAACAACTAATTGGTCACAGAGGAAATTTTTTAAAAATTAGACAGTTTCTACAATTAAATGATAATACCAATACAACATATGGAAGTTATGAGACATAATGAAAGCAATCCTACGATGGAAATTCATAGCAGTGAATACCTATATTCAGAAAAAACAGTGAGCTCAAATAAGCAATCTAATGCTGAACCTCAAGCTTCTAGAAAAAGAAGAGCAAGACAAACCTAAATGTCATGCAAGGGAGGAAATTTTAAAGACCAGAGCAGAAATCAATGAAATGGCGACTAAGAGAACCATCAAAAAATCAATGGAGCAAAGAGTTCATTCTTTGAAAGAATAAACAAAATTGATAAGCCCTTAGCAAACTTTATCAAACAAAGGAAAGAAAAGGCCCAAATCCATGCAATTAGTAATGAAAAGGGTGAAATTACAATGGACCCAGAGGATCATCAATATCTTGATATATTGATATCTTTGAGAACCTGTACTCCAGGAAAACACAGAACCTGTACTGCAGGAAAACAAAGAAGAAATAGATTTCTAGATATATATGAATTACCAAATCTGAACAAAGAAGATCTAAAAATTCTAAATAACCTAATATCAATCAATGAAATTAAAAATATAATTAAAAACTTACCAACAAAGAAAAGCCTGGGTCCTGATGGCTGCACTGCCGAATTCTACAAGACATTTAGAGAAGAACTATTGCTGCTACTGTTTAAACTCTTCAATGAAATGGAAAGGAAAGCAATACTCCCAAATTCATTCCTAGAAAAAAATATCACCTTGATCCCAAAAGTTGAGAAGGACCCAAGCAAAACAGAGATCTCCAGGCCAATCTCCCTAATGAACATAGATGCAAAAATCCTCAATAAGACACTAGTAAACAGAATGCAGAAGATCATCAAGAAGATCATACACCCTGACCAACTAGGATTCATCCCAGGGATGCAAGAATGGTTCAACATACACAAAATAATAAATGTAATACACTATATTAACAGAGTCAAAGAAAAAAACATATGATCATCTCAATAGATGCAGAAAAAATGTTCAAGAAAATCCAACATCCATTCATGATTTTTTTTAAAACCTACAGAAAATTGGAATTCATGGTCTTTATCTCAAACTGATAAAAGCCATCTATGAAAAATGAACAGCCAACATCATACTAAATAGTCAAAAACTGAAATCTTTCATGCTAAAATCAGGAATAAGACAAGCATGTCCAATATCACCAATCCTGTTCAATTCAGTTCTGGAAACATTAGCCACAGCAATGGGACAAGAGAAAGAAATAAAAGGGATGAAGATAAGAAATGAAGAGGTTAAATTATCATTATTTGCAGATGACATGATATTCTATATAGAAGCCCCCAAGAATTATACCAAAAATCTTCTAGACTTAGTAACCAAATTCAGTAGAGTAGTTGGATACAAGGTGAACACTCAAGAGTCAATAGTCTTCCTGTACACGAACAATTGTCTTATAGAGAGAGAAACTGGAGAAAGAACTCCTTTCACAATAGCATCCCCAAAAAATGAAATACCTAGGAACCAATCTAACAAAGGAAGTAAAAGACCTGTACCCTGAAAACTATAGCACTCTGAAAAAAAGAGATGGAAGAGGATATCAGAAAATGGAAAGACATCCCTTGTTCTTGGGTAGGAAGAACCAATATAGTGAAAATGATCATATTTCCAAAACTGCTATATAGATTTACTGCAATACTGATTGAAATTTCAACACATATTTCACAGAACTAGAGAAAACAATCCAAAAATTCATTTGGAACCAACAGAGACATAAAATACCAAAAGCCATTCTAGGCAACAGACAAGGCAGGGGATATCACAATCCTCAACTTGAAACTATACTACAAAACTACTATGATAAAAACAGCATAGTGCTGGCAAAGAAACAGACCTGAGGATCAATGGAACAGACTAGAAGATCCAGAAACAACTCCAGACATACTCAGCGACCTCATCTTTGACAAAGGAGCCAACACCCTCACTAGAGGAAAGCCAGACTCTTTAATAAATGATGCTGGAAGAACTGGGTTTTAACATGCCAAATATTAAAACTAGACCTATATCTCTCACCATGCACTAAACTAAAATTGAAATGGATCAAAAAATCTAAATATTAAAATAGAAACACTAAATCTGCTGGAAGATAGGTTAGAGAGAACTCTTAAAGACATTGGCATAGGAAAAAACTCCATGAACAAAACTTCAATCATATGAGAACTAGCACAAAGAATCAACAATTGTGATCTCTTCATAATAAAAAAGCTTCTGAACAGCAAGAGAAACCACCAACAGAGTGACAAGACAACCTACAAAGTGGGAAAAAAGTTTTATCAGCTATGCCGCAGATAAAGGTCTACTATCTAGAATATATAAAGAACTTTAAAAAAATCAGCCCTCCCAAATTTAAAGACCCTAATCAAAAATGGGCATCCGAAATGAACAGACATTTCTCAGACAAAGATGTAGAAACAGCCAATAAAGGTATGAAAAAGTGTTCAGCATCACTGGTCATAGGAGAGATGCAAATGAAAACAACTCTGAGATTCCACTTCACCTCAGAAAAAATGGCTGCTATCAAGAAATCAACCAATAACAAATGCTGTTGTGGCTGTGGGGAAAGAGGAACCCTGCTCCACTGCTGGTGGGAGTGTAGACTGGTGCAAGCACTGTGGAAATCAGTGTGAAGTTTCCTCAGAGAACTAAAATCAGAGGTACCAATTGACCTAGCTATTTCCCTGCTGGGTATCTTCCCAAAAGAATTAAAAGCATCATACCATAGTTATATATGTGCACCCATGTTTATTATAGCTGCAAAGTTTGTAATAGCTAAATCTTGGAATTAGCCCAAATGCCCATCAACTGGTGACTAAAGAAAATGTGGTTTTTCTATAAAATAGAGTACTACTCAGCCATAAAGAATAAGAAACTAGAGATATTTATAGCTAAATAGATGGACCTTGAGGCCATGCTCTTAAATGAAATCAATAAGACACACGTGTAAATACCAAATAGTTTCTCTTGTGTGAGAAACTGAAAGTGTAAAGTGAGTACCACAATGTATAACACAAAATAGGCAGAAAATGACCAATGGAGAAAAGGAAGAAGAGAGAGGGTGTGGGGGGAAGGAAAGAAGGGAAAGAAAAAATATGAGAAAAGGAAAAAACAGAAACAAATAGGAAGGGGTGAAGGGGTGGAAGGGAGGGAAAGGGAATGGGGAAAACCAAGAACCAAGGTATATCATGTAAAGGTACAAATTCTCAATGCTGAATGTTATCATAATGTATATCAAAAATGTACCCAGAAAATTAATGAAAAAAATAAAACCTCCTGGTTTTTTCTCCATATTATTTACTTTTTATTGAATTTGTTAATGTTATAGAGTTCTTGCACTGCCAAACCATGCCTGAGAATCCAAAGAAAGAAATGGTACAATGGACTGCCTCATCCACCTATCATACAGTATATTAAAACTTGATTCATGTGCATTTTTGTAATGTCACAATCTTAAAAATTTATAACAAGAGCTGGAATTTAAATCTGCTGTAGGTCTTCAGATTTCCAGTACAGTGTGCCATTAACTAAAACTCCACATTCATCTCATTCCACCTCTCAATAATATAACCCCCAACAAAATTTTGTGGGACAATCCATACTTTTCAAGGAAAATATGTGACTCAAGGTCCAAGAGATTACTTCGTTTTGGTTCCCAAATGAAGTCTTCAGTTTTACCAAGAATCTCTTATTTTTCACTTAATCATTCAAACTCCTCTCACTGGCTCAGCGACTCAACCAAATACACCAGAAGGTGGGCATCACACCTGCCACCTGAAATAATGTCAACATTACTGCCCACAGTGGCCAGCAGGGGCTGTCAGGAGGCACTGTGTGTGGTCCTCCTAGGAGTCCAATTCCTGCAACTAACATGTTCATCAAGACTGAAATCCTATAAGAAAATACTCCCAACACGAGGATAGTTTTACTTACTCACTTGCTTTACTCTCGCCAATAGCATGTCTGCAACTCCTGCATTTGGCAAAGGGATTTATTATAGAGAAACCCAGACTGCATCAAGTGGTCAATACCACTATGAAATACTTCTACTGACCCAAACATACCAGACTAGAGAAAAACTGCTAGACTATCTCATTAGATGGAAAAAAGTTCAGTAATCCAGAGAAGCTTCCTCAAATCCCTTGTAAGAACTACTATATACTACTGGATAGTCTGTAATCTTCAGTTATTAAAAGCAGAAGTGCTACATCTGTGTCTTTAGCCTGCCTTTCCAAATGAACACTATGAAGACACCAAGGGTTGGTAACAGCCAGTTGGGACAATCACTGCATCTACAGAATGGCCAATACCTTAAAAATCTGGGCACAAGTGTATATGGAATTCTCAAAGATCACACAAGATCCATGAAACTTAAATAGGTGCTAGGTGAGGTTTAGCTTGTTTGGCTTCCTTAGCCTAGTGATGGCAAACCTTTTAGAGCTTTCAATGATAAACAGCCTGCTGCAGTGCATGTGCCATAGATTCATCACCACTGCCTTAGCCTGAGCAGAAACCATACTCTTTCCACAGCAGTTTACTATACAATTTCGACCTGATTAGAGGAGGCTATAGCAGTACCTGAAGTAGAGCCTCCAGCATCCACTGCCCTTTACATCAAAGGCTATTTGGTTCCACTCTAGGAATTGGCAAATTCGTGAGTCATTACAATTCAAATGCCTATTTCAGATTACTTAATCAAGTGATATGCTCTGTCAAAGAACTTATTCCAAGTCAAAGCAAAAAAGGCCTTAATGTGGAACACAGAAAAAGCACTATCCAAATTTAAAAAAAAAAAAACTACTAAAGGAAACTAGTTATTCCCCCAGCCCACCCCCTTTCCCACTTGGTGGACCCAAGTTTGGGAGAATTTAATTTGTAGTTACCTCAGACTATAACTAAAAATTGAAATTATAAATCATAGCCCTACTCAGATGATCTGAACACATCAGTTCTTTTGAAAGTGGCATGTTCCAAAAGTCTAATATAGTCACAGTTTACTACACACAGTCCTACTCCGTAGGACTCAGGACAGGTTCATTAAAGTCACTTAAATCTTCATCTTTTACAGCAGATCAGAACCCAGATGGCTGACTTTCTGCAGGATTTCTCATAGGAATCCAGTAGGGCTGGTTTCAAGGTTCACATCAACACTTTTAATAGCTGTAACCTTCTTATCCAGAAGTTGTGATCCACATGAAGTCCACAAAGAGTGCAGCAAATCTGAGGTAGTTGACCCTTACAAAGGCTCAGTATCTGAACATAAAAAGATTTTCCACATGACCACTGACTGCAGGTTTTGGTTTTTTTGTATTTGCAGAGTGATTATGAAAAAAGTGTTGAATCTAGTTCACACACATAACAATGAAAATTCCCCTAAACCCAATAAAGAGCAGTTGTGATACTTTAAACTTCCATAGTGCAACAGGCTGGTCACTTGCATGGTCTGCATCGGTTGTTGTAGATCCAACAGAGATCAGATGATGAATGGCTGTTCATGGTGGTTAGCTGTGGTCTAGTTACCTCAGAGGGGTTAGCAAAGACCACTCCTTAATTGTACTGGGTGTGGCTGCATTTCTGGTTTTCAAGCACAGCATACTGGTGGTTGTCTAGCTGAAGTTTAAGGGCCTGGTTTTTTGAAACCTCATCCCTATCTCTAGTTTTGTGTCTTACTACTTCAAAGCTCTTCTCCATTTCTTTATCCTTCCCCAGCTTTCTACATGCTTAGCAGTGGACTGTGAAGATAGAAACTGTACCACTGTATATTTCTGGTGGTCCTTGTGGCATTTTCCTTGTGGTTAGCCTGACCCCAGGAGGCCTAAACAAACCATTAGTCATTGTGAGTTCTGGGATTGCTGTAACAATTACTGGAGCAGAAGGCTCTTCTACTGGAGCTGTTTTGTTCCAATGACCTGAAGATTTCTCTATACCTCCACCAACTCCACCTTATTCCCAGTTATCTCCTGGATCTTCTCTTTTTTTATTATCATCTTCTTCCTTTTCACTTATTTGCATGGCCTGCACTCTGAGTCTGCGGTAATCATCCTCTTTTTGCTCAGATTCTTTCCATTCATCTTCATCTACGTACTCAAGTCCAGCACCAATTACTCAGAGCAAACTTCACTCATAAACACCCAGACAGGGCACAGTGGCCAAATCCAGCACCTGCAGGGGTCAGGTTCTGGCTAGCTGGCCTGAGGTGGGACACTGTGTCACGTGGCCACCTGAAGCAACCATCCCACCCTGGCCCCTCCTGGTGCCTTCCCAGGAAGGCAGGTGGGACCAGGCACATGGGACCAGAACCAAAACCTGCTGTTTATAAGATCTACATTGTCAAAGACATCATAAACCCAGTTTGAAAGCAGTGCTTGAATGTTGGAGGCTTACAACAATTCTGCAGGATGGAGTTCCTCTGTCTGAAGAGGGCAGGCTGTGGGTTCCCCACAATCTGGTTCCTTGACTGCACAGTCTGCTTTAAAACAGTAGCAAGGAGTAAAGAGAGTCAAAGTGGAACTGAGATTATGAAAGAAGTGGTGTTTGGGTTTCCTCATAGCCAAGATATTGAAGAGTTCACTAATTGGCAAGGAACAGAATTGGGAGTTCTCCCACAACACTGTAGAGTTTATTGCTTACATGAATGCATTAATGATACACATATTGAACATGTGACTGTATTCATTCACTCTAAAAGCTTTGACTGGATGCTACCTGTGCACTGGGGATGATGCCCCACAAGGGACATGTCCTTGGCCTAGAGCTCACACCCTGGTGGGAGAAAGGAAATCACATCCCTGATGTAGGGCTCAGAGGCCTCCTGCAGAGGTGAAGGTGCTGGACTACACCTGACCTCACGGAACCCCAACATCAGTGGCAGGCATTCCATATTCTAGCACCACTCTGGGAACACAGGGGAAGCATCTGGACCCCCTCAACCTCACAAGTATTGTGTCCACAATTGAGCACTTTGGGGGCCTATGTAGAATGGTGCCTTTATGTCAGTGTCTGCTCCTGTGGTGTTCCGGCCCCCGGCCCCGGTAGATTCACAGACACACTGCTGAGGCGAGAGGACTTGAGAGGAAGAACTTAGAAGTGCCCCATAGAGCACAGAATCCACACTGCCAATAGTCACATCTGGCAGAGACAAAAACCAGACTTAAATGAAAGAATAAATAAAGGAGTGATAGCATATGAGCCATAGGTGAGTGAATTCAAGAAAGAGAAAAACAGTAAGAGCCAGCAAGATAGACATAAGGGTTCCTTTGGGCAGCAGGGATGTCACTAAGGTCCTTACAGTAATGCTTGAGTTCTAAGAGAACATAGACCAGACCGTAAGTGACAATGGTCACCACCCTAGGGACTAACTCAAAGAGCCAGCACCACAAGTAAGCCATCTAGTGTCAGAGGTCACTGACATTGTTTTGAAAGGAATTCTGAAAATTGCCCTGACCTTTACAGGTTTCATCTAAATATTTTAGTAGAAGGTAGACACTGACTGGTGTGCTTTGAGTTAAGCATGGGGTGGAAGAGATCTTTTTACCTTTCTGCATCATGGAGACAATATGTAATCCATCAGAAAATATAGGATCCATCAGAAATTTGCTTATATAGTTTCTGTGTAAGGAAAGTTTCCTACATTTTGTGTGATACCATTTAAAAACTATGTATGTGAAAACTAAGTCAATAAAAAATGTCTGGCACTCTTTATTAAATGTTAAAGCACATCGTCGGGTCACAGCAAATACATGTTGTGAAAAAAGGAAAGGGTTTTTTATGCCACATGAGAGACAGTAAAGCACTTTTTCATGGAAGACAGGTACATGGTTTGACCTGACCACCTTCTTTTTCTCCCTTTTCCTCGACATGTTTGTCAAGGACCATTTTCTGGTCCCAATATGTGTAACATTATAAAATAGGTATGGTATTTGGGGGAAATGCTTCAAAACCAGCAGTGCATGTTATAAACGCTCTTTCCTCTTTGCCTGCCTTGGATACCATTGAATTGTGATGTTGTCTACAAATTAACCCCAGCAATTTACTGGGACTTCAGCATGAATTGGAACTGTCAGTCTCTTGTGATCTCCGAGGCAGCCTATTCTGCGGTTGTCATTGCCCTCCCTTTTCATTTTCTGAGAGCAGGTAGAAAGACGGCTCCCAGCATGGAATGACTGACCCTTTCAGACACATCTTCACCTGGGGACAAAGACAAGAGAGTGTGCCCTCCATTTCTCATTTATCCAGACAAGTGTCAACCCAGGGAGACAGGCTGTCAAGCCAAGGATGCTTTTTGGCTCATTTACCTTGAGGAGAGAGCACCAGCCACTTAAATTAGCACAAAGCTTCCTGACAGATAAGCCACAGGAACATAATTGTATGCTCTCTTTGTCCCCGTTGTGTACAAGAATCAATACCACATTGATTCACACTTAATTGTCCTGTAATAAATAGTTCCATGTATGTTAGGCCTGTCTTTGTCCACCAACTGGCAGCTTCTGAGAAGAGGCCTCAAGTTCCAGCCATCCTGGTGCCTGGCATTATTGGAAAGGCAGAGAGCTTTAGTGGAAATAACCTTAGATTGGGGTTAGATGGACCTGGATTTGCATCCAATACTAAAAAGTTATTTATGCTCACTGAGCTTCACCATCTTTATCTGTAAGGTAGGAATGATGTAAACTCTCAGTGATCAAGTGAAGATTAAATGGTCTGTAGAGTAAATCCCCACCTATGCATGAGGAAGTTGTCTGTAGCCAGGCAGAGAGGGCTGTCATTTTTCAGAACATATCTTCTTCACAAGATGGATAGACTGTGTGTACAGCCATGTATTGCTTAACACCAGAGATGTGATCGGAGATTCTTGTCATGCAAACATTATAGAGAATGCTTACACAGGCAAAGACAGGCACAATGCCACTGGGCATCTCAGGAGACCACTGCCATACTTGCAATGCATTTGCTGGCCAGACCATTTTTGCAGTATATGACTATACTTAGAGACCTCATGCAAGGTAAGAATGGAACAGTTTTCTTTCAATTAAATGACAATGACAATACAACATATCGGAATCTATGGGACACAATGAAAGCAGTCTTACGAGGGAAATTCATACCAGTGAATAAGCATATTAGGAAAACAGAATGAGGCGAATGAAACAACCTGATGCTGAACCTCAAGCTTCTAGAAAAAGAAGAGCAGGACAACCCCAAAGCTCATACAAGGGAAGAAATTATAAAGATCAGAGGAGAAA
>NW_004624732.1:15561540-15580682 GCF_000247695.1 Heterocephalus glaber | reverse complement strand
ATCATACCACAGTGATATATGTGCACCCATGTTCATAACAGCACAATTTGTAATAGCTAAAACTGGGAAACAGCCCAAATGCCCATCAACTGGATACTGGATAAAGAAAATGTGGTTTTTTTATAAAATGGAGTACTACTCACCCATAAAAAATGAGAAATTAGAAACATTTATAGCTAAATGGATGCACATTGAGGCGATACTCTTAAGTGAAATAAATAGCACACAGATGTGTAAATACCGAATAGTTTCTCTGGTGTGAGAAACTGAAAGTGTAAATAAGGACTAAAAGATATAATAGATAATGTGAAATAAGAAGAAAATGGGCTAAGGAGAAGGGGAATTGGGAGGCATAGGGGAAATGAAAGAAGGGCCTGGAATTAATATGGGAAAATGGAAAAATGGAAACAAAGTCTTTGTAAATAGGGAGGGTTGGAGGGGTTGAGGGAGGACAGGGGATGGGGGAAAAATAAGAACCAAGAGAGTTTATGTAAAGATGCAAATTTCCAATGATGAATGTCATTATATTGTATACCTAAAATGCACCAATGATTAAAATGAATAATCGATAATGTGAAATAGAAAGAAAAGGTCCAAAGGGATAGGGGAATTACGAGGGGTAGGAGAAAGGAAAGAAGGGAAAGGAAATATTATGAGAAATGGAAAACATGAAAACAAAGTCTTTGTAAATAGGAAGGGGTGAAGGGGTGAAGGGAGTGCAGGGAATGGGGAGAAAATAAGAACCAACATACATCATGTAAAGGTACAAGTTCCCAATGAGAAATGTAAATGTATTGTATACCTAAAATATAGCAAGGAAATAATTTTTTTAAAAATGTTACTAACCCAGATTGTGGTAATGGTCGCAAAATTCTGTAAATATTCTAAAACCACAGAGACGTACACTTTAAATAGATGCATTTTAGGACTATGTAAGTTATATCCCTGTTAAAGCTTTAAAATGGTTTTCATGGGAGATATAATTCTTTGGAATACTATTTTATGGTTTAGTGATTCTAAATAATTTTAGAGACATCAAGACGTGTCCATATCTATAACTGTTGCTTATACACACTTCTATTTAAGAGTATGGTAGATGGAAAAATCAAAGCAAATTCCATATTGAGCAAAAGATAAATCCTTAGTTGTCCCTTACTAGATCTAAGGGGTTTTTTTTAAGAACTTATCATAGGCCAAGCTCTGTACTAAGCATTTTTAAGAATGATCAAGAAAAGGGGCTGGGGATGTCGCTCAGTGCCACCACACCTGCCTGGCAAGTGCAAGGTCCTAAGTTTGATCCACAGTACCAGAAAAACAAAAAACTACAACTAAAAACTAAAAGAATAGCCAAGAAAGGGACATAGGTATTCTATTTCAAATGTGCCCGGTTCTGCTGCCCATTAGAATTACCTGGAAGCTTTTAGAATTACTGACTCCTTAACTCCACCCCAGACCAAGGAATAAGAATCCCTCGGAGATGCACTAGGCATTAAAATTCTAATATATCTGAACATAGAGAACTTCATTCTGTCTAAACAATATGGTTTAGAAGGAAGGCAGTGTATAAGTATATGATGTAGAAAAGAAGCAAGAGACAGAGAAGGAGATGATGGAGGAGATATTGATGGTGGTGGTGAGGGCTCCCTTTTCTTTACAGCTCATGATGCAGGCACTGTGCAAGGTTTGGGCCAGGCAATGATTAAGTTTGGGCCACAGTGATGGTCTTGAAAGAACACTGGACACAGAAAGAAAAGAGTGAGAAGTGGCTTGGAGATGCATAGACAGCACAATTCCCTAGGGACAGGAATTGGCAGAGCTTGGCACCAAATGCCCCAAAGCACTCCTAAAAGAATTCCCCCTCCTACACTATCAGAATTATCCTTCCTACTCCCAGACTTCCACACATGCCAAGTGCCTTTTGTCCACTGCTTTGTGGGAACTCAGGCCCATCACGTACGGTTCTGTGGGTCTCCCTGAGGCTGTCACCACCAACTCAGACATGCAGCCCAGTATGAAAGGGCATCTCTAGCTTTCACTCCTGCTGACTGCCTCAGTTCTGAGCCACCATCACAACCTGTTCACATCCCAGATTCCAGATCCTAATTGTCCCTGTTTTGTAACCCACCCTGTTGGGCACCACCAAAGTGATAGGCCTGGGTTCCCCTTAACCATAAACCAAAGCACTTTCAGACAATATTGTCCAAAGTCACTGTTGGAAAATGGTGTCCTGTTCAATCCTGACTTACCCCTCTCACGGCATAGCTTAAGTGAGTACAACTTGTATTTCCTCCAAAACATCCATCAGAACTTAGAATTATTCATTCTAAGCAAATTTAAAGAAAGTTCTATAGCAAGCCTGTCTGTGTGACTCAGTTGCAAAGTGTCTATTGGAAGAATCAATATTTCAAGAAAACAAAGGAATAAACTGTCTTGAGTATTAACCAACCAATTAAATTTCCAACTTCATGACCCAGTATAACTCATCTTGCCTCCTCATTAAATATTAGGGTAAGGAGGTGATTCAAAAACTTGGGCCCCATACTATCTTAAAACTATATTCAACGTTTATTTGACTCAACACAAATTCCACAAAATAAAGTACACAAAAACATTAGTACCAGAAAGTGTGATCAAACAGGGGAGAGAAAAATTATCCTAGACTATACCTGAGATTCCTTTTGGGGACAAATTTTCTTTGACTTTAGCACCCAGACATAGTCCCAGAATGGAGGACAAGTGAAAAAGGTCTTCCCACTGTCCTTTGTTGGGGCCTCTTGCATTGTCCTGGGTTATTTTATGTTGCTCTAATAAAACAGCTGAGAGTGGGTGCTACTGTGTGGATCCTGACTGTCTTTCTGACCCCCATATGTTGAAGGTTTGGTCCCCACCTTATGGTGCTACAGGGAGATGGCAACCCCTTTCAGAGGTGGGTTTTAGTGAGAGAAAGTTATGTCATTAGAGGCATGGCCTTGAGGAGGATATTGGGACACTGGATCCTTCCTGTCTTTCTTTTCACTTCCTGGTTATCCTGGGGTCAACATACCTCTTCCACTATGCCTCATACCATGATACAAAATTGCCACCACAGACTGTTTCAGGTATTTTCTTACAGTGCAGGAAATCTGACTAGCACACTGTGTAATTTGTAAAGAACAGAAGTTTATTTGACTCATTCTAAAGGCTGGAAGTCCATGAGCATGACACCAGAATCTGTTCAACCTCTAGTAAGGCCTTCTCTCTACATGGGTCCCCACCTTCATGACCTCATCCAATCCTTATTACTTCCCAAAGGTTCCACTTCCAAATGCCATTAACGTATGAATTGGGATGAAGTTTCCAACACCTGAACTTTGGGAGAGCACATTCAAATCATAGCACATGTATGAGCTCTAGCTTAGGAACATACATATATGATCTTGAATTCCTAATTAAAACCCTGTAAAGCATATTTCACCAATACACTGTAATTATACAATCCTGCAAGATTCCAAAGAGTCAACAACTGCATGTGGCAGCCCCAGGATTTAAAGACCAATCTGCCCACAATAACACCAGATCCCAGTAAAAGATGCCTTATAGTATTAACAAAAAAAATTTTGAGTACATTAAAAATATAAAAGTGAAACACAATAACTTATTAGTAGTAAACAGGAAAATGGAATTAAAAACTACACCCATCCATATGGGAGACAATGTGAAGCCTAAAAATGCCAAGTGTTGGGAGGTTATGAAAAAATGAGAATGCTCATACATCAAAAGTAGAGATGAGGGCTGGGGTTTCAGCCCAAGGGAAACCCTAAGTCAGTGGTTTCACCACCTGCTGCACAAGCACAAGGACCCAAGTTCAATCCCCAGTACCAAAAAATAAAAAATAAAAATAAAAAAAGTAGAGATGAGGGAAGACTTCCATCTCTGTAGAGAAAATTTACATTATTTGGTCAAAGTAGAAGGTCCATGTGTTCTATGGCCAGCAACCTGACTTTTTAAAATTCATGTCCACAAACAGAAATGGACCAGACATTTCTGTTTATAACAAAGAAATATTTGAATCCACCTAAATGAGCAAATAAAATTGAGCCATGTTCATAAAAAGTACAAAACAATATACAAGTGCAAAGATATAGTCAAAAAATATTGATATAAGCAAACCCTAAATACATCAGTGATAGAGAAAAGCAACTTTCAGAAAAATATGTAAAGTGTGGTGGAGCTTAAACATACAACGCAATGCAACTCATTACAAACACACAAACATGTAAGTAACATACAAGTGTATGAGGAAGAAACACACCAGAACCATACTAACCATGCTTCCAGCAAGAGAAATATCAGGAGCAGGCAGTGCTGACAGACTTAAGTCTGCTGTGTGTTGCTGATAACACAGTATCAAAGACAGGAAAAGTTATAATAAAAAGTTCACAATGGCTCATGGTTCTTCTCTAAGGTCAAGGACTATATATGGTGATGGTCTTCTTGTCCCAAGGTAGTACAGGGCAGGAGAGAGAAGTGTACATCTTCTGGTCTCCATGTTTTTATGAAGCCACCAGGATTCAATTATTAGGATCCACCCCTGATGACCTTACCTAATCTTAATCCAGCTCTAAGTACCATAGTTGGATTTGGGGATTAAATTCTAGCATGAGTTTCAAAGGGTATAAACTAGCAGAGGCATTCAATGTCACCTCCCCTTCCTTGTCCACCCTCTGAAGACTCCTCTTTTGGACTGAAGGCAGAACCATTGAAGGAGATCCCTTCTGAAAGGGACTACAGCAGTCCCAGAGGGCCTGGTCATAGGCTGCCTCACCAGCTACAGTCCTCCTACCTGGGTTACTTCAGGAGGAAGTTCCAACAAGCAGAGATGGGAGGTTGAAGCCTTGAGTTGCAACACTGCTCTGTACCAAGTGCCAAATGAGTAGGGTCAACCCATTTTACAGATGAGAAAATAGTGTTGCAGGATGCTAAGCCCCCAGGTCAAGGTCATTCAGCTAGTAAGGAACCACGCTATGAGAATACCAAATTCTCTGCCTTTGTGGGAGTAAGGGAGGAGCGAGGACCCCCAGGATTCATCAGGGGAGGATGGAGGGAAGGAGGCAGCTGTCAGTGGTTGAAATGCAGCCTGAGATAACACAGCATGAGCTGGCCTTCATCTCAGAGGCTTTGGTGGCATTTGTTCTTTAGCTAGAGGAAGACCTGGTGGAAAAGACACTAAAAAATGAAGGCTGTTGGCCACCGCCGAACACCAGGGTGAGGTCAGCCACCACAGAGGACTCATTAATATTTGATGCCTGCTCTGTTGCCAAGAGACAAATCATTGCTGGCTCAGGTTACCCATAGGAACCAAGCTTGAGAAGGAATCAGATCAGGCTACATGACGGCAGTGCTGTGGGTCTAGGGCAGGAGCAGGATTTGTCTGCCCCTGGTGACTCACTGGTCACTGCAGGTATCCTGAAGCAGGGCATTAAGAAGCCCTTCACCAGGAGAGGGTCAGGTCTAACCCCAGAGCACCCGCATGGGGCCCAGGGGCAGGAACACCCAGAGAGGAGGCAGCAAAGGCTCCTCCTCCAAGGAGAAAAGTACAGCAGGAGCCCCACATGCAGTACTGGGGGACCAGGCTGGCCCTGCTCCTGCTCCAAGGTGGTCATCCATTGAGTCCCAGGCAGCTGTTACCTGGGAGGACTGAAGCTCCTCCCCTGGCTGACTCAAGGCTAAGGCCCCTCTGCCTGTGCTTCCAGGCTTCAAGAGCAGGCATCTGAAGCCTCTCCATGCTTCACCCTCCCCCACCTCAGCACTCATTGCTTTTTCTGCCAAGCCCCAGGGCCCCTTTTATAAAATCCTTTTTGGTTCACTTATTTTCTTTCACTCATTCATTCATTCATTCATTCAGCAAATCTTCATTGGTTTCTGAGACCCACAGGGTTGAGATAATGGAGTCCAGAGCCCTTATCCACCACTCACTGCTATGTGACTGTTGATAAGTTAGTTGACTTTTCTGTGCTCAGCAAAACAAAACTAATAATAATATTGCTACCCTAGAGGATTGATGTGCAGTTTAAATGAGTTGCCATATGCCTGGGACATAAGAAGTGCTGTGGAACTGCTAGTCTGAGTGCTATCACCACCACAAGGGCCAACAGGCACACAGCTAGGTGGGAGGGAATCAAATATCCTCAGGCCCAATCCCTAGGAGCAGTGTGTCTGATAGTGAGATAGACAGGACCTGGGATGCACAGGCCTATTGACCAGTGCGTTTCCTTTTCTCCAAGGAAACACTAGTCTGCATTTGAAGAGACCCACTCCAGTGGGAAGGATCCAAGTCACTCCCCATTATAATGAACAAATCCAGCCCTTTCTTTTGTATTTCTTCAAAACACAAACCCCAGGGCTGAGGATTTAGCTCAGTGGTTCTGCTGCCTACCTCGAAAGCAGAAGGACCTGAGGTCGATCCCCGGTACCAAAAAAAAAAAAACACAAACCTCAGGAATGGTGATATTGGTATGCTATTGAGAGCAGGAGGAGACAACAACAGTCAAAGGAAAGGCACTGCTCCAGCTGGGAATATTTTCACAAGGCAGAGAGGGCAGGGGAAGAAATATGGAGACCTCAGCACACTTCTATTTGCATAGGAAGTGGGTGCACATTCTGAACCACCTGCTCACTTCTACTAGTCCACAGCCCCAGTTCTGGTTCTCAGCTCTGACCAAAGATAAGGCCAATCTGCCCACAGGTACCTGGCCAGGCCCCAGCCAAGGGAGGTGTGGGAGTCATTCATCTGGAGTGGGCTGTCTCCCAGGACTGGCAGCTCCCACACCTCATTAGCAATGCATGGTTGGAGGAGGAACAGAGACCTCTACCCTTTGGAGGGATGGGTTGTTGTTTTATCCTCTGTGTGTTCCTAGATCCAGGTGCTCCTGTCCACTCTTCTTCCTGCCAGTTTGGTTTTCCTGCTCTCCTCCAGGTTCTAGAGCTCTGTAGGCCATGATATCCAACCCAACTGTTTCTGAGTCTTGACCTCCAGGTGTAAGCTACCAAAACATTTCGCAGAGGATGCCTACAGTTCCACTAGAGGCTCTTTTTCTTCCACAACAGCACAGGTATCCTTGGGTCCTCATCAACTTTCTAGGTTCTCACCACTCACAGGAGAGAGTTACAACCAGTGAGTCTGGTCAGTGCATCTCTTCCCCTCATTCTGGGCTGGGAGAATGAGCCCCTAGGTCCCTGACCTCTCCCCAGCAGACATCCATCCAAACTTCCTCACCCAGCAGATGCTATGTTTTCTCCTCTTGCTCAGGCTCCATGCACCTTTTCCTAACAGGTCTCTCTTCTACCTCCATGGCAGTACAGTTAGAAAACAGTGGAGCTGAGGGAGTCACTCCATTCCCTCCATTTAATTCTAAACAGTACTCTATGGCTATTCCTGCTTCTATTATAGTCAGCTAAATTAGGTTGAAATACTATAAGCAGTCAGACTCTCAAAAGAGTCAATACAAAAGATGAAAACATTACAACTGTTGCTAGAGATGCATTTGTTGAAGCCCAGGCCTCAAGGTAAAGATGAAATGACCAGACCCACATGCCTTCCCAAGAAGTAAGATAAGTGGTAACACCTGGCCCAATAAAATCTAGATAAACCAGTCACCCTGGTGGGTGACCAAGACCTCTGGATCCATCCCTTCCCAAAAAAAGTTCTTTGTTCTTTCCATATACACTTGCTATGTGACCTGCTTCCCATTGGATCAATATTACCCAAGCAACTATCTTTGTAATTTTATTCGTTAATCACAGATTTTTCCCATGTTGTACCTACCTCCTGATTTTGTACCCACATCATGATTTTGCTCTATAAAATTTCTCCTGTGAAATTGGGTCCATGGTAACCCATTTGGACCCCCTCCTGTCTCCCAGGAGCTAAAACCTCTCTCTCAGTAAATATTTCCTATTTTTAACCTCCATTGTTTCTTAAAATTCATTCTTCAATTTTGGGGAACATGAACTCTATGTATCTGACAATCTAGCAGATCAGGAGTTATATTATTTCCCCAGTATCATTTGGAGGTCCTATATCACTTCCATTGTCCTACAGGGGTAGAAAATAAAATAACAAAAACCCAGGAGATCTCTAGTGCTCTAGGATAGAGCACATACGTATTGGATCTCCTAGCCTGACCTTCCAGTCACTTTTACAGTAACCCCTCCCACCTCATTAAAGGTTTGTAAATAGATACTACATGTCATAAATATAATTAAGATCAGTGTGAATTCTGGGACAAGTGTGAGTGTTGAGAGCCCCCAACATGGCTCAGCACTCTGTCAATCATTCCTGTCAATCACAATACAGATTTGTGGGAGGCACCAATGGCCTTTAAATTCTGAAAGCCTGGTATATCTGTTTTTTGTAGCCCTGTGTCTGTTGCTGTTGCTACTTTTGTGTGCTTTAACCTGTTTGCAGTGCTTTTCTATCACCCTGGTGCCTTTTTCTATCGTGCTTTATACTTTCTTTGCACAGACTTTCTCTGAGCACAACTTCACATGATCAATAATTACAGCTGCTTGCTACTCACTATCAAGTATACACTTGGCAACTCTTTCCTCCTCGTACACAAGAGCCTGGACTATTATTGGCCCATTTCACAGCAATAATAGCACTGTTCTTGCCACATTATAGGCATAACCCAATATAGCAGTACACACTTGAAACTTCTAAACTTAAAAGTGAATCCAAAAGAACCATCCACATCCCACTGAGAAATGAAGACTTTACTTAGCATTGGAACCAACATCCAGGGCCACAGGAGAAACAAAAACAGAATAGAATTCCCCTTCTTTGGCTGCTTTGTTATTCTTCTCCCCCCCCCCACACACACACACAAGCCTCTCTCACTGCCAGTCCACTCATCTTCTTTCCCCTTTGGCACCCTGTGGCCCCAAATCTTCAGATGTGCAGCTCCAAAGCTCCCACTTCTCATCTAGCACATGAGGCACTGCTCCCAAGGACTCATGCACACACACAGCCCAGTGCACACCCCTGTGCATTCCTGGTGTGGAGCTTCAGTAAGGGTTGTGTGTAGGAAATGGCTCACTCCACAATTTATTTTGTTCCCAAGTTTATTCAGCAAATAAGATGAATTGTGATACTTATCAACCAATGCAATCTCTCTTCTGGAAGTGTTCTAACAAGAAAATAAGATCTCTGACTAAGCTCATATAGAAAGATTGTGTATTAATCCATTCCCCCACAGGGTGCTGAGCCCAACTGAGCAGGCTCTTTGCTCCTCCTGTGTACCCACATATGCACAGGACAGAGTGCAGAGCTTATCAGTGATGGGCTCTGCAGCCCAGCAGCATAAGAGGCAGACTCCCAGGCTTTGCAGCAGGCTTCCCCTGCCCTGTCCCTGTCACCACTGACTGAACCAATCATGAAGATTGCCATTCCTGGCCCACAATAAAGATGCCCTGAACTCAGTGGAATGATGGCTGGTTTGTGGTCATTTGTCACCCTGGTGCCATGTCTTCATTACTTTCTTGTTGCTGGGACAAAATACCCAACACCTACAAGTTAAAGCAGGAAAATTTTACTTTGGCTCTCTATCTGTAGAAGTTTCAGTCCATAGTTGACTAGCTCTAAGGCAGAGCAGCATGGTACAGGGGAATCCTAGAGGAGAAACAGTTTATGGCAAGGAAGGTAGAAAGCAGCAACAACAGCAGCAAGCCTCCCTTTCCCTTTTATCATATCCATGCTATAAGCTTTTTGGATGGTGCCTCCCACACTCAAGGTGGGCCTACCCACTATGTTAAACCACTCAGTAGACTAATTTAGTTATCACACTCTTAATATTTATCCATACACCTTTAATTCACATTCACACACCCTAGATCCAGCTAGCTCTGAAAATCCCCACATGTGATCACATGAGGCTTTGGGGGAACATCTAGATACAAGCTATAACATGCCATGAATGCAGGAAAATCCTAGAAATTTCTGTATGCATGTGTTTGGCAGGTACTGTTCTGCCAGTAGTAAGGGAAGTCAAGCCAGAGGAGAGAAGAGACAATTCATGCTATGACCCTTAATCCTGATATGTCAACTTCACTAGATTAAGAAATGCAGATTAGTACAGCACTGTCCTGGGCATATCTGGGTGGGTCTTGGAGGCCTGGCCTTGGTGTTATGTGAGCCCTCCAGCCATGGTGGCTGGCCCATTCTTCTTTGGTATTGCTCCCTTGCTCTATTTCCAGCTACCATCAACTAAGCATCTTTGGTCTGCCACAATCTTCTAGCATGATGTGCCTGACTTGGAACCAGCTGATTATGGACTGAATCTCCACAAACAGTGAACTAAATCACACCTTTCCTCCTTTAAACTGTGGATAACAGATATTTTGTTTCAGTGATGGGAAAGCTAATACACATGTCTTCTTCAAGAATTAATCCCTTTTACTTCCAGAAAGATGGTGAAGCTGCAAGCAGAAACAAATCAGCCTCTCCAAGATTCAGAATCCAGATATTGGAAAATAACAACTTGAGAAAGAAAAGAAGGAGAGAGGTGGATCCCTGGGACCCAGGAAATATTTGATAGGAAAAGTGGAGCCTACAGAGAAGTTGAAGAGACAGACCTCAATGCAGAAAAAGGAAGGGGCCACCTGAACTTTCTCCCTGGCTCTTGGCTTGTGGCTCCTGAGAAAGGAAGATTGAATCTACAATCACAATGAAAGCAGGTGACTCCAGAGGCCCTCAGGGAGAAAAGTACCAGTGGACCAAAGCAGTGGATGCTATGCACTGCAACAGCTGGTGAGTGACTCCAGTCCAAGCATCTACCATATCCCCTGGAAAGAGTGCTTCATTGGACACCATTCTAGGTAGGGGCCAAGTGAACCTGGAACTCAAAGCAGCTGCAGGCTGCCTTCATCTCAGGGCTCCCAGTGTTAAACTGCCACAGTGACTGCATGAGGGACAATCATGGGAGGTGTCCATGGTCAGGCTAGCGAGACACCCTGAGTGTTAAAAGCTAAATGACTCAGGCCCCACCCCCATGTCCAGAGGCCAGACTCAGCCTGAATTTTGGTGGATTTAAAAGTCCCAGAGCAGGCTGGGGACTTAGCTCAGTGGTTCTGCCACTTGCCTCACAAGTGCAAGGTCCTGATTCAATCCCTGGTACCAAAAATATAATAATAAAATAAATAAAAGTCCCAGAGCTGACACCCCACCCTAATCTTATTGCCAGCTTGCTGGTCATTATTTAGCATGGACTGGGGCTCTGACTGCCTCCTTTGTCCACTAGCCAGAACAGAGTCATGCTTTGAATTGGACACTGCCACAAAAGTATAGACCCCAGAAGGTAACTACAGGCTTGAAATTACAGAGAAGTTTCTTTTTTTTTCTTTGTGTTTGGTTTTTTAAAAACTTTTGTTTATTTAGTGCATTTTATTTTATTGTTTGGTTTTGGAGTTTTTTGATGTGTGTGAGTGTGAACATTATTTTTAGGTTGTTTTGTTTTGTTCTTGTTTTTCATTTTTCTTCTTTCCTTCCTTCTTGTCTTCTTCACAAGTTTCCTGAGGCTTGGGTAATCTTTCTTTGTCTCTCAAGCTTGCTTTCAATCACTCTTCTTTTATTTCTCTATTTTTCCTCTTCACCCTTTTAAATGTTCTCCTTTTAATTACTTCTCTCTTATTTTTACTCTCTATATAATTTTTCTTTTTTCTTCCTTTTTTACTTATCTTCTATTGTTTTGTCTGTTTTTGTTCTACCTTTACCCAATTATGAAGACATATTTCTACTCCCCAATAATATCCTTTGTACTACTTTTCTCTCCTCATATCATAGCATTTAAAGTTTCAAAGTTTTGCTTTTGTGTCTCCCCAATCCCCAAAACCTAAATCTTTAATAGTATTACCATAAAACTTTGTTAATCTTTTGACAATTCACTCTATAAAATTACTGCTAATTCTTTTCTGCTATCAGCAGAGATATAGCTATTGCATTTGGTACATATTTGCTATAAGTCAACACCTGGGTTTCCTTAATGTTTACATTATAATTCATACTTTCTTCTCTAGGAAAAAGGGTGGTATATAACTGGTTCTTATGGTATGTTAATATCTAACTTGTCTTGGGCAATACTACTGTAGCTGTTCCACTTGATATTAGGAGGCTCATATTATTGCCACTATTTCTCTGTAAGCCAACACTCAGGTTGTCTTTGTGACATTCACAATACTAGGGTACATTCCAGAGAACTTGGTTGTTGGACTAAATACACTGCATCCTCTTTGCCTAAAATAACAAGGGCCAAAATAGTATAAGTTACAACTTGAATTACTCAAAAGCATAGCTGAGGAGGTTAGAAAAACAGCCCAAAGATACACTCAGTGTGATTAGAGAAGATATAACTAAACATATAATGGAAGTAATAACCCAAAGACACAGGAGCTCTCAGGAGACACTAAAAGAAAGCTAGGTGAGATAAACAAAATTATACAAAACACAAACGACCAGTTTACCAAAGAATAGTGTGCATGAAAAGTTTTCAATCAAATCCAAGAGATTAAAAATTATATTGAAAGTGTGGGCAGCAGGGCAGAGAAAAATCAGGATGAAATTTCAGAAGTAAAAGACAATGATGCCTTCAAAGACCAACTACTCAAAGACACTTTAAAAACAACAACAGAAGCTTCAAGTCAGATGAGGTTACCCAGGAGATTTCAAACGAAACAAGAATTTTCCGCTTATTAGGATCAGACAGGGTTGTCATTTTGGAAAGTAGGCCAACAGAAAATCCTACCACACACAGAAATCTCTACATCTTGGCTGGACATGAAAATAGTAACTGAGCAACAGAAACTGATCTCAAATGACAGGAAAATGAATATAAATCTAATGAAAGCAGAAATAACTTTAAGAAATTCAATACAGACTGCACTATGATTTGCTTTAACTCTCATGGGTTATATCTCAAATGATCTGTATGTTAGGATAGAATTCAGTATTTTCCGTAGCTGGAAACAGCTAGTCTATCTCTTGCCACTGTGTGGTGGTTATTTCAAGTTTGCTTAATAAAAGCCATGAGATGAATACTCCTATAGGAAACACAGTCTTTTTAAAAAATAATAATAATAATGTTTGTTCTAAGGGTGCCATGGTATTTTTAGATAATTCATGAGATAAATTTAGTGATTATTTTATAGCATGTCATATTGCTTCTTAATGAACATAATTTGATAAAGAAATTTTCATACAAGCCTTTCTCTTTTACATTGGCCATTCTGTATGTTTTTGTAAAATAGAATATTTAATCCTTATTTATTAATCTCTTGCTGGAGTGGTGTAATGTACCTTAACTTTTAGCAAAGGAAGGTTGCAGAGCAGCTTAAATTTTTTTATAATGTATAAAAATTTTGTTTACCTTTTCAGAGTAGAACTTGGGGTTAAAGGTAATGTGTTGGGGGGATTCAACATGTGCGATTTCATTTAATAAAGTATTTTATAATACAATTTCAAGCAGAATTGCCTTAAAGGGGAGTTTTATGTTTTCAACTACAAATAGTTGCTAAGGGGGTCATACAGAGAATATTGATGATGGTTGAAAAATATCTTTAGAAGTGGTACCTATGTCTAAGTGTGACTACTATGTGTATGTATTCTTGACAAACAGTATACTATTCCTGTGAATTTTTTTACATTAGGGGTAATGCATAAGAAATTAATCTTCATATATATTATTATCCCTAATGTAAGGAAGAAGAATATTTAACTGCCCATGTTATATATTTTATTTATAATATGCCAGAGGGGAAACTGTCATGCAGTTATACATGTAATCTTGGGGTTTTCACATATGTAGGTATTCATTTTGAGTAGATTTAAGAAAAAAACTTTTAATGAAAGTGAATTCCAGTGGGGATAATATAAATGAGTATTGTAAAAACCAGCATTCTAAAAATAAGAAAGGACAGGGTCATTTTTTGTGCTTTTATTTTTCCTATTATTAGATCAAAAAGTGTTAACATTGGTACTTGTTGTCTTAATGCATTTATTAATAATAGCGTTGAGATGATAAACAACAGATTACAGTGGCAAATATAAGATTATTCTGACCAGTTACTTGAGCAGAAAACAGTTTAACTATCTCATTCAATCTTCCACAGATCTGTAAAATAAGTATTATCATCTATGATTTTCAGATGAGAAAATAAGGGTTCAGCAAGGTTAGGCAACATATCTAATTCATGCAGCAAGTTAGTGTTTGACCCAGACCGTGAGTCTTCTGACTCTGTTCATTTCACCATAAAATATGCAAGCAATAAAATGTTACACAAGTAAAAAAAAATGAAAAATTGATCCAACTGCTGATAAATGATGAAGATTAATCTAAGAATAATTGGAATAAGTAAAAAATCAGAAGGCAACACAAATGGCATTAAAAAATCTGTTCACAGAAATAGTGGCAGAAAATATTCCAAATACAGGGAAAGAAATAAACATACACATAAATGAGATATATAGAATACCAAATAGCCATGCCCAAAAGAGAACCTTTCCATGCCACATTGTACTCAGAATTCTAGAAGCCCATCACAGGGACAAAATTTTTAAAGCTGTTAGAGAATGGCAACAAATTACATACAAAAGTAAACCCATTAGAATCCCAGCAGACTTCTCTACACAAATTTTAAAGGCCTGGGGGGCTTGGAAAGACATGTTTCAAACCCTAAAAGATGATAACTTTCAACCCCAACTTATATATGCTGAAAAACTTTCCTTTAAAATTGATTGAGAAATAAGGTATCTTCACAACAAGCAGCACCTCAAGAAATTCATGACCACCAAATCAGAATTGCAAAAAATTCTGAAGGGTATCCTAGAAAAAGACAATGAAGCCAACAATTTCAATAGGTCAAAAAGAATGAATACACCTGGTGGGAGGTGCAGCTAAGCAAAAGGGGAAAATTTGGCTAAATCAACAACAGGAAAATAATACAATGACAGAATAAGTCAATATCTCTCAGTAATAACTCTCAACGTGAATGGTCTTGATTCTCCAATCAAAAGACACAGATTGACAGGATGGATCAAGAAAGAAAACCTAACAAGATGAAACAAACAAAAAAAAATGCAAGTAATTAAAAAAGATACTCATAGATTAAAAATCAAAGAATAGAAAATATTCCATGCAGTGGGAACCCAGGAAAATGAGAGTTGATATCCTAATTTCAGACAAAGTGGATTTCAATCTGAGATTGATCAGAAGAGGTTTAAAAAGTCACTACTCATTAGTTAAGGGAACAATTTAACAAGAAGAGTTAACAATTATAAGTAAGTGTGTACCAAACACTTATGCATCCAACTTCATTAAACAAACACTAGTGGACATGAAAAATCAGTTAAACACCAATACAATAGTATTGGGGGACCTCAATATCCCAGTGTCACAAATGGACAGATCAACTAGACAAAAAAATCAACAAAGAAATATCAGAGTTGAACCAAGCCTTTGAACAAATGGACTTAAATATTTAAACTGTTCCATCCAACAATAGAACACATATTCTTCTCAGGAGCAAATAGGACTTTCTACAAAACAGACCACATACTAGCCAATAAAACATGCTTAAGTAAACTCAAAAGAATCAAAATTATTTCAGGCATATTATCAGGTCATATTGCAATGAAACTAAAAATCATGGCAAAAGAAACCAGATAAACTATACAAACACATGGAAACTAAACAATACTCTCTTGAATAATCAATGGGTCACAGATGAAATTAAAGAAGAAATTAGACAGTCTCTTCAATCAAATGGCAATGCCCATATAACACACCAGAACCTAAAGGATACCATGAAAGCAGACCTTTCTCCTTTCATGAGGGATAGTTCATAACAGTTTCATGAGAGGGAAGTTTCATGAAAGAGGGAAGTTCATAAGAGTGAATTCTCACATCAGGAAAACAGAATGAGTGTAAACGAATAACTTATGCACCTCAAAGTCCTAGAAAAACTAGAACAATCCAAATGCAAACTAATACGAGGAAGGAAATTATAAAGATCCAGGCAGAAATTAATGAAATTGAGACTAAAAAATACAAAGAATTAATGAATCAAGACTTGATTCTTTGAAAGATTAAACAAAATACATAAATCCTTAGCTAATCTTACTAAAATAAAGAAAAAACCCTAATCTATACAATTAGAAATGAAAAAAGTGAAATCATAACATATTCTGATGAAATCCAGAAGCTTATTTGTAACTACTTTAATAATCTGTACTCTAACAAAATGGAAAAAAAATTCAGAGGAAATGGATAAATTCCTTGATGCATATGAACTACCAAAGCTGAACCAAGAAGATATAAAACTCTTGAATAAGCCAATATCAGTAAGTTAAATTGAATAAGTAATAAAAAACAAACCAATTAAGATAAGTCCAGGCCCTGATGGACTCACTGTCAAATTCTACGAGAAATGTAGAGATCTAATGTCAGTACTCTTTAAACTCTTAATGAAATCAAAAGGGAAACAGTACTCCAAAAGTCATTTTCCTGGAAGCAACCATTATCAGGATTCCAAAACCAAACAAGGACCCAAACAAAAAAGCAAACTATAGGCTAATCTCTTTAATGAACACAGATGCAAAAATCCTCAATAAGATGCTGACAAACAATGCAGCAAATCATAAAAAAGATCATATGTCATGATCATATGTAAGATTCATTCCAGGGATGCAGAGATGGTTCAACATATGCAAATCAATAAATGTAATACACCACATGAATAGAAACAAGGACAAAAACCACATGATCATCTCAATAGGGGCAGAAAAAGCATTTGACAAAAATCCAACATCCATTCATGATTTTTTTAAAAACTGAAAAAAATAGGAATAGAAGGCCTTTATCATAACCTAATAAATGTCATCTATGGCAAACCAATGATCAACATAGTGCTAAATTAAGAGAAGGTGAAGCTTTCCCTCTAAAACCAGTAACAAGACAAGGATGCGTGCTACCACCACCTCAGTTGAGTATAGATCTCAAAACATTAGCTAGAGAAGTAAGAAAAGAGAAAGAAATAAAAGGAATATGGATAGGGAAAGAAGAAGTTAAATTATTTTTATTTGCTGATGACAAAACCCTCTACATACAAGACTCCAAAAACTCTACCAAAAGACTACTAGAGCTAATATCCAAATTCAGCACTGTAGCAGGATACAAAGTCAACACTCAAAAGAAAATAGCATTTCTGTACACCAGTAACAAATTCACTGACAAAATCTCTATTACAACTTACAGAGCACACAGAAAACAAAAATCGCTCAAATAGTTCAGTGTGATATTGTAAATCATGTATTGGTTTGTTAGCATATAAAGTCTAAAGTACTCAGAATCACCTAAATGACAGTGTCCTTTTGTATGCTAACGAAGTGACTGACAGCTGACATCCCCTAAATAACTTTAGTCTGGGGACTGATCACAGAGAGCTGAAAGACTGTGTAGGATTAGAAGGTTGGCACTTTCAGTCTCACCATCCAATCTCTGGGAAGGAAAAGGGAATGAAAGTTAAGTTGATCAGTACTGGCCAAAGATTTAATCAATTATGCCTATGTAGTGGAGTCTCCAAAAACACACAAAAGGACTGGGTTCTGAGAGCTGCCAGATAGCTAAACATATAGCATGCCTGGAAACATCTTGAAATGTTTACTACCCCTTCCACCATACCTTGCCCTATGCATCTGTGATATTTAACACTGTGTGTCAATTTGAGTATGAAATGCCCAACTGATTGGCTTAGCATAGTTCTGGGTGTAACTGAAAGGATTTACTGAAGATGGAAGACTGATCCTGGGTGTTAGCGGCACCAATAAACAGGCTTGTAGTCTGAATGGAATAAAAAGGGAAAGAAGGAAGACTCACTTCTGTTTCTCTGGAGGAGCTCCAGTCTTTACCTTCTCCTTAAACATCTATCTCCTGGCTTCCAGTGTACTATACAGTCTTGCAGTTCAGACTCTCCAGCCTTCAATCACTGCCCTCACCTTTACTTCAAATATCCTTTGAGGTTGGGCATTAAACTTACACTGAATTCCCAATTACATATGTCATCATATTGTATACCTAAAATGTACCAATAAATTTAATGAATAAAAAAATTGCACTGTATTTCAGCCAATTGAATTATGAGGGCCTGTGTTTAGGTTTCTGCAATTTCAGCCCTGATTGAAAAAGAATGGGATCCTGTAAATTGGGGTGGAGTTGTTTGAGAGGATGCTAACAAGGCTGGGGATATTGAGCTATAAGACTCTAATGAAATTATGCTAGAGGAAGAGATATCCCCACCCTCACACCCTGTGGTGTTGATTTGTTCTAATATACCTGAGGAAACCTCCTGTATTTACCAAGAGTGATCATGCTGACACTTCTCAAGACCAGCCCTCATTATCCACTTTTGCCTCTAGGCTTATAACCAGGTTCAAATTGTAGATGCCTCTCTCAAAGGTGATTTTCATAGTGTTATCCATGAGGAGATCTGCTATACTCTCAAAGAACTTCTTGAGTTTTCTAACTCTTATAAGCAGAGCCTGATGAGCATGTGTGGGAATGGATTTTAAGGGTGGAATATTGATGGCAAAAACACACATCGACATTAAGCTGTGTTGGGCCCACCAAGTAGAGATTCTGAATTTATTTTTTTTAACATTTTTTCTTTAATAATTGAGGATTTACTTTTGATAAAAACAGTGAAAATCATTTAGATTTTTATTATGGAAAATAAACTTGGAATAAGTTAATCCGCTGCTTCTTCTTAGGAAGATACGTATGGTATTTTTAAAGTTTTAGGATAGTATGATTTTTCTTTGTATTAAATTCTTTTATTGGTACACTGTAGGTATACAACACAATTACATTTCTCATTGAGAACTGTACCTTTACATAATGCATCTTGGTTCTTATGTTTTCCCCATTTCTAGCCCTCCCTTCAGGCTCTCCACCCTTCCCTATTGACAAAGACTTTATTTCCATTTTTTCCATTTCTCATCATTTTTTTCCTTTTCCTTCTTTCCTTTCCCTTGCCCCTCCCGCTACCCCTACCCCTTTGGACCTTTTCTTCCTATTTTGCATTATCGATTATTCATTCTAATCATTGGTACATTTTAG
>NW_004624732.1:15536780-15548374 GCF_000247695.1 Heterocephalus glaber | reverse complement strand
AAAGGTCCAAAGGGGTAGGGGTAGTGGGAGGGGCAGGGGAAAGGAAAGAAGGGAAAGGAAATATGCTGAGAAATGGAAAAAATGGAAATAAAGTCTTTGTCAATAGGGAAGAGTGGAGGGCACGAAGGGAGGGCTAGGAATGGGGAAAAAATAAGAACCAAGATGCATTATGTAAAGGTACATTTCCCAATGAGAAATGTAATTGTGTTGTTTACCTACAATGTACCAATAAAAGAATTTAATAAAAATATATATATATATATGCACATCACAATGACTTCTGAGCTAGGAAAAGAAGTTCAGTAACTTCATTATGTTTTCCCTTCCACAAAAAGCAGCCACATCTTTGAATATATCTACACACAGAAATACCCAATTCATTTATCAATCTTTGAGAGTACTATGAACACACAAAGGAGGAAGAAAATATATAGCATGTGCTTTTGGTAACATAATTTGCTGGGAGGGGGGGACACAAATGAACACCCCCATACCCTTGCACACCTAAAACCACTAAAAACCTGCACCAAATCCCTTCAAACTTGCTGATGGAATTCTTTTCATGTGATTTATAGTTTTCTTTTCCTTTAACATTAACTTCTTTGTAACACAACAGGCCAGAGAGTTTGCCTCTGCCTGAATCCCTCAAAGGCAGCTGGGAAGCCCTCTGCAGTAGGTGTGTCATCCAACACTGCACTCCTTAGGGATTTTATTTTTTTTTCCCCCAAAAACAAGTATTTGTAACAAAACACAAATTTTTACAATAAAAGTTTATCAACGTGCAATCCATGGAGAATTTATTCAACTGTAAATGTATCAATCCTAAGATAATAATTATAGTAAAATAACCAGAACAAGACAAAAATATCCATTTTTTCTTTATACCAGTCAGCCATATGGTATATATTTAAAGTACCTTTTAGTGAAGGCAAGGCCAGAAAGCTTCTACAGAAATTTACAAAGCTCAGTGTGATGAAATCACTTCTCTTTCTTCAGAAAAGCTCCAGTCTGCTTTCACCTTGGACTTTTGTCTCCTGGCTTCCAGAGCAGACTCTTCAGCCTCCAACACAGATATTTTGGCTTCCTGATACAGACTTGCATTGGCCTCTACAGTGAGCTCCAGGCCTGTGACTTTTGACTGGATCCTTCAGATCTCCAACAGACAGACAGCCCTTAAGCAGAGTCACACTTGACTCTGCAACTTGCCATTTAAGCTTACCATGTAAATCCATATGTATTAAATCTGTTTCTCTAGTGAGCACTGACTGATATAGCATCTCTTTATTTGTGTCCTTTAAACTTGTAAGTGTGAATATAGTGTTCCCCTTAGTTCTGTGAGCCCTTTAAGAAAAGTAATCAAACTTGAATGGATATAATCTTGGGAACTGAGCACACAAATCTTGGAATTTGATGCTATCTCCAGAACTGTTAAATTTGAGAACATCCAGCTGGCGTCTGCTACAGAGTTGCCTCCTTGCTGATGAGGAGAAATCTCCACAGCTTTTAGAATCACAGAAGTCTTGTGACTGGTTGTTGTGATGTGAGAGCAGAGAAAAAACAAGCAGGGTGTTTTTCCAATACATCCAAGCTTTCTCTTTTCTGTGAGTCACCAAGTCAATACTACAAACACTTAAGTGAACTACCTTAAACCAAGCTAAATAACTGAATTGAAACTTTTTGTATATGAGTATCTGAAATATTAGTTGCACTTAGGCCAAAGATTGTTGAAAATTAAAGTATTAACCACATATCCACACTGGTCTTGAAGGTTTTATCAAAAATCAACTATTGAAAACAAACAAGAAGCTATTGAAATTTATTCATCTCAAAAGTGATCTGAAAAATTAAGCAGCAAAACCTCTGTGTACAAGTTTTTTCTGGAATTTTATAATCATGCTTTGGAATATCTCACCTATTAAAGAGAATCTTTGGATAGAGCTATATTGCAACTGGATATATTTATATTCTGAATTGTAATGAAATAAAATTCAAGTTGCCCTCTAACTTTACATCTGAATTTAGTAAAACCTTCAAAAGAGTCATAAACAGAAACAGCATGTTCAATAAGTTTTCTCATATATAATTTTTGCTTGCTACTCAAAACCCATAAGACAATTCTTGTTCATGTATTTGAACTGACATGTTAAGCTCAAAAATTAAAAGAAATAATATCCTGCAATTTGTATTAAGGTTTTAGGTACCTTACTATGTGTAGAGTGAATTTTCTTCAATTAAAACATCATGTTCTACAAGAAAAACCTATTGAAAGTGATTTCAATTTTGTTTCCACTGCATTGATTTCCACTCTGATCTTCATAATTTCCTCCCTTGTATGAGCTTTGGGTTTGTCTTGCTCTTTTTTTGCTAGAAGTCTGAGGTTCAGCATTAGGTTATTTGAGTTCACTCTGTTTTCCTAATGTGAGTATTCACTGCTATGAATTTCCCTTGTAAGACTGCTTTCATTGTGTCCCATAAATTTTGATATATTTTATTTGGCATTGTCATTTAATTGTAGAAACTGTCTGATTTATTCTTTAATGTCCTCTGTGACCCATTGGTTGTTCAGGAGTATGTTGTTCAATTTCCATGTGTTTATGAAATTCTTGTGGTTTCTTTCGCTTTTGATCTCCAATTTCTCGCACTATAATCTGATAATTTTATTTTCCATAAAATGTGATTTTTAGAAAAATGCAAGGGGCTGGGGATTTAGCTCAGTGGTTTTGCTGCCTGCTGCACAAGCACAAGGATCCAAGTTCAATCCCTGGTACAAAGAAAAATACATGCAATTCGGGAAAAAATATATGTTCACATATTTTTAAATACAATCTTCAGAAAATACCAGGGACATAGTAATAGAGAAAGAAATGACCAAATCCAGATGAGCAAAAATTTTAACCAAATTTTGTGTATAGCAATAATTTAATACAGTTGGTGTTAGACAATCACTAGTCAAGCAATAATTAATGACAGTAGATATTTCATTTAAAGTCCTTTGAAAGCATATGTTTTTCTATTTTATTTAAGTCATCTATAAATTAGATTTGCATGTTTGCAAATTATTATAAAATATATCAGCTACTGTTATCTTGTCACCATTTGTAGAATACCCATAATTGTGCTGCAAGTCAGGTGACATGAGGCACCTGTTACACCCCCAAATAAATGTATCACCAAGTCTCCAAATAGTGCCACTGCTCTCCCTATAACAATGGCTAGAAGGAGCTATACAACACTACTTGATATTTGCTTTCTATTTTCTGAGGATATATTATGTGCCAGGAAGGACACAAATAACATAACCTGACAAACATAAGACCCAGTTTTCTTCATTTTAAATTTATGAATTAAGGGAGTGAAACTGAGACCAAATCCCAAGACCACCAGGGGAGGAAGAGAAGATGATCTATCACAACTACATTGTCCTGCCCAAATGGTGGCTTCACCAATGTATTACACCCTGGGGTGCCTGCACTGTACAAAGTTACATATCATTCATTTATTTCTTTTTATTTCTCACTTTTTTCATTTCTGGAGATCAAAACCAGGGCCCCATACATGCCAGGCAAGTGCTTTATCACTAAGTTACACCCCCAGCCTTTTTTCCTTACTTTTAACTCCTTGGCTGTAGATTTTTTCAATTTAAAATGGAAAAGCTGCTTTTGCCTTCCCAATAATACATATTACCCCTAGATAGTGGAGATGATGGTGTCCTCAACACAGCTGTAATGCAGAGATATCTGACGGCACTGTAGTTGTAAATCATGACCTCATTGCTAAGGGAAGGCTGTTGTACTGATGATCACTTACACAGAATATTGGTTCTGCTGTCAAGTGACAGACATGAAGAAATGACCATGAGTGAATTTCTCAAGTCTTCAGTTATGGTTCATGTCTAGAGATCCCCTCAAAGGCTCATGTGGTAATAGGTGGGACTTTTTTAGAGATGGCTGAATCTAGAATGTATCATGCTGGGATTAAGGGTATGTAACTACTAAATCAGTCTACTGATTGGTTTATCACCACCCTAAACCCAGTAGCTTACAGTATAAAAGGGGCGGAAAAAAAGCTGTTAAGGTCCCTTGTTGCTTTGCTACCTTCTACCCACAATGAACTGTTTCTCCTTGCAATGCCCCACTGGCAAGCCACCCTGCCTTGGAGCCAGCCAAGTATGGACTGAAACTTCTGCAAACTATAAACTAAGTAAAGCTTTTCTCCCTTAACTTTAGGTGTCAGGCATTTTGTCTCAGCAATGAAAAAAGTAGCTAAGACACCTTCCTTGATAGAAACCTGCATTCTGGCAACCACAACTTACCATGTGACACCTGGCATCCACCAGAAACACCAATGGGCTTGGAGAAAGGCTAAAGAGTGAAGAGTTACCTAAGCTAACCACAACTGTTCCTTTCATTAAGACGTAAGTTCTGATCCACCATTTCTATATGCTAGTCTTATGTTCCATGGGAAGGTATCTGCGGTAATTTTATTTAAGAAAACAAACTAATAGCTATTAAATGTGAACAAATTGCAAGAAGTAACTGATTGTCCCATTATTTACAAATGCATCAACTAAGTTCAGAATGTTACATGGAATTTTAATTCACCAGCGAAGATAACACAAACTGTGTTTGCAGAAGACTAAAGAAAGTGGAAGAGACTCAGGCAAGTCACCCCTGCTATTTCCCAGTCTTCATCACAGTCCTCTCTGCCCCTTAATTAGCATTGTCCCCCCAGCAGGTACTGGGCTCTGCTTCTTACACATATTGGGTAAATACTATGCCCCTCTTTCTACAGATAAGGTTACTTATCTGTAGATAAGAAGGAAGTTAACTTCCACAAGGTCACCAAGCTTATAAAGGATATGTAGAATTTGAATTCAGAGTCATCTAGTTCCAAACCATCCAGGCCTTACCCTGTGGGCCACTCCAGAACAGAGCTGCTCTCTTTCATGTAGGACCCTGCACTTACAGGTGTCCAGAAAAACACATTTCTCCACATAGATCATTGTTTGCTTGCATACCTTCTATTCAGGTACTGGGGATTGAACCCAGGGCCTTCATTCTAAATCCTTTCTTGTTTGCAGGGTTGTTTGTTTGCTTACTTGTTTGTTTGGTTTTGAGATAGAGTTTTTCTAAGTTGCTAAGTTGCACATGCTGGGCTCAACCTTGTGATTTCTGTGCCTCAGCTTTCCAGAGTGCTAGGATTATGTGTCCTACCAGGCATGGAGGGTTGCTTGGTTGGTTAGCTTTATGTTTGTTTGACACAAGGTCTTGCTATGTAGTCCAGGGTGGCCTTCAATTGACTATGTCTGCCTCAGCTTCCCAAGTGCTGGTATTATAGGCTATACCACCATGCCCAGCTCTGTTTAATTTTTACTTATAAAACATACATGACATAAAATTTATCATCTTACCCATTTTTAAATGTACAGTTAAGTGGTATTAAATGCATTCAGGATGGCATGTTACCATTACCACCATCCATCTCCATAACACTTTTCATCTTGTAAAACTGAAACATTGTACAGTAATGCCTCAGTTCATGAATGTTTCTGTTTGTGAACACTTCAGTTCATAAAAAGAAGCATTCAGAAAAATTTTGATTCCATTCAGAAACTCCACATTGGGTGACAAACATGATGACAGCCTTCTTCCCTGAATGAACATGAACACAGCCATCTTCCCTGCTCTGACACAGGCTCGTGGCTTCCTCTAGTTTAGATCATGTTTGCAGACAGACCTGAGCATACTTGCTATGAAGTTTTTGTGTTCTTTATACCATATACAGTACTGTGCAGTATTAACTGATCTAGTATGGCTCCAAAGAAAGTGTAGAGCCAGCAGAGTGGTAAAAAGAAAGTGTGCTGCAGACCAGCTGCAGTCAATGCAGGGTAGGAAGGGGAGAGGTCTTGGGCTGGCAAGTGAGAAAAGAACCGTCGCAAGCAATGTGCAGGTTCCCTCTGACAAGTCTCAGGGTCTGATTTATTTTCATATCTTTAAGCAATAGCTAAGAGGCATTTGGGCGGAACATGTTTACATTTTAGGTTGCCTTAGCAACATCTAGTGAGGTAAAGGTTATTTTTACTAAACAATATATTTTTCTAAGCTGATTCATTTCATTGAACATCATGAATACATTTCTTAAAAATCACAATTGTCCCCTTATTTTCCCATACCTAAGTAGAATAGAATGTAACTTAATCAAAATCTCCAGAGGGTAACTTAATTAAAATCTCTATAGCAGCGGGGGTACAAGCAAGATTTAATTAATTAAATGTCAAACTTGTCACCAGCTAGCCCTTGAGAAACTGCACAACAGTTAACGTAGTTTGCTATTAGCTCTCTACCTCTCTATACCTCTATTTATCTTAACTAACTGTCATTTGGGTTCATAGTTCATGAGCAGGAGATATTTTCAGCACTGTGAGAAATATTGAATAACTCGCCTCCTTAATGCATTTACCTGTCCCAACTTTCTCTCTATTTCTTATTTCCCACTATTTCTTACACCTAAAGTCGGTCCTTTCAACCTCTTCATAAGACCCCTTTAGTAATAAGAAGGTCAGCAATAAGAGGGGGGAGTTATAGTAGTGGGGAAACAGAGGGAGTTTCAGGAGAGGTTTCTTTAGAAGTGGATGTGGCAATAGAACTAAGAGAAACTGGAATTTGGGACTTTTGAGCCAGATCAGATTTCCATACATGATTGCCAATTTGCCTTATGGAGAGTTGGTTGTTAGTCACAAACACAATGACTCCTGTGACCAGAGTAACAATTTTAAACATTATGGCATGAAAAAAATAAAACATGAGGGTACGATGTGTTCCACCCTTCTTTTCCCCAAGCTGGAACTTTGTCAAGCAGCCTTGGAGGTCGGTTGGGCTTCGCCAAAAGCGCAGATGGGCCAGGGATTTAGCTCAGTGGTTCCGGAGCCTGTTTCACAAGCGCAAGGTCCAGAGTTCGATCGCTGGTACCAAAAAAAAAAGTGCAGAGTGGTAATGAAGGTGACAAGAGCATGCAGAGCTAGTAATACAAGTAACTAGAATATGCAGAGTATAATGAAGGTGACAAGAGTGTGCACAGAAATAATGAAGGTGACAAGGGCAGAGCAAGAATAGTAAGAAAGTTTTGGAAAAAATAACCATTGAATTCAGAAGGAAGTTGTGGAAAAGCATGAGTGTGGTATTCATGTGACTGATCTGACCTCAGAATACAAGATAGCAAAGTCAACAATCATGACTATTTTGAAGAATAAAGATGTCATTAAAGGAGCTGATGTGGCAAAAAGAATAAAGTTGTTAACCAACCAGAGGGCACAATTGGTAGAGGTGGAAAAACTTTTCTTAGTGTGGTTGAATGAGAAACAGCTGGCAGGTGATAGCATCAGTGAAGCTATGATCTGTGATAAAAACAGTTGCATGGTGATTTATTCTTATGGTTGGCTATGGTGGCACATGACTGTAATCTCAGCACTCAGGAGGCTGAGGCATGAAGATTTCCATGAGTTCAAGGCCACCCTGGGCTACATAGTGAATTCAAAGTCAGCCTGAACTACATAGTGTGACATTCTCTCAAAAAAAGAAGAAGAAAAAAAGAAATATTGAAGAAAACCCCTCTACAAGTGCAACAAGTAATGAATTTAAAGCCAATACAGGGTGCTTTGATAAATTCCACAAGGGAAGTGCCATCTACAGTATGATAAAACATGGTGGGCGTCCAGTTCTGACAAGACCACTGCAGAAGCCTACCAGAAAAAAAATTTGCAGAATTCATGAAGGCATAAGGATATGTCCCTGAATAAGTGCTCAACTCTGATGAAACAGGGTCTTCTGGAAGAAGATGCTGAAGAGAACTTACATTATTCAGGAGGAAAAGCACTGCTGGGGCACAAGCTCATGGAGGACAGATTGACCCTTTTGCTGAGTGGGGGCACAAGCAGTGTTCTAAAAATTAAGCCACTACTAGTTCACCATTCCCACACCCCTCATGCATCTAAGGAACAGAATCTGAACAAGGCCAAACTGTCATTTGGAGGGCCAATACAAAAGTTTGAGTCACAAGGCAATTGTTCACAGAATGGCTGCATGAGGTGTTTGCATCCACCATTAAGAAATATCTTTCTGGGGCTGGAGGTTTAGCTCAGTGGTGCCACTGCCTGGCTCACAAGCACAAGGTCCTGAGTTCAATCCCTGTACCAAAAAAAGAAGTATCTTTCTAACAAGTAACTGCCTGAAAGGTGCCTTCTTCTGAGGGACAATGCCCTGCAAACCCTCCAGCCTTGGTGGATGATATGGATGCTGAATATGGCTTCATAAAGGTCAAGTTTCTCTCCTGCAACATGACACCTCTTCTGCAGCCCATGGACCAGTAAGTGATCTGCAACTTCAAGAAGAAGTACACAAAGGCACTCTTCACCAGGAGTTTAAACATCACTAAAGAAACATCCTTAACTCTGAAAGAGTTCTGGAAGAAACATTTCAATGTTCTCCATTACATCAACCTCATTGACAAAGCCTGGGAAGATATCATGTACAGGACTTTACTATCAGCCTGGAGGAAACTGTGGCCAGAGTGAGTTACTGAATGTGACTTCAAAGGGTCTGATGCACAGGTACTGGAGGGGACTGTGTCCATGGGCAAGTCTGGGTCTGGACATTGATGCAGACATAAAGGAGCTTGTTAAGGAAGAGCTGATGATGGAAGAACTTGCTGAACTCCAGAGTGAGCAGCAGAAGGCCCGTGTTGAGAATTCCACTGAGAAAGAGGAAGACAGGAAGGAGATTATCAGTAATGTGATAAAATCCATTATGAAAAAATTGAATGAATACCAGGATTTCTTTTGAGAAGCACCACCCCAACATAAATGAACAGAGTGTTGAATCTTATGAGTGATAATGTGGCTTTCATTTCCAGAGGGTTATGCAGTGCAGGAAAAAACAAGTGACATAAGACAGATTTTTTTTTTTTTTGCTAAAATTGACCCTGCAGCTAAGAGACAAAGAAGAAAGGAACTCACTGAAAGAGATTTCCCTGATGTCCTTATGGAGGGGGACTCTTCCCTCCAAACAATTATCTACCCACCCACCTTCCTGTCCATGCCAGAAGTTGCCTCAAGCAAGGTTGGTGTTCTCTCTCATCATACTGTACTGTACTTTGTTTCATATTTTTGTGGTTAAAAAAATATATATGGCTCTGAACAGATTAACCTTATTTACATTGAATCATATGAAAAAATTTGATTTGGTTTATGAACAATTCTGTTCACTACCAGAACTGTGAACAAATTAAATTCAGCAAGGTACCACAGTATTCATTGAACAGTAACTCCCCATCCCCATCACTACCACCACCTCCACCTCAGCCACTGCCACTATAAATATTTTCTGTATTATTATAACTATGCTAATGTCCTCTTATAAGTGGAAACATATAGCACTTGTCTTTATTTAACTGGGTTCTTTCACTTAGTATAATATCTTCAGGATTCATTTATGTTGTAACATATGTAGAATTTCCTTCTTTAAGGGTGAATAATATTCTATTGTGCGTATATTTCATATTTTGTTTTTTCACTCATCCACTGATAGACATTTGGGTTTTCTCTAATTTTTTACTGTTATGAACAATGCTGCTATAATTTGTGTGTGTAAATATGTCTTTTAGACCCTGCCTTCAATTCTTATGGGTATATAATCAGATAAAAATGACTACATCACAGGGCCATTATATACCTGAATTGTCATACTGTTTTTTATGGCAGGGTGCCCTTGTGAATCCTCATCAACCGTGCACAGGGATCCACTTTCTCCACAATTTGCCAACACTTGTTACTTTCTGGATTTTTGAAAGAAATTCTAATGTATGTGGGTAATACCTCATTTTGGTTTTGACTTTTATCCCTTGTGTTTAGTGGTAGTGAGCATCTTTTCCTGTTTCTTGGCCATCCTTAGATTTTTTTAAGTATACTGTCTATTCAAACCCTTTGCTTATTTTTAGCTGAGTTATTTGTTCTTGTTACCGTTACTGTTCAGCTACAGCTGAATATTAGCCCATATCAGATACATGATTTGCAAATATGTTCTCCCTTTCTGTTAGTTGCATTTTGCCTATTATTTTTGTCCTTTGATGCATAGAAGTTTTTAATTTTGATATAGCCAAAATTGTCTATTTTTGCCTTTGTTATCTGTGCTTTGGTGTCATATAAAGGAAACAATTGTTAATCATTCTCATGAAGTTTTGCTCTTGTTTTCTTTTGGGGTTTTATTTAGGTCTTTGATCCATTTGTGTGTAGGGCATCAGGCAAGTGTGCAACTTAATTTGTATGTGTATATACAGGTTTCACAACACCATTTATTTTTTTATTAGTTTTATGGGTACACTTTAGGTATACAATATAATGATATAAATCATTGGAAATTTGCACCTTTACATAATCGCTCTTGGTTCTTATTTTTCACCCTATTTCCCAGCCCTCCCTTCAACCCCTCCATCCCTCCCTATTTACAAAGACTTTGTTTCCATTTTTCCATTTTCTCATATTAATTCCATTCCCTTCTTGCCTTTCCCCTACCCCTCTCACCTCCCCTACCCCTTTGCCCCTTTTCTTCCTATTTCAAATTATCAATTATTTGTTTTAATCATTTTAGTCCTTATTTACACTTTCAATTTCTCACACTAGAGAAATTATTTGGTATGTACACATGTGTCCTATTTATTTCACTTGAGTTTCATGTCAATGTGCATCCATTTAGCTATAAATGTCTCTAATTTCTCATTTTTTATGGTCCCAGCACCATTTATTGAAGAGACTGACTTTTCCCATTGAAATGTCCCGGTGTCCTTGTTGAAAATCATTTGACCTCATGTGGAAGAATTCATTTCTGTGCTATCTACTTTATCCCACTGATCTGGGAGTTTGTCTTTAGGACAATAGCACAATGTTCTGATTACTGTAGCTTTTAGTAAGATTTAAAATCAAAAAGCAGGGTCAGGGCCAAGTGGGGCCGAGCGGTTGCAGGCTGACCAGGACCTGCTTGCTCCACCTTGCTCCACCAGCTTGCCACCAGGACAGGGAAAAGAGGGCCGCCCACCCTGGGCAGGCCCACCAGCCGATGGCTTGGCCACTAGGGCACCTCCAAAACACCACCACCACCACCACCACCCCCAGCCTCTGGCCTTTTGGCTGTACAGGTACTTGGTTACACACTACAGAGGCACAGGGGGATATAAAAGCCATCGTCCTGAGTGACAGAAGTAAACAACAGAGAGAGCACCTGTCTCAGGCTCCCTGATGAAAACAAGCCCACTGGAAAAGTGAAGGAAATCTCTGCAATAAAGGCGCACCAGACCACTGTGATTGGAAAGTTAGAGGGATCATCAGCTCCCATCAGAAAATGGACTTTCTTCATGGGAAAAGCAGCTGAAACTTGCAGTAGAAATTTGCAGAGTGCAACCCTGCAGGAGGACAGGGAGCTCAACTTGGGACTTGCAACCAGAACTCTGCCTGAATCTCAAGGGTCTTGGACTAGCTTACTGAGACTCATTGACTTATAACTGCACACTGCTGCCCGGGTTGTCTATTGTGACAGCAGAGACATACC
>NW_004624732.1:15502164-15512340 GCF_000247695.1 Heterocephalus glaber | reverse complement strand
GGAAAAAATAAAAACCAAGATACATCATGTACAGGTACAAGCACCCAATGATAAATGTAAATGTATTGTATACCTAAAATGTACCAATAAAGGAATTTAAGAAAAAAATCTGTTGCTCTAACAACTGTGGAAATCAGTATGGAGATACCTCAAAGAACTAGCACTGGAAATCGCATTTGACCCAGCTATTTCCCTCCTGGGTATCTTCCCCAAAGAATTAAAAGAATCATACTACAGTGATATATGTGCACCCATGCACATATATAGCAACACAATTTGTGATAGCTGAAACTTGGAAGCAGCCCAATTGCCTATCAACTGGAGACTGAATAAGGAAAATGTGGGGTATTTTAATAACATAGAGTACTACTCAGACATAAAAAATGAGAAATTAGAGACATTTATAGCTAAATGGATGCACATTGAAGCGATACTCTTAAGTGAAATAAATAGGACATTCGTGTAAATACCAAATAATTTCTCCAGTGTGAAAGTGTAAATCAGGACTAAAAGGTATAATGGATAATGTGATATAGGAAGAAAAGGGACAAAGGGTAAGGGGAAGTGGGAGGGGTAGGGGAAAGGCAAGCGGGGAATGGAATTAATATGAGAAAATGAAAAAATGGAAACAAAGTCTTTGTAAATAGGGAGGAATGGAGAGGTTGAAGGGAGGGCATGGAAATGGGGAAAAAATAAGAACCAAGAGAGATTATGTAAAGGTGCAAATTTCCAATGATGAATGTCATTCATTGTATACCTAAAATATACCAATAAAATTAATTTTTTTTAAATCTGTTGCCCTACTTTTTTGTATTTTGGAGAATTTCTATATTGAATATCATGTTTATAATACAGAACATATTTTTTAATTACAAAGGCCAGGAAAATGAATACAGTGGTACCATGAACAATAGAAAGAGAGAAACTAAAGACAGAAAACTATTTTCCAGAATATTAAATAGTCAAAGAATAATCTTGACTAAAGAAATACTTGATTGCCCTGACTTCAAAATTTCACCTTTCAAAAGGCGTAAGGACAGCAATAACATGGTCAGGTACAGCTTTTCCATAGTGAGAGCCATGCTGAGTATGAGTGTGTATACGTGTGTATGTGTGTGTTTGTGTGTGTGCATGTTGTGTGATATAAATATACACATGTATCCATGTTTGTCTATGCAAATATATGTGCGTGAATGGGCTATATATGATGTATATTTGTGTATCCTTCTATATATTGTGTTACATATGATATACACATAAATCCTATTACCTCATAAAAATGTGTATTTGTATATAAGTATATACATATCTGACACACACATATATATCTTCACAGATATATACACGTACATACACATACAGTCACCTACATCTGTAGGTTCTTTATCTTTCAATTCATCCAACATGGATAAAAATATTTGGGAAAAATTATGCCTACACTAGCGACATAAACATCTTTATCATTTTCATTTTCACTGAACAATGGAGTACAAAACTCTACACATGTTATTTACATTGTATTGGGTATCCTATAGGCTCTAGAAATGATTTAAAGTGTACAAGAGGATGTATGTCGATTATATTCAAATTCTGTGCCATTTTAAAGTAAAGAACCAATATTCACAAGAATTTTTAGATACAATTTTTAAACTACTTGGTATTAGAAAGCCAATCATCAAAGACTGATGCCCTAAGTTACAAGGAAGAATAGCTCCTTACCATGAAATTTGCTGGGTCTCAGCATCCTGACCTAGGAAGGAGGTGGGACTTGACTGGCTATCAAGTGTCAGTCTGTATCAGAATGTTCCCACCTCAGACAGCACCTCCGCCTCTAGAGCCTATTAGAAACCAAAGCAAGCATCAAGATCCTAAGAGGTGCTCGGGGAAATGGGTTAGAGTGGCAGTGCTGGCTCTTGTACCCGGTTTCTGTTGCCCCTGTACTATAAAAATACATATTACAATTAATGGAGAGAAACATACAGCTACCTGGAACCACTGGCTGAGGAACATCTCCATCGGGGTTACCTACAAGGAGGGAATAAGAACTCAGGGTGCTCAGAAGCTGAGAGAACCACAAGTGGAGGCATGAAGTGAGCAGAAAGACATGTTCAAAGCCACAGGAAACCAAGTACAGCAGACTGGAAAGCAAGGTGAGGTGAGGTCAGGTCTTATGGAGAGAAGGTTGTGGAAGACAGATATGCAGAAGACACAAAGGAAGGAGCCTCCCCACAGGCCGGCCTGTAAGTTAAATGGAAGTGTTTGTGTGTGTGTGTGTGTGTGTGTGTGCGCGCGCGTGCATGCACATGCACTTGTGTGTGTGTTATGCATAATAGGTTCTATCCCATACCTTTCCTCTTTGCTCCCTTGTGAGCCCAAAGTCAAAGCTCCCAAGGAAGCCCCAGATCTGAGGCTAAATGTGCCCAGGCCCAGGGACATTTGTCAAGTGTTGAGGCTTCTTCTGTTGGTACTAAGTAGAACATCCAGTTGATGGCAGCCATAGCAGGCCTGGTCTATGACAAGAGATGTTAAGAGGTCCCCCAATGTGCCAGCTGACTAGTTCCCCAGTGCTCCCTGCTAGCCATCTGGTCACCCACAGGTAGAAACACAACTTCTTGGTCACCATGCCCCACCTATGCACTGGACCCCAACAGGCTCTCATAACTAAAGCTACAAATGAGGCTGTCAAGGCCATTGATCCCCTCAAAATTGCAGCTGGCAAGAGTAACTCTGACTGTCTATCAGGGTCAACCCAAGGGAAAGGGGGACAGTGGTAATGGCAAACTACATGCCCCTCCCACCAGCTTCACCCCCTGCTGAAAAGTCCTCTTCACACAGTCTCCTTCTGGTTATGGAAACCTCTGTTCTGCTTACGAGTCTCACCTGAGAATGGTATCGGCCAGTCCCCCACAGTGGCCAGGCCCAGAACATTGCTTTCTTCTTCCATAAATTTCCTAACATTTCTAAGAATAGCCCCTTTCTTATAAACTTGCACCAAAATGCAATTCTTAGAGGGCCAGCTGCACACTGCTAGGCCTCTGATTTCTCACAGCAGTAGTTTATCACTAAGTGTCATGAGGATGTGGTTGCTTATACAGTGGTTGCACAGTAGGACATACCAGCAACCCTCTGAAGAGCTGGGCTGCAACCTGGAACCAGCACTCCACAGAGACAAGCCCACCAATTCCTCCTTCTCCCTGCTCCTCTACACACTGCATCCAGTACAGCCAGGTGTGAGGGTTCTCTGAACCACACTGTCCCAGGATGTCCAGCCTCAGTATGACTGGGCTTCATAAGAACTTATACTTCTACACTTCCCTCCTGGAAGATTTTCCAAGGAAGATCAGCTGAAATCCTACCCTCCTGTTCTCCCTCTTATACTGTTCCAACAACAATCCTCCATAAAGTGGGTCTTGCATGCCTGGAACCATGCTGGCTCAGTTCAGCTGGGCATTCCCACTCAAGTTGACAATAAATCCGTTCACCACCACAGTGATCTTGGCAATGATTTTTTTGCATAAGACTATAAAATAATAGGCAATGAAAGCAAAAATAGACACATAAGATAACATCAAATTCAAAAGCTTCTGCTCTTCAAAGGAAACAGTTAACACAGTGAAGAGACAATCCACAGATTGGGAGAAGATATTTATAAATCATGCATCACTGAAAGGTCTCATCTTCAAATATGTAAGGACATCAACTACTCAACAATAAGGAAAAAATAACCCCATTTAAAAATGGGTGAAGGACCTAAGTAGGCATTTCTCAAAAGAAAATATACTGATAGCCAACAGGCACATGAAAAACAAAATGTTCAATACCACTAATTGAGAGAGAAATGCAAATTAAAACAACAGAGAAAAATCACAACATACCTGTTAGGATAACTTCTGTCAGAAAGATGAAAGATAATGTTGGTAAGAATGTGGAGAAAGGGAATTATTCTGCCACTACCACAATTGCTTTGGGGCCATGACAGCAAAACTGAGTACAGCACTAACAGACCATATGCTGTACAAAGCACTTTACAGGAAAATTTGCAGAGGTAAGGTCATAGCTCAGTGTAGACCACCTGCCTAGTGTGTATGAGGACTGAGCTCCATCTCCATCTGCCCACCTCTGACTTAGGAACCCTCTTTACCCAGGTCACCTTCCCTCATCCACATCTGAAATCTCCCAGTGAAGGAAGAACTGGCCAGGCAGCAGCCCTCCTAATTCAGGCCCTTTCTTTCTCCCCACTACTCTTCACAAACCTTCCCTCAAGCTTTCCAACATGGGGTTGGCCAGATCTGCTCTCGGTAGAAACAGCTCCTTTGGTTTTGAGTTTCTGTTGCATGACTTGTGCTCAAGCGAGTAACCCAAATTGTGAATATTTGTGGTTGTGTGCAAGCAGCAGTCAGAGGTGTCCCTAAATAAGCCAGCTTCTTTATTCAGCTCCTCCTCATCTAATCCACACATTAATAAGAAAATGAAAGAGGAAATTATAGCCTAGGGGAGAAATCAATTATTTACAACTCATATTCAGGAAAGTAATCTCACTTAATGCCTAGAAGGATTTCTTCCCAAGACTAAGACTGATACACTGAGCCTACCCTAAGGCACATGTGCAGCTGATGACATTTGCATCAGAACCTGGCAGTCAGGCCTCCAATGCTCTCAGTTCTCAGTGGTGCCTCCCTCATCAACCTCTGCCCCTACCACTGTGCAAACCTACCTGCCTGCAGGCTCCCAGGAGGTGACTCACCTTCTGGTCTCCTTACCCTTAGCTTAATCACCCTGCTCTACCATGAATTTCTTCTGGTCCTCTCCCCATAAGGGAGAGGTGACTTCTAACTCTCTTGATATATGAGTGCAACTTGAGATTTGCTCAGCAAATTGTGAGGGAGTACAAGTTATAGACATCACATCCAGACTGAAGCTTAGAAAGCAATTACATCTCATCTTCTTATTGTGCCCTGCCACAAGGGTGGGCAAGTCCCCTGGGCGTCTGCTCCTTCAGCTGGGTCTGGAATTAGGAGACACTGAATCAGAGCCAAACAGAGCTGAGCAGCAGGAAATAATCTCAATACTTTGGAGACCAAAATCTGCACCTCCAAAACATGCCTCTTCTGCACATGAATGGCTGACTGGTGACAATTAAGAAGCAAGTATGAGAAAGCTCTCTGCCCTCCCACTGCTTAACTAACACCAAGACATAAATTTCCAAAAGCAAATGATATCCTATATCCTGCCTCCCTTCTTTACTAAGAACAGTTTAACCACTGAAGACACATTGAGAGAATGCCTGAGAGTCTACACTCACTAGCTTTACTAACAAGCCTTTATCTGCCAGTGACTTGCCTTCCACAACTTGATGATATAGAGACTCAAAGCCCCTTTCCTTTGTCTATTACTTCTCTGAAAATTTACAATTATTTGTTGAAGATGATATGCAAGCTGGAATTCAAAGCCAGTTCTTTGAGAACTACTCATTCTCTGGATGCCTTCCGAGCATATTTGAAATTTGCATCTTAATAGATTTGTTTACCTTTTGTTAATCTGTGTCAGAAGTCTGTTCCAACCAAGAATTTAGGAGAGTTGAGGGGGAAAGAAATCTTTACAACAGGAACACATGAATAAATATTCTTGCAAACCACTGAGATTGTGGGGTTGTTCATTATGAGTACAGTTAACTAACCAGATTCTTGATTACTAGAACTTTTCAGGATTCTTCTTCCCTGAAACAACTTTAACCCCTTGCAATCTCTAACTCACCTCCTGATGTCTCCCAGATGTGTTCCTATTCTTCAGAACTGTATTCTGTTAAGAGGTCTTCCTATCAGACCCTAGAAGTACCTCAAGCTCAACACATCCAAAAATCAATTCACTGTCTTCCCTAAAATATTGTTACTGTGTTCACATTCCTGTGACAACTTGCACCCTGTCTATGTAATAATGAAGCTAGAACCACACTTTCCAGAATCATTGACTGTGTGGTTATAGGTATCACTGACTAAACAACACACCCTGAATGAGATTTGGAAGGTGAGGTCAAGCAGAGCCAACTGTTTTATTCTCCGAAGGTTGATGCGGGGCACAGGCATGTGGTGGTGCTTGGTGGCTAATCCTAGGGGCCTACACAGGCAGCTCCATACAGGAGAGTTCAGGGAAGCTCAGATCTTCCTTCTGGAGGTTCAAAAATTGAGTCTGCTGAAATAAATTTATAATAGAATGATTATCAAAACAAAAGGCATGCAAATTTATGAATGTTTGCACTTGTATGGGAGTCATACATAATATCAGCCTCAAGGAAGGACCAGATAGGTAAAGCATACACAGCTTCTTCACAGGCAAAGAGATAGGGTAGTAAATTATTTTTAGGGAAGATGAATGACCCTGGAGAGCAGACAATACCCTGGGACAGAGCTTCTCTGGGCTTGATTTTCATTCTCTTCCTCTGTGATATGAGTTTAATCTTCTCTGGATAATGAAACTTCAGGGAGAGTATTGCTGTGTTCCTTTTTGGCAGATCAGATCTTCAGGTAGATAAAGGAACCTTGAAGAAAAGCCTTCTCTGTATTTGCTGCTCCCTGGGTGCTCTCAGTTTGGAGTTCAAAGTGGCATATCTAGGACTATGATTTTCTGAGGCTCAAGAAAGAGACTAGCTTCTCTTGCAGATACAAGATGGTGGGGCCTTACCAGGGCCAGGAAGGGAGCCCTGGTTTCAAAGCCAGGCCCTCACCCTGTTGGCTAGGTAAGTCAATGGGTACTGGGAAGTGCAATATGGGGGTTCTGGGTAAGGCCTGGGCTTGGCCCCTGCTCAGAGAACTAGAAAGGGCAACAAGTGAGCATGGAGTACATAGTGAGGGGTCAGCACAGAAGAAAAACACTTTCAGCGGAAGAATAGGTCAAAGCATGGGCAGGATGTGGAAGAGACCACCCTGAGTCCCAGTTGGATATCCTCAAGGACACTGGATGACCTTGGCCCCTTTGGGTTGCCCCACTATATAATAAGGAAATTGAGCTACATAATGGCTTTCTGAGATCCTTTTAAGATCTGACATAAAAACTGTGATTTGATGTTTTGCATTTCCTTCCACGAGCTGCCTTTGCTTTTGTTTCTTTCTGTTGTGTTTCTCCCCACCACAACCCCTCCTGTGAATTATGCAAATTGTGTTTGCCACCCAAGGTGAGGCAAATTAAAAATGCTAAATGAGACTTTAAATGGAGTATCTTCCACCACTTCATCTTGGTTAATACCAGTGACAACTGTCATTCTTGCAAAAGAGCTTCCTGCCCAGATCTGTCACACACCAATATTAAGAGTGATTAAAAGGCATGGTACAGGGCTGGGGATTTAGCTCAGTGGGTTCACCACGTGCTGCACAAGCACAAGTACCTGAGTTCAATCCCTGGTACCAAAAAAAAAAGGCATGATACAGACCATGTTTAAAAGTGTATGAAGAATACTATCATAACCAAGTGGTAGAAGAGTTCTGGAATCTTGTCTGGGTGTTGCCTCTTCCTCATCTCCAAACAACAAGTTTTCATTATCATAAGTTTACATTTCCAGTACCCACTTCAGCTACTTGTGAGTTTAATGAAAAATATCCCCAGGAAGTTGCCTTAGAAAGCCTCTTGATTTTATGGAAAAGATGTTTGGAACTATATCAAGAAAATTTCTACTACAAAAGGGAATCAGTAATTAAAGAATATTAGTCACCATGAATTCAATTAAAATGGCACCAAAAATTGTGCAAAAACTGCAGCTGACTCTCAGCTAGCCTAATTTTTCTGGGAACAGCCTCTTTCCTGGATTTTGTGAAGACAGCTTCCTGGAACTATCTCCCTACTCCTGCCTCCCATGCTGCTCATTAACCAATTCTGTATATACCCCACTCTACCCTGACATTAAATGTCAGTCAGCGCCACTCTGTCCCCATTTCTTCCTTCCCTGTGCTCCACCCTGGCAAACCCCAGCCATGGATGGTACCTACATGCCAAGGGCTTTTCTGTGAAGACCTCACCTGTGGCCTGCAGACCAGTGGCCCTGCCATCTTCCCTTACTTTGACCTCTCCATCTGGGGGTCACAAAACTACACACTCAATGTGTCAAGCTGAGCCATCTCGTGCTTCTCACTAGCTAGGTGTTTCTTCTGCGTCCTTATCTAAAGGAACCTCCATTCATCCCCCACCTGAACCATGGCCTGAGATCACCTGTACATTATATCTGTGCTTCCTCATCTCATGGCCACTCATCATCAAATCAAAAGATACTGACTTCTGTGGAGGCCCGCCCAGATTCCATTGGTAAGTGCACACAGATCCCAGAGAGATACCCACATGGACCAGAGCTGCACGGGGGTGCACAAATCCCAGGCAGGGTCCTGCCCTGAAAACAGCTGCACAGGCACACAAGCAAAAGCCTGAAACCCACCCAGATTCCATTGGTAAGTCCACATAGATCCTAGTAAGTAGTCCACATGGGCCAGAGCAGCATGGGGGTGAGTGGATCCCAGCCAGGGCCCCATCCAGACACAAGCAGCTTGGGCTCACAGGCCCCAGCCAAAGCCCTGCCTGGAAAAGAGCTATGCAGACAGGGAAGCAACAGCCAGAGGCCCACCCAGATACCATTGGTAAGTGTGTGCAAATCACAGCCAGAAACCCACTCAGACAGGAGTGACTTGGGTGCACAACCCTAGCTAAAGGCCCTCCCAAACAACAGCTACACAAGGGCACAAGCCCCAGCCAGAGGAATGCCCAAATACCATCCCAGTGTGCACAGGCCACAGCCAGAACTCCACCAGGACAATAGGGCAGAGCAGGGATTGAGAAACCCACCATTCTCAACCCAGGAATTGGCACAGAGGAGAGCAAAAGAGAAAAGGCCTCTCAGTGGCTTGCTGAGAAATGAAGACCACTGGGTGAGCAAAAAGACACCTCAACAAAGGTGCAACAGGCCGCATCTACAGAAATGAGGAGACACATAAACAAGTCTCAAAACCAGACTTTCAGATCACCTAAGGCAACCACAAAGGGCAACTACTTAGAACAATCTGATACTCAACCACCTGGACTCTCTGAACTGGCAAAGAAAGAGGATCTGGAAAAAAAGAAATCAGAAATAATTTCTCAGATAACAGCAGAGATTGTGCCCATAGTGTAAGACATTATTGATAACTCTAGAGCAGACACTGATAAAAATAATAGAGGAGTTGAGGAACATGATGGAATCCCAGCATAGGAAACAAATGGAATCCATAAAACAGATGCAAAACAGATACCCAGAAGATTAAAAAATCCATTGATAGTTCACACAGCAGAATGAGTCAATGTGAGGACAGAATTTCAGATATAGAATGCAGGATTGCAATTAGTGACCAGGAAAATAAGAATTTCTTTAAAATAAAAAGGGACCATGAGAAATCAATCCAGCAGCTGATAAATGATCCAAAGAAGAATAACATAAACCTGACTGGAGTCAATGAAGAAACAGGGGAGAGTGCAAATGACATAAAAAAAAACTGTTCACAAAAATAATAGCAGAAAACTTTCCAAGCAGGGGGAAAGAACATGACATACAAATAAGTGAGGCATATAGGATTCCAACTAGCTGTGAAAACAAAATATCTACACCTAGGCATATAATAGTTGAGATTCCAGAAAGACAACAGAAGAATAAAATTCTACAAGCAGTTAGAGAAAACAAATCACATAGAAAGGAAACCCCATCAGAATCACAGTAGACTTCTCAACACAAACCCACAAGTAAAGAAGAGCCCAGAGTGAAGTATTTCAAGCCCTAAGAGAAAACAACCTCCAACACAAACTGAAGTACCCTGCAAAACTATCTTTCAAAATCGATGGAGAAATAAATAATTTCATGACAAAGAGCATCTGAGGAACTTCATGAATAACAAACCAACACTCCAAAGAATTCTAAACGATATCCTAGGAAAAGACAATGAGGGTCACAACCACAGGAAGCCCAGCAGAATAAACCCATCAGGCACAACAAGAAATTAAATGCAAAGGGGGAGAATCCAACAAAAAGAAAATGTCATGACAAGGATAAGTCAATATATATCAGTTAAAACTATCAACATTATGGTCTCAATTCACCAATCAAAAGAAATAGACTGGCAGAATGGGTCAAGAAGCAAAATCCAACAATATGCTGCATACAAGAAACACACT
>NW_004624732.1:15477775-15500004 GCF_000247695.1 Heterocephalus glaber | reverse complement strand
GGAAAGGCATCCCTTGCTCCTGGGTAGGAAGAACCAATATAGTGAAAATGGCCATACTTCCAAAACTGCTATATAGATTCAATGCAATCCCAGTTAAAATTCTAACAGCATACTTCACAGACCTTGAAAAACAGTTAAAAATGTCTATTTGGAACAAGAGGAGACCTAGAATAACAAAAGCAATTCTAGGCAACAGAGACATGGCTAAGGGTATCACAATCCCCATCTTGAAACCCTACTACAAAGCTACTGTGAAAAAAATAACAGCATGGTACTGGCAAAGAAACAGATGTGATGATCGGTGGAACAGATTAGAAGATGCAGAAACAACTCCAGACACACTCAGCCACCTTATCAACAAAAGATTAAATATCTAAATATTAAAACAGAAACACTAAAACCAGCTGGAAGAGAGGTTAGTTAGAACTCTTGAAGACATTGGCATAGGAAAAGATTTCATGACCTAAAAAAAAAGAGAAAAGATTTCATGAACAAAACCTCAGTTGTGATCCCAGGCACTGTGTTGTGTTCCGCGCGGCACACTTTTGCTTGACTTGTGTTTCCATTTGTCCTGCGAGGTCAGTTCGGCAGGCAGAGACGAGCTGGAAGCCTCTTATTGGCCAGTTTTTCTAAGGAACTCACCTTCCACTGCCCACCTCCACAGAACTGGCAGGGACTCTTCTAGGGGTGGAGGAAATGGCGCTCTTCAGGCAGCTGTCCCTGGCCTGGAAGGCTGCCCAGACTGCGTTCACTGTCTTCGTGTCTATGATCATCTCTTGTTCCTATCTGGCAGAGACCCTTGACCGGAGGGCCTGGTGTTGGCTGTTTGGCCTGCAGCTCACCCTCTTTGTTAACTCGCTCATGCTGTTTGGCTCCCTCTACATTTGGTGTAGCACAGTGAGCAACCTCAGCCACTCCCAGGCCGGGCCTGTTTCTGGCTTTGGAAGCTGGGCTTTATGGTGTTTCTGGCCCTGGCCTGTACCAGTTTCTTCACCATGCTCTTTTTGGTGGCTGAGGAACCCTATCTCTTTTCCATGGCAGCCTGCTCCTGCCTGGGTGCTTATGTCACCATGCTGTTCTTCCTCTTCATCCTCAGCAGGATGGAGCAGGCCTACCAGCTCTTGGCCTGACGCAGAGGTAGGGTGGTAGGCAGCCTCGACAAGTCACAGAAGCTGGCACGCAGGCCCACCCTGGCGGTGGTGGTGACCACCATGCTCAGTGTGATGGGCCTTCTGAATGCTGCCCAGCCACCAGCTGTGAAAATTGTGGCGGTGCCCATCCATCAGCTGCCCGCTTCTATGAACAACCTCAAGATCGTGTTCCTCTCAGACATCCACTTGGGGCCTACCATGGGCAGGACGAAGATGCAACTGTCTGTGAGGATGGTGAATCCGCTGGAATCAGACATTACAGTGATTGTGGGGGACCTCTCTGATTCGGAAGCCTCTGTCCTGAGGATGGCTGTTGCTCCCTTAGGCCAGCTTCATTCATGCCTTGACACCTACTTTGTCACAGGCAATCATGAGTACTACACATCAGACATCACCAACTGGTTTGCCCTGCTGGAATCCCTCCACATCTGGCCTCTTCACAGTGAGAACATAAATATTTCTGCAACAGGCACCCAACATGGTGATGGTGAAGGGAAAGGTAATGACTGGATCTGCTTGGCAGGGGTGGATGACATTGCAGCAGACATCCTGCACTACTCTGACCATGGCATGAACCTCAGCAAGGCCCTGGGGAGCTGTAGCCCAGACCACACCACTATCTTGCTAGCCCACCAGCCCCTGGCTGCCAAGAGAGCTCTTCAGGAGTGGCCAGATATTAACTTGATCCTTTCGGGACACACACACTCTGGGCACCTCTTCCCCTGGAATGTGGCAGCTTATCTCCTGAACCCTTTCTTTGTAGGTCTCTACCAAGTGGTCCAGGCTATATTTGTATATGTCAGCCCGGGCACAGCCTACTATGGGATACCCATGCAGCTGGGGAGCGGAGATCACAGAGCTCATCCTGCAGCACGTTCCCTGAGCCAGCACTGCCCCAGCGCCCCTGCCCTGCCCTGGCCTTCACCTTCCATCCCTCTTAAGAGTGATTTGCCTGCATTACCTCCTCCCCAGCCTCTCCTGCCCAGCCCTGCTGACATCCCCTTGGTCACAAAGCCTGATATGAATAGCAAGGCCACCACAGTCACATATAAGAGAACAGACATTTATCTCCCAGCTGGTGTGGAGTGAGGTGTCCTGCAGAGCTGGGGGGAGGAACCACAGCATTGGATTGCTGCAAAGGGACACCTCTAGGGTGCAGGGCCAGGGTGCAGGGGGAAGGAAGTGGCAGGAGTGTTGACTTCTTGGTGTTCTTTTTTTTTTTTGGAACTGGGAATTGAACTCAGAGCCTTGCGCTTGCCAGGCAGGCTCTGTGCCACTGAGCTACATCCCAGCCCTCTTCTTGGTGTTCTTAAATCCTCATTAGGACTTAGGTGGTTTCCAGAATCACTGATCCCGAGCCTTTCTGGACAAGCTGTGGTGTTTCTAGGTGATGTGGGAGAACAAGAAAGATGAGAAGCCCCTTCCGCTGCTGGAGGAGAGTTTTTGTTTTCCTCCTTGGTTCCGTTGGAGTTACCTCTGTTGAGGGGATCAGCAAAACCTGCTTGAACCCAAGGCCTCTCCTGTTTGGACCTTGATATGCTGCTGGGCTGGGGTTGGTGTGAGAAGAAAGAATGAGCACTATGGCAGCAGGTGGGGGTGCTGCTGCTGCTGTGGAACTCAGAGTTTTGCTTCCCTTCTCATTTTCTGTAACACTTGAGTGAGAAGTGCAGGGATGGGCTCCTTCCCTGTTGAGAGATGAAGAAATGAAGGCAGACAGAAGCAGGGGCCAGCAACAGGATAAAGTATGTTGGAGTGCAGGGGTGTAGCTTAGAGGTAGAACACTTGCCTAGCATGTGTAAGGCCCTGGGTTTGATCCCCAGAGCCTCAAACAAAATCAAATTAAAAACTCAACAAGCTGTATTGGAGATTTGGGGCTAGAATCCAGGTCTTCTACCTCCCACTGAAAGTTCTTTCCATTCTGATGGTTAAATAGCTTTATTAGCTACAGATGAATACAGTAATCTACTGCAGTTAACCACAAAGAAAGAACAGACAAAGAAGCCCATAGAACAGTGATGGTGACCTCTTTAGATGAACTTTCAATGATAATAGCCCTCTGTGGCATGTGTGCCATAGGTTCGCCACCACTGCCCTAGAATCTGTTGTTTCTTCAAAATGTCAGTTGAGACTGACTTCAGTTTACCCATAGCTGCATGGTGCAGAATCTGGATTCAGCTGTAGGCTGCCTACTACATTTGAAGATGAGTCAGAAAACTGGAGCCTCAACTCCTCAACCCAAGTTTGGGTCTGGCTTTTCATGAACAGCTGAGGTTCACTGTCTTCCTGCAGGGAAATTGAGGCCCTTTCAGGCTTTCCTGCAGAGACCTGGCTGTGGAACCAGGGAACTGTCCTTCCTGCTGGGCAAAGTCCAAGCCACCTGCTTTACCCCATAAAAGCTGCCCTTGGGGTGGTAGACCCAGAGTGATAGGGTCATTTTTACTGGCCTTTGGACCCATGGAAAAACTGGTAGGAGTTAACACTGTGGAGTGACTCCAAACCTGTTGGCCTAGCTTTTGAGAGATCCACAAGAGCTTTTGACTTTGAGCTGGCAGTAAGCACCCCTAGGGAAAGGCCTCACTGAGAAGACTGAGGGCCTGGGCTCAGCACTGACTTCTTGCTAGGTGGTGTTTTTAGACTTTGGACAGTCTTTCCAACAGGGAACACAGGCATCCCCTCTGCTTGGAAGGGCTTACCCTGCTGCTCTCTAGTAGGGGGGCAGCATTGGGTATGTGATGACCTCACAGAACCTTGGCTTCCTTCCATCAACCCTGAAATGGGATTGATTAAGTGGGACTAGTTGTAACTACCTCAAAATTGTTCTCTTGGGAGGATATTAAGACATAGGCATGAGTTCCAGGTGGTGCAATGCACACAGTCAGCATTCAGTGTTAGGTTAATTTTTCACTACCACATAGGGCCTGCTGAGGAACTATGCTGGGCACAGGTGCCATAAGAATTTCTGGAACACCCAGTCTCAGGGGAATTGAGCAGATAGTGAGTTGCTCAGGGAGTTGTAATGGCACCAGCTGCCAGGAGGTTGTCTTCCTCTGCCTGCATCCTCTCCTTGTGTATTCTCTGCCTGGCAGATGGAGTTTATTCATTTTCTCTTTATGGTCCTGGTGTATATTGAGGTTTTGGGGGATCCAGGAGACCATGCCTTTTTGTTCCTGGGTAGCCAGGGTATTGATAATAGGCCATCCAGACAAGTCTAAGAAATGTCTTTGAGTTGAGGCTTTGATGGCTTCCTCATTTTTCTCCGTGTAGAATGAGAGCAATGGAAGGGACCCTGGAGAGCCTTTTTAAAAATACACTTTTTGTGCCAGGCATGATGCTCCACACTTGTAATCTCAGCACTTAGAAGGCTGAGGCAGAAGGATTATCATGAGTTCGAAGCCAGCCTAGGCTCCATAGTGAGTTCAAGTCCACCTGACCTAAAGAGCAAGACCCTGTCACAAAACAAAAACAAGTTCCAGGCCAGCTTAGGCTGCGTAGCAAGACCTTGTCTTAGAAAAACAAAAGCAAAAAACATTTTGCAGATGATGGGACTCTAGGAGGGATTGCAGCTCAGTGCCCAGTTTGCTGACCTCCATCTCCAGGGCACCATCCTCAGGAAGGCCACCTTTCCAGATGCTTTCCGGTAACCCAACTGCATTCTTGGCAGTTGTTCTTCCTTTTCAATTCTTTTTTGTTTTGGATTTCACCATAGTATGGTGAAATAGCTAGTTGGTGCCATTTCATTCCTATGTTTTGGTGTAGCTTCTGACTTAACCACTACACTCATTATTTTACTACTTCTTGATTTCTGGATCTTTCTCCTCAGTGTCCAGGGCTTGATGTAATTAGCTTTCATAGGTTGTTTTTTGTTGTTGCTCTTTCTTTGGTTTTTGTTTTGTTTTTTGTCTTATATCCTTGCCTTTTTTTCTTTTGGATGCCATCATTTTGTGCTCTGGATACCCTTTGTTCACTCTGGAATCTGCTTGACCCCTGGAGGTAGGTCCATCCCAGGTAACTGAGAAAGACCCACACCTTCTTATACTTGATTTGTATACCCTGACTGGGCAGGTGTTTTCCCAGCAGAAAGTTCTCTGTTACTGTTCAGATGTGCCATGGTCAGCAGCTACCTGTGGCACTCTTTGTGCTGCTCTCTGTTCAGTGTTCTTTCTTAAATCCAGGACCTTCACACTGAACTATATCCCCAGCCCTTTCTCATTTTTAAATATTGAATCTTGCTAAGTTGCCCAGACTGGACTCAAACTTTCCATCCTCCTGTCTCGGCCTCCCAGAGTATAGCCTCCTGCAAGTATAGATAGGCATGTGCCATTGCACCCAGTTTGTTCAACATTCTTAATCCTTTTATTATACTGCCATTGTCACACTGTTTCATTCATGCTGGTGGGCGGAGTGGTGAAGACTTTGTCCTTGAAGCTTGACCATTCTTTTTAAATTAGTAAATGTGTGCAGTACATACTGTTCACATTCCTTGGGTGCATTGGTATGTGCACATAGCACATCTTTCTTCCTTTTCCACCGCCTTGATCATCCTTTAAATTTTCAGTTTCTTAATGTTAAACACAGATTGACGTGTAATGTTTTTTAAAAATTAATAATGTGTGTTGTATCTTATTGTTACAAAATTTCAATAAGTTCTAGGTTCATTTCTCAGCACAGAAAAATAAAATTAAAAAGCATTAAAAAAAACCTTAGTTGCATGTGAACCTGCACAAAGAATCAATAAGTGGGATCTCTTCTTATTAAAAAGCTTCTGCACAGCAAGAGAAACCACCAGCAGTGTGAAGAGACACTCACAATGTGGGAAAAAATTTTTACCAGATGTTTTTCAGACAAAGGTCTACTATCTAGAATATATAAATAACTTTAAAAAATCAAACCTCCCAAATTGAAAGACCCAATCCAAAAATGGGCATCTGAAATGAACAGACATTTCTCAGACAAAGAAGTAAAAGCAGCAAATAAACATGAAAAAATGTTCAACATCACTGGTTATTCAAAAGTTGCAAATATTTAAATATTTACCTTTCTGTGCAGGGCTTATATCACTGAGTCCCCCAAGGTGATCTATGATGTCTCAAGTGGTAGGATTCCATCCCTCCTTATGGTTGAACAGTTTTCTGTGGTGTACACATACCACATTTTCTTCATCCACTCGTCAGAGATGTATACTCAAATTGTTTCTATACCTTGGCAATTGTGAATAGTACTGTGATAAACTTGGACATCTCTTCAACATACTGACTTTACTTCCTTTGTATACATACCCAGTGGTGGATCACTGGATCATATCGTAGATGCTATTTTTATTTTTTTGTGGGATTTCCATATTATTTTCCATAACTGCTGTATTAATTTACATCACCACCAACAGTGCATAATGGTTCCTTTTTCTCTATATCTTTGCCAACACTTGGTGTCTTTTCATCTTTTGATAATAGCCATCCTGACTTGGAGTAAGGTGATAGCTCACTGTGGTTTTAATTTGCATTTTTACATTTACTTGCTTACTTATGCACAAAGGAGCCAGTGGAAGGCTGAGCTATGGTAGCAAACAACCCTGAAACCACTGGGACTTGAAACAATAAAGATTTATTCTGTTACTAAAATTGTAAGTTCTCAGTGGATTAGCAAGGAGTTCTGTCATTGTAGTCACATAGTGAGCCAGGTGGCCAAGGCAGCTCCCAGGCCAAAGAAGGACGATAAATCTGTTCAGGGCCATGGAGCAGCAGTTAGATGTCCCAACATCTACGTGACACAATCCACTGTCCACCCAACCACAGAACCCCACTGACCAAGAGAAAAGGAGGAGAAATATCCCTCTGCATGCCCAGAGGACAGGAAAACCAGATCTAGGGGCAGCACTAGGATTGCCATGCCACTGAAAGGATCACAGGGAGGACACAGCAAAGTTATGGAGGAACCAGAAACACCTCACAGCCAGGCTAAACCACAGGACAAAAAGAGGTGTCTTCCAATGTCTACTGCATCTGGCAACTAACTGGCAGTTCTGGCTGGTGAAGTCCGAGGGTACTGCGGACATGGCAAGAGTCACATCAGTGGACCAGCAAGAGAGGAGAAATGAAGGCAGTAGAATAAGCAGGGAAGAGAATTGTGGCTGTAAAGATGGATGGGAGCAGTAGCTGGAGACACGGTATCAACCATGGCCTGTGAGGTCATGGGAAAGCATGTACACTGTAGTGGGTAGAGGAGCAGATTAGAGAGCCCAGAGAAGAAATGGAGGGAACTGCAGGGACAAGGAACAAGGGGCTGCTCTGGAGACACTGGGGTCGGGAGGGAAGAAGGCAGTGAGTGAGGGCAATGTGCCTCAGGAGAGAAAGGCCTGGAGCTAGACCGAGAGCCTCACAGTGCTGTGAGAATGCTGATGAGGCACTGCAGTATTTAAATCAGCAATTACAAAATTATTACCCTCCCTTTGCTCACTCAGCAAGAACAGAGAAGGGGGCTCAGATGACAAGTTACTGTTAAAATAATCATCCTAAATCAAGCAATGATGACCCTACCATGGTAGAAGCACCAGGAGAAACATGTGTCCAGCAGTAAACAGGGAACACTATGGGAGATGCAGTCCTGTAGGGGATGCACGGCCCCAAGGTGGGCAGGTTGGTGGACCAGGCCAGCTGAGGACCAGCCTCCTCTGCCCAGGTCAGCATGGAGCCCCACAGTGACAAGGCAACTGACTCCTGCTTAGCCCTGAGTCAGAATCGAGGTGACCTCAAGGACTGCGAAGGATTTTAAAGTCAGAGGCTGCCCATGTGGAATGATTGCATTTAACTTTTAACTGTACTCTGATGCTCAGCTAACATAAAACCCCTAAAGATAGATTTCTCAGAAGGCATCCTCTTGTTAAGTGACATATAGCTCTACTATATTGTGTTTTCATATTTAATATTAGTTAATGATAAGACATAAGTGGCTTTGTAATTTTCCTTCTCTAATGCTGATGTGCTAGTGAAGATTCCAGTGCTAATTCTACCTTGGATATTTGCACTGCACAACACAGAAACAAGAGCTACTTCATAAACATATCTCCAAATCTCCATGTTAGGTAGAGCATTTAATGGGACCAGGAATTAACTGTTCCAAGATTCAAAGACTTTAAAATGGGAGAAAATGAAAGAAGAATGCTATCCAAGCCCTTTCCTGGGTATATTGTGAACACTGTCTCATTTCATTTTTTAGTGAACTGGCCGAACAGATTTTAATGTTATTTTTGGCTGACCATAAAAAAATAATGTAATACTCTACATTAATAGAACTAGGGGAAAAAACCACATGATCCTGTCTATGAAAGCATCTGACCAAATCCCACTTTCTTTTCATGATAAAAACAACCAGGAAATAAGGACTATTTAGAAGAGAACTTTCTCAACATGAAAAGGGTATTTACAAAAATCCCACTGTTGACATTACATTTAGTGCTGAAAGACTGAAAGCTTTTACTATAAGATCAGGTACAAAACAAGAAGAGACATTTTCACAGTTGCTATCTAACATTGGATTATAAGTATTAGCCAAGGCAATAAGGCATGAAAAAAACAAATCTCCTTTCTCAATATGGGAAAGGAAAAAGTATAAGTATCTCTATTCCCAGATAACATGATCTTATATGAAAAAAGTTCAAAGAATCCATAAAAACCATTACTACTACTACCATCACCACTACTACTACAACTACTATTACTACTACTACTACTTGACAGGTCCCCCGAGTCTGACCCCCACCCAAGCAGACCCACTACCAGCATCCCAAGAGCATAGAGATAACAGGGAACCAGCAGCCACCCTGCTGCTCCTACCACTGCCCTGTTTATCAGCCAGCCCCAGGTCCATCACCCATGGAACTCTAAAATTTTCCACTCTCTTGACCAGTGCCCCCTCTCCTACCTAAAATGGCCCATATCCACCACAAGCACCCTCCTCTCAGGGCCATCAGCCTTCTACACTCAGCCCACCTACACTCAGATGGCAATAAACTCATCACATGTTGCTTAGAGTTTGCCTACCTCTGTTGTCTCAATCATGCCTCGGTCTGACCTTACACTACTACTACTGGACCTAATCAACAAATTCAGGAATTTTGTAGAGGACAAAAATCAGTTGTGTTTCTATAAATCAGCAATGAAAAATCTGAAGAGAAAATTAAGGCAATCCTCATTATAACAGCACCCATAAAATAAATACCTAGGAATGAACTTAATCGATGAGATTAAAGATATTTAAACTGAACAATACAAGCATTGTTTAAAGACAACTGGATGGAAAAACATCTGTTGATAGAATGGAATATTTAATATTGTTATGATGGCAATAAACCCCAAAGTGATCTAAAGATTCGATGTAATCTGAATCACAATCCCAATGGTCTTTACATAGAAATGTACAATTTATCCTAAAATTCATATATATTTCAGAGAACCATGAATATCAAAATCACAGTATTAGTATACTTACTTCAAGTATTAGTTTTCTAGGGCCACTACAACAACACAGATCTTGTGAGTTACTGGAAATATATTTCCTCAGTTCTGGGGGCTGAGAGGTCTAAGAACAAGGTGTGGACAAGAGTGTCCCTCCCAGGGCCTTTCTCCTGGACTTCAAATTCTCCCTGTCCTCACATGTGAATCCTTCAATATGTCCAAGCCCTAATCTCTTCATGAGGACAACAGTCATATTGGATTAGGAGATGTACAACCTCATTTAATTTACCTATTTCAATGAAGTCACATTCTGAGATACTGGAGATCAGGAATTCAACATTTGAGATAGAGCAACCACAATTCAACCCATAAAACTTTTCATTTGCAAAACTTACTACAAAATTACAGTAATCAAAATACTGTGATAAACAATTCAGTGGGTGACAAAAATGTTCAATATCACAATAAGGCTATAGGTAACATGCATGACCATTAGTCATATTTTATCAACTCCACACTTAAGATCTATGCTTTCCACTATCTAAATTATATCTCAATGAAATAAAATGTTTCATAAAATAATTTTCCCTTTATAAAGAAATATTGTGTTTGATCTTGTGCTTAATATTTTTAATATTTTGAATCAGAGGATTTTTTGTCTCAACTAATACAGACCAAGTATTTAAAACAGCATCTGGGATACAAAGGGTCTCAATTCTGTGTTGAATGGATTGATGAACGGAAATGTTCTTATACAATCCACCAAATTATCTTCAGTGCCCTGAATTTCATTCTACTTACCAAGTAGAAATGATGATTTTTTATATGTTTATTCCATATAAAGGAAAGTAAATGAAATCACAACACAAAGCATTCTATAGACGACAGGTGTGGTGTTGGTGGCGATGGTGGTAACAGTGATGGTGGGGGCGAGTGTTTATCATTGTGGTTAGATATGCTGAAGATTGTTGAAACTGTCAAAAGTCTAAGTTCATAGTAAGAAGGAATTTTCATTCTGGTTCAGGGGTATCTTTGCATCCATCTCTTCCCTGTAACTAGATCTGTACATAAAGCCTTCTAAGACTACTGAGAAATGATGGTTCTGTTCCTAAAGTCCTATAAGAGGATTAGCAATTAACCTTGGTCTTCCACCCTTTGAGCCTTCACTCCACATGAAAGAAGAAAACAAACCTGTGAACATATATTATATTCTTTTTAGGGTATTTGTATGACTAAGATGAATAATGTACCTCAATTTATACAATCTGTAAATTAATACAATAGAGTCCTTGGAAAATCAAATCTATTTTTGAAAATTAAATTGTATTTTTCAGTTTATATAAGTAGTTGGATATTCATGGATATGTCTCCCTGTTTCTGTCATATAGATCCAATCTTCATATATTGGATTCACTTAGGTGAAGGGATAATGGGAGTCTTCATTAATGCTTCCTATAATCTGCACAGCCCTGAGACGGGCACCCAAGAGTGGCAGACACCTGTAAGATACTACTCTGACTTTATGGAGCTCTGCACATCTTTTGGTAGATTTTGAACTTTTACGTGATGGTTTTGTACTTTCTAAGGCTTCAGCTCTTCTTCTGTCAAGGAAATTTTGGTCCTACTGATAAAGGCCACAGTGAGTATCAGTCCCTAGGATATGCACACAGGTCAGACTATTGGGATAATCATTGTTGTCACCATTGTAAACAAGCAGATTGGCACATCTGAGGCAACACCAGGTCCCCCAGGATTCCATTCTACCCACCAACAGCTGCTTCCCAGTCCCCTGACCCATGCTCTGGAGGTCACTAGTCACATCTCCACCATCAGACCAAGTCACCAGAGACGTACCCTCTCCCAAATATCCTTAATTATGGACCAGACAAGCCTCTTTCCTTCAAAAGCTTTTTTAAAATACACATAAGATGGAAAAAAATCTTTTTAAAAATACTCAATTCAGTTCAACTATTCAAAAACTTATGGAGCATCCCTTGAAAAGTCCTGAAATTGCAGTGATGTTTTCAAGGACTCATGGTCAAGTAAGAACAGAAAAGCAAGCCAATTGCTGTTCTCTGTCACATGTGATACCCTCTCTGCCCACTGCCTATGAAATCATTTGTCTTCCTTCCCTGGCCACAGATACCTCCTGGGCACCACCTTGAAGCCTGGATCCTTCGTTGGAGCTCAGAAGGCCCTATGTTATCTGGGTCATGGTCTGGTACAACCCCTCTAGAACAGGGTGAATCTCTCTTCTCAGTCTCCCTCCAGCTCAACATCACCTCTCCAAAACACCCCCCACGGTCCCCAGTTTAAAGCATATCAGAACCACTCACCTGTCCCACACCCTTCACTGATGCACCCTAGGGGCAGACCCTGCCCCTGAGATCCCATCTCTTACCACAGGACGTCCTTCCAGACACCTGTTCACCTTCTGCTCTGGGCTCACAGCAAGAATGTGTCCTGAGATTGTATAGCAAGCAGTAGAATTAATTCAATGGTCCTTAGCCTTTCATTATTATTGTCTTTGCGGTTATCGTGGCTTGTCATCCACTCCCCTCAGGAGAAAAATATTAACAGAGAGATAAATGAGAACTAAGGAAAGAGTGGGGGCATTGGTGCTAATGGGGAAGGGAAATAATGCCTAATGTCTAGTAACAAGTCTAACCTCCAATTGTCCCATTGCCTGAGTTTCTGAGCTCCAAAAACAATCACAGTCATCCCTACATCCTACAGGCCCCTGCCTGAGCCCAGGAACAATGCACAGAACAGGATACACTGCCCCATGTGCTAGGTCACAACACCCATTGCTGTAGCCACATACTCAGCCATTGCCGCTCCCCCAATCTCACACACACACACCCTTCACATCACCACACCTAAGCAGATCCCACTAACCCCCTACCTTATCCATAAAAGACCTAGCTCAATAAACTGGACTTGGCCTGTCCAGGAGGTCCCACCAAATACAGGCTGGCTGTGTTCTTTACTAGGTCATCCTGTTTACTTACTATATGTCAAATATGTATTAATTTAGTAAGAGAAATTAAATAGTGAGAAATAAGAGTTTGCCACATAGAGTTGATTTTTGGAGCACCAAAAACCACTGTAGTATCTAAGATTTTCAGCCCTCCCAAAAACCAATTTTGTCTCCCATGGGAATAATATCACTCTGCTGAAAATACATATCCTGTTGACATGATCTTTACCCTGTGGAAAAGTCTCAAGTGAAAAGTTATGCTAAAATGTAGCCCTGGATCAGCTCTTTCCTGCAGTCCCATTTTTGCCATTCTCCCCAGAAGCAAGTTGGCTGCCCCCACACCTCTATCTTCCCACCATCTCATTTCCAGCCCCGGATTTGCCAGGCATTGCCTCCCACATTTCTACCACTACCTCCAACTCAGTTTGTCCCTGAAAGCAAAGCATCTCTGCGTGAGCAGAAGAGAAGTGCTTCCGGAATCCCTCCCAGGACAATGACAGGAGCTCTCCCCCTGGAAGATGTGTTCCATTTGCTGGGAGAGAATCTTGTCACCCTGGCACCCTGCCATCCCCAAGAAGCAGTTCTGATGTACAGCCAGTCTCTGCACAGGTCTAGGCCGTCCCAGCCCTGTGGTAAGGAGGCAAGTAACTGAGTTGGGAAAGTAGGTAACAGTTCACTGCTTACAGTCACTGTGATTATTTACTAATTATCAAGAACCATAACTATTTATCAAGGGGCCAAGTGGATATTAATGGTTGGCAGAGCTAAAACTAAATATTACTTGACTCCTTACCACAGACCTTTCTGACAGGCCTTTAAACATCAATCAATTATGTAAAGTCCCACATATATTGACTTTTTTTAATTACTGAGCTTTCCAGAGCTGAGGGAATATAAAGGAAAAAAATGAGTTCACTGCAAAGCACACTTCATTTGTCTTAGAATTTGGTCTATTTCTCTTCTGCATTATTAAGACCTCACTTTGTTTTATAGATCCTATGACCAGGTGTCGATTTGTTTCCAAGACACGGTGTTTGATTATTTTTTCTGAAGGCAGGAGCTTTTCCACCTTATTGGCATGCTAGAATGGATGGAGCCCCTGATCAGCTGCATTCAGAGTAGTTCAGTGTCATCCAGTGGCATGAAGAGCCTCACCCCAGCATCACTCTGGGAAGGGAATCAGGAGTGTGCAAGATCCTTCCCTGAGCTGGAAAATGGAACTGCACATTAAAAATAGAGGTACAATATGGATATGATGTTGTTTTTAAAACAGAAAATGGAGATACAAGGACCATGTTTCTCCCTTGCAGAGTACCTCACAGCCCAGCATGCAGACCATTTTATTTATTCATGAACATCAAACTTTGTACTGAGCAGTGGAAACACATCTGAAGAAGCCAGACCAGCTGCCCTCCAAGAACTTGCAGTCTACCAGCCCAAAGACAGACAATAAATCCCTAAACAGGCAAAGGGGACAATTTCAGGAATGGAGAAGGTGTAACAGCTCTCATCCTCCCACTGCCCTGATTTGACTCCCCTCTGTCCACCCTGCTTTCCCATCTGAGCACATACACCCAGAAGCCTGGACTCTCCCACTACCTGCTCAGCCCACCTCACCCCACCACAGCCTCTGCTTACTGCTGCCCCATCCTGTCCCTGGCTGGTGGTTCTGACAATAACAATTACTCTGAAGGCCCAGGGAAGTGGCTCCTGCCCAGCCTCAGGGAATGCTGTCTCCAACCCTCAGGTATGTGCTAGGGTGCTGTGGTCCTCAATAATTTCTTTATTCTCTAATAGCCAGGATAGGTGATTTAACTAAGAAATTAAATGTCTGGTACAGCTCTGCTTGGGAACATCCCTGGTTCTATTTTCTGGAAGCATGACTCACTGTTTGAAACTCCATTACAAGTGATATCATCTTCAGCCAAAGTCAGAGAGTGGGTCTCCCCAAGATGCTCATAATCTGGCTGGCAGATAGGACAGTATACAGGGGTATTTTGGTTCATGAACTTAATTTGTTCTACAGTTTTGGAAAAGATGACCACATTTGTGTCTCTGTGGGAAAGATGGTCATGGTTGTATTTCTCACCTGATGCAGAGTTTGCAATCAAAAACAAAATTTTGCTAAATGCTTCCTTTGTGAGCCAAGTTGTTAGCAACCTAAAGTGTTCATGAAAGGAGATACCACTGTATCAGTCTAAGGACCACAGAGACATCCTCAGTCTGTCCTCAGACTTCAGTGTCAAAGACAGTCGAACATCTCAACAGCAGACATCAAAGACATCTGAATGTCTCAAGAGTAGAGCTGCAGTAGTCAGGGTGGCATCTGGGCTGGGTGTGGCTGGTCAAAGGCCCTGAAGCCTGCAGTGATGGCAGAAAGTGTTAGCCTCCAGCTCCCACTGAGCACATGCTCAGGCATCAGCTTTCTCTGCACTCTCCTTCATCAGCCTGATTTCAGAGCCATGCCTCGTGGGGAAGGATGAGCACATAGCTTACCTGTGATACCTCACACAAGGTTAAGAGAACCATAGTTCATAGGCCAAAGCAGCTCCCTGCATAGTGAGCCCCCACCACAGACACCTGTGCACCTCAGGTATTTGTCTGTGAGTAAGGAACTCTGCTATTCCTGCCTTGTGGACAGTTAGGAGAAGCAACTTCAGGACACACGATAATGACATAGTTTCACAGGGATATGGGAGCCAATGTCAGGACCTCTGAAAGGGCCTGTCCCCAGAAGAGATCTCTAGTGTCCTTGTTCAAAGGTCTTGACTGGTTATTAGTATGTCAAAGACAAAGTTCACTTCTGAGGGATAATTTCAGTCCATTTTGTGTTGCTATAATGGCTGCTGTGGTTTGCACCATAAATGTTTCCAAAAGGTGCTGTACTGAAGGTGATTTTCAGCTTGCGGTACTACCAGGAGGTGGAGGAACCTCTAGGAGACAGGACTTAGGGAGAAGTCAGTCACTGGGGCTGGGCCTTTGAAGAGCATGTTTTTTCCCTCACTCCTGGCCGTCCACACCTCTCTCTGCTTCCCAGCTGCCATGAGATGTGCAGTTTTCCTCTTCTACACCCTTCTACCATAATCTTTCTGCCTCACCAGGCCTGGAAGCAATAGAGCATTTGGACAGAAACTGAGCCAACATAAACTTTTTCCTCTTTGAGTTGACTTTTTCAGGTATTTTATTATGGCAACAGAAAGCTGACTACATGCAGTGGCAAAGAAGTAGAATTCTGTGGCATATGAAAGAACATATGACAAAGCAAGAAACAAGAGACTGGGGAGGCACTAGGCTTGCTCTTTTCATAACAATCACTACTATGGGGAACTAATTTAGCTCCGAAAGACTTGCGTTAATCCCTTTCAAGGACTTTTTATGGCCTCATTACCTTCTTCTGGGTTCCACCCCCTAAAGACCCCACTACCTCTTCTAAGCTTTCAGCACATGAACTCTCAGTGACATGTTCAAGTCACACCCAAACTACAACAGGGATAAAGACACTGCTGGGGGCCTACTTTTTTCTCCAAAATGCAGGACTCACTCAGTTGAGTATCCTGGGACAGCTCCAATTCTGGAAAGTCTTTTCATTATACAAGACCCTGCTCTTCATGCCTTTAGCATATTTATCCCTGAGATAATGTGGGAAACCCATCACTGGAGTAAGAAACTTGATTCACTGCCTGTATGAACTTGAAAAAACACATAATCCTCAGTGACTTTGTTTCCCTGTCTATTAAATGGGAAGTCTAGATCCTACCCTCCAAATCATACACAAGTGTTATGAAATTCAAATTGCACCATAGAAAGTGTGTGCTTTCATGATAAATGAACAGAAACATTAACTACTAAATGCAATTAGCAGATTTTTGGTCAATCCACTTGACTGTAAAAAAAAGTAATAAATAACCTCAGAAGCCTCTCCACTCGCTGAAAAAAAAATGACTTTAATAAAAAGAAAAATGTGATCTAATCTAGTTGTGGCAGGTAGGTCCACCAGTCTATGCTGTGTGTATAATACATCTTATGAACAAATGAACCATGAAAATTCTGAGGAAAATGTGCGGATTCAGATGATGGCATTAGGATGCAACTATTTATTCCATTGGAAAGACAGCCCAACCGTGAGATCAGCAACGACCCAGCACCTCCCTCCCTCTCCCAGTATTGTTGTGGGCAACTTATCCTATAGAACTTTCTTGCCAACACTTTTTCCTTTGAGGTCTTAATTATGCCCCAAGGATTATTCACTGGCCCACTGACCATTGATTTCTATATTCAGAAGAGAGACACTTTAATTAACAGAACAATAAGAACCTCTTAGAATATTTTTCATGGCTCAAATCTGCTGAAGAAATGCAAAATGTTAATTTAGAATGTATCAATATGTCCACTGCAGATAATACACTGCCCACTGCCTGGTATATTTTAAAGGGATTAGAGGCAAGCACAAAGTATGTGCAATTAAGAACCTTGTGAAATATGGACACAACATCCTTTGTTAATAAAAAATGTATTATCCAGGGATATAAAAGGAGCTAATTATCACAGCAGACTGGAGCAGTGGTCTTTAACACATAGATACTACAACCTTCCTTCAAACAAATAGGTGGAAAAGGATTTTTTTTACCTTAGAAACATCATTAGTAGAAGAGTTACTTATAAACGAGGTCATTTTTTTGTGTATGTTGAAAAGACAGTCCTGAAGGCACTGTTTTTCTGGGCATGCTGGATCACTGTCCTCTGCCCTCCAGACAAGACTCTTCAATTCATCCTCCACTGGGCAGCATGGCCACATCACAGCTTCAAACTTCCTGTGGCCCTCAGAGGCCCCAAAGATACAGTCCCAGCTCTAAGGAGTGACCTGGGCATGGTGACCCTTCAGCTTCTTTGGCCCCACAGGCCCCATCTCTGCTCCAAACCTCACTAGCGCTGCCCACCCTGTGTGCACAGGTTCCCTTCCACCTATTCCTGTGGCTGCTATGGCTCAGGTAGACCTCCCTAGTCTTCACTCAGTGTCTCCCTCTGTTTGGACTCCTAACAAGTTACCATAAACTGTGTGGCTTTTAAACAAGAGAAATTATTACACTCTAGAAGCTGAGAAGTCCAAGATCAAAGTGTCAGCAAACTCCATAACAGCTGAGGGCTTACTTCCTGGTTCATCAAACAGTGCCTTCTTGCTGTGTCCTAACATGAGGGAAGTTGAAAGGTCTCTGGAAGGCCTCTTTTATAACAGGACTAATCGCACTTGTGAGTGCTCCACCCTCGCACCTGAATCGCCATCATAATAACTCCTGGATGAGAGTCGCTTATCAGCTACATGATTTGCAATGATTTTCTCCAATTTTGTTTCCCACTCTCTATACCTCACCTTTGGGGTTAAGCTCCACCTCCCAAAACAATTACATTTGGAGGAGACACACATGGTCCATAGCAGAAGACATCACAGAATCACCTGTGCTGGACCTACAGCAAGCACTCCAGAAATGTTTACTAAATAAATGACTAAATGAGTGAAAGGAGGGAGGGTTTAAATATAGCCCGCTCACATCTAACCAGTCCCCACAGAGGCATGGGGAGGACTCAGCCTATGAATATGATGACAAAGTGTTACTGTTTAAAGTAGAGAGCAGAGCTGCCTGCAGTAACTGTCAGGAGCGAGCCCCTGCCAGGCCCAGGGCTCCCTCTACAGAGAGGGTTGCCCAGCCAAGCTCTCTCTATCCTACCTGGCTGAGGGACAGTTCACATCAAGAGTGGGTGAGCCTGAGCATAGGCAGGAAGACTGATGGCAGATTGTCAGCCTTGAGAAATGTGTTTCCTTCGGTCCCTTGAGTAGATAAACAAGAAGTGACACTCCTTCTGTATGGCCAGCCCAGGGCAGGGTTTGAGTCAGAATAGGAGGAGTAGACTACCTGAGAAATTAGATGGAGGTATTCTGGAGGCTCAGAACACTGCTAGGTACCCACTTGCAGGAAGGGAGGTCCAAAACATCATGATCTACCCTAGAGGCAGCTTTCTTGAGAGGAGGACAGCATAACCCTAGGATTATGGGATACTGCTGGGCACTCAGCCCTTGATACTGGCTGGATGATAGCCAGTGAGGCCTCACAGGACAGGATTCCTGAGGTGGGGCAGATGCTGAGCAGTAAACCATGAACTACATGGGCTGAGCCAGGTACTTGTCCTATATGAAGTTACAGCCTAGAATAGTGGTGATGAAACCATGGCCTCTGAGCCACAGCAGGCATCCAGAACCCTTTCTGTCAGCACTTCAGTGAAGTCACTCGAGCATTGCCTCAGCAGCCTAGCATCACATGACAGTACACCTAGGGGCCATGCACACGCTCCGAAAGGAGTAGCAACACCAGGTGATAATGTCACAAAGTTCAACTCATTAGCCACTACTCATCTGAGCTTTCACATGGCTGATCAGTGTGCTGCCAAAGAGAGATAGAGATAGAGAGATAGATAGAGATAGAGATAACAGAGAAAGAGATGATAGAGATAGGAATAGAGATAGAGAGATAGAGATAAGAGAATATATATATATATATATATCCTACAAGGTAGAAAATGTACTCAGATGCCTTTTTCAGAGCAGGTCAAAAGCTGATGGGCACTGGAACATTGCCCTTTGCTCTGGTGGTCAGTAAATTCAAGAGGAACCCCAGCTAAAAATTACTACTGTAGATTGTTTATTTGCTTTTTTTGTTTGTTTGCTTTTGATTTTGGTTTTTTGAAACAGGTTCTTGCTATATAGTTCAGCCTGAACTTGAACTCACTACATAGCCCAGGCTGGCCTCAAGCTCATGGTGCTCCTCCTGCCTAAGCTTTCCAAGTGCTGGGACCACAGGCATGCACCACCATGCCCAGCCTTCCCATAGATTGCTGTTCCAAGGAATATCCAATTATTCAATGTTAACTAAAAGTGTTAGCTATTTTTTATATAGGGATAGATTTATATTGAGTGCTTCATTTTTCTTTTTAGTTTTGTGTTTTTGCAGACTCCAAGTCCTGAACACCAAAAAATCGCTACAGCCAAAAAAAACAAAACTGAAAACAGATAGTGGAAGATTATTCCAAGAGGCCTGGACAGAGTCATTTGGAGTGACTAAACACAATGGGAAAGCATTGTGTATTCTGTATAGTGAAAGTATTGTGTGTCGGTCACGCATCATGTGTCAGATGGCAACCACAAAAGTGTTGATGAACTTGGTGAAACTAAAAGGAAAGAGTTTCTTGAGCAGAAATTAAGGAAATATCATTCCCAGTGTCTTAGTTTTTAAAAATGTCTTTCTAAACAAATCATGTGTCAGTTGCCAGCTTTCAAATTTTACTGTAAAAGCAAAACATGGTGTAGTAGATTACCTAATGGTCAACTTGTAACCTGCAGGCAAACTGAATCAGCATGGGCTGGACATAGAGTATCCACCAGAGGATTGTTGTCAATAGCAGTACAAAGAGAACTGGAGGGGAAGATCGTGGCCTGTTGATTTTCTAGAAGAAGCTTGCTGTGCATGGTTATCCTGATGTGAATTTGACTGTTCTCTTTGGAGGAGGAGCTCGGGTCATCACTGTTGCTGGGAATGGCTGCTACTTTCATCAAGGAAACTCTGATCTTCACTGTGAGCATCACTTCCTGGCACCAATGGGGATCCCTCAGCTTGGTGGCACAAATCCTTCATCTCACTGGCATAGGTTTTCTGGTTTTTCACCACTGGCCTTTGGGCCTTCCAGGTGCAGATACTCAATACAGACAAGCGTGAGGCATTGCCCTGGGCTCTAGGCCACTGGTTGGACTTTTGGAGGATATTGCCTTGGACTCTAAGCCTTTAGCTGGACTTGTGTGGGACATTGCTGGGATCCAGGCCCTCTTCTGGATTCTTTGGGCCCCTAGTGTGCAGTTAATCTCTTGGACTCCATTGCATTTGACCTTTTAGGTAATTATCATAAAACAATCCTATCAACTATGTGTCCTGTGGTAATTGTATTCCCTTGCCAAACCCTGAGTACAACACATGGTAACACCTCTCTGATGGGGATTTTATCAAAATGGCCATGCTATTTTCTCTAAACTAAAACCTCAATATTCAGATTTAGTTGCAGTATGGGCACTTTGTGATAAATAAGTGGATTTTGGGTTACAGTTTGTGCATTTGGTCTCTAAAAGTTTCAGTATCACTAGCATAGAAGGACAATTTCCTGATATACAGGTTGGTGTCCCCCAGAGATTGACAGCGCGATCTTGTCTACTTCTTCTACACTCATTCCCATAGCTGAAGTGGCCACCCAAATGCCTGTGACTCCCAAACCTAGAATCCCAGGCCAGGTCTCTCACTTGAGTCACAACCTCATACCTGACAGCTTGCTCACACATATATCCCATGAGAGTTCCAATGCAAAACTGAGATCCACCTCATACTGTGTGCTTCTTCCAATGAATGGAGCTGACAGTCAACTAGCTCCCCAACCAAATGCTGGAAAATCATCCTTGACTTCTCTCTCTCCTCTATCACATCTACTCCCCAAATATCAATTAATTTGCCTTTAAAATAACTCTGCAGGGCAGGGCCAAGTGGGGCCGAGTGGTTGCAGGCAGACCTGCACCTGCTTGCTCTGGCTTGCTCCACCAGCTTTCCACCAGCCACCAGGACAGGGTGAGGAGGACCTCCCCAGGCAGACCCACCAGCTGATGGCTTGGTGGCCCAGGAGCCTCCAACAATACACCACCCCACCCCACCCTCTGGCCTTTTGGCTGTGCAGCTACTTGGTTACACACTGCAGAGGCACAGGGGGACAAAAGCCATTGTCCTGAGCTCCAGAAGTGAACAACAGAGAGAGTGCCTGTCTCAGGCTCCCAATGAAAACAAGCCCACTGGAAAAGTGAAGGAAATCTCTGCAATAAAGGCACACCAGACCACCATGATTGGTAACTTGGAGGGATTATCAGCTCCCATCAGAAATTGGACTTTCTTCAGGAGAAAAGCAGCTGAAACCTGCAATAGAAACTTGCGGAGTGCAACCCTCCAGGAGGACAGGGAGCTCAACTTGGGACTTGCAACCAGAAATCTGCCTGAATCTCATGGGTCTGGGACTAGCTTACTGAGACTCATTGACTTATAACTGCACACTGCTGCCCACTTTGTCTATTGTGACAGGAGAGATGTACCTGAAGGAGGCCTTTTATTTTTTAAAGGTGATAGATTAATAACTACCACAAATTGTCATTCTTTAAGAGGTATTTGATGCTATGGTGTTGCTAATTGTATGACTTGGGCTAAGGTGTTGGGATTGATCTAAACAGTTTTCCTTCCTAGTATAATGAAAATGAGATAGCCTGAGAGCCATTAGAGACTCAAAACCTAAAAACCAACTATATCTGGTAGACATCTCTGAGAAGCAATCATTCCATAAGGGTTTTAAGTACATCAACAAAGATACTTACAATAAACAACTTCAAAATATCAACCCAGGAACTAAACCAGGGACAGTACAAAAAAATAAAAATGAGAAAGCATTTAAACAAGTCAGAAACCCAGACTTCCACACCACAAAAGGCAATTTCTGGGGAAAATGAGGTGTAAAAGTCTGATAATCAACCACCTGGACACACTGAACTGATAGCACAGGAAGTAACAAAACAGATGAATG
>NW_004624732.1:15411953-15426078 GCF_000247695.1 Heterocephalus glaber | reverse complement strand
AATGGGGAAAAAATAAGAACCAAGATGCATTATGTAAAGGTACAATTCCCACTGAGAAATGTAATTGTGTTGTATACCTACAATGTACCAGTAAAAGAATTTAATTAAAAAAAATAAATTTTAAAAGTGAAATCACAACAGACACTGCCAAAATCCAAAAAATTATTAACAACTACTTCACAAACATATAGTCTAAATAATTGGAAAGCTTAGAAGAAATGGAGAGATTCCTAGATACATATGAATTTCCAAAACTGAACCAAGAATACTTAAAAATCTTGAACAATCTATTAAGAGGCAATGAAATTGAACTGGTAGTAAAAACACTACCAACTAAGAAAAGTCTAGAACTTCATAGTTGAATTCTACAGAACTTCAGGGGATACACCAATACTCCTCAAACTCTTTATTGAAATTGAGAGGGAAGGAGTACTTATAAAATCATTCTTAGAACCTAACATTATCCTGATTCCCAAACCAGACAAAGATCCAACCAAAAAAAGCTAACTACAGGCCAATCTCTCTAAAGAGTATAGATATAAAAAAAACCTTAACAAGATACTGGTAAACATCAAAAAGACAATACATCATGGCCAAGTAGGCTTTATTCCAGGGATGCAAGGATGGTTCAATGCACACAAATGTACATAATATATTACATAAACAGAAGCAAGGATGAAAATTACGTGATTATCCCAATAGACACAGACAAAATCAAATATCCATTCATGATTTAAAGAAAACCCTGATGAAAATAGGTATAGAAGGACTTATCTCAATCTGATAAAAGCCATTTATGACCAACCTGCTGCCAACATTGTATTAAAGGGTAAAAACTGAAAGCTTTGCTTCTAAAATCAGAAAGAAGACAAGGATGTCCATTGTCATGACCCTTGTCAAAAACATTGGCCAGAGCAATCAGGAAAGAGAAAGAAATAAAAGGAATACGAATAGAAAAAAGATGTAATCAAAGTATCATTATGTGAAGATGACATGGACTCCTGGAATTAATAATCAAATTCAGCAATGTAGAAGGATGCAAAATAAACACATGAAAATCAACATTCCTATACACTAATAATGAACTCACTGAAAAAGAAATTAGGAAAACAATACCATTCACAATAACATTAAAAAATTTAATGCTAACAAGGAATTAACCTAGCCAAGGAAGTAAAAGGCTTTTACAATGAAAACTACATCACTCTGTAAAAGGAAATTGAGGAGGACCTCAGAAAATGAAAAGATATCCCCTATAGGCAGAACCAGTATAACCAAAATGGCTATACTTATAAAACTTATATACAGATTTAATGTAATCTCAATCAAAATACCAATGCCTGTTCTCACAGACCTAGAGAAAACAATCCTAAAATTCGTATGCAACAAGAAGAGGCCCAGAATGGCAAAAGAAATCCTAGGTAACAAAAGCAAAGCAGGTGGCATCAGAATCTCAGACATCAAGTTATATTATAAAGCTACAATGACTGAAACAGAATGGTACAAGCACAAAAATAGGCATTTGGTCTAATGGAATAGAATAGAAAAAGCAGAAATAACCCCTAAAAACATAAAGCTATTTGATCTTTGACAAAGCAGCCAGAAGCATACTAGAGGAAAGATAAACTCTTTAATAAGTGGTCCTGGGAGCATTGGATAACCGTACACAGAAGATTGAGTCTACACCCTTATACTTCACCATGTACTAAACTAAAATCAAAATGTATCAAAGACTAAATGTTAAAACAGAAACACTTTGCTGGAGGATAAAATAGGTACTACTCTTGAAGACATAGGCATAGGCAAGGACTTTTTAACAGAACCCCAATAGCACAAGAAATAATACTGAGAATCAGCAAATGGAATCATATCAAATCAAAAAGCTTCTGAACAGCAAAGGAAACAACCAACAGAGGAAAAAGTCCACCTATAGAATGGGGAAAATTTTTTTCCATTTGCCATTCCTTGGATAGAGAACTACCATCTAGAATATACCATAAAGAACTCCAAAAAATTGTACCTCTCAAAATAAAGGACCCAATCAAAAAATGGTAAACTGAAAAGAGTAGACAATTCTCAGAAGTACAAATGGCCAGTAAATACTTGAAGAAATGTTTGACACTGCTAGCCATTAGAGAAATGCAAATTAAAACTACATTGACATACCACTTTACCCCAGAAAAAATGGCCAACATCAAAAAAAATCTAATAAATGCTGGCTAGGATGTTGTAGGGGAAAACGAACTTTGCTACATTGTTGGTGGGAATGTAAACTGCTGAAACCACCATGGAAAACAGTGTGGATATTTCTCAAGAAACTAAAAATAGAAATTCTACTTGACCCAGTTATGCCCCTTCTAGGTATCTTCCCAAAAGAGGTACAAATCATCATATTACAGGGATACATGCATACCCATGTCTATAGCAGCACAATTTATAATAGCTAGATCTTGGAGACAGTATAGTACATGTCTATCAACAAATGAATGGACAAGGAAAATGTGGTATTTATATACAACAGAGTACTACACTGCCAGAAAGAATGATAAACTTGAGGCATTTGTAACTGAATGTAACTTGAGAAAACAATGTTAAATTAAATAAGTCAGATACAGAAGACTAAATATCATATGGCTTGTCTTATTTGAGAAACAGAGAGAGAGAGAGAGAGAAATAGAAGCTAGGTAAATAGAAAGTAGGGAGAATTTCATATAATTTCCCAAATTACCTATTCCATTATTTCAAAAAAATTTTTAATTAAATTCTTTTATTGGTACATTGTAGGCATACAACACAATTATATTTCTCATTTGGAAAAAAATATTTTAATATATATGCTAATTTGTTTCATTTATACTACTTGTTTCATTTCTCAGTCCATTGAAAAGAAAGTTTTGTGCTATTATCTATTTGTTTCTTCTTTGTAAAAAAGAATCTTTTTGTCTCTGTCATACACTCTGGGTAACTACTTCGGGTAACTACTTCAAAGACAATGATACACAGTGTATTAACTATTGTTATCCTTTTATTATTTTGTTATGAAATTTTATTTTTTCATAAAATTTAAATAAAAAGGAGTCTGACCCAGTAATGCCCCCCTACTGACTTCTGATTAAGGTGAAAAACAAAAAGAAAAGTTCTTTAATACTTGGAAGTTGCTTATTCCTGGATTTTTCTGTGTAATATTTTCAGACCTTGGTTGACTATAAGTAAATGAAATTGCAAAAAGCAAAGTCACAGATGAGGGGAGTTTCTGTGTACATTTGGAACATTGGCCCCACATCAGATGTTTGGGGTGCAAGAATTTTCTCCCAGTCTGTGGTTTGTCTCTTCATTCTGTTGTTTCCTTTGCTGTGCAAAAGATTTTCAGTTTTACCACAATTCCATTTGTCTATTTTTGCTTTTTTGCCTGTGCTTTTGTAGTCCTTCCAAGAAATCAGTATCTTGGAACTTTCCCCTATGTCTCCTCCTAGTATTCTTACAGTTTTGGGTCTTGCATTTAAGGTTTTTATCAATTTTGAGTTGATTTTTGTATATGGTATGAGATAAAGATTCAATTTCATTCTTCTGCATGGAGATATCCAATTTTCCCAACACCATTTATTGGAGACACTGTCCTTTCCCTCCTTTGTGTTCTTGACATCTTTGTCAAAAATTAATTGACTGTAGCTGTGTGGATTTATTCCTGAGATCAGCCTATGCATCTCTTTTGTACCAGTCACTTGCTGTTTTGATTACTATTACTTTATATTTGAAGTGGGTTATTGTGATGCCTCCAGCTTTGATCTGCTTGCTCAGGATTGCTTTGGCTAATCAGGGATCTTCTGTGGTTCTGTACAAATTTTAGGATTGCTTTTTTTATTTCTGTGGAAAATGCCATTGTAATTTTGATAAGAATTGCATTGAATTTATAGATTTCTTTGTGTCATAGGGACATTTTAACAATATTGATTTTTTCAATCCATGCACATGTCATTCCGTGTTTATGATTTCCCTTGCCTGGTCCTTAATTTTGTACCTGACCTTTAACAAATATAAAATGCCTGTTAAATGAATGAGTGACAACCACAGAAGCTACTACCCAACACTGTTGAGACCAAGGAAATGTAACCATGTGCCATCGTAAGCTCATTTAGGACTGCAGGCTCAAATTAAGAAAAAGAAAGAGACAAGACAGGAAAAGGTGCTTTTGTTTAACCTTGGGTTATTTGTCTTTCTCCAAAACTTCATTTTAAAAAGCACTAAAAATGTTAATCTTCTTAGAGCATAATAGGAAAGATCATCTGGAGTTTATAAAGCATCTTGGTTAATAGGTTCATTTTAATAATCGCTGATCTTTCCATCCACAGGGAGGCCATTTTGCCAGCTCAGCAGGTCTTGGAAAGGCTTTCCAGGGTGTACTTTATGGCAGAGACATAATAAAATACAGAAGGGAATGCCATTCTCTGAGAACAATAATGCCCTGGCCTAAAGCCTGACAAGTTATTTGATTCATTATAAACTCATTTTTATTAACCTTAGACACTGCTGAGCCAGAGCTCACCAACCCAATTCCCACCTCACTGAGGAAGGACTTTCCCAAAGCACAGCTGTGGGGGTGAAGGAATTGCACACTTGCAGATGCAGGCTAGGGGCTTAGACAAGGCCACCTTTACCTACCCCTTCTCCAGATCCAGGTTCTGGGGCTCGATTTGCAGCTTCTGCCTGCCCTGCCTGCTGTCTCAATCCCTCCACCCCACCCCATAGTCCACCCTCCTGGCCTCTGGTTTCCTGCTGGGCCAGCAGGGACAGCTTACTGATCCTTACTGTGCTCCAGGTTTGAATTCTCAAGGCTTCATTCTTAGAGAAGTCCCACCATCTCCTCCCTGACCTTGCACTCTGGACCTGTCTTGCTCATGTCCTGACTCTGCCTAGCTGGCCCCACCTCTATTTGTGTCTGACATCTTCCCGGAATTCTGTCTCTCACCTCACAAAAGTCCCAGTCTGAGCCCTGGGGATGCAGAGATGAGTGGAAATGGCACCCACCTCCCCTCCCTGCTACCACTGAACAGCATGAAGGCCATTGCCCATTATTCTCAAGGGCTGGGATGATTCCTGACCAATTGAATGTCATCTTCCCTCTGACGAAAATATCAAGACAAAGATTTTTGTTGGCAGAAGGTCAAAGTGCTTACAAAATATGAAACTCTAACAAGTGCATTTCTTATTAGTCACAGCTTTGCGTTTCATGAACTCAAAATGCCCCTGCCTCTGGCTGACCACCAGAGTGATGAAGCCCTTGCCTCACACCCAGCACCTCATACCAGGTCCTGTGCTGAAACATGTTATGAGCTAACTTTTTTTTTTTTTTTTTTTTGAGTATTGAGAATCAAACTGAGGGCTTTGACTGTGGCAGGCAAACGCTCTATTGCTGAAGCACTTTCCAACTCAGTTCTTTCACCCTCACAGAACAATCCTATGAAGGAGGTGCTGGTGTTTCCCCCACTTTTTGGGAGTGAGTTAAGCTGCCTGAGGAAGTTTGTGCAGCTGAGAAGTACACAGTGAGGGTGGCACTCAGGTGTCTGACTCCAGGATCTGAGCTCCCATCTACTAGACAAACTGGCGCACAAAAGTTCAGTCCTCAGGAACATGTAGTGATGGAGAGGAGCCTCCTCAGACTGCTTCTCCCCACAAATACGCATGGAACATACATTTAAATAGATTTTGTTGAAGAGTGTGGTGGCACACGACTGTACCCCAGCAGGAGGATCGAACATTCATGCCCAGCCTGTCAACTTAACAACTTAGTGAGATTCTGCCTCAAAATAAACAAATTTAAAAGGGCTGGGAATGTAGCTCCATGCAAAGGCCCAGTAACCAATAAATAAATAGCTCATAGTATATGCCAGGCCCAGCAGTGGGAAGATTCATCCAGGCTTTCAGGAGTCCACAGCCCAGTGACCAGTAGAATTTGCACAAGTGATGATAACACAGCTCATTCATGGTGCTAACTCAAGCCAGGTGTGGGAGGTTGCTTACTGCTGTGCACACCATAATAATCTATTTGTACCATTTCACTCAGCTCCCATCTCCAGGTTCCATCAGGGCTGAGCAACCTGTCATTCACCCTGGCCATGGGGCAGCTCGCAAGTCCAAGTCAGGCCTCCTACTGGACACAGACAAACTGACCCCAGGTTGTTCTCAACCCTGCCTGGTCTAATCATCTGTGCTTGTCGTGGTTCATTTTTGTTTTTAGTTGCACTGTGAAAATGGCAAAACCATTACTTTAGTTGCTTTGCAAACAAGAATTAAATATATATTAAGTTGTAAAAAGGAGTGGATTGTTATAAAGTGGATTCTAATAGGCTTCTTCCCTCAAAAAAAATTGATGAATACAGTTTGACTTGTGTTCTATTAATAATGTGCCCAATCACATCTGCTTTGCAATGGTAGGACCCAATATTTTTTTCATGGAATTTGTTGCATACATTTGCTGACAGACTAATTTATGTGTGAGTGCTTTTTAAAAGCAAAGGCATTTTGCATATAGTATTTATAATCCTTTGTAATCCATCTGCTGACAGATTTGCATGTTTCTCTGTTTATTTGCCAATGCCTTTCTCTGCCCTAGGATGATCAGGCATAGGAGTCAGAATAATTTCAAGATAAGATAAACACTAAAGGGTAATTAAAGGCCAGATGTATGGCTGATGGGAATATCTCCATGAGGCATGTTGAGTTCCCAAGTCAAATCTTTTACTGCTGCTAAGTGGAAAGTGAATGAAAACATGATTAAAATTGCTACTATGGACACACTTGCCTGAGAATCATGTTCTGTAATGAGTAGAGGTCATGATAAGTTTCCCAAACTAGTCTGAGGGAGCATCAAACTATGCATATTCACTCTGGTTTAGAATTTCACTACCTTTAGAACTCACTGGGCTTGGTGTAGTACTGGCCTGATGCCCACCCAGGGAGGAGTCCACAATCACCTGGGAGGTACAAGCTGAAGCTTTCCTTTGGGGGACTTAGGCCTTTGCCTCAAGAGGAATAAGCTACCTAGGGCCAGAGATTTAGCTCAGTGGTTCTGCGCCTGCCTCACAAGTGCAAGGGCCTCAGTTCAATCTCCAGTACCAAAAAATAAAATAAAATAAGCTACCTCCTTTGTGGAGGGCTGTAACAATCACAAAACACTGTGATTTCCAGTGTTCAAGTTGGCACTCTTAACTGTCAACATCTGCCAGCCAAAACCCACCAGGAATATACTCAAATTCAGTGTGAACTGCTGAAGCTACAGAGGATGCATGCCATGGGAAGCTAGGGCATCTTGATCTGTGGGAGGCCAGAGGGGACTTGAGCTAGCATTGGACAGATCTGGGAGGGTGGAGGAACTGGGCTTTGCTGTGGATCAGGTGCTGTCTGGAGTGCTGTCTGCAGTCCCATGTACTGGAAATTTAGTCATTTTTATCTAGGAGGTGAGAAGAACAGATCACAGATCAAGTTGTCCTTGAGGAAGGGCTGGAGTCCAGCTAGCCATCTGTGGCTACCCAGTGCCCTTGTTTGTGTCTGCTCAGATGTGGCCAAGGAACAGCCTTGTTCCCATCTTGTCCCATCACACTTGCCAAGTTGCCCACAACCCTCAACATTCTGTGCCACTGTGTCCTCCACAGGAATGCCTGTGGCCTAGTTGGCAGCAACCAGCCAAGCCCAACTGTTAGCTACCAGGACCGCTTTATGCAGCCTCACAGACAACCTGGGCAGCACTGTGCCTCACACAGAGCAGTCTGTGACAGTATCAACCAGACCAGATGCCTGTGGGAGAATATATGAATGGACAGCTCTGATGGGCTTTCTTAGCACTATGTGGGTAAGGAAATTCCAGCTCTGGAATGATATAGAGGGAAGAAAAAGGTCACTGACATTGAGCTCAGGATGGAGAGAGAGGAGCCACTGAGTACAGGAACTTGTAGCCAGCACCTCCTGCCATGCTCTCTACCACTGTTGGCACCAGTACCCACTCTACAGATGCAGACACTGAGGCTCTGAGAGATAAAATAACTAATCCAAAATTAGCACATAATTGAGCATATAGTTACATATTGGATTTGGTCAGCATTTCTAACTCCAAATCCTCTGATCTGCCCATTATATCAGCTTGTCTTGGCTGTTGCCAAAGGAAGCATGCAAGGAGAGTTGTTATTCCTACATTTATGGATGTTTTAGTTTCATTTCTCATCACTGAGACAAAATACCTGACACTCACAAGTTAAAGGAAGAAAGGTTTATTGTGACTCACAGGCTGTAGTGGGTTCAGTCCACAGTCAGCTGGCTCCAAGGCTGGGTGGCATGGCAAAGGAGCATTGCAAAGAAGAAATCATCCATGGCATGCCACACAGGAGGCAGCGTAGCAGCTAAGCCATGACCATGCCTTCTTTCTGTCCCTTTATATTCCATCCAGGTTACAAGCCTATTTATTGGTGTCACTCACACCCAGGGTGGGGCTTCTGTCTTCAGTAAATCCCTTCACAGCATAGAAGAACTATGCTAATCCAAGAACGGGACTAATCCAGATATCACAGACCCTTAATCCATATTCACACACCCTGGATTCAGCCACCTCTGAAAAGCCCCACCTATGACCACATGAGGCTTTGAGGGAACATCTAGATACAAGCCATAACAATGGAGCAGGAAATTGAGCCTCAGGTCACAAATCTTGGGATTCCAACACCAATAATGATGGTGGGGAATCTGTCTGACTCCAGAGCCTGAATTCCTTCCAACCACCCCCACTGTCCCTTAGAAAAGATAGAGTCCCTCCTGGACATGTTCAGGGTCTAGCCTGGACAGTAGGGCCTCTTCATTCACCCATCAATCCATCATATTCCAGGCCATGTTCACAGCAGGAAGCCAGAGCTGAGCCTATAGAAGGCCAGGGCCATGTGGCTGCAGAAGGGGTCAGAGTTCAGCCTGAAGGAATGGAAGTCTAGACAGAGTCCTAGAGGAGGCATCCTTGAGTGGAAAGACAAGAAAAGAGCAGTAATACCAAGACAGAAAGGAGCAACCTGATATGGCTTTTTTGTTCCTGTCATTGTGTGAAAAATAGGCTCAGTGAAAGTGTAGAATTAGAAAGTGGCATAGCTAATCCTCAGAGTCAGATCTACCTTTCTCCAAGATCCCTGTGTGCTCTATAGTTGGGTAGTCAGGACAGGCAGATGGCCTGGACACCACTTTGAGGTGGTCAGGAAGAATAGCAGGAGATGAGGCCTTGATTTTGTCCCTTGTGTCCTGACACAGACCCTTCCCTTTGTTTCCCAATGTCTGACATGGAACACACCTGAATGGTAGAGGTGCCTGCACAGTGTGTCCATGGAACCCTATGGCCTGATGAAAACATAAGGTTAGTGCTATGGTTTCAGTCTCAAATGTGCCCCAAAAGCATCATGTGTTCAGAGGCAGGGATTCTGGAAGAGGATTAAATTGTGAGGGCACTAAAGTCATCAGCAGATTAATCCATTCATAAGTTCACAGCTGAATGTGGTGCAAAACAGTGGGTCCCCACTGGAGGAAGCAGACCATAGAGGGTGCAGTCTGGGGCATGTTCCCTGCCTCCAACCCCTTCCTCTTGCTTTGGCTATTTTCTTCTCTCTGCTTCCAAGACATCATGAACCAAGCAGCTTTGCTCCACCATGCCCTTCCATCATGACCTTTTTAGCCTTGGAGCCAGCTAACTATGGACTGAAATCTCAGAAACTGTGAGCAAAATAAATCCTTCCTTCTTTGAACTATGTATGTCAGATTTTTCCTTCAGGGACAGAAAGCTGTCTGACACAGCTGAGGAGACAGCCACCGGCTTCAAGCAACCATGGGGGGCCACCCCCTCCTGTCAGGTTTCCTGTGGGATACTGGATTGCACTAATTTTTCTGCCATGTATACTAGACCAGATGAGGTGCCTGTGGGAGGAGACCACCCCACTGAGGCTCCCCAAGTTTCCTGGGCCCACCCAACAGTGCTGCCTGAGCTGTCTGCAAGTTCACCCAGGTTCCTCCACAGTGGTTTAGAGAGTGGATGAAACCATGTCAAGCACCTGACTGCCTCCCCCTCCAGCCCATCCTTCCTGCCTTATTGCCCCCTCCATCCTCTCAGTCCCCTGTTTCACCCCATAGGTGATGTGGGGTGCCCTTCCTTGGGGAAATTTGCATTTTATTGGAAGGATTAAAGACTTTTTGACCTGAATGAATGACTCTCTACCTGTGGGGCCCAACCCAAAAGAGACGATTCCCTGGGCACACAGCCACCCTCTAACAGGAAGAACCCAAGATTCCACCTCAGCTCCAATAGTCTACAATTAAAGGCATATGTTGCCTGGTATGGTGGCACATATCTGTAATCCCAGCACTCTGGAGGTGGAGGCAGAAGGATTGCCATGAGTTCAAGGCCAGCCTTGGCTACATAGTGAGTTCAAGGTCAGCCTGAACTACACAGTGAGACAGTCTCAAAAAAAAAAGGCATATGTGGGCTGGGGATATAACTAAGTGGTAAAGCACCTGCCTAAATGTGTGTGATCCTGGGTTTCATCTTCAGCACATAAAAAAGAAGAATGAGGAAAGGGAAAGAAGGATGAGGGGAAAGATGAGAAAAAGTAGGGAGAAAGAAGAGGAGAAAAGAGAAGGAAGAGAAAGAAGAGGAGGAAGAGGAAGAAAAACAGGAGAGGAGAAGAGTCATTTATATTCAGGCTGAGAATATGGCTCAGTGATAAAGTGCTTACCTAGAATGTTCAAAGCCTTGGGTTCCATCCCCATCACTGCAAAAAGAAAGAACACACCTGGCAGGGCTGCTGGGGACTCAGAAACCAGTAGCTACCCTGAGCGGGGAAGCAGGTCTCCTGGCCTTCCCATACTCTCCACCCTAACTTCTGCCAAGGCTCTGATGGCCACCACCCCAGGACCTCACCTAGGTTGCAGATGGCATCTGGAAAACATATGTCAATATCCAGGCACCAGGACAGAGGTGCAGGGAGAAACTCCAAAATCACTTCAGATTCCCAAGTCTCTCTTGCTTATCAGACCTTCCCTGATACCCAGCAGGGAGGCCCCTGTCACATGAAGGCTGTCCTGCCCTGTGCCTGCCCAGCAGCCCTGACCACTCTTAACTCAACACTGCTGGACACAGATCTAGATCAGTGCTTCCCCCAGCTCCCATTGAATTTAATCTTGTAATTACATTCTCTGGTAAACCTTACTGATGGGTAAAAGACCAAGGTCAAGTCAGAACCCTGTCCTTGTTGTGAGAAGTCAGTGTGTTGTGGTTTGTATTTTGTGTGTTTCCTTTGCTGAATTTGGTTTGGTTTTGAGCTACTGTGCTGCAACTCTGACCCAATAGCTTGCAACTGTGAAAAAAAGAGAAGAAGGTGTGGGTTTTACTTTCTTTCCAAACAACCAGAGGCATAAACACTGATGGGATAACATGGAGCAGGTAACAGGACAATGAAAAGGAATTGGTCTACTTGGACCTCAGCAACAATACTCTCCTGGCCCAAGGCCTGAGTTTACCAAATTGCTTGTGTGAACTCACTCTTGCACATGGCCAGACCTGTCATTGTTTGACCCATGCTACCCACCAGGACACACACACACACACACACACACACACACACACATATATACAAGTGACTGGACCAGTTGTGCACACCTGCCTGGAACCACAAAATCCAGTGGCTAGCCAATGGTCTTTCTTTTTTTAATTTTTACATTTGTTAGTACATGTTTGCAGAGTAATGATTATATTCATCATGGGAAGTTAGTACATGTACATAACACACCTCAATTCTTTTTTATCCCCCTCTCCTCTCCTCTCTCCCCACTCCTTCTCTTGACGTCCTTCCCATTTCAAAAAGATCAGTCTCTCTATTTCCTATTCTTTTTTATTTTGTTCTTTATATTTTGAGTTTCTCATATAAGAGAAACCATGTAATATTTAAGCTTGTGTGTCTGATTTATGTTACTTAATATCATGGTCTCAGGGTGCATCCATTTTCCTACAAATAACTCAAATTTTCTTTTTTGTGGCAGAGTAGTACTCCCTGGTGTGTAAATATCACATTTTCTTTATCCATCCAGCTGTTGATGGACCTACAGGCCATTTCTAAGATTTAGCTATTATGAATTGTGCTGCTATAAATATAGGTATGAATGTTTCTGTGTTAGTTACTTTTCTGCCCTTGCTGAGAAAAAATACCCACCATCCAAAGTTGAAGAGGAAAAGGTTTATTTAGCTCACAGTTCATAGAGGTTTCAGTCCATAATCAGCTGGCTCCAAGGCAGGGATGGCAAATAGGCACCACAGAGGAGAAACAACGTGGTGCACACAAGGTAGCAAAGGCAACAAGAGAGTTTAACAGTATCTTTCTGCCCCTTTTTATCTTATTCAGACTACTAGCATTAGGGTGGTGCCAAGCCAATCACTCACAGGTAGTGGTTTAGTAATCACAGGCCCTTAACCCCAGCGTCACACATTCCAGATTCAACTACCTATGAAAAAAAAGCCCCACCTCATTCATACACATGAGGCTTTGAGGAACATCTAAACACAAACCATAACAGTTTCTTTGTAATATGATGTTTTTAAATCTTTTGGGAATATATCAAGAAGGGAAATAGCTGAGTCAAGTGGAATACCTAGGTAGTTTTTTGAGGAATCTCATACTGCTTTTCATAGTAGTTGTACTAGTTTATATTCCCATCAACAGTGTAGAAGGGTTTCTTTTCCCTTGCATACTCTCACACTAGCATTTGCTATTATTTGACTTGTTGATATGGCCATTTTTCTGGGGTAAGATGAAATCCCAGAGTTGTTTTAACTTGCATTCTCTAATGGCCAGTGATGTCAAGCTTTTTGTCATATATTTACTGGCCATTTGTACATCTGTTAAGTGTGCATTCATTTTCCTTGCTCAGTTTTTTATTAGGTCTTTTGGCTTTTTAGTTCTTTATTTATTCTTTTTTTTTTTTTTTTTTTTTTTTGGTACCGGGGATCGAACTCGGGTCCTTCTGCTACTTTATTTATTCTTGATATTACTCCTCTGTATAAGGAGTAGCTGGCAAAAACTTTTTTCCATTGTTTAGGTTGTTTTTTCACGCTTTTCTTTATTTCTTTTGCTGTGCAGAAACTTTTTAATTTAATATGATACATTTGATGATTCCCAGAACTATTTTCTGTGTAATTGAGCTTCTGTTTAGAAAGTCCTTGCATACACCTATGACTTCAAGAATTTTACCTCTCTTGTCTTCCAACAGGTGAAATATTTATGGTTTAACATTTATGTCTTTGATCCATTTTTATTTTAGTTTACTACATGGTGAGAGCTGGTTGTTATTTCTTACTAGACAAGGAAATGCCACATGAGTTGATTTCATATTTACTTCCTCTTCAGCAGGAAAGGTGACTGAGGTGCCACTTGGCTGGATAATTTTTCTATTGGGGTCCCCACATGGTCTTTAGCTCTGGACCTTTTCTTCTGAGCTTGGCTCCTGGGTGCATCCACAGCCAGCTCCAAAAGTCCGTGTATTCACCAGCAAGGGAAGCACTACCCACTCTCTCTAGGGCCTCTGTAGACAGGGACAGGGCGATTCATTCCTGTCCTTTCCCAGGCCAGCCCTGCTCTCTTTTTGGCTCTCTAATTTCTCCATGAGTCCCTCTCTCCCAGAATTTTATTGCTCCCACTCTAAAGGGAACCCCCCTTCAGTTCCCCCATTCAAGAAGATCTGTCATGGCAGCAGAAGCACCACCATGGAGTCCAGCAATTGTAACCATCCTAAACTTGCATATGGGTGTATACACTGAGTCTGGGGGCTCCTCAAACCGTGATTCATGAAGATGAGAGAAATACACAGACAGACACTGACATACACAAACTCACAGACATCCCATTCACACACATACAGATTACCCCTATACATGGACACACAGAAATATAGAGATGAACATCTTCCAACACTTTTTTTTTCTTTTTCTTTTTCCTTTTCTGGATCCTTTGTACTCCTACATAACTTTTAAATTTCTATATCCAATTCTTCATTTATAGCAAGTATACATAGACCTGAATTTTTATATATACCTTGTGTTTTCTAATCCTGCTAAATTCAA
>NW_004624732.1:15367841-15380137 GCF_000247695.1 Heterocephalus glaber | reverse complement strand
CATTTCTCAGACAAAGAAGTAGAAAGAGCAAATAAACATATGAAAAAATGTTCAACATCACTGGTCATTCTGGAGACGCAAATGAAAACAACACTGAGATTCCACCTCACTCCAGAAAGAATGGCTGCTATCATGAAATCAACCAATAACAAATGTTGGCTGGGCTGTGGGGAAGGAGGAACACTGCTCCACTGCTGATGGGAGTGTAGACTGGTGCAACCACTGTGGAAGTCAGTAGGGAGATACCTTAAAGAACTAGGACTGGAAGTCCCATTTGATCCAGCTATTCCTCTGCTGGTTATCATCCCCAAAGAATTAAAAGAATCATACCACAGTGATATATCTGCACCCATGTTCTTAGCAACACAATTTTAATAGCTAAAATTTGGAAGCAGCCCAATTGCCCATCAACTGGAGACTGGATAAAGAAAATGTGATTTTTTTATAAAATGGAGTACTACTCAGCCATAAAAAATCAGAAAATAGAGACAGTTACAGCTAAATGGATGCACATTGAGCAGATACTCTTAAATAAACTATATAGGACACACATGTGTAAATACCAAATAGTTTCTCTAGTGTGAGAAACAAAGCATAAATAAGGACTAAAAGGTATCATAGATAATATGAAATAGGAAGAAAAGGACCAAAGGAGAAAGGGAAGTGGGAGGAGTAGGGGAAAGGAAAGAAGGGAATGAAATTAATATGAGAAAATGAAAAAATCGAAACAAAGTCTTTGTAAATAGGGAGGGATGGAGAGGTTGAAGGCAGGGCAGTGGAATGGGGAAAAAATAAGAACCAAGAGAGATTATGCAAAGGTTCAAATTTCCAGTGATGAATGTCATTATATTGTATACCTAAAATGTACCAATAAAATTAATTTTTTTAAATGGTCATACTTCCAAAAATGATATACAGATTAAATGCGATCCTAATCAAAATACCAAAAGCATTCATCATAGACCTGGAGAAACAGTCCTACAATTCATATAGAACCAGAAGCAACTCAGAATAAACAAAGCAATCCTGCATAACAAGAGCAAAGCACTGTCACAATCAAAGACTTCAAGTTATATTACAAAGCTATAGTGATAAAAGCAGTATCATAGTGATGAAAAATAGACATGAGGATCCATAGAACAGAATCAAGGATGCAGAAACAATCCCAGATATATTCAACTATTTGATCTTTGGTGAGGGGGCCAGAAACACACACTGGAGGAAGAATAACCTCTTTAATAAATGATGTTGGGGAAACTGACTATCCATATGCAGCACATTGAATCTAGACCCATATCTCCCACCATGTGCTAAATTAAAATTAAGTTGGATTGAAAAATGAAATGTTAAGAACCAGCTGGAAGACAAATAGGTAAAACTCTTGATGTCATAGACAAAGTCAGGGACTTTTTGAACAGAACCATTGTTACACAGGAAATAATTCCCACAATCAACAAATGGGATCATATCAATTTTAAAATTTTGGCACAGCAAAAGGAACAACAAACAGATAGAAAAAGACAACCTATGGAATGGGATAAAAATTTTGACAGCCATCCCTCAGAGGACTCATATCTAAAATATACAAAGAACTCAAAAAATTTGATACTCCCCAAAATAAAAAACCCAATCAAAAAATGGGCCTGTGAAATAAATAGACTCTTCACAGAAGAACAAGTACAAATGGCCAATAAATTCATGAAGAAATCCTCAACATCACTGACCATTAGAGAAATGCAAAACAACACTGAAATTCCATCTTACCCCAGAAAGAAAGGGCATCTTCAATAAATCATTTAACAACAAATCCTGGAGAGACTGCAGGGGGAAAAAAGAAACTTTTCTAAGTTGATGGTAGTGATGTAAGCTAGTACAACCACTATGGAACTCAGTATCTAGCTTCCTCAAAAAACTAAAATTAAAATTCCACTTGACCCAATTATTCCCCTTCATAGTATCTTCCCAAAAGAGTTAAAGACATCATATTATAGTGACAAATGTGTACCCATGTGTATAGCTGCACAATCCATAATACGTAAATCTTAGAACCAGCCTATATGTCCATCAACAGATGAATGGATAATGAAAACGTGGTATTTACATACAATGGAGTACTACTCTGCTATAAAGAATAAACTTGAGTCATTTATAAGCAAATAAATGCATCTTGATAAAATAACATTGACTGAAATAAATCAGATACGCAAGCTTAAATATCACATTCTCTTATATGAGAAATCTTAATAATAAATAAAGAGCAAAACAAAAATAGATAATAGGAAGTAGGGATATAGGTCTTTCTCAAATGTGAAGGAGATACAGAGAGAGGGGAGAGGAGGGAAAGGGGATGAAAAAAAGAATTAAGATGTGTTATATACCAACTTCACACAAGAAATGTCAACATTATGTACTGCAAACATGGACTAATAAAAAGAAAAGAGAAGATGACAAAAGATATGTATAGATATTTCACTGAAAAAAGTATATAAATGTCAAGTAACACATGAAATGATATTCAGTATCATTTGCCATCAAGAAATGCAAATTTAAGAGCCAGGGATTTAGCTCAGTGGTACCACACCTGCCTCACAAGTGCAAGGTCCTGAGTTCAATCCCCAGTACCAAAAAAAAAAAAGAAATGCAAATTTACACCATAATAAGATATTACTATATGCCTATCAGAGTGACTAAAACAAACAAAAAAAAGGTAAAACCAAATCCTGGTAAGTATGCTGAGAAATTGAATCATTTCTACTTTGTCATAGGGAATGAAAATGGTGTGACCACCCTATAAAATAGTTTGGCAGTTTATTTTAAAACTAACAGTTACTTACCACATGATTTTGAAATTGTACGTTTAAGCATTTATCTCAAGTAAATGAAAATTTATGTTCAAAGAATATCACTATCATCTCTATTCATTACCACCAAAACCTAAGAACAACTCAAATTTTCTCCTATGGGTAAATGGTTAAAATCATACATCCACAGCATGGAATAGGACTTAGCAATATAATGAAACCAACTAGTAATGCACACAACTTGGAATAATACTAAGAGAATTAATTACACTGAGAGAAAAAAGATGATCTTAAAAGGTTACTGTCTTAGCTACTTTTCTCATTGCTGAGACAAAATACCCAACACCCAAAGTTAAAAGAGGAAAGGCTTATTTAGCTCTCATTTTGTGGAGGATTCAATCCATAATCGGCTGGCTCCAAGTCAGGGTGGCACGGCAGAGGGGCATCACAGAGGCAAAACAGTTCATGGCAGGCAGAAGGTAGCAAAGCAACTAGAGACAACCACAACTCTTTCCATCCCGTATATCTTTCTATCCCTTATATCTTATCCAGGCTACTTAGGGTGGGTAGCACTCACACCCTTAATCCTAGTCCCTTGATCCTCTAGCATTGCAACATGAATCAATCCTAGTGTCACACACTATAGATCCAGCCACCTCTGAAAAAGCCCCACCTATGACTGCATGAGGCTTTCAGGGGGACATCTAGATACAAGCCATAACAGTTACATACTACACAACTCCACTTATGTGACATTCTTCAGCTAACACAAGAATAGAAATAAAGTCAGGCTTACAGAGTGGGGTTTGGATGGAGACATGGGTGTGGCTATAAAGAGATGATATGAGAGTCTTTGTTGGAATAGCTACAGATCTTAAGTGTAGTGGTGGTCAGCTACACATGAGATAAAACTGTGTGCATGTGAAATCTAAATAAAATCTGTCCATTGCACCAATGTCAATATTCTTGTTTCATGCTACACTATAGCTATATGTGAAACATACTGGCTCATCATTTAAAATTCATTTATCAACATGGGAGTGAAGGATACATCAAACCTTCCTACACATTTTTTTCTTTTTGCAGATCACTGTGAATCTACAATTATTTTGATTTTTTAATATTACAATGTATTACTTTCTATTAACTAGATAAATAAATTCTTTTTAATTTTTAAATGTTTGTTAGGACATGTTTCCAGTACTTAATGATTACATTGGTACGTGTACATAACACATCTTAATTCTTTCTTTCTTCCCCTTCCTCTTCTCTCTCTCTCCTCCTTCCATTTCTTTCTACAATTATTTTGAAGGGAAAATCCTTTTTAAGTGACAACTTTTTTCAGGACAAATAAGAAAAACATCTATTTTTGAAAGACTCAAGCAACTAGTTGGGCATGGCAGCACACTCCAGGATTCCCAGGTATCTGGGAGGTTGAAGCAGGGAGACTGCAAGTTGAAGCCAAGTCTGGGCAACTTATTAATTTAGTGAGATCTTGCCACAAAACAAAAAAAAATTAAAGGCAAAAAAGAGTTGAGGCTCAGAGTGAAGATCCTGGGCGCAACCCTCAGTACCACAAAAAAACAAACAAAAAAATGCTCATGCAAATGAATCCCTAAGTTAACTGTAGACTCATCACCCTGGAGTGTGGCAGAAGCAAAAGGTAGCCTGGGAATAGGGATGGAGTGTCCTGGGGGAAAATTAGTCATGTTTGAAAAAAGAGAACCCCACTTCTATGGTCATGGACCCTGACCTTTCTGAATAACTGGACACTTGCCCTCAGTGGGTAAACTGGGCACAAGCTGCATTCAGCATAGATCCCCCATGCTCCACCACAAAGCTACTACTACTTTCATACCTGCATTTCCCTACAAGAGCTTCTCCAGTCACCTAGGAGGGCTCTCCTATTATTTAACAACATGGCACCAGTTTTAATAAGCATGACTTCAGAGGACAAACATGCTTTCTGCAGACATCTTCCTGACAAGGCCAGGTCTGGCCCCCAGATGTCCACTTCTCCAGTGCTATCACTGAGCTGTCAGTGCAAAATCATGATTGAGCAAGGAAGCTGGCCTCCAGTTCACAATTTGTTCCAAGGATAGAAATATTTTATCCCCTAGACTTGGCTAATTCCATTCTAACTAAATTTATATAAAGCCCTTCAGGAGCTCTGAAAATAGAATAAAAAGTAAACTCTCCAGCTCCACGACACTGCCCTGGTGCATTCTGCCTCATGTGAAACTGAATCCTCACAGGCAATTCTCACACCTGGATAAGGAGGTGTCTATTAGTTATGTTCCTCAATGCTGGCTCACATCTCTGGGTAAACATCAATATAAGTCCTTTTCTTCTACTCCTAAAAATAACAACTGCCAGAGTCCATGGAGTGGCCTCTGTGCCACGCACTCTCATCTTTAGTACCCCATTTTGGCAAAAAGACACCTAGATTCAAGGGATGAAGTATCCCCCCCCCACCGAGACTACATGGCCAGTAGGTACTGGAGCTGAAATCTATCCCCAAAACACCCCACGTCCAAAGCATTTGCTCTCTCCACCCTCGTTGTCCACATGCTATGGTGGATATTATGAAAATGAGAACAAAGTCAAGGGCCTTGCTTTAGGGAATGTGACAATGCAAGAAGGGTGCTCAGATTCCATGTGTGCATCAGATTGTAAAAGCAGGACAACTGGGGGAGGAATGAGTGAGAAACAGTACTTTGGATAGTGAGGACCACAGGGAAGGAATAGGTTGGTAGGGTGAATATTCCATTTTTATTGTGCTGTGGTGACAAAACTTATACATTTCCATTTTATCCCTATTTCATTTGATTTCCCAAAGCAGGTATTACTGGAGAACAGACAAGCATATCAGGAAATCCATGGCTTCATCACATTATTTAATATATAGTTTTTTATATATTTAGTTTTGAGGGAATTTGAAGCAGATTGCTAAATCTTGCTCTGAATATACAGCAGCTAACCTTCCTAGAGATCAAGCAGGCACTATTTACTGATGGGAGTGTTTGTGGTCTTCATCATTTTCACTGATTTACACAATCCCTTTCCAGACAGGATGTGGGTACCTACCATGTGTTGGAGTCTTTGCACATGTTGTTGCTCACCACTGTGCCCTCACCCCGAAATCACGGTAAGATGTATCTCTTTGTCAGCATGCAGGGTGGCAAGCATAGCATAGCATCTCCAAATCCTAACACCAGGGGGCCCAGACCTCCTCCTACAACTCAACTGTCCAACACTGCTGCATCTTGAATGAGTCTCTCAAAGTTCACGTGTTAGAAGCTTAATCCCCAAAATCATGTGCATATGTAGAGGCGGAGCTTTGGGAAATAACTAGAACTAGATGAGGCATGAGGGTGGAGCCATGTGATGCCCTTAGTGGTTTTATAAGTGGAAGAGAAACCTGCTCTGCCTTATGATGCCCTCTGCTGTGTTATAATGTGCCACGAGGCCCTCATCATATGCCAGGCAGATGTGAACACCTTGCTCTTGGGCATCCCAGCCTCTACAAGAGTAAGCCAAATGAACCTCAATTCTTTATAAACCACACAGTCTCCACTGTTCAGTTATAGCAAAAGGAAATGGATCAAGATAGTCTCATCATGCGGGATGGGCCAAGACAGAGAAATATACCCTAAATAATGTTCCCTCACCAAGGCTACCATGAGTCAGTTGCCTAGAGGGTGCAGTTCATGGCCCCTGAGGGCACTGTTGAGTTTCATATCTGATCCAGGAAACTTATCCTAACATTATTTTTATCAACTTGCCTATAAATGCCTAGCTCCTCAAATGCTCTTCAGATTGATTTCAACCTAATATCGGTTTTGTCATTAATTGATAAGTGGAATAAGTTCTTTGACATAAGTTTGTTTTGTACTTGATCAGAATCATAATTTTTACCTTTGAAAGATTAAGCCTTCACAGGGCAGCACCATAGCACAAACAAGGGCTTTGTGGCCTGGCCATGGTGAGCTCCAACTGCCACTCTGCCAACTGCCAACAGGGTGACCAAAAAGTAGCTTCCCTCTTCAGACCCATGAAGTGAGGATCATTGGGCCGTGCTGACTTGTTATGAAAATTAAAGCTGATGATCTAAGAAGGCATATAACACATCACATGAACTTAGTGTGTGGCAGCTGTTACTATTGTAAATATTGATAATATTACTGGTAACTCTATCCATGGAGCTACCTCACCCTGCCTAGAATTGATTGGACCAGGATTGGAAACACCAGACCCAAATTTGAACTAAAGACCAGTAAAGTTGGAGCTGAGGCTACATTTGTTGGGTAGCCGCCTTTAGCCGTGTGCATTAAAAAGTAGAGGAAGCCAATGTGTAAAGAGATTAAAGTTGATGTTCAGAGAAATGAAAGTAAAGGGTCTTGTGGCAGAAGAGAAATAGAGAATGAGAGAAAAAAGGAGGCTTAAAACTCCAAAGAGATTTAAATATCCTGTGCAGCCTACTTCCTGCTCTGGGATCCACGAGGTGCCCCTGAATTCTTACTATAAGCTTTTCTTTATAGCTTAAGCTGCAAGGAAATTCTATCACTTACAATCAGGGGAGCCTATACTAGCAATATTGTTGCTGTTACAATGTTATGATGATGACTGTCACTCCAAGGACTCACACAGAGAGCTGTGGGGTCCCCAGGTTTCCATGAGGGTTGGGAGCAGGGCTGTTCGCCCTCCTGGGTTTTCCCACCTCAGCTCAGATTGCTCCTAGAGGGCTGGCTGGGAGCCCGCATTCTGGGTGCCTCTTCATGGTCCTTCCCAGTCTTCCTCTGGCCTCACAAGATGATCAGTGCTCTGGTTTCTACCATCAGAGCTCTGTTCTGCCTATTCTTGAACTTTATATAAATGAATACTAGAGTATCTTGTCATTTGAACATGGTTTTTTGACCAGCATGACGCTTTGAGTTTCCTCTGTGGTGCATGTATCCACAGTCCATTCCTCGGTGCCGCTGAACAGTCTGTGGTGTATGGAGATGCTGCCACTGGGGTCACATATCCACCTATGATGGTGAGTTATTTGCAATTTTGAGCTACTATGCATAAAGCCTCTGTGGAAAGTCTTATATATGTCTCATGTGGATATATATTTTCATTGCTCTAAGTACTTAGAGATGGTATTGTTCTGCAGAGAAGTACAGAGATGCAACAGAAGCTCACCAGCAGTGGGTGGGGACCCCCCAGAGCTGGTGGAGCTAGGCAGTGCCATTGTGCCTGCTTCCAGCAGCAATTACAATCCTTCTACAGGATATGAGCATCTTGATCATGGCTTGGCACTTTGTTTCAGCAGGAAGTTCACCCAAGGAAGACTAATGGAAATTACAGCTACAAAATTTCACAAAGCTGTGAAATCATACATCATGGCCCAGAGCCCCAGGTTATCATATCATGACAAGTAGAATGGTTTCCTCCAGTGCCCACCAGTAGGATCCCCCACACATCTAATTACTTCTAATTTCTTCTGCCTTCTTGTTTGCCTAAAGAATAAGCTATGAATGCAGCTTAGTATATTTTAAAATTGTTAATCAGGGGCTTGTTAGGAACTTCAGAGAAAGATATGGCCTCCCAAATTTAACACAGAATTCTAACAGTAAACAATTCTTAACAGAGGCAGAAACAATGTCTCTTCCAGCAGGAGACTGGGGCTGAGTCACAGGGCTCCCTGCTGACAGGTGGGGGCTGCTGCTGGCTGCTGGCCGGGCCGCTGGTCATGTGTCATGAGGGGCAGGAACAGAGGACATGGTGCCTGGCTGGACTCCAACAGCAGGAGCTTGTCACTGTCCACCTCAGGGACTCTTCCCACAGAAAGCAGCATTGGAGCTGATCTTGAGATGGGGGCAAGGAGAGAGGGAGAGAGGGAGTGAGGGACAGGCTGGAGAGAGAACAGGAAGCACCTTCCTGGGAGGGAACTGCTCCTACAAAGCCGTGCAGCCGTAGGGACTGCTGTCCAGAAAATCCCTCCACACACAAAGTTTGACTGTAGCCAGATGGTAGCAGGGGAGCAGGGAGGGTGCAGGCTGGAGCAGGGCCAGGAAGGGCTCTAAGCCATAGGAGAGCGGGCAAGGCAGTGCTCTGTGGACCTGAGCATGTGCACACAAGCATGAGAGTGCAAGTCCTTGTGGGAGTAGGTATCAGGAGGGTGTGTTTAAGTGCAAAAGTGAGTGTGGAAAGTGAGTGTAAGGAGTAGTGTGTGAGATTATGTGTCAGTGTATATTTGGAGAGTATAAGTCTGTACGTGTCCAAGTGTCTGTGAGAGTGTGTTGAAGCGGACACAAGTGTTCCATTATGTGCCAGCACATGTGCTTGTGTGAGAATGTTTCAGAGTGTGTCCATGAGTGTGTGCGTGTGTGTGTGTGTGTGTGTGTGTGTGTGTGAATGAGTACAGGGCCTTGCTCCTGCTTCTGGCTGGTTTCTCTGCTCCTTGCTCACATTTCAAGATGGACTGGGCCACACTGTGCCTGCTAGACATTGAAGGGCCGGAGCTTGTGGTACACCTCACTCTACGGTCCTTAGTGCCTTCCCTGAGGCACATCTCACATTTCTCACCCAGAGATCTGCAGGATCTCCATTCTCCTATTGAGGAGGAAACACGTTTAAGCGTGGTGCTGCCAAAGAAAGCAATACCTCCAAGCTTACCTCAGTCCAGCCTCGTGCCGTTGACCCTGGGCACAGAACAATGGGACCTAGGACCCATGCCCAGGGTGCTCCTTGGATGGGGATCTGAGCCCTCTCTTTAAGTGTCACTTGGAGAGGTGTCTGCCCAGGTACTGGCTATAGAGGATGTGCTCAGCAGAGTGGATGAGGAAGCTAGCAGCTTAAGGCTCTCAGTGACCCTCTCCCTGGTTAGCTAGTCCTCCAAAGACACTAGGTTGGAGCCTGGCTCTGGCCAGCCAGTGTGACCTTCACTGAATGCAAGCAGTGATCAGATTCTGAGAGGTGCAATTCAAATCTGCCACCAGAGAAATGAGGATACCCTGCACCCTTAGCCTCTCTGGAGTTACAGTCAAAATGCCTCTGCCAACAGCAAGCGCCCTCCACTGTGTGGGGCCCAAGAGTCCATATATCTCTGATATAGATGCCTACAGAGGAAGAACTCAGCCAGCCCTGTACTAGGAGAAGCCTCCTGTAACCCAGATCAGGCCAGCAAGACAACAGGGCAGTGTCCTTGGCATTCAGCCTGCAGTTGCTATTTTCTTACTTTATACTCTGCTGATCTCCATTTTAGAATACATTTTACCACTTCCTGTCCTAGTCTAATGCATTATTGAAAGGCTTCCTGATCACCTGACTCATGCTTATGGAGGAAGCTCTTGCCTCTTGGTGATGTAGATTTTCTCTGGCCTCTGAAGCCCTCTGTCATTTCCATGGAGCAACTCTAGCTACCATCACTACTATGCTGAAGATGTGGTGCAGGAATGAGGACAGACAGTGTCATTTCAGACCTGGAGCCCAAAAGGACTATAAGTCATGAGTCACAGTGACTCACGGTAAAATGATTCAAAGTCTTCAGGGAAAAGAAGCAAAAAGATGGAGTGGTCACTCTGTGGTAAATAAATAGCAATTAATAACCTGTCCCAGGGCATACCTGCCAGCCATGTGACAGGAACCAAGCTCAGAAAACTGCCCTGAGCCCCCACCCATACCACCTTCTTTTAGATCCCAATTCAGCTCATCTATCAGCAAGGCTGCCCAGGCATTTGGTTCTGCCCAGAAAGATTACAGAGACCATGCCCCACCCCAGTTCAGTGGGGAGCTAGAGATCAAGTTTCACATGTGCCATTCATCTGTGGACTAATCTCTCAGCAGACACTTTTTGACAGTCTGCTGAGGGTCAACAGTCTCCCTTCATGGAGCTTATCTTAAAGTGAGAGGAGATAGAGAAGAAATAAATATATGGTAGCATGTAATATGCCTGAAGGTAATGCCTGCTAATGAGAAATTAAAGCAATGAGAGGGTGAAGAGAAAGATCAGTTTACACTATGGAAAGAGGACTGAATGCTGTCAGCCATAAAAAGAAGGAAAACTTGTTGTTTGCGAAGCCTAGGTAGATCTGCAAGGCATTGCTCTCAGTTAAATACACTGAGACACAGAAAGTCAAGAACTGGATGATCTCACTCATATATGGGAGCTAAAAAGTCAATCTTGTACAAGTTGAAAGTGGAAGTTGGCCACAGGGACAAGGTGACAACTACATGGGAAGAATAGCAGACGGAGTTCTATTGCACAGTAGGATGGCTATAGTCAACAATACTATACTGTATACTTCAAAATAACTAGAAGGAAGGACTGTGAATGTTTCATCACTCAGAAATGATTCACAGGGCCAGCACTGCAATGAAACCTAAAAATTGAGGTTTCAGTTTAGAAAAAACAACTCTACATTGACACCTTTTGTCTTAAAAGAAAAACACAATAACACACATGCTATAAGTTTGCCATTACCACTGACCAAACCCATTTCAGTTCTCCTAAACATGGAAAAATTACAGTAAAAGTACCAGAAGATGAAAATTTTGTATCCCTGTTATATTCTTACAGAGCCTGATGGATGATTCTGGCCAGGGCATTTGTTTATTGAAGGGAACGTTATTTTATTTAAATTGTTTTGGTGCTCTTGTCATGATATATATGACATAATTTTGGTCAACAATAGGCCACAGGTACAACAGTAGCTCTATAAAATTATAATGGAGCTTTTACTTTTACTAAAACTTTTCCATATTTAGGTGTATAGTGCAGTAGGCTATACAATATAAGCCAGGTATATAGTAAGCTATAACATCTAGGTTCGTGTAAGTACGTTCTATGATCTTGGCAGAATAACAAAATCACATTTCTCAGAATGGGCTCCCATTGTTAAGTGATGCATTTCTTTTTTATCACACAAAACACAGTCCAGCTTTTAGAAATGGGGGTTGCCCAGGGGTGGTGAACCTATGGCACATGTGTTATTGTCTTTTAAAGACAAAAGATGTTGATGCAGAGGTGTTTTTTTTTTTTTTTAACTAAAACCTCAGGATCCACGAAGGTAAGCCGGTCCCTGCACCTGGAAGAAGGCTCCCCTGCTGCCATCCAACGCTCCTAGGGCAGAGAAGGTGAGCCTTGCGAGTGCCAGAAGCACCCCCTCCCCGGTGGAAAGGAGAAGACATGTAAACAAGCCCCAAAAACAGACTCCCAGATCACCTACAGCAACCACAAAGGGAAACGAGGTGGAACAATTTGATATTCAAACACCTGGACTCTCTGAACTGGCAACAAAAGAGGATCTGGGAAAAATGAAATCAGGAATAATTACTCAGATAACAGTGAAGATTGTGCTCATGGCGCAAGACATGATTAATAAATCTAGAGAGGACACAGATAAAAAAATAGAAGATCAGAGGAACATGATGGAATCCCAACATAGGAAACAAATGGAATCCATAAAACAGATGCAAACAGATTTCCAGGAGATTAAAAACTCCATC
>NW_004624732.1:15331601-15342859 GCF_000247695.1 Heterocephalus glaber | reverse complement strand
TTGCCAGTTCAGTGGGTCCAGGTGGTTGAGTATCAGAGTGTTCCATCTCATTTCCCTTTGGGGTTGCTGTAGGTGATCTGGAAATCTGGTTTTAAGACTTATTTACATGATTTTTCATTTCGACTTGGGTGGAGAGCTGTTAGCACCTGCACAGATTACCTCCTCTGAGCTGGGAGAGATGGGACAGGGGTCGGAGCAGTGGTAGAGATGGTGACCCAAAAGCCCTTTTCTGTGGGCTGGGAGCATCGGGAGGGATGGTGACCGGGATCCCCTTCCTCTGGACCAGGAGCAGTGGGATGGCGGCTCAGAAGCCCCTACCTCTGGGCCGGGAGCAGTGGGACTCAGTACCTTGGTCTGGTGTCCTCTGCATCTTTGTAGTGTGGAACCAAGTGGCTGCCTGTCTGCAGCGGGGTGATTCGGCATCATCCCCATGACTCGGGACCTCAGTAGGGCGTGGGCAGACCTGCCTGTCTGCAGCAGGCTGATTCAGCATCATCTGTGCGACTCAGGACCTCAGCAGGGCATGCACCCATATGTAGATATTTTGGTAGGCTATCTTTGTAGATCTTGCAGCCCATAGAAAAGTAGAATATTTGCCAAAATTTTTTAAATTATATATATAATTGTCTTGTTAGAACAACCTAAGTTTTGTATTATTACAGTACTTCCCTGGAAAACTGGCCATCAACATTCATTCATTCATTAATTCTCACACCTTAGCCCTAAGTTGGGCTAAGGATCTCAGTCTCAGCCAAGGCAGCACGTGGGCTGGGGAAAGTGAGAGAACAATGACAATACTTTGTCAAGTATGATATGCACCTGGACCAGTTTTCCGAGGGTGTGCTGCCCTCCAGAATAACTAGCTATCCAGGTGTGCACCAAGCCTCTACTCCCAGGCTGATGGCCACTCTGCCCCACAGACATACCCATTCTTCTTACCTATAAGGAATATAAGAGCAATCATGGCAATGTATATATACTTAATAACAAAAAAGAAAGAACACAAAATAAACAACAAAAAACAAGAACACAATAACATCCAACAAGAATAAGCTACATTCAACAAAGACAAATCCCACAATTAAAATAGGGAGCAAAGTCAGTCTCAGAGAATTCTGACAGCATGGTATAATGTAGAAGGATGACTTCTTAAGTGGAAAAGTATAAATAGAGCAGGAAGTAACTGCCACATGTGTAGAATAGACACCAAGTCCATGAGGGAAGATCTGTGGTTGAAGGAGGGTAGCTAGGCCTTCTGAGGTGTGGGCAAGGGTCTCTCTCCAGGCCTGTGTAGACAATATAATAATTCACTTAGCTGACTTAGTGTTGTATTTCACAATAAAGAGTTCCATGAAAATACACAAAGCATGATTTTTGTGTCCTGAGGCACAGGCTCTGTGTAACTCCAAGGAAGCAGACAGCCAGAGGTAGCAGACCTAGTAGGCTCACAGTGTCCACTGCTCACAGTGGACAACTCTCCTGCAATGTCACATGGTACATTAAGGTGTGGCCAGTCTCCAGAATGATACATGTGTCCTGCAGAAGGGTTTTCTGGATTTGTATGGCGTGTCTCTGTAGGGACATCTGAGATCCTGGTAGCATGGCTGCCTCTGAAAGGGAAGTAAAAAGCAACAAAGGTAAGGGGTGAGAGGGAACTACTTTTCAATACACTTTCTCTATCTTTTAAATTTTGTACCATGTATATGCTCAAAAGAATAAGGAAATTAAGTGAAACCGAGTTTCCCAAACATGACTGGCCCTTCATGATCTTGCTTCTACTTCATCCCCAACTGCTCCGCAGCACCTTACTTCTGTTCCCAGCCCAGGACACTCCTTCAGCTCCATCGCCTAAGCTCTATCTTCTGAACACACCCATGCATCACCTCAGTCTTTGTAAGGATGCCCCTAAGAACATACTCATAGGAATACCCAGCAGATCCAGCATACTGTTGAACAGCTCCCAGAGCCAGCAACTAAGCAGCTCTGGGATTGTTCCTAGAAGGAGAACACCCCTATCTTGCCTTTGTAGAGAGCCCAAGCTACACAACATCAGCTTACTCACCACTGCTTCTCCTTATATAACTTGCTAAAAGATCGCAAGGGCACCCCAGAGAGGTTAAACAGCCTGCCTAAAGCCCCCAGCTTGAAAGTGATGGAGCAGGGACTCAGATCAAAATCCCAGTCTCTTTTTATCACCATGTGTCCCAGTCACTTTCCTTGTCACTGGGAAATAATACCTGATACCCAACCCACATCTTAAAGGAGGAGAGGTTTGTTTTGGCTCGCATTTTCAGAAGTTTCAGTCCATGGTTGACAGGTTCAAACACAGAAACAGCATGGTGGACAGGCATGTCAAGGAGAAAAGCTGCTCCTATCATGGCAACCAGGAAGCAGAGAGTGAAGGAGGAGCTGGAGAGGGAGATACAGTACACTCCTCCAGCTCACACCCCTGAGACCCATCTCCAACCGAGACCCACCTCCTAATAACACATTTAGCTCTGAACTCATCTGGGGATTAATCTACTGATGATTACAGTGCCCCCATGATCAATCACCTTCAAAATGCTCTACCTCTGAAAATATGAAGACATTGGGGGACATTCTAGATCAACAGTGGCTAATTTGTTGAACTTTCAAAAGTGTTTGATAAATGAAAGCTCATGTTATTGTGTTTTTCTTTTAAGACAAAAGATGTTAATGTATGAGTTGTTTTTTCTAAACTAAAGCCTCAGTATTCAGGTTTAACTGCAGTGTTGGCACTTTGTGATTAATAAGTGGGTTTGAGGTTGTGTTTTGGGCACTTGGTCTCCAAACACTTCATCATCACCACTCTAGATCTAAACCCTAATGCCAAACTATGTTAGAACACCCTTCTTATCCCCAGGGAAGAAGGAATTGAACATCTTCCAGGTCCTTTGCTTGGGTTCCATGGATCCCCCTTGCCCTGTATTCATCTTTAAATCCTCTTTCAGAACATCTCTGCATATATTTTGTCATTTGGACTGACAGATTTAGAACTTTTTGTCTCAATTACACCAAACTTTATTTTTTGGTACCAGGGATCTAACTCAGGACCTTGGGCTTGTGAGTGAGGCGTGGTGCCACTGAGCTAAATCCCTGGCCCTATTATGACAAACTTTTAAAGATTCTTCCTAGAGATTTTCTGCTAAAAATTCCAAAGACTGGAGGGGATGGTGAAAAATTCACTAATGAAGCTATTAATATGCTACTTGGGTATTCTTATTATTGAATGATGAAAATCCTTTATATTATATGGATGAAAGTCCTACATCAGACATAGGATTTGTGGATTTGTAAACATTTTCTCCCAATCTGTGTCTTGTCTTTTCATTTTCTTAACAATACCATTCAAAGAGCAGAAATTCTTATTTATATGAAGTTTTTTTATTAATCTCTTTTCTGTATCATGCTTTTAGTATACAATCTAAAAAATCTTTGTCTAAACTGAGATAACAAAGATTCTCTTAATTTTCTCCTATATTTTTTATAAGATCTACAATTTTGCATTTTACACTTAGGTCTATGATAAATTTAGGTTAATTTTTACATAATTCTTATGTGCAACAGATAGGTCAAAGTTGCTTTTTCCATACAGATACCCAAATGTTCCTGGACAATTTTTTGAAAAGACTATTATTTTTCCACTATATTTTCTTTGTGCCATTATCAAAATCAATTGTTCTACTTCTTTATTTACCCTGTTCCATTGATTTACTCATCTATTTCTACTGTTTTTTTTATTGCAGCTTTACAACATCATTAAATTATAGAGCCTTTCTACTTTGTTGTTTATCAAAGTTGTTTTGGCAATACTAGATAATTTGAATTGAAGAATTATAAATTTAAGAATTAGCATGTCATTTTTCACAAGAAAAAATCCCACTAAGACTTCTTTGAGATTGTGTGGAACCTAAATATCTTTGTGAAAAGAACAGGCTTTTTATTGAGTCTTGACAGGTGTGGTGTATACTTGTAATCACAGCTACTCAGGAGGTTGAGGTAGAGCTAACTTAAGCATGGGAATTTAAGTTCTTTGTATGCAAGATTCCAATCTGGAGAAAGGAAAATAAAAGAATGTCAAGTATCACAACCTATTAAAGTGATATATCCCTCCATATATACTTAGGGTATTTTTATTTCTTTCACCAATGTCTGGTAGTTATCAATCCATACAAGTTTTGCATGTGTATTGTCTTACTTTCCTCTAAGTATTATATATTTTTTATATGATTATAAGTGAGATGGTTTTTACATTTCAATTTCTGATTACTTTTATTATATACAAATATATACAGACAGCTGATTTTGTATGTTGATCTTATACTTGCAACCCTGCTAAGCTCATTTATTAGCAAAAACGTAGCTTTTTTGTCAATTCCATTGGCTATTCTACCTAAATGAAAAAAATCACCTGTAAAATGCCCTATTTCCAGTCTGGATACCTTTCATTTCTTTCCTGTCTTATTAATCTGGCTAAAATTTCCAATACAACATTAAAAAGAAGTGTTGAGAGTGGTCATAACTGTCCTTTATTTGAACTTTGAGAGAAGAATTTAGACTTTCAACATTATATATGATGTCACCTGTAAGTTTTGAGTCAACACCTCTTATCAGTTGTAGAACTTCCTCTTTTATTCCTAATTTACCATTTTTATCACAAATGGTTATTGAATCAAATTCTTTCCTGGTATGCTTTAAAATGGTCATGCAATTTTACTTTTTAAGTGTGATAATATAGTGAAAAGTGGTGAATGATTTTCAAACATTAAATTTGAATTTCTCATATAAACCATGCATGATAATAATGTTTATTCTTTCAATATATTGTTGAATCAAATTCACTAAAAACGTTTTAGAATATTTTTCTTATGAGGAATATTGTCAGTAGCTTTCTTTTCTGCTAGCTTTCTTTTCTTTTCTTTTCTTTTCTTTTCTTTGCCTGGTTTTGTATCAGGGTAATACTGACCTTAATAAATGAGTTGGAAAATACTCTCTCATTCTATTTTTGAGAAGGAATTTGTAAAGTTGATACTACTCTCCCCTTAAATGTTCAGAATTTACTAATGAAGTCTTCTGGACCTGGATTTTTCACTTTACAAAGATTTTCAACTAAAATTTAATATTTTAATGTATACACAGGACCATACAACTTATCTGTTTCCTCTTCAATGATCTTTAAAATTTTTCATCTTTCAGCTGCACAGGCACACAAGCAACAGCCAGAGGTTTTCCCCGATACCATCAGTAAGTGCACAAGGCCCTAGCCAGAAGCTTGCTCACACAACAGGAACTGGGGTACACAGCCCCCAGCCAAAGGCCCTACCACACAACAGCTACATAGAGGCCCTAGCCATAGGCACACCTAGATACCATTCCAAGTTTCCACAGGCCCCAGCCAGAAGCCCACCCAGACAACAGGTCAGGGATCCAGAAGGCCACCTTTCTGAACCCAGGAATTAGTGTACTGGTGAGCAGCACAGAAAAGGCTGCTCAGTGGCTTGCTGAGAATTGAAGACCACCGAGTGAGCAAAAAGTTGCATCAAGAAAGGCACAGCAGGCTGTATCTGTTGAAATGAGAAGTCTCCAAACCAGACTTCCAGATCACCTAAGGCAACCCCAAAGGGAAACGAGATGAAACAATCTGATACTCAACAACCTGGACTCCCTGAACTAACAACAAAAGAGGACCTGGAAAAAATGATATCAGAAATAATTTCTCACATAACAGCAGACATTGTGCCCATAGTGCAACAAATGATTAATAAATATAGATTGGACACAGATTTTTTAAAAAATAGATGAGCTAAGGAACATGATGGAATCCCAACGTAGGAAGCAAATGGAATCCATAAAACAGATGCAAACAGATTTCCAGATTAAAAACTCCACTGAAAGTTTATGCAGCAGAATGAACCAATGTGAGGACAGAATTTCAGATATAGAAGATAAGATTGCAATTAGTGACCAGGGAGAAAAAAATTGCTTTAAAATAGTAAGGGACCATGAGAAATCAATCCAGTAGCTGCTAAACGATGCAAAGAAGAATAACATAAGACTGCTCAGAGTCAAGGAAGAAATAGGAGGGAGTGCAGACAACATAAAAAAAAAAAAATGTTCACAGAAGTGATAGTAGAAAACTTCCCAAGCAAGGAAAAAGAACTTGACATACAGATAAGTGAGGCATATAGGGCTCCAAATAGCCTTGATCAAAAAAACTACACATAGGCATATAATAGTTAAGATTCCAGAATCCTAACAGAACAAAATTCTACAAGCAGTTAGAGAAAAGAAACAAATCACATACAAAGGAAAGCCCATCAGAATCACAGCAGACTTCAGAACACAAACAGAAGAACAAAATTCTACAAGCAGTTAGAGAAAAGAAACAAATCACATACAAAGGAAAGCCCATCAGAATCACAGCAGACTTCAGAACACAAACCCTCAAGGCAAGAAGAGCTTGGAGTGACATACTTCAAGCCCTAAAAGAAAACAGCCTCCAACCCAGATTGATGTACCCGGCAAAACTATCTTTCAAAATTGATGGAGAAATAAAATACTTTCTTGACAAACAGCACCTTAGGAATTTCATGAATACCAAACCAGCACTCCAAAAAATTTTAGACAATATCCTACAAAAAGACAATGAGGATCACAACCCCAGGAACCCCAGCAGAATGAGTCCATCGGGCATGACAAGAAATTAAAAGCAAAGGGGGGAGAATCCAACAGAAAGAAAAAGTCATGATAATGTTGAGTCAATATGTATCAGTTATAATCATCAATGTTAATGTTCTCAATTCACCAATCAAAAGAAATAGACTGGCAGAATGGGTCAAGAAGCAAGATCCAACAATATGCTGCATACAAGAAACACACTTAATTCAAAAGAAACTCATAGACTGAAAGTTAAAGGGTGGAAAACAATACTCTATGCAACAGGAACCCAGAAAAAAGCAGGAGTAGCTATCCTCTTTGCAGATCAAGTGGATTTCAACCCAAAATGTGAAACACCTCTGGTCCCAAGAATTTCAGATAAGGGATTGTGAACATGTGTTTTCATTTCTCTTAAGTAAAAACTTAAAAACAGAACTGTTGGGGTGACGGGCAGAGGGTGGCAGACACGGAGGGTCTGCGGCGGGCGGCGCTGCAGCAGGCTCAGCTCTGCCGCAGCGCGCGGGCGCCAGTGTGCAAGGCCGGCGTGCGGCCGCGGGGCGGGGGGGTTGCGCGCATGAGCCCGAGCGGAGCTCGCCCCTCGCTCCCCGGCCTCCCGGCCGCCTCTGCCCACCACGACCGCTCCTCGGGGCGGAGGAGAGAGAAAGTGAGAGTCGGTGCCGGCGCCATCCATTGTCAGAAGGGGAGGAAACTGGAATCCAGCAGCAGCGAGTGGCAACTGGGCAGCCACAACTGGGAATGCAAAGCCGACCTCCCCCTCCTCCACCTCCTCCGCCGCCACCTCCTCTGTCACCCGGGATCACTTCCGAAACCACTTCGCCTTCAGCCCCTGCCTCGGCCAGAGGGATTTATTTCATGGGGATGTGTTCAAGGCAAGAGCGAATTCAGAAGGATATCGACGTCGTGATCCAGAAGTCCAGAGCCGAGAAGGACTGCCTGTTTGCAGATTGCAGATACTCAGACTCCACCTTTACTTTCACCTATGTTGGCGGCCCTAAAAGTGTATCCTACTCAGTACATGTATCTGAAGATTACCCAGACAATACATATGTGTCAAGTTCAGAAAATGCTGAAGATGTACTAGTTACAACAGAGCCAATTCTACCAATTTTTCATAGGACAGTAACAGAATTAAGAAAAACAAATGACATTAACTGTTGCTTATCCATAAAATCCAAACTGCAAAAGGAAAATGGGGAGGAGTCAAGACAAACTAGTACAGTGGAAGAAGATTCTGAAGGGGATAATGATTCAGAAGAATTCTGTTATGGAGGACAGGTGAACTAGGATGGGGAACTGCACAAGCACCCTCAGTTGGAAGCCGATTTATCAGCGGTGAGAGAGATTTACGGCTCAAATGCAATTTCTCTCAGGGAGCCATTGACGATGTAGATATTGATCTGCATATTGATGTGAGCTTTCTTGATGAAGAGATTGCTGTGGCTTGGGAAGTAATTCGAACAGAACCTATAATTGTCCGACTCCACTGTTCACTCACACAGTATTTAAATGGCCCAGTGCCCACTGTTGTCTTTCAGATTTCCACAAAAGAGCGATTTGGATTGGGACATCAGCTGAAAAAAATCATGCAGACATTTGTTACACAGCAGTGGAAACAGAGCAAAGAAAAGTCCAATTGCTTGCACAGTAAGAAGCTGTCAGAGAAGAAAGTTAAGTCCCCCTTGCATTTATTTTCTATCTTGCGCAGGTCGCCAAGTTATCCTCCCCCTGGTTGTGGCAAAAGCAAATCCAAACTGGAATCTGAGCAAGATGGCATCTCCAAGACACATAAGCTGCTTCGTAGGACTTGTTCCAGCACAGTCAAGGCTGACGACGTGTGCTCCGCTAAGTCACATAGGACCTTTGGTCGCTCCCTGTCCAGCGATCCCAGAGCTGAGCAGGCGATGACAATTAAATCGCACAAACTCTTGAACTGTCCCTGCCCTGCTGCTGTTAAGCAAGAGGACTTCTTGCCTCTGAAGTCGCATAAACTATTGACTCGATCTTATTCAGGAGACTCACAATGCGAGCACACCGCCAACTTGAAGCCCCACAAACTGTTAAGCAGATCATACTCCAGCAATCTTAGAATGGAGGAGTTGTATGGACTGAAAAATCACAAATTGCTCAGCAAGTCTTACTCCAGCACCCCAAAGGCATCCAAAACTGAGCTTTTCAAGGAACCTACTGCGGAGGGCAGGAGGCTCTCTCTTACCTCAGGGCTTATTGGCATTTTAACACCATCTTCATCTTCATCTTCCCAGCCTGCTCCAAATGGTACAAAATGCATTCCAATATGAGACCGCGGCTTCCTAGTGCAGAAAATTGAATTTGCTGAGCAGCAGATCCCTGTATTGAATGAGTACTGTGTGGTTTGTGATGAGCTATACATATTTCAAAATGACCCCATGCTTAGGCCTACTGTGTGTGAACGAGAGCTATGTGTGTTTGCTTTTCAAACCCTGGGAGTAATGAATGAAGCTGCTGATGAAATAGTGACTGGAGCTCAGGTGGTGGATCTACTAGTGTCCATGTGTAGATCTGCATTGGAATCGCCTAGAAAAGTTGTCATTTTCAAGCCATATCCTTCTGTGGTAGATCCCAATGATCCTCAGATGTCGGCCTTTAACCCCAGGAAGAAAAACTATGATCGAGTAATGAAAGCACTGGATAGCATAACTTCCATCAGAGAAATGACACAAGCACCATATCTGGAAATCAAGAAGCAGATGGATAAACAGGACCCCCTTGCACATCCTCTACTGCAATGGGTTATTTCAAGTAATAGGTCACATATTGTGAAACTGCCAGTCAACAGGCAATTGAAGTTTATGCATACTCCACACCAGTTCCTTCTTCTCAGCAGTTCACCAGCCAAAGAATCCAATTTTAGAGCTGCTAAAAAACTCTTTGGAAGCACCTTTGCATTTCATGGCTCACACATTGAGAACTTGCACTCCATCCTGAGGAATGGTCTGGTTGTCGCCTCTAATACACGATTGCAGCTTCATGGTGCAATGTATGGGAGTAGGATCTATCTTAGTCCAATGTCAAGCATATCATTTGGCTACTCAGGGATGAACAAGAAGCAGACGGTGTCAGCCAAGGACAAGCCCGCTTCAAGCAGTAAAAGCAGCAGTGCATCACAGTCACAGAAGAAAGGACAGCAATCCCAATTCCTGCAAAGCCATAACTTAAAATGCATAGCCTTATGAGAAGTGATCACTTCACCAGACCTACACAAACATGGAGAGATATGGGTCTTCCCAAACATGGATCATGTCTGCACACAGTTCTTCTTTGTCTATGAAGATGGCCAAGTGGGAGGTGCAAGTATTAATACACAAGAAGGTGGCATTCACAAAGAGATCCTCCAAGTAATTGGCAACCAAACTGCTACTGGTTAAAAGACCACCATTAATTAATGTGATTTGAAAGCCTCGGGTTCAAAGCTGCATTTTGAACTGAAGAAGATGACAAAATAATTTATTGTTATTATAAACAAATTTAACACTTTGAATACGAACTTTTTTTCTTAGCATTTCTAAGTATCTCATTAAATAACTAAAGTGGTATAAAATTTATCAGTTGTAGGGTTATGGAATCTAGTAATAAAATTAAAACAGCACTTAAACTGAAGATTGGGTTGCATACACAATAAACAGATTGAAAAAACAAAACAAAGCAAAAAAGAACAGAACTGTTGTTTCTTAACAGTAATACAAGAAATTTCTATATTGTTTTCAAAAATGGTTTTATCATTTTACATTCACATTAGCAGTATTAGAAAGTTCTAACTGGTTCACACCTAAGCTGACATTTGTTCTTTTAAAACTTTTAACTTCATCTCCCTAATGAGTATATAATATGATCTTATTATTGTACTGATTAGTATTTTTCTGATTCTAGTGTTGCACACCTTTCCTTGTGCTGTACTGGCTATTTATCATTTTCTTGTGTCTACTTTTTAACTGGGTTGTCTATTAATGAGCTGTAAGAGTTCTTTATATATTCTGATCATAGCTTATATGTATTATAAATATGTTCTGTTTAAGGACTACTTTTCATTTTTTTGATGATGTCTTTTAAAGTTCTAAATTTTGATGGAATCTCATTGATCAACTTTTTCTTTTATACATCATGTTTTTTGTATCCTGGGAAGTTCTTGCCTACCCTAAATTCATGAACATTTTCCCTTATAATTTCTTCTTAAAGTTTTTTAGTTTTAGTCTTTCATATTTAGGTTCATGGATCCTTTCAAGTTATTTTTATGTATGGAAATAAAGGGTTGACATTAATTTTTTACATATGGATGGATACCAGGTGTTCTTGTACCATTTGTTGAAAACATTATCTTTTCCTCTGTTCTTGCATTGAGTTTATGTTCTATAAAATGTTAATGTTGAATAATCTTTCAAAAAATAAATGGACCATATATGTGTGGTTCTATTTCTAGATTCTGTTTTATTCCATTGATCTATATGTCTTTCCTTATGCCAACATTGCCTTGATTACTGTAGCTTTAGAAGAAGTCTTAAAATTAGGTAATAAATGTCTTCAAA
>NW_004624732.1:15305550-15317151 GCF_000247695.1 Heterocephalus glaber | reverse complement strand
CACGTGTGTCCTATTTATTTCACTTAAGAGTATTGCCTCAATGTGCATCCATTTAGTTATACATTTCTCTAGTTTCTCATTCTCTATGGCTGAGTAATACTCCATTTTATTTAAAAAAGCATATTTGCTTTATCCAGTCTCTAGTTGATGGGAAACTGGGTTGTTTCAAGTTTTAACTATCATGAATTGTGTTACTATGAACATGGGTGCACATATATCACTGTGGTATGATTCTTCTAATTCTTTGGGGGAGATACCCAGGAGGAAATAGCTGGGTCAAATGGGACTTCCAGTCCTAGTTCTTTGGGGTATCTCCATACTGATTTCCACAGTAGTTGCAAGAGTCTACACTCCCACCTCTTTCCCTACAGCCCTGCCAACATTTGTTATTGATTTCACGATGGCAGCCCTTCTTTCTGGGGTGAGGTGGAATCTCAGTGTTGTTTTCATTTGCATCTCTCCAATGACCAGTGATGTTGAATATTTTTTCATATCCAGGATCTTGATTATTATATGTCTAGGTGTAGACTTTTTTTTTTGGATCATGGCTAGTTGGAGTCCTATATGCCTCACTTATCTGTATGTCAAATTCTTTCACTCTGTTTGGGAATTTTTCTATCATTAATTCTGTGAACGGTTTTTTATATCATTTGTACTTTCTCCTGCTTTTTTGTGGACTCCTATCAGTCTTATGTTATTCTTCTTTGCATCCAGCAGCTGCTGGACTGATTTCTCATGGTCCCTTACTATTTTTAAAAGATCTCTCTTTTCATGAACACTGACTGCAATCCTGTCTTCTATATCTGAAATTCTGTCTTCATATTGGCTCATACTGCTGTGAATTCTTTCAATAGAGTTTTTAATCTTCTGGATATCTGTTTGAATCTGTTTCATGGATTCCATTTCTTTCCTATGTTGGGCATTCATGGTTTCCATTTCTCTCCTATGCTGGGCATTCATGGCTTCCATCATGGTCCTGAGCTCATCTATATTTTTAAGTTTCTGTTCTAGAGTCTCTAATCATGTCTTTCATTCTGCTCACCATCTCTGTAGTTATCTGGAGAATTATTTTTGTTTTGAATTTTTCTAGAGCCTCATTCATCTCTTTTGTTATTTCCTGTGCTATCAGTTCAGGGTGTCCAGGTGGTTGATTATCAGATTTTTCCACCTCGTTTCTCCTTCTGCTTTTGGTGACCTGGAAGTCTGGGTTTGTGCCTTGCTTAGGTGTCTTCTCATTTCTATTTTTGTTGTTGGTGCTGTTTTTGGTTTAATTCCTGGGTTGATACTTCAATATTCCTTATTGTAAGTATCTTTGTTGCTTGTATTTAGAACCCTTATAGATTGATTGCTTCTCAGAGGTGTTTTCCAGATACAGTTGGTCTTTAAGTTTTGAGTCTCCAATGACTCTTAGTCAATCTCATTTTCAGTATACCAGAAAGGACAACTGATTAGATCAATCACATCTTAGTTCAAGTGATAAAATCAGCAGCAACAATAGCATCAAGCACAGCTTAGAAAATCACAATTTGTGGTAGTTATTAATCTATCACCTTTAAGCATGTGAATTAAATCAAAATTGAGGACCAGCCCAAAATATGTTTATAGTGAATAAATGCTTCAATATAGCAACTTTACCCTTCAGGATGGGGGCTTAGAAGGAGTTAGGGAGGGAGGGATAGATAGGTAGAAGGATAGGGAAAGGTTAGAAGTGAGGTCAGAGGATGCAAGAAGATCATGCAAACTCTAGGAAACTGTTGAAGACAAGAGGAAAAGACAAAATGAAAGAAAGACAAGAACATAACCTAACAGCAATAGAGAAGCTAGAAACTGTATTCACTTTCTTTTAAAACTAATGACAATTGAGAGAAGAAAAAAGAGAGAAGAAAAGAAAAAGAAAGAAAAATTAATCTGAATTAGGACAGTAACATGAACAAAAAGGGAGAGAGATGAAGAACAACATGGGAGAAAGAACAGGAGAGAGAGAGAGAAAGAAAAGAAAAAAAGAAGAAAAAATTAAAAATTAACTGAAAAAGAAAAATATTAAAAATAAGAGGGAAAAAATAACCTTGAAAATAAAACATAAAAATAAAAATAGAAGACCTCCATCAGGGTATGTTTCTGCTGTCACAATAGACAATGTGGGCAGCAGTGTGCAGATCTAAATCAATTAGTCTCAGCAAGCCAGCAGCAATCCCCTGAGATTCAGGCTGATTTCTGGCTGCATGGCCCAAATTGAGCTCCCTGACCTCCTGCTGGGTTGAACTCTGCAAGGTTCTACTGCAGGTTCCAGCTGCCCTTTCCCTGGAGATAGTCCAGATTCTGACGGAAGGTGGTTATCCCTCCAACTTACCAACTAAGGTGGTCTGGTGTGCCTTTATTGCAGAGATTTTTTTTTCACTTTTCCAGTGGGCTTCAATTTTCATCAAGGAGCCTCAGAGAGGCCTTCTTTCTGTTGTTCACTTCTGCTCTATGTTCTAGAACTCAGAACAATGTCCTTTCTGACCCCCTGCACCTCTGCGGTGTGGATCCAGGTAGTGGCTCAGCACAGCTGTGGGGTTGGTGCTGCTGGTGCCCCTCCTCACCCTCCCACCTCCTCAGTGCTAGGGGGGCTGTGCTCCTTGGTGCTCAGGGGCAGTGGTATAGTGCTCCAAGAGCTTTGTGATAATTTTTGAGGAAAAAACTTTTTAAGATTTTTATATACTTAAATCTTACCATATTTTTATGTTTTGATGTTGTGTTAGAAAAATTCATCCTGACACAGGTTATATAAAATATTCACCTGTATAACCTCTTCAAATATCTGTTTTAATTTTTACACATGAATCTTTACTCCATCTAGAATTCATTTTGGAATGTGATGTGATGTATAGCTTCATATTCCCGTGTTGAGCCAATTTTCCCAATATGGGACAATGCATACTCTACCTACTGGTTTAAAATGCAAGCTCTATCATTCATTGTGTGCGTGTATGTGTGTGTGTACATAATAAATAAATTTATATTTTATCTATATGATGAACACACATATTTTGACTCTGTAGTCATCGTAAGGGGTATATTGTTTGTTTCTATTCCACAAACACTATTTTATTGATGGTGGCTTTAGAAGGCATTTCAGTATCTGAGAAGATATGTCTCCTTCATGAAATTTTTTTTCAACATTGTCTCATTTACTTTCATATTGCTGCCTTCTCCAGATGAATTTATCTTTGCAAATTCAAAATAATCCCAATACTGTGTTTGATATTGTGATAAATTTATGTGTTAAATATATTATACACAATATTATATTACTAATGCTTGGTTCTTTTTTATGTCCCTTGGTTAAGTTGTCTGTTTTCTTCATATAAGTTCTGTGTATTTCTCTAACTTATATAAAACATTATTTGGAGATTCTCTGTTACTCTCAGTCAAACAATCCTACCTAAGAACAAACATGTCATTGACTATCATTATTTCTAATAAGTTGCTCAATTGTTTCTCTTGGGCTCCCTCAGTAAATAATCATATTATCTACAAATGATTATAGCAACTCACAGGGCTACATCTCTTCTCTGTTGAGTGGAGATGCTACCTAGCTTCTACCAGGTTGTTGACAAATATTAGTGACTGTATGCACAGGAAATGAAGAGCCAATAAGGAGAAGTCAAATCAGGCCCTTATTACACCTTTCTAAGACAGAGCCTGCCACCCAGTATTCTATTTTCTTGTCTATATTTCACAGTAGATTATGACTATTTTGAAAACAAAAACCATGTCCTATGTCCCTGACACACAGTCTACACTCAATATATACAGTCATGCATTATACAACATTTCATATAGCAATAGGCACATGTATGATAGTGGCCCCATAAGGTGACGATGGTTCTGAGAAATTATAAGGCCTAGTGATGTTCCAGCCATCTCAAGTACATAGCACAGTGCATTACACAACAGACTTGCTATTCACAAAATAAAATGTGTTTCCCTGACATAAATTTGCTTATAAGTGGATTTTTTAAAAATCAATGCCCAATTTTGGTGTGCACAAGGACTCTTAGAGAATTCCCCTGGACACATACCTTCTGAAGTGTCTCCAGGATGTAATTCTGGATGTTCACAGGATTTGTTTCCCTGTCTACTCTGAATGGAAACCATTACAGAAACAGGAATATTTCTCTGAAAAAAATGCATCATCAACCCAGACTTCCCAGGGTCCCTATGGCAGCAGCACTCTGGAGCTTGGCCCAGGAAGGGGTGCTCAAGGAAGACACTGATGAGACAGAGATAAGAGTTGGAGGAGGTGGCCAGAGTTCATAGGGTAGACAAAACATTAAAGTGGTTACTAGAAGTGCATATTACAGGTAATGAAATTGAGTGTAAGTATGAAGATATACGAAAGAATGAAAAAGGTCTCCTTGAAATGAAAACTACAATGTGCAAGATGAAAAAATACATTGGAACATCAAATGTTAGTGGACCTGGAGACACACCAAAAGCAATTATTCAATATGATACACAAAGAGAAAAAAGAAGAGAGAAGAAAAGAAATGGCATCAACAGTACAATTTTAAATCACTTTGCATATGTGTATACTTGGGGTCCCTAATGGAGAGGAGACAGTCAAGAGAACAGAAAATAATACTCAAATTGTTGATTAAACAATGACAGAAATCTGGGCATAGTGATGCAGGTCTATAGTCCCAGCACTCAGCAGGCTGAGGCAGGAGGATCACAACAAGTTCAAGGCCAAGGCCAGCATGATATGCATAGCAAGACTGTTTCCAAAAAAGAGCAGAAAATTGTGTAAATTTGATTAGAGCTATGATTACAAAGTAATCTTTTCTTGCTGCTGAGACAAAATACCCAACACTCATAGTTGAAGGAGGAAAGGTTTATTTACCTTACAGTTTGCAGAGGTTTCAGTCCATAGTTGGCTGGCTCCAAGGCAAGGTGGCATGGCAGAGGGACATGGGAGAGGAGAAACAGTTCGTGGTGGGCAGAAGACAGCAAAAGTAAGTAGGGACAAAACAAGCCTCTTTCTGTCCCTTATATTGTATCGAGGCTACCAGGATTAGAGTAGTGTCAAACCAATCAGTGGACTGATTTAGTAATCACAAACCCTTAATCCCAGCACCCTTAATCCTAGCATTGCACCATGAATCAGTCACATACTCTAGATTCAATCACCTCTGAAAAATCCCCATCTATGACCCCATGAAGTTTTGGGGGGACATCTAGACACGAGCCATTACAGTGACTAATGCCAGGAATAAAGAAGCTGGTTACATAATGATAAAGGGGTCAATTCTATAAGTTTTATTTAGATTTATCATCTTACTGAGACTAATCTAGATATGCAGTCAACTTGAACTTTAGTTTTTTATACCGTGCAGTTATTTCTGTGTGTGTTGTGCTGAGGTTGTGGTGGATTTTCCTTGGATACTCAAGATCATTTATTGAAAAGTGCAACTTTCCCACCACATGTCAGTGTCATCTGCATATTAGTCCAGCAGTATAACATGGGGTCTCTCTCCAGACTCTGTCCTCTTCCACTGGCCTTCTCTTCTATTTTTGAATGCTACCATAGCATTTTAACAAATGTGATACCTGGGAAAGTCAATTCAAAAGTTTATGTTCTTAGGTTTTTGTTGGTTTTTGTTTGTTTGTTTTTTGAAGACTGTCTTGGCTGTCCTGGGGTGTATGAAGTTTCAAGCAAATTTTAGAGATACTCTGTTCATGCAATAACATTAAATCTATGAATCAATTTCAATAGATTTGATTTTTTTATATATTGAATTTCCCAATCTATGAATACAGTATATCCTTCAATTTATTTAGATCTTCAATTTCCTTCAATAGTATCTTGAAATTTTCCATGCAGGGATCTTGCAATTTTTTATTTACACCTTGGTTATTTATGATTTGGTTGCTATTATAAATGGTATCATTTTTTACATTTCAATTTAATTTTTTCTTGCTGGTATGTAGAAATCAAATTAATTTTGACAGGGCAAGGGATTTAGCTCAGTGGTTCTGGCACCTGCCTTGCAAGTGCAAGGTCCCAAGTTCAATCCCTGGTACAAAAAACACACACACACACACAAATTAATTTTGATATATTAAACTTGTGTTGCCACCATTTCAATAACTCATTCTAATTGTTTTAAATATATATTATTTTTGATGTACTATATACACAATGATAACATCTACAAATAATGATAGTTTGATTTATTCTCTTTCCACACTAATTTCTTTTTTTTTTCTTGCCTAATTTCACTGGCTAGAATTTCCAGAACAACTCTGAGTAGAAGTGGTGACATCAAGCAATCCTTTCTTGTTGGTGATATCAAAAAGAAAGTTTCAGTATTTCACCATTAAGTATGATTTTTTTTAAGTATGATTTTGCTACAGTTATTTTTTAAAGATATTTTTCATCACATTAAGGAATCTCCTGTTCCTGGTTTGATAAGAGCTTTTGTCATGAATGTATATTGAGACTTTACCAAGTGATATTTTCTGCATCATTTTAGATATATGATACTCTTTTAATCAGATAATGTGGTAAATCACATTAATTTCCCAATGTTACACCGATATTACTATCCTGAGGGAAAAAAAATCTTAATATCTTTTCCTTTTAGGAATATGTTTTATTTAGAACTTTTTGCAGCTATGTTTCTGAGTGAAATTGACTTGCAGTTGTCCTTTATTTTAATGTCCCTGTCTAGTATTTGTATGATATTTACTGCGATCTTATTTTACTAATTGTGAATATTCTCACGTCTTTATTTCAGGGAAGAATTTGTGTAATAGCTGTGCTGTTCCTTCTTAAAATGTCTTAAAGCATTCACCAGAACAACTGTTAGAACCTGGAGATGTCTTTGTAAAAAAGATTTAGAGTCCAGGGATTTAGCTTAGTGGTTTCACCACCTGCCTTACAAATGCAAGGACCCGAGTTTGATCCCCAGACCAAAAAAAGATTTAGAGTAAAAATTCAATTTTTAACACTATAGGAAAATATATAATTTCTATTTTTTCATGTCATTCTTTTAGTCAGGTTCTCATTGCAGGGACAATATACTTGATAATACACAGTTTAAGAGGGGGAGAGAGTTTATTTTGGCTCACAGTTTCAGGGTTTCAGTGCATGGTCAGTTGGCTCCAAGGCAGGAATATCAAGGTGAAGGGCAAGGCAGAGCAAAGCTACTCACCTAATAGCCTCCAGGAAGCAAAGTGAGCAAGGAAGAGCCAGAGAAGAAGGGGCAGAGACCCGATATTATCCCAAGGTCATGCCCCTGTGACCCACCCAGACTGCTTTGCTAACCTCCTAGGCATCTCTCATGCCGGTCAAGCTGACAATCAAGATTAACCATGACAGTCATTTTTGCACTTGATCTTAGCCAAAGGGCCAAGAAGAGATGTCACAGTCATTTTTGGTAAGCTATGCTTTTGTTTCTTAGAAATGTATTTCATTTAAATTATCAAATTTATTGCCATAAAGTTGTTCATATATTTTTACAATCTTTTCAACAGGTTTAGAATCTGTAATTGTGTTCCCTTTTTCATTCCTGATATTAGCCCAAGTAAAATGACCATGCCCAGCATAAAGGTCACCAAGAAGTATACTTGTCCCATCTGTACGCACAGACAGGGAGAGAACACAGTGTCGAGAAACAAAATTGCTGCTTTTCACACTCTATTCCCATGAGCAAGGAGCTTGCTGGAAGGAGAAGCTTGGATTCAAAGTCGTGAGCCCTGTGCCAAGCAAAGGACAGCCTCATGGGTGGGGATGGTACAGCTTTCCCGCTAGACCTACCCAGACTTCCCATTCAGAAACCAGCCCTGAGCGGGTGCACAAGCACCTGCACCTCACTCTGGCCCCAGGCAGGTGCAGGCTGCTGGACCTAAATACACAGGGCTTCTAGGATAGTCAGATCTTAGAATGGCTACAACTTTCTCTACTTTGTTTCAAAAGTAACGATTTTCCCTAGCAGAGTTTTGCACTGAGCAAATGTTAAACTTATTATAAGAAAATTACACTTGGTAATAATATGAACTCTCAAAAATCCATTTTCCATTTCTGAAATGCGACCTCAATTTCTCCCACATTATATTTGTTTCATGGCACAGATTGGAAATAGTATCAATTTTCTGCCAGCATATTAAAACATATTTTTATTAACTAGTAATTGCAATGAGACTTAGAAATCAGGAACAAAATACTCCTAGAAAATTGAAAAATATATATTTCTGATTTTGCTAATAAAAATTATGTCTATAGTTATTGTAGTTTCTTAGGTTCATATATTCTAGTACAGCAATGCACTATGGGAATTTTCTCAGCTTCATCCCAATAATTTAACATCAAGAAGTTCAAAGCCAGAGCTTGAGGACCACATAGTAGCTTCACTCTAAGTGCATTAACTTTGACAGAATCTCATAAATGAGTCAGTACTGGTTTATGGAAACTTAATCAGAACATCCCAATATGAGAAACACAATAGGCAAAGTGGAAAGGGCCTACATGTTAGAGTTAGAAGCACCAGATTCAAATTCCAGGCTCACAAATGTGCCTAGAATATCTCAATGTCATTGGGCATAAATTGCCTTAGCATATAGTAAGAAAATGGTTGTGGGCCCAAGCCTCAGCCAGTGAGGCAAAGCACAAAGCCCTCCCTGCGCGAGGAATCAAACATAAGGCGGACTGCCCACCCACTGTGCTTGCTGCCTCACTTTCGAGATTTTGCACACCCTTCTGCAGAAGTAAATTTTGCTGTGTGGAGACTTAGGATTTTGGTGTGAGTTTGTTCTTGCGACTCCAGAGGGCTTCATCCCCAGCAGTGGGACTCAGCCACAGCAACAGAAAGCAGACCAAGACAGAATATAAACAACAGATTTGAAAGCAATTACATTTACTGAAATTGATCATTGTACTAAAGACTATATGAGAATTCCCTTTCCTTAGGAAAGACATACAAAATACTTAGGGATAGATAAGTAGATATATATATATATATAGCATGAGGGGGATAACTGATAAGCAGATGGAGTAAAATGTGAATAAGTGAATAGGTAAAGGGAATATGGATACTCAAGATTCTTGCAGCTTTTCTGTAAGCTTGAAAGTATTTCCAATAAAAGCTCTTTAAATGTCTATAGTAACAGTAAATCCACTTATGAAAAATGCATTGAAGAGCTTGAATAAAATTGCTCTGTGAAATATGAGTGGAAACCAAAGTGATATTTATAAATTAATGTGAGTTTATAGACTATATAACTTATATAATTACAAATTATAATTTATATAATAGACTATATCTGAATTAATGAAATATTATAAATAGATATTGAGTATCTCTTTCTCACCCTAAAAATTGTATGTGCATGTTGACCAAATCTGCCTTTTCTCTCCCGTTCACATGCAATTATTATTTGTGTGCTACGTGTTAGAGCGACATCTCCTGGTGAGGTGTAATATTCCAATCCAGTTCTATTGCTCATTGTGAATACCTGTCCCAAAGAGGGCCACCTTTCCTGGTCCAGAAACAGGATTCCACACACGAATGTGGGAGCAGAGCTAGAAACAAGTACAGCTTCACCACTCAAGCTAGCAGGAAGATTCAATTTCAGTGGACCTAGAAACTTTAAGTCTTTGGTAATTCACTGTCCAATGCAGATGGACATATAAAACCATCAAGAGTAAACAAAGCTGTGGAAATGTGTATTTTTTATTTTTAAAAGGTCATATCATTACTTGATTTTAAAAACTTTGTTGAACTTTCAAAAGTGTTTGATAAATGAATGCTCGTGTTATTGTGCTTTTCTTTTAAGACAAAAGATATTAATGTATGAGGGTTTTTTCTAAATCAAAACCTCAGTGTTCCGGTTTAATTGCAGTATTGGCACTTTGCAATAAATAAGTCGGTTTTGGGTTGCAGTTTGGCACTCCATCTCTAAAAGGTTCACCAGCCCTGCTCAAAGGAAATGCTCTCGTCATGTGTGGAGGGATCAGCCCAGGCTTTCCGTAGCACTATTTACTCAACACGGGGTGAGGGCACAGAAGACAGGGGAGTGAGGATTTCATGAACTCTTTCAGCCTCAAAATACACACAAAACATGGTTATTTATCTTTTCTGTGTCATGCAAGACCTAGCAACAATGTTAGACTGAATCACTAACAAGAGAGAAAGCAAGTTTCCATCAGGGGCAATGGAGAAAACAGGAAAATCAACCATTCAATGAAACGATCTGAAGCTGATAGAATCTAATCCAAAGTTTATAGCCACCAAGGGCAACTTCATGAGGAGACAGGAAGGTTAATTTTGGTGAGATAGCACAGCACTGCAGACATGGTGGCACAGGCCTGCAATTCTAGGTACTAAAGAGTATATGAAAATATATGAGGCAGGAGAATTACAAGTTCAGGGCCAGCCTGGGGAATTTAGTGAGACCCTGTATCAAAATAAAAAGGGCTGCTCAGCTTAGCACTTCTTAGGCTCAATTCCCACTACCACAAAACATAAATAAACAAAAGAGGGAAGGCCACACAATTGGACCCCTCCTGTCTCTCAGGAGCTATTCCTATTCCCAGTCCACAGCTCCCAATTGTATGTGCCTCTTTCCTTTGAGCACACACACTCCCCACTTGAGTGTGTCCTGTATATCTCTATCAATAAATCTTTCTACTCTTAACCTCCATTAAACTAGAATTCACTCTTCAATTTCAGGGAACATGAACTTGACACAACAGATTGGGAGTTATAACTCTCCTACGTCAACCTTGCCAGGTAAAAATCCAGGGTCTGGCCCAGTACTTAGGGTGAGGCAGGAGCATTACTGCCAGTTCTAGGCCAGCCTGAGTTTCATAGTGAGCTCAAGATCAACCTGAACTACACAGTGGGAAAAAAAGCAAAAATCAGCAAAACAAACAAACAAAAAAGAATCTAAGCCAAGCACGGTGGTGAAAAACTATAATCCCAGTGCTCAGGAGACTGAGGCAGGAGGATTACTACAACTTGGAAGCCAGCCTAGACTATAGGATGAGATCAAGGCCAGCCTGCCCTAGAAAGTGAGACCATCTTAAAAAATAAAATAAAATAAAAGAGTGATCCCACTGCTCCCAGCCCAGAGGAAGGGGCTTACTAGCAGCCATCCCACAGCTCCCAAATCAGAGGTGAGACCTTCTGGCATAAACAGAACTCCACCCCCACCCGGGATAAAAATGGGAAGACAGATAAACAAGTCTAAAAGCCACACTTCCAGATCACCTACAGCAACCTGAAAGGGAAATGAGATGGAACACTCTGATAATCAACCACCTGGACTCCCTAAATGGGCAACAAAAGAGGATTTGGAGAAAATGAAATCAGAAATAATTGCTCAGATAACAGCAGAGATTGTGCCCATAGTGCAAAACATGATTAATAAATCTAGAGAGGAGCTGAGAAACATGTTGGAATACCAACATAGGAAACAAATGGAATTCATAAAACAAATGCAAAAAGATTACCAGAAGACAAAAAACTCCAATGAAAGTCTACACAGCAGAATGAGCCAATGTGAGGACAGAATTTCAGATATAGAAGATAAGATTGCAATTAGTAACCAGGAAAA
>NW_004624732.1:15286908-15300065 GCF_000247695.1 Heterocephalus glaber | reverse complement strand
ACCAAGAGAGATTATGTAAAGGTGAAAATTTCCAATGATGAATTTCATTATATTGTATACCTAAAATGTACCAATAAAATAAAATTTTTTAAAAAAGAATGTATCACATCTCCAGACCCTCAGTTGTATCTGTAGTATGAGGAGATGCCTGACACAGCTGTTATAAGATTAACTGATCTGTTCTCAAGACCAAGCCTGAAATATGTAGGCTCACAAGAGATCCCATGACTATTATCACCCTGCAGTTCACAGAGAGGCAAAGTGTCTGGGGGAAGCTCCCTGCCTTTCTAGCACTCCCCAGCTTCTCTCCCCCACATACCTGCCTTTCTGTATGAGCTGAGGGTTAAGGGTGGACAGTAGGAGAGGTAGGTGAGGACAATGATCCAATCTGCAAGATTTGTGTTTCGTGTGGAAGATTTTCTTCAGCTCAGGCTACAGTCTTTCATAATAAAGCAGCTTCTGTGTGTATTTCTTGTTCTTTCCAAGCACCTCAGCTGCTGTTGAGGACAGTCTTGACCATGAGTGACATCCAGTTAATGACAACAAAAGAGTGATATAGTAACACAATTATTCAGAAAAGTTTAGATAATGACTGCTATTTGCATAGGATTGCTGCTAACACAGGTCATTGCAAAGGTGAGGCATGGGGAGAGTGGTTGGAGTGGGTGTATGTTGTGGCAGAAAGGGTCTGGGGAGTCTGGAGTTAGAGACCTGAGCTCCATCCCCGGCCTCCGTGAGGGTCTCTCCACCTCCTTGATTCCCCATTCTCTCCTCTGTGCCCATGTCCTTTTGCAGGAGAATGAACCAACAAATGCACAAAACATGGTGCCTGGCCCCGGGCTGCCAGTGCCAGCCAGCAACCAGCCTCAGCTATGTTGGTAGAGCCCTTACAAGTACCTGAGGACTGGCAAACACATCACTTCTTTTGGCCGTTGTAAGGATCCTGTAACATATTCAGAGCAGGAACTCTTCTCAATGAGGCTATGTGAGCAGTTAAGGGTATTTGGACGCTGCAGGGAAAAAAATAAAAAGTCTTAATCTGATTGAGTCCTGTTCATTTTTTTTTAATTATTTTATTGAGGGAAAATCAAAATATTAAATTAATCATTTATTTGTATTATTTTGCAATGCTAGAGATTGAAAAAATTATCCAATTTAAAGTGAACAATTCAGGAGCTTTCAGTACATGAAAATTTATTCCTATGTTTTATCCTGTTTTGTTTTATGGTTTAAGCTCTTTATATTAAATATGTTTCTCATTGCAGGTTAATTTACATACACCTGTCCCTCAGTATCCATGGGGATTTGTTGCAGTACCTTTGTGGATATCCAATCCATGAATCCTTAAGTCCCTCATAAAAGTGGTGCAGTACTTGCATATAACCTACTCACTGCTTGTATAGTTTAAATCACCTCTGGTTCATACATTAATGCCTAATACAAAGTAAATGCCAGGGCCAGAGATTTAGCTCAGTGGTTCTGCCACATGCCTCGCAAGCACAAGGTTCTGAATTCAATCCCCAGTACAAAAAAAAAAAGTAAATCCCGAGTCAATATTCATTATATTGCATTATATAGAGAATAATGCCAAGAGAAAAAAGCCAATACATGTTCGGTGCTCATGCAGCTCATTTCCTGATTAGTTTTGATCCAGGGTTGAACCGATGGGTGCAGAGCCCACAGACATGAACGCGTGACTATATAGCACATGTGGCAGAAATCCAACTTCACTCTTACTTCCGAATATCCAGTTTTCTCAGCACCTCTTGTTAAAAGACTGTCCTTTCCCTAGTGAATGTTCTTGACACTCTCACAGAGACAAATTTTCCTTAGACACATGGGTTAATTTCAGGACTCTCAGTTGTATTCCATTGGTGTCTAGGTCTATCCTTAACCATACCATACTGTTTTGATTATTGTAGCTTTGTAGTTAGTATTGAAAATGCTAAATAGGAGTATTACAATTTTATTTACCTTTTTCAATATTATTTTAGTTTTTCCTGTGCTTTTGTAATTTCATATGAATTTGAGAATTGGCTTTTTCATTTCTGCAAAACAGATCATTGATTTTTATAGAGATTTTATAGAGATCATAGTGAACTATTACATCATTTTAGGTGGTATTGTACTTAACAATATTACATTTTCAAATCCATAAACACAAGATATCTTTACTTTTATAGGTCTTCTTTGGTTTATAGTTTTCAGTGTACAAGGTTTGCACATCCTTGCTTCTATGGTTTGGACATGTTTTGAATGTGTTCCACAAAGTTTCATGTGGTGGAGGCTGGGTCCCCAGGGTGGTGATATGGAGAGAATAGAACCTTTTAAGTGAGACCTGGGGTGGGGTTATGTCACAGTGCTACCATCCTTGGAGAAGACTAATTCTGGTGTTGCAGAGTGAGTCAGTCCTCATGAGAGTACACTGTTATAAAGCAAGGACATCCACATTTCTCCCCTTCTGTTTCTCCACCATGTGATACAGCGTATGTCACCTTGTCAGGATACCAGTGCTGTACCATTTGGACCTTTCAGCCATCAGAATTGTGAGCCAAATTCACCTCTACTTTGTCAAGTACCAGCCTCGGGTATCTTATCATCCCCACAAAATGGACAAATACACATGGTTAATTTTGTTCCTAGGCATTTTATTCTTTTTTATGTAATTATTGTAGATGGTTATTTTATGCCTATTAATATCGCATCAAACAGCCAGATGCAGATTGACCACATAACATATTATCCAAAAGCAGACACTTTTGAGAGTAAGTGAGGTCCTGGCAATGATGCCAAAACAGCAGGTGTAATCTGAATCTGGCTTCAGGAAACTGGGACATCCTGTCAACCTGGTCAGATAAGTGAAAAATTCAACCCATCAATCAGATGTTTCCCAGGAGAGAAATTTACCTCCTTGTAATATACAAAGTATGATTCAAATGTATGGTGAATGTTTACATATTTTAAATTTTATCACAGTAAATGACACATTACCATTAATTTACCTCAAAATTTTCCATCTTTGCTTTGAACACACTTATCCCATCACTCTTGCCACTTTCTGAAGCAATTGTAAAAGTCCTCTTTCAAGGGTGTTTTTACTAATTGTGATCAAAAATATGGTGAATGCTGTTGCCATGTAACATCCAATGGAAAGGTAAGCTCAGGAAAATCATTAATGTGTATCCACATTGACTTTCTTCACCAGATTTGGCACTATGCAACTTCTGGTTGTCATCTAAAGTCAAAATGACCATGAAAGGTAAACATTATGGATCGATTCAGGACATGGGAGTAACCATGATAGCACAAACAAAGAAGGTAATAATTTTTTTAATTTTAAATATTCATCATATTTTCTATCATACCTCATATATCTTGAAGAATAGTTTGCAGGGACACATCTGTGAATGTAAAATGTTTAGATACCTGTGCCATCAAGCTAGTCTGCCCACATGGACCAAAAATACATAGGCTGTGAAATTTAAACTTCCATTTTCTATCATCCAGGAAATTTCTTTAATTTGGGGTTTAGTTATCAGAAAGAATTGTATTGCGTTTTTAGGATTTAGCAACAATTTAGGGCAGAATCATAAATATGTTTTTAGAAATAGTGACAAGTCATTTTTTAACATAAATGATTTAGGCAGTGCAGAAAAGTCACTTTAATAGAAATTAACTCAAGTATCAAAAAAGGATAAATCCACATGGTTCTGTTTCTTTAAATCATTCCTTTATCTGGCTCTCTAAAAGGAGCTAATTTAATTTGAAAAGATTTGAAATATTGACTATAGCATGTGCCCCTAAGGACATCCATGATACTCAGAAGAAAATTTATCTTTCATAACTATAGATGATGAGAAGTACAAAGTCTTCTTTATGAAGCTCTTACAAACCAGGACAATGTCCAAAAAATCTGATTTTCATCAAAATACCCTGAGTCAGGATCTAGCTGTACTGTGGAATAAAAATCCCCAGCACGACGCTTCACCAGTGTTTTGGCTTGGGTCTAGATGTCCCCCCAAGCCTCATGCTTTCCCAGATGTAGTTGAATCTAGAGTATGTGATTGACTCATGGTGAAGCTAGGCCTCAGGGCACTGGGATTAAGAGCATGACTGCTACCTGCCCTAAGAAGTCTGAATCAGATAAAGGGGGCAGAAAAATGCTTCTAAGTTTCCCTTGTTGCTTTTGCTACTGTGTGGGCATCATGAACTGTTTCTCCTCTGCGACGCCTCTCTGTCATGAGGTCCTTTGTTACATTTGCTGCTTCCACCACCATGAACTGTGGCACCTCTACCACCCTGCCTTGGAGCCAGCCGATTATGGACTGAAAGCTCTATGAATTGCAAGCCAAATAAACTTTTTCCCCTCCAACTTTGGATGTTGAGTATTTTGTCTCAGCAATGAGAGAAGAGTAACCAACACAACCAATGTCCTTCAGCTCTATCCATGCCCCGTTGTGGGAGCAAGATGAAGCAGTTACAAGGTCTCCAATAGGACAGCATTTGCCACAGGGGAGAAAATCGCATTTCACATGACTTGGTAATGAGAATTCTGCCTGCGAAAGGCAAACTGCTCTGATCCAGCAGGTAGAACAAAGATAGATGTTCTATCTAGGTGGGAATGGCAACAGAGGAAAATCCAGTGCATGGTAGTCACAACATCCTGCCCTTATGAAAGCCAAGTGCTTTCACGCATTAGACCTCTCCAGACCCATGGCAAAGCTCTGGCAGGTGCTGGGAAGCTTTCAGCAAACCCTTCCCTTCATCCCAGAACCCAATAAGAAATACATTTCCCAGTAGTCTTTGTAGCTCTGTACTGAGTGTCTGCGCTCCAACCAAGGAATATGAATGAAAAGAATGTGCTCTGCAGCTTCGCATGCCGCCCCCCCCTCCTTCCCTCTTTCCTCACTCCCTATCTGCAGCCCAGTGTCAATCCCAAGGCCATGCAGGGACTGATATTTAGGAATGGCAGGGATGCCATCAGTCTGGATCTGTGCGTGCCTGCACAGAGCACCCTCCCATAGCACTTCCACTGGCTGGGCATCATGCAAGCAAGGAGTAAAAGATGTTGGACTGGGGATTTAGTTCAGTGGTTCCAACGCCTGCCTCGAAAGTGCAAGGTCCCGAGTTCAATCCCCGGTACCAAAAAAAAAAAAAGATGTTAAGCCATGCCATCAAGAAGCTGGAGTTTAGGGCTGGGGATTTAGCTCAGTGGTTTTGCCACCTGCTGTGCAAGCACAAGGACCTGAGTTTGATTCCTGATACCAAAAAAAAAGAAGAGGCTGGAGCTTGCCTGTGATTGCAGACAGCTGTTAACTAACAGAAACTGAGTAAGAGTGGACGGCATTGATCTGGGGAAGGAGGGATTGCACTTGTGCGTAGTCTGCCTGGAGCATCCATGATGACACCCCTGACATCCAGCCTGCACCTCTTACATTGTGTGGCGCAACAGTCACCCTACTGGGGGAACTCTCTGCCCCCATAGCACAACCAAGAAAATCATGGCCCAAAGATGTTAAGTAATTTGCTTAAGATCTGACAGCTGGCAAGTGTCACAGGTAGGGTTTGAACTTATGTCCATCCAGCTCCAAAGCTGAGCTCTTTCATAAAGACACAGCACCAGGCCTCTCACTGAGCAGCCGTGTCATGCTCTTTCTCACTCTTCAACCCAAAAGTATTCCTGGAGTAGATGTAAAATAGTGACCCCGGCAGGTTGTTGGGGCACTCTCATCCTGTCCCTCCTGTTCTGAGCCAGGACACCCTCCCCGGGCTGGCACAATCACTCCATGAGTGGCAGCACCTGCAGTGGAGTGGCTGACCCCACTGTGTGGTGTATCTGCATCAGCAGACCTGCCTCACAGTGACCTCAGCCACTCCTGCTGCAGTCTCTTCCTGTCTGGATCTCCACGTGGTAGACATCCCACACTCGCTGTGGCTACACACAGGAGGTCCTGGGGCCTCTGCACCCCTGTTGGATTGGTGCACCCTGCTCCAGCTCCTCAGGCCTGGGGCACTTGTTCTGCCTCAGCTCAGAGTTTCCAGCCACCCACTGCCTTGCTGGCTGTCCTTCCTCTCTCACTTCTCCGCACAACCCCGAAGTAAACTCCTTGCATTGGAAACTTCATCTCCTACTTTGCTTCTGGGGGTACAAACTTAGGCCTGCCACCTGCTGAGGCTACTCATGGGCCTGCTTGAGGCCCGGACCTGCTCTATCTCAGCTCATCGAGGTTCCAGCTGCTCAGAACTGTTCAGCTCGACTCAAAACACAATTTCTGTGCCCCTGCTGGGGCCAGTCCTAGAAACACAGAGGTGGCTCTGATGGGCTGTCAACACACTGTCATTATCTATAGTCACCTACTGTGCAGTAACACACCAGAGCTGAATGCTCCCTTCTAACTACAACTCAGGAAATGGTTAATCAACCTTTCCATCCAGCTGTGTGAGCTTTCCCATGGGTGAGTGAGACATCTGACCCTGACCTGCCTGCTCTCTGAGGACTGGCTGTGATCATGTTAATGCCAATCAGAACGCAGCTCACAGATGTCCTTCCTCAGGCTCCAGCCCCACACTGGGCCTAATAAGGAGCAGGGAAAGATAGGCCCTAGCCCTGAGGATATCAAGAATGAACAGGAAAAATGCAGAGAGTACACTCTTGGAGACCTCAGGCTAAGTTGATCGCATTCCTGGTAGCCTCCTGCTCCTCTTCTCCTTGTTCCTTCCTATCTCCTGCTAGGACAATGACATGGAGTTAGAGAGACCCTCCCAAGGACTCTGCAAACACTCCTAACCCCCAGACGGGCCTCCAGGATTGTAACTCACTGCAGGCAACAGAAAGCCCAATTCACAGCAGCTTTAACATAGAGGGCAGTTATCTCACACACAGCAGACCCCAAGGGAGGCAGTCCTAGGCAGGTGCATGCCCAAAATGTTGTTCCCCCATCCTCTGGTCACAGACGGCTGATTCTCTGGCTTCCTGTTTACTCCAAGCCAGAAGAAAGCAGGAAAAGAACATCCTTAGGTCATGGAAGCAAAAGCCTTGCCAGAAATATCAGACTATTATAATTCAGCATCCTGACTGCTCCACGTGGCAACTTGCACAACAGATGGAAACTGAGGGGTTTTCACCTGGGCACACTGACAGCCCCAGAACCAGGAAGAAGGGAGATGAATTAGGCAGACAAGTGGCCAAGTGAGGAGTTTAACATCTTTAGTATTAAATCAAATGGACCTGGGAAAATGTTGGAGCCTGCCCCAAGTATCCGAAGTGTCCATTGCAGGGTCAGAGGGAAAATGATTAAGTGTAGGGGTCTCATTTTATCTTTCCATTTGTGTCTTGACAACAAATAATTAAACCATAATCATTTATAAACATTTTCTGGAATCAAATTAAGATCATTAGCTGAAAAAAACAAATCCCCAATCCAAGAGATATAACTGAATAGAATGATATGAGGACTGTCTCATTTATATTCAAGTTCATTCTTCAATTGTAAATGATTCTCCTCCTCGGTCTTCAAAAATAGCTTTCTCTTTGGAGAAACATCTCCAGCAAATGAAGGATTTTTCCAAAAGCTCTCTATTGGAAAAGATCCCCCCTGAAGTCCTGATGCCCATCTTTCATTCTTCCAGACAGGGAGAGACATTTATTTGATCTTGCTGCCCCTATTGCACAAATAAGAAAACGGAGGCACCTGGTCCCTCCTTGAGGTATATGTGCAGACCAAAAGGACATGAACCTCTTGGTATCCCATAGCCATAGCCTTCCCTCAAGAAACAGATGGACAGGCGAGTGCCACTGAGTTAAATCCCCGGCTGACCTAGTGATATTTAATTCTCTCCTGATGAGGTGTTTTTTTTCTCTCAGTACTAGGGATCAAACTCGGGACCTTGTTCTTGCAAGGCAAGGCACACCACCACTGAGCTACATTCTGGGTCCAGTGAGGGGATTTTTAATCATTACAAGTTAGGAAAGTAACATATGACTGGAAGCTGTATTTGTCACTCTTTTTTCCAAAAGACTACTCAGAAAAAAAATACACTTATTTTCAAATACCAATTAATCAACATAACATATATTAACTGTATCTTTTAGAATCTTAATATGGGCTGGCCATGGTGCTGCACACCCGTAATCCCAGCACTCAGGAGGCTGAGGCAGGAGGATCGTTGTGAGTTTGAGGCCAGCCTGGGCTACACAGTTCAGGAACAGCCAGAACTACACAGGGAGACCCCATCTCAAACAAGAGAACCTTCATATGGTATAAGTTAACAAAAATGTTCACAGCATTAGCTACTTAAATATCATTTCCAAACAACATGTATTTATCTAAATTTTAGCTATCTCAGAATTTTTAAATAGCAATACGTTAAAAATTACAATTGCAGGTTAAAAGCATCAGTGTAATTGTTTTGTGCCTCAGATGGAATCAGAAGTCTGGGATGAGCTGGCTATGTTGGTGCACACCTGTACTGAGTTCAAGGCCAGCCTAGGCTTCATTGCAAGGCCCTGTCTCAAGACAAGACAAAAACAATAAGATAATAACCCGTTTTCACCATCGCTGTGTCTGAACCTCAGAGCCTTCTCAGTGTTCACTCTACTGGGATGATTTACTCAGATATTTGTTGGCACCAGTATATAGGTTGTATTTTTACTTAGGAGTAAAATTGTGCAATTTAGGATAATGTCAATATTAATCTGCCTACTCACCTTTTTATACTTCCTAAATTAAAAAAAATTCTCTCCAGGAAAAAAAAAATAGATGGAATGTTTCCCCATCAACCATGCTATGGAAAGAGAAAAACAAGAAAAATTCACCAAGTTGAACCCAACTTTCTAAATGAAACATTCTCGCTGGTGCCTGCAGAATCATGCCAGGTGCCCAGGTATCATCTCTTCAGGAGTCCTGAGTACCTAGGAAAAGCTGTGCACTGTCGTGAACCTGTAAAGCCACTCCTGAGCTAGGTCTTGCTGTCCTTGCTGAGATGAAAAACCTGAGGCCAAGGCAGGCTGCTTTGTCCAGAGTGGCCCAGACAAGGGGCAAGAAGTCACTGTCCACACTCCATTTCCCTGCTCACTTCCCCACATGTCAAATGATCCCTTTTATGATCTTATAGAGGAAAGTAAATAAAAAGGAAAAATCACATCTATGTTATGCAAATGAATGCCCCATGTACCACTTCATCCCCTCTTTTTTTTAATTTATATATATATATATATATATATAATGGTACAGTTTAGGTATAAAATACATTTACATTTATCATTGGGTGTTTGTACCAGAACATGATGTATCTTAGTTCTTATTTTTTCTCCCATTAACTGTGCACCCTTCACCCCCTCCACCCTTCCCTATCTACACAGAGTTTGAGTCCATTTTTTTCTCATAATTTTTCCTTTCCCTTCTTCCCTTTTCCCTTCCCCTCCCACCATCCCCAAAACTTCATCCCCTCTTACTATTCCCTGACTTCAATACCTCTTGAGTTCTTAGCTAAGGAAAACTTTGTAGACTTGAAAGACTCAGAATCACAATCCCAAAACCTTAACTGGAAGAAAAGAGTGAGTTTTTTAGAGCCAGGTTCAACTAATCAGAATTTAATAAGGGGAGAAAAGAATTTCCCTAAGACAGATTAGCAGTTTCAACACTGATGTACACACATCCACACAAGCACATACATATTACATGCATACATCTCAGTCAGACAACTCACATATTATTACAAAGCTCTCAGAGTAATAGATCATAAAGCATATCTATTTACCTACCCAACTGTTGCCATCACCATCATCCCATCTAAAAACTCCCACTGAGATGAGTACAAAAAAACCTTACATAAATTTAAAGGATGAATAAATTTACAGGTGTAAAATAAAAACTTCCACTATTTCACCAAAATGTTAAGTATATTTTGGCAATTTTTCCTCTTTCAGCAAGTAAATTTAATTCCAGCTGTAAAAGAAGAAAGTCACACAGAAACACAGAGAGAGAGAGACAGAGACAGAGATAGAGACAGAGACAAAGACAGAGATAGAGAAAGAATGAATCTCTCCAAGAATACCATTAGGATTATCTCTCCTTGGAAAAGGAAAAGGAAAATCCTGAGAAAACTGAAAATTTTAAGATTGATTTATTGCTTTGTGGAAAGGGAGTAGGTAAAAACCACATACTAATGAGCGGACACTTCCCTTTTTTGGTTTAGTATTATTACTCCTCATGGAGTAAGATAAATCCAATTAAAAAAAAAAAAAGACATTTCCACATCTGCTGGAGCCATTCAAGGAGCCCACTGACAGAAGACCATGGAAAACCCCGTGCAGCCTCACAGGGACAGCCCAGTACCAGCGCCCGTACAGCCCCAACCAGCTGGTAGGACTTGGGCTCTGCACAGTGAGAGCCCCTCTCAGTGACAAAGGCATGCTGCCAGGCACCCGTGGCCAGAGACTCACTGGGGTAATAGTTTGGGGCCTTCGTTTTCCCCTGTGCCTCTAATAACTAGGTCCTTTCCACTACAAGGACCCAGATTTCAGAAGCAGTTGATCCAGTCAGTCTACAGTGGGGGAGCTATGGAGGACTGGGTTAAGATACACACATTCACACACCACACACAGACACCAAATACAGTGTCAAAGGAATTCTAGTCCTCACCTGAGACCATGACTGTTGTTCCCAAGATGCTCACAGGTTGGCAGCACTCACCAACACAAGCATTGAGAGTGGGACCTTTAAGAGGGATTCAGAGGCAGAGCCTCAGGAATGAATTGATAGTGTTACTGTAGGAGTGTGTTGGTTATCAGCCTCCAAAACTGTGAGCAAATAAACTTCTGCTCTCTGTAAATTACCAGTCTCAAGTATTCTGCTATAGCAACAACACCAACATCAACAAAAAGCAAAGACAGAGGCCCTCAGAGCATCTGAAAGAGAGCCTTCATTGTACTCTGTGGGAGAGACAATCCCATACTCCTCCCATGAGATGGGCCTATCCTAGAGGCCATCCCAGAGCCCCACCCCTGCTCTCCAAGGGCCCCTGGTGTTTGGATTTCCATTCCAAGTTCTTTAAATGCAAGGCTGCTCCTCTCCCGCAAAGTCCAAAAAACACAGTGAATGTCTTGTGAATTAAAGGATTTTTTTTGTTTCCAAACTTCATCTAACTTCTGAGAAATCTGGTTTCCCTCTCACAAAGTCTGTGTTTCCTGTTTTGACACTTCCAAGACCTTGCTAACATGTGCAGCTTCTGCCACATGTCACTCGCCTCAAGTCTGTGGATTTTACCAGAGCTTTAAGAGTTCACTTCCAGGACTGACCAACCCAAGAAGAAGGCCACACACTTTGGAAAGAGTCCCAAACCTGGCCTTGAGGGTGAGGGCTGGTGCCCCCTAGCCAGCCTATAACTTCATAGGACACTGAGACTTGCCTTCACAGGAGGGTGACACCAGTGACAGCTGCCCCCATGGCTCAACCTGCCCGGAGCTGGTGTCCTCTCACTGGGAACTGTGGCCTGCTTCCTGTTACAGGCTCTGGCATCTTGCATTCTGCACCACTCTCCTAGGAACAGACTCACCCCTAGTGGCTACAAATACCAATTTTATAACTAAATCTATAGTGTATTTCAAATTTTTATCACAAAAATAATGCACATAGAAATGTACATAAAACACACAATTACAATCTACCAAATGACAGTAAAATGAACACCCAGGTAAAAACACAAAGCCCTGCTGGCCATCCAGAACTCCAGGGTCCTGGCCCCATCCTTCCCCTAAAAGGTGTTCACTGTCTTGACTTTGCACTCAGTTTCTTGCTTGTATTTTTTTCACCTATATGTGTATCCTTAGCAATATACCATATTCATAGCATCAAAAACCCTATTGATAGTGAAATATGCCATTATCTTATGTTCAAAGAAGAAAGGTGATACAATTAAACTGACAAGCACTTCCTTGATTAGAATTTTCATGTATGCTTATTAAAAAGAATACTTATGACTGTGTGCATATATATTTTATCATATATTACCCTTGTGTGTACATTAAAAAAGAAAATTTATCAAAGCGTACTGGTGAAAGTGCTTGGATTCCACAGCCTTGGATTCCGTCATTGCGGCTCAGGCTGGCCAAGTCCATTCCTCCACTGCATCATCATCTATGCACAGAAAGCACTGGAGATACCCCTTACAAGAGCACTTCTTTGCTGTTTCTGAACCTCCCTGCACACTGTTGGCCCTTATTCAACAAGTTTTGGTGACAGTCTTTGCATCATACCAACATTCAATGTAATCACTGAAATGGTCCCGATCACTTGCTTTCCTAGACAACTGACACATCACCTTCAGCCTTCCAGAGCTTCCTCCATCTCACACTGAGGAGCTGCAGGAACCTGCCAGGGTATCTGGCAAATCCCCTTGCACATTTGGCCTTCTTGGCAGTTCAGGCTGCTTAAGAATTTTTTTAACTGGGCTTTCTTTCATGAGGTATCAGCTTTAGTTCATTTTAATTTACATCATGATTTACAGGCCAGGAATTCAGGCAGAACTCAGTTGGACAATTCTCCTGCTCCAAGTGTCATCATCTGAGAAGATTCTGCAATAGTCAATTGAGGGACTAGTTGGTCTGGAGGTTTATTTTGTTTTTCTTTAACAATAATAATACAAACTGTTTATTTAGAAGCATTCAAAATATAAGCAAAACAGCTCCAACTTTTTTTCAGTTACAAAGTGGCATTCAGTTGACAGAACAATTATTTCACATAAACTGCATCAGAGGCACTGGAGATGAAGAACTACCACCACCACGTCCAACTAATGTTTTCTGTGCACCAAGAACCTGCTGTAAATTTTCATTTCCCTTTACAACCCTCATGCTGTTCCAGGCAAGGTCAGTAGCCACTGAATAAACTACCAAGACAGGGCTATCTAAAGACGCATTCAGTAAAATATTATACCAAAAAGATACTGTACAAATTTTTTGTATTAAATTCTTTTATTGGTACATTGTAGGTATACAACACAACTACATTTCTCATTGGGAATTGTACCTTTACATAATGCATCTTGCTTCTTATTTTTTCCCCATTCCTTAGCCCTCCCTTCACACCCTCCACCCTTCCCTATTTACAAAGACTTTATTTCCATTTTTTCCATTTCTCAGCATTTTTCCTTTCCCT
>NW_004624732.1:15261105-15281868 GCF_000247695.1 Heterocephalus glaber | reverse complement strand
CGTTCAGTGGGTCCAGGTGGTTGAGTATCAGAGTGTTCCATCTCATTTCCCTTTGGGGTTGCTGTAGGTGATCTGGAAGTCCGGTTTTGAGACTTATTTACATGTTTTCTCATTTCAACTGGGCCAGGGGGCTGTTAGCACCTGCACGGATTATCTCCTCTGAGCTGGGTGAGGTGGGCCAGTGGCTGCGAGCAGTGGTAGGGATGGTGATCCAAAAGCCCTTTCCTATGGGCTGGGAGCAGCGGGAGGGATGGTGACTGGGAAGCCCCATCTTCTGGACCAGGAGCAGTGGGATGATGGCTCAGAAACCCCTACCTCTGGGCAGGGAACAGCGGGACTCAGTACCTTGGTCTGGTGGTCTGGTGGTCTGGTGTCCTCTCCGTCTTTGTAGTGTAGAACCAGGTGGCTGCCTGTCTGCAGCGGGGTGATTCGGTGTCTTCCGCGTGCCTCAGGACCTCGGTAGGGCGTGCACAGACCTTCCTGTGTGCAGCGGGCTGATTCGGCGTGTTCTGTGCGACTCAGGACCTCGGTAGGGCATGGGCAGACCTCAATACTGTACAATTTAAAAACAAGTCTTACACAGCCTTATATTTTAGATCTTTTTCTTTAGAAGGAGATAAATGCTAAATAAACAAGAAAGAAAACTGTGCTAGAATCAATCTTTTCCTCACTATCTTCTTCATCTTCCCATTCCTCCTTTCTCAGCTCCTTTCTCTGGCTCTTCTCAGCCTGGTCCTCCCTTCTGCTATTCAGAATGCAGCAGACTCCTCGGTGTACTGCTCCTGCAGCTTGGCAGCCTTCTCTCATGAAGCTGCTGTCACCTACAGCAGTGTGACTCCACATCTCTCCCAGTTCCTTCGCAACATACCAACCGACAGTCCAGACTGTCTGAGCAACACACAGAAGAGAACAAGAAGGCTGTAGGAAGGCTCCTGAGTTCACTTGATCCTCAAACTTTTTTTTGTTTGTTTCCCCTTTAGGAGGAATGTAGGTTCTCATTTCTCTTTCATAACTGGCTGTTATGGTTTATATCTAGATGTGTCCCCAAAGCCTATGTGCTCATAGCTGGGGCTTTGGGGAGGTGATTGGATCATGGGTGTGTGATACTCATCAGTGGATTAGTCCACCGATGAGTTTATAGCTGGGTGAGGTTGAAAGGTGAAGCCTGGTTGGAGGAGGTGGTCACTGGAGGCATGGCCTTCAAGAGTTTACTCCCTCCCTCCTCCTTGATCACTCTCTCTCTCTGCTTCCTGCCTGCCCTACCACGAACCCTTTCTCGACTGTGATGCCCCTCTGCCATGCTGCCCTGCCATGGAGCCAGCTGAAACTGGCTGAAACCTCTACAGACTATGACCCAAAATAAACCTTTCCTCCTTTAACTTGTGGGTGTCAGGTATTTTTTCCCAGCAACAAAAATGTAACTAAGGCATCAGCCCTGCCCATCTTTGTCATGTCTTCAAATTTCTCTTTGCCTTTAGCAGACAGGATCTTTCATCTCTCTAACCACTTTTTAGACAACTCTGAGAAATTGATGAAAGCATCTGGGTGCTGCTTCTTGTCCTCCTCTCAGCGAGTTTGCACAAAAAAATGTATTTGATAACATGTGCCTCTTGGCTTCTTCCCTGCCCACTGCTGTTTTTTCTCAGCATGGTGGAGTCATCCATTGCTGGCCCGGCTCTTCCTTACCCTGGCACTGTCTCTGTGGAGCCCAATGTACTGCAATGGCGTGGCCTGGAGGTTTATAGGGGCTTAGGGATCCCAGAGAGAATGTTCCCCAAAAAAGCAAGTCAGGAGACCTCAATCAAGTTTTTAATCTTGGTTATCCCTAGAAATTCTGCTACTTCTTTTCAATGTGCTGATGCAACAGATTTCCATTCATGGTATCTTACTTCACATGTGCTGGACCACCTCTGCCAACATGATTATCTTTTACTATTCACTTATGCTGGACTATAGCTGTCTGGCTGATTATATTATTATACTTGGAAAATTATTTAGTGAACAACCCTGAAGTCCTGGATGAAGGTATCTTCTTCCAGGGAAAGCAAATTACCCTCTAAAATACTAATTTCTACCCTATGCATTCTATCCTCTGCTTTTCTTGTGAGGCAATATCTTCCTGGATATCTCTCCTTTACCTGTAACACCTTAGAGCCAAAGGGAGAGTCTTGATTACTTTCCTCATTGCTGAGACACTAATACCCAACACCCAAAGTTAAAGTAGGAAAAGTTTATCTCAGCTGAGTTTGTAGAGGTTTCAGTCCATAGTCCTCTGGCTCCAAGGCAGGGTGGCATGGCAAGGAGAAACAGTTCATTGCAGGCAAGGCTGCCTTCATTCTGTCCCTTTATATTCCTTCCATTCAGGCTACAAGCCTATTGACTGGTGCCACCCATACTCAGGGCAGAGCTCCCGTTATCACACCCTTAATCCCAATATTACACCCTTAGTCCACATTCACACACCTACCAAGTTCCAAAATGTCCCACCTATGACCACATGCAGCTCTGGGGTGACCTCTAGACACAAGCCATAACACGGAGAGCTGGCTAATTCCTCACATGTCAAACAGATCTCCAACCATATTTTAATTCATCATATAAAAAATAAGTGTTCCATCTGGATTTGTGGCATTTAGCTAAATATAAATGCCCTAAATTTCAGATGCCTCAGCTACTAAACTATATTTGTTTAAGATTTTTTTCAGTGCTAAGGATCAAATTCAGGACCTTGTGCATGCTAGGTAAGCACTCTGCCTCTGAACTACATCCCCAGCCCTTGGTAGGAGACTTTTGTACCTGGTTCACAATACTCCTTTTTATTCAAGTTCTGTCATCATCCAAGTGACAAAGATTTTTTTTATACATTCACTTTAAACTCAATGTGTTAAAAAAAAACAAGTCATACAAACTTGACTCTATCTTCCTATACTTCCATACTGGTGAATGCATGGCACAATTATCTACCCAACCACCTAATTGAGAAATTTAGGCATTTCCCTAGACTTGTCTTCCCTTCTCTTTTGACCAATTGCTTCCTTAATATTTCTTCCATCTATCCTTGTCCCTGTCCCTACTACCCTGCTTCAGCCTTTACTCCCCAAGCTGAAAAACTGTCAAAAGAACAGACTTAGGGCCACTGTGCCTAGATGTCCCCCCAAAGCCTCATGGCTTATAAGTGGGGCCCCCAAAACACTATGAATGGGGTTCCCCACATCCTCCCCCCAGGGCCTCCATGGGTCTCATATGAACTGTAGAAATCTCATGGAGAACTCAATGGTGCTAACACATCAGCAATTGCTTTCCCTATGACAATTTAGTTTTCATTAATTTAAGAGAGCCTCTGATCTTTAGATTTTTCCCATAGTATGACAGATCCAAACACAAATTTAGTCTCAGTGTAGATATCCACATTCATACCAGTGGCAATGTGAACAAGCACGTATCAGCAGTGAGTTCTACTGCTTTGCCTGATTTTATGTTGGGGGAGTGAGTCTCTAGAATTCAGTGTAGTCACCTTTCTATCACTGTGTCAAAATAACCACAATAAGCAACTTATAAGGAGAAAAGGTTTATTCTGACTCCTGATGCCGGAAGTTTCAACCCATGGTCAGTTGTCCCATTGCTTTTGGACCTGTAGTGAGGACAGAACATCACAGTGGTGAATGTGTAGTGGAGCAGAGCTGCTTGCCTCACAGTGGCCAAGAAACAAAGAAAGTGAGGAAAGGGCCTGAGTCCCAATGCCCCCTCCAAGAGCACAGCCCCTATGACCTCATTTCCTCCTGCTGGGCCCCACCTCCCAAAGCTTCCACCACCTCCAATAGCATCATAGGCTGAGGACCAAGCTGCTAACACATGGACCATTTGGAGACATCCCAGATCCAAACTGCCACAAACCCATGAGAACTGACCTCTCCATATGGTGCTTCCACTCTTTCCTTTGTGTCTCTCACAGAAGACCCATCCATGAGTTATCAAACATAGGCATTGACCAGCCTCAACTGAAAATCAGACCCAGACCAAGCATCTTTGTTGTGGGCTACAAAGTAATCATGAGCACCTGGGTGGGCAGGAACGGCAACAGAGTAGCTGGGTTCAAAATTTTTCACCTCCCTAAGATTGATGCACTAGGATTTGATAGTGAGACTTCCAGCACGTGATCAAGTGTCATGTCACACAAGTTTACAAAATAGCAGCAAGCAGTATGTGTAAGTTAAATGTCCCAGAGTCAGTGCGGGAGCCTTTTGTATCAGAAGAACACCTGCTTCATGGTCTTCTGAACATCCCTAAACAAGCTGGCCTCCCCAGAGAAACGGGATCCAATGGTGCATCAAAGGAAACAAAAGGCCTCTATAATCTGGGGTTAATTTTTGAGAAAGTATATGTACCTCTACCAAGTCCCTCATTCTCCTCATAGAAAAGGTGGGGGGGGGGATGGTTTATCAACTAGGAATTCCTAATACAGGTGAGAAAACAGGGGATACTTATAGGTTTGAAGGCCAATTTAGCTTCCTTGGACCTAGTAAAAATGTCTCTCGTGATGCTTTGTGCAACATCTCAGTGAGAAGCTTAGTCTTCTCAGAAGAGGTAAGGACCCATAGCCTGCAATTCCCATTGAGTGTGTCCCCAAGGGTTCCAGACTTGAAATGTGGTCCCCATTGTGGTAGTGTTGAGGTGGTAGAAACTTTAAGAGATGGGGCCAAGTGGGAGGGAACTAAAATATGGAGATACCACCACCAAAGGGATTTGTGTAGTTTTTGAGAGTTCCTGGTTGGTTCCCACAAGAGTGGGTCGCTATCAAAGAAATCTGGCTCCTGAATTTCTGCCTCACCATGTGATCTCTCTGCATACACTTCTATGATGCCATCTACCTGACTGTGACACACAAAAGGGAACCTCACCAGAGCTGAGCAGATGCTGGTGCCATGCTCCTACCACTCACTGGTGCTGGGAATTGTACCTGGGCTTTGAATATGCTGACCAAGTCCTCTGTCAATAAACTACACAGTCAACACTTGTGCCATGCTCTCGAACCTCCAGAAATGTGAGCTATAAACCTCTGTGATAGTTAACTGGTTGTGTCAGGTTAAGTAAGAGCATAGTTCTGAGTATGGAAGAACCATCCTAGGAAGGATTATTGTCAGAATGGTATAAAAGGGAAATGAAGAAGGAAAGCTTGCTTCCGTCTTTGCTTTCACCTTGGCTGTTGTCTCCTGGCTTCCAGCACAGACCCTCAGCCTCCAGCACAAACCCTTTGGCCTCCTGTTGTGAACTCATGGGGACACTACAGTGAGCTGCAGGCCTTCAACTTGATTCTTCAGATCTCTACCTACACACAGATCTTTCACACTCTTCCTCATTTTACTCTGTGGGCAGCCATTGTAAGCCTATCTTGTAAATTCTTATATATTTGTATATCTTACATTAAATCACCAATAGGCACTGAATGATACACCCTCTTAACTGATAAAAGATGACCACAAAGCCTCCAACAATTTACCCAATGGAAAGACCTGCTCAAGCTAACCTACCTTGTCATTAAACTTCTAGGGGGAAAAAATCAAGACCCATAAGAATAGACCAACTTACAATTGCAGAATTAGATCATTTTAAGGGGAAGGAAAGGAGAAAGGGACTTAAAAAAAAAAGAAACAATCTGTAAAATGTACATGTTACCACTTCCAAAATGATTGTAAACTGCATGAATTGCAAACACGTACTAATAAAAATTTTTTAATTTTTTTGAAAGAATTAGATCATTTTATTATTTTTAGAAATTCTGATGTACCAATCCCTCATGATGAATATATGTATTATATATGGCAGATAGGACCTAATAAAAGTAAATTAAATAAATAAATTGAAAAAACACAAAAAATTCTGAAGATTTCAATCCCCGGTACCAAAAAAAAAAAAAATTCTGAAGGTATTCAAGTAGCCAGCAGGGATCTACATCCCCATGGTAGATTTTTCAGCTGTATTAATAGAGAATAAAAACAACAGTTCATCAGAGGTAACTCAGTATGCTTTAATAGTTATTTTGAGTTTACCTTGTTATCTTGTTTTTAATAATTCCTTATTAGGCTTATTCCAATGTTCTGTTCTTTGGCATTCTTCACCATTGCCATCCACCTCTCCCCAAAAGTCTATCTACCCCATGTGATTAGTCCATCCTTGACTTTGCCTCAGTAAGGTCAGTTCAGTTTCTCACACTTCATCTTAACAGCTCATACCAGAATCCACCCAGTTACTCAAGCCAAAATTTCAGAAGTCATCCTGGTTTTCTCTTTTGCACACTTTGCCCCCACATCAAATCCATCAGCAAGGTCCGCAGCCTGCCTCCTATGAATTTTCCACTTGACCTTCACCTGGGTCTTGGCCACCTCTCCCACAACTTCACCCTGCAGCTGTCTGTCTGCCCCTTCCTATCTTCCCTCCTTGTGCAACAGCCCTTTCTATCCCTGAGTTATCAACTTTATAATAAAAGATTATAAAGAGATTTAACTGGTTTTTTTTAATTTTAAGAGCACTGCCCTCAGCAATCAGTAGCAGTTTGCAGTCAGCTCCTCTGGCATGTAAATAAAGAACTGTACATGATACACAGCACAACTGAGCTAGTTATTTTAATCATTTACCTTTTATTCATCATCTATTAGCTTTTTATTCCATAACATGAAACTGTTCGCATACTCAAGTATTAGCTTCACTTTTACCTTTGAAATACAAATATATCTTTATGAATAAATACACCTATGAAATAAAAAATACCTCTTTTAAGAAAAATAACTCAAATTAAGCTTTTGCAACATGCCCGTGACACCTCTACAGACACTCTGCATCTGTAAGACACAGTTTTACAACTGATGGCTATGGAAGGAGATCACACAAGCCCTTCATGACCCACCTCTACCTCCTTTCCAGGACTCTCCTCCACCTCATCAGTCTCAGCCCCTAAAGCCACCCAAATCCCTTGTTCTGAGGAAAGCAGATAGGAGAGGAATGTCCCTACCCCCAAGTGAGGCCACATGACATTGGCAAACCAATCAGGGGTGAGCAGAAGCTCCCCACCCTCCACCCTACGTATGAAGAGAGATTGGGCTGGAGACCTGGGGAGACTGTTGCCACAAGCCTGATCTGCCAGGGAAAGACACAGTCCCTGGACAGAGCTGGTTAGGATGGCTGAAAGCATTCCTCTTGATGGGCACAGTATTTCTCAAAACTGTAATAGTGCTTTACCAGAAACAGGAAGGGGTCTGTGACCAAATGTGTTTAATAAATTCTGCATTAAACAATCTCAAGCAGTTTTCTTTCCCACAGAAATCTTGAATTCTTTCCCAGGCTAATATGAAGCCCAGGCTTCTGGCAAATCATCTTCAGGGCCAGGACATGAGCATCTCGTACCCTGGTTATGAGACATCTTGGTAGAACAATTCCTACCAGTAGGAGCTTTCCACAGAGCACTATGCAAACTGAAGCTGCCTCAGAACAACCTGGTCCCCAGATATCAAGCCAGCCCCAAGTGCAGTGAGACAGCGGAGAGAAACAGACAGACCCAGGATTGCATAGAGGGGACTCATTGACAGCAGCACAGTTCTAGGCAGCAGTAGGATTGGGCAGATCCGCTCAATTTGGGAGCAGAGGAGGAGTGTACATATAAGTTAGGACAAAAGTGACTTTATCCTAGCCAGAATGTACCTGGTTTGTCTAAACTGATACTGGAGTCAGGCACGTCCCTGAGAAGTAATGCATCACACACCACTTCAATGGTTTTTGCTGTTCATAGTTTGCTGAGACTAGTTTTAAAAACCAACAAGGGTCACTTTGGGCCAGTCCTGGTGGTTATAACTCAGTATGATTGCGTTTGTGTCAAGCTGAAGCCTTACAGTGGCTCCTCCCTGCATCTGCAGCTCTGCTGATGGATCCCTGCTCATGGAGCACCTGCTCCCACTCACCACTCAGTTAGCAGCTACTTGTGGCTCACTTGGGATAGTTCTGCACTGCTTCCTCTGAGAAACCTTGCTCTCCAAGTACTGCCGCTGCAGAGCTTCAGGACTGTGCTTGGTGAGGCTCCCTGAGGAGCCATGGCCTGTGGCTCTTCTCAAGTAGCCCCACATCCAGCGCAGGGCTGGGCACTAGTGCCTTCCATGAATGCTGGAAGTCTTTGAACAGATGGTAACAACGACTGGAATTATGTAGAAAACATCAAATTACCATCAGTCTGTTCTGTTTAGGAAGCAATGAAATGTGCAGTGCCAGCCAGAAAATATCCTACCAAGAGTATACAAGTTTATCTTCTTTGATGGCAGAGTAGTACTCTCCATTGTGTGTAAATACCACATTTTCTTTATCCATCTGTTGATGAGTCATTTATAGGAAAATGGACAGAATTTGAGGCCATAACGTTAAGTGAAATAAATCAGACACATAAGCTTAAATATCTCAAGGTTTATCTTATATGAGTAATCCACAGTAAAAATAAACGGCAAAATAAAAGATAGCTAATAGGAAGTAGATAGGTGGATCTTTCTCAAAGGGGAACAGGATCAAGAGATGGGGGCAGGGATAGGGAATAAAAAAGGAATTAGGATGTGTTATATACATGTACCACCTCCACACAAGGAATGTAAACGTTATGTACTAAACACAGGTACTAATAAACAAAAATTTTTTTAAAGAATATACAAGTTTGCAAAACTCCACACTGAAAGAAGCAGCATTCATGTGGACTCTTGTTTTCTGGCAATGCAGAGGAAAAGAATCGACAGAACCTTGGTCTCTCAGAAATGTACTCTAATATTTTAGCCATTCTTTTAAGATCATGATATACAGTATAGTAACTATTACTATTCCGTAATTAGTTTTTGAAATTTTGTATTATTTTTCACAGAAGTAAGAAGAGTGCTTTCTATACTTTCTTAATATCTATTCATATATATATTTAATTTTAAAAATAAAATGAAGAACTGTGATAGCATTATGTTTAAGGTAGGTTTGGGAAATATATTGTTATATATAGTTAAAAACACATATACATATAAGTGTGTCTCCGACTTACGAACATTCTAATTATGAACTTTCACAGACATGAATGGACCTCACGTTATGAACATTCATAGACATGAGCAAATTGCAGAAGCAGCTCACATGTCTGCCGGACATTGTCACACTTGTGCTGCTGTGGCTTACCGAACAATGCGATAGTGTACAGCAGTATACTATAGTAGGGGATTTCCGTATTTGTGTGTTTGGCTTTTTTATGCTTTACAATGTGCATTTGTGTCAAAGGTGTATAAGGCTTTGTCCAACTTATGAACAAATCTGACTTATGAATGTTCTTCTGGAACAGAACTCGTTCCTAAGTTAGGGACTTACTGTGCCTATATATTACTGTTGTATGCAATATATATATATATATATATATATATATATATATACACACACACACACACACATACAGTTTAACTGATAGGTAAGAGACATATGTATTTCCTAATGGCTTTGTTTAATGTCTCTGCACATGCATTGCAAAGGTGATTTAATTTCCTTTAAGAGGTGAGGTACGATCTACAGATTGTTCAAACAACTCTAGTGAACATGGACTCACTTCTCAGCGTCTTATGAATCATATTCCAAGAAGAAATGAAATTCTCTGCCCAAACCTTCTCCAAATTCCTTTTAATGTGATTTCTGATATGCATTTGAAATTATCTGACAGGCCAGTCCAAAAGATCATTTGCTATTGTTGGAGCACCTAGAGACGATGCAAGCATCCTATTATTAAATCCCTTTAAAAGTTTTAAACACTTGGAACAGATACTCTGACAAAGGACTAATATCTAGAACATATAAAGAGTTGAAAAAATCACCCCCTCAATTTAAAGAACCAATCCAGAAATGGGCATCTGAGATGAACACACAATTCTCAGATGAATAAGTACAAATGGTAAATAAATATATGAAAAAATGTTCAACATCACTGGTCATTTGAGAGATGCTAATGAGACCAACTCTGAGACTCCATCTCACTCCAGGAAAAGAGGCTATTATTAAGAAATCAACCAACAACAGATGCTGGCAAGGCTGTGGGGAAAAAGGAACCCTTCTCCTCTGTTGGTGGGAGTGTAGAGTGGTACAACTACTGAAGAAATCAGTGTGATGTTTCCTCTAAAGACTAGATTTAGAGGCCCATTTGACCTCTTCTGGGTATCTTTCCAAAGAAATTAAAAGCATATCCACAGGGATATATGCGCACCCATGTTTATAGCAGCACAGTTTATAATAGCTAAATCTTGGAAACAACCCAAATGCCCATTAGCCAAAAAAAGAAATTTTTTTAATATATATAATGGAGTACTACTCTGCCATAAAGAAGCATAAACTTGAGACATTTCTATGTAAATGGATTCACCTTAGACTATACTCTTAAGTGAGATAAATCGGACACATATCTGTAAATATTACATTGTCTCTCTGGTGTGAGAAGCTGAAAGTGTAAATAGGGACCAAAATGTGTAATAGATATTGTGAAATAGGAAAAAATTATTCAAAATTATATTGAGTATGAGATACTTTGTCAATAACTAAAATGTTTTATATAAAAAGGTATAGTATTATTAGGAAATGAGTTGAGAGATAGATTAGCAAATGAAAATATATTCTTTTAAGGTCATAACATACAGTGTATTTACCATTGTTACTCTCCAATCATTTTTGTTATGAAAAACTATTTTTCCATGGAACTGGTTTTATATTTTCTTTATTAATATCACTTGTATTATATTAAAATAAAAATAATTTTTAAAAATAAAAGGAAGAAACAAAAGGAGAACTTGAATTGGGCCCTGGCTGGTAATCCATTTTAAAAAGCACTAATAATTGAGGAAGTAAAATCGCGCTTGTCCACATGCCTGTCTTCCAAAGATCCATCAAACCTAGTGTGGGCTGGAGGTTCTGGCAGGGAGATCAACTCGTCTCCTTCACAGTGAGCAGCCATCAGTGATCACTCCTATGGGAAGCGGCCGGCCTCCACAGGAAGGGAATGGACCACTTTCAGAGAGGCTGCTCCAAGGGCCCTCCATGAATCCTAGGTTCCCAGAGATGGGGCAGGACCCAGTGTTTCCCACCCATCATGAGCCACGTTCTCCCCATTGTGAGGGTAAGCCCTGCACACCAAGGCCACACCAGAGGGGCACAGGGCAGCAGTGCAGGTCTGGCTCATCTCCCACTTCCCTCTGTCTTAGCTACTTTTCTCACTGCTGAGACAAAACACCAACACCAAAGTTAAAAAGGAAAGGTTTATTTCAGCTTACAGTTTGTAGAGGTTTCAGTCTACAGTCAGCTGGCTCCAAGGCAGGGTGGCATGGCAGAGGAGCATCACAGAGGAGAAGTGGTTCATGGTGCAGGAGGCAGGAAGCAACAGGCACCACCAGCAGCAGCAGAAGAAAAAGCCTTCTGTCACTTTATATTCTATCCAGGCCTATTGATTGGTGCCACCCATCCCAGGGTGGGGCCCTCTTAACCCCAAATTCACACACCCTAGACCCAGCCACCTCCAAAAAGCCCCACCTATGACTCCATGAGGCTCTGGGGGAACATCTAGACCTATCTCCCCTCTTCTGTGGGGGCTCTTTGCTGGGAACAGACCAATAGATCTCAGAGCCGTAGTCCAGTGAGGAGAACCTGGCCCTGCCTTGAGCTGCCCTCCTCACCCTGTGGCCCCACCCAGTCACCATCCTGGAGGCCCCACAGCAATACGATATCCAGCCTGGAAACCAGGCGGACCGTGCAGGAGGCAGAGTTCTCTCCCAGACCCCTACTCCTCCCCTTCGGCAAGGCTGGTCCTCCCATTTACCAGACACTATGCTGATGTGGCAGAACCCATCTGTTACACTGCTCTGATGCCAGGTTCTGGGCCCCTTTCCAAAAGCACTTTTGTCACTCTCTGGTGTTCATGCACCTCTTGCCTCCTGGATGAGGCTGCCTTTATTCATGCCTTGGAAAGAAGTGGGGCCAGACCCTGCCCAAGCAGGAAGAAGTCCTCTGAGGTCAGAGGACTTGGGGCTCCTTTCCCTGCTGTTGCTCCATCCCCAAGATGTAACTTTCCTGGAGAGAAAATTAAGAAAAAGTATAGATGGATGGGTGGGAGAAGAAAAGTACACTCACATAGTGGGAAGAAAGGCAGGTAGGAAGAAGGACAGAGAGTGATATCTTCATCCAGAAAGTGGGAGCCATTCCAGCCCCGACAGGTATGGTGGGAAGTCAGACAAGAACATGAGCACATGTACTGCCATGGGGCCCACTGAGGTGCTCCCTGACAGGCTGTGTCATCTTTCACAGCTGAGCATTATGCATTGTACATAACTGTGGGTGTCATACATCTATATGACTTGCACTACAGGCCTGTCTACACCCACATCCTCATACACACACACACGCACACGCACAGCCACACAAACAAGTGATGTGCCACACTACCTTGTTATAGCGGCTATGAATTTCCAGGGCCAAAGGAACGGTAATATTTTGGGACTGCCCTCATATATTCAGCTCCTTGTTAGCACTGTAATTGCTGCAAACAAACATGGAGGCTGACACATCCCACTCTATCACCTGCTAGCTGGAGACTCAAGGCCAATGGGAGGTTCTGCTTTGAAGACAATGTCCCACCTCCCGGTTTATAACACTGTCAAGCACAGAGATTCTCCCCTCTTTCACCTTTCTGTTCTGGGTGGACCCTCGCCTGACTGGAGGAGGCCCCCCACACTGGGGAGGGCTGTCTGGTTGTGCAGAACACTCACCCAGAGGTATTCTCATCCAGAAACACCTTGCAGATACACCCAGGAGGCATCTGACCAAGTGGGCACCTGTGGCCCAGTCAAGGCAACATGGAAAATGAGCCATCACAGAGGCTAGGCTGTGTCTCCCACCCTCACAGTCAAGAAGTCTCCAGGATGTCTGGTTCTCACACACATCTACACATGGGGAATTTAACTCAGAACTGTAGGAAACCACACAGAGAGGTGTTGGACAGGCTGCACTCACATTCTGGAATGAAAGTGTATCCTATAGGTGAGCTATAAAAATGCTCAGTACAAACAGGAGTTGTGGTTGGAATGACTTCCACAGAGAGCCACATCCATCTCCAGCCACAAGCACTGCTAACAGCTAGGGTGAAGTGTGGCCAACCCTGTAGCCAGGGTCCATGGCTGGCTGAAGTGCAGCCCTTCTACCAAACCCTTCCATTCCCAATTCTTGGCTGTGCCCATGCTGCAGGAATTGCCTGCAGGTGCAGTCAGCCACATCTCAACATAGAAGTGCCCAGGCACAGAGGAGCTGCCTCTAAGGCACTCTAAGCCCCTGTGGTGGCCCCCAGGTTCCCTTTGCCATAGTTGGTTTAAGCTGAAGCATTACTAAGAAGAGCCTTGCAGGGGGTGGGGGGAGCTGCACCAGCTGGCCTGTGGTAGGAAGCCCAGCCCATCCTGGGTGCAAGATCACGAGGCCAGTTCATGTTCACACAACACAGGCAGGACCTCAGGGAGGGACCTCAAGTCTGAATAGGTTAGTGCTGGGAGCAGGAACAGCCTTGACGAAGGTCGGGCTGCTGAGGATTAGGCTGCTCACTGGCCTTCCAGTCCTTCATCAGGGAAATGGGGACTTATGAGTACTAACCAAGGTGATGTAGGAGAACCACAGGGCCAGAATGAATCACGGTTTGGTCTCAGCACCTTGCTTTTGCATGGCAGGCAATGGCACCACTGAGTGATCATTTTTTATACCATAGTTTACAGCTACCAAGCAAACTCCATTCAGAAGAACACTATGAAGCTAGGCTGGTGCTCAGTGGTAGAGCACTTGCCTTTCTTGCATGCAGCCCTAGGCTCCATTCTGAGTAACAAAGCCTTTTGTTTGTTTGTTTGTTTGTTTGTTTAATGATGATCATTTTTGCCCAATTTCTCTATTCTTTCCCTACCTGCTGGCTGAGGCCTAGGATCACTTTGCTAAGAGGAAAAGTTGTCCATAATCTTACTAGGCTTATGGCTGGAAATAGAAATTGCCCCATTGAGAGGAGGCTGTGCCCATCACATGCCCAGAGGAAGAAGTAAACTGAGGTAATGAAAGTCTGGGCAGCTCCCAGGGAGCCCAGGCCTTCCCATGCAGGCCCACTTCCACACTGGGCATGGAGACAGGGAACTCTCACCAGCACTGAGACTCTCAGCCAGGGGCCAGGTAGAAACCAGGCTAGCCTAGACCAAGGAAGGTGCCAGGAATCTTGAGGAAGAGGGACAAGGTCAAGGTGGCTGATGACCAGCTGGTGTCTGCCCTGCCTGGGGCCTTCCTCTCCTGAGGATGGACTCAGTCGGTCCTCAAACCCCACTTCTGTGGTCCACCAGATGCTCAAGATGTGTCTGCAGTCTGGGCAGACCTTGCCTTCTCGTAGGCCACCACTGAAAGCTCAGACATGGCGCCAGTCCTGCCTCTGAAGCCAGTCTCTGAAAACCTGGCTGCCATTCCTATGCAAGAGCAGTCCTGTGCCAGCACCCACACAGTGAGAGCCAGGAGCAGGAGTTTGATACTCAGAGCCAGACACACTAGGACCCAATCCACCTCCCTCCCAGCCAGCCCATCTGCTGGGCCCTGTACCTACATCCAAATCCTCTCAGCTTTGGCTTCTGCTTTACAGAATGGGGGTGATAGTTCCCTCTTCTCAGATCTACTCACTTGAAATGGCAGCAGTAGTGAGCTGAGGACAGCACTGGGGTGGCAGCTATTAGCTCTGTACTCCTCCTCCTCCTCTCATCACACTGAGCACAGCTCCCAGTGGTGATGTTCCCCAGACCTTCTGGCCACAGCTGCTCCCTGATTCCCTGTTTTTGCCTTCTGTCTGCTGCAGCCTCTCCTGGCAGGGCTGGGCTCCCAGCCAGGCATGAGGCCCTGAATCCTCATCCTTCTGCCTCAGGCTGACCAACAATCACCTCCATAATTCAGGTTCACAGCTGGGGATTTTCTCCTGGGCAGCTTCCAACCACAGAGGGCAGCACTGCCTGCCACAGGCTTGGTCCTTAGGAGCTCTCAATGCACAGTGAGAGCACAGTAACTTTTCTCCCAGGCTTTTCAGTCAGGTTACTTTGTGACCACTCTCAGGCATTCACAGCTGGGCACATCCGCTCTGACTGCTGCCTCATTGCCTAAAGAATAAACCATGAATAAATAGTAATTCAGAGATGATCTAAAGAATAAACAGGTCCAGCAACCAAAGCATCAGGAGCACATTCTCTCCAGCCCTTCAGGACAGCCAGAGTGCCAGGAGGCCAGGGAGATCTGCATGTTCTGGACACTGCGGCACCTGCCCTCATCTTCCCCACCAGCCTAGACATGATACATGAGGGCCAGCCTCTCCTTCCCACAAGAATCGGAGGAGAAAAGTCTATCCCACAGAGAAAAGAAAGGCAAGCCACTAGAGGAGACCATGCTGGGTCTGCTGCCAACTGGCCATGCCCAAACTGCTGTAGTCCCACCAGGCTGCTGCAGGGCACACCAGTGGGCCCAACACAAAAACCAGTGAACCACTGATCCTTTACGGAGTGGGGGGCTTCATGAGGGCATTTTGAAAATTACTATATACTCTCATGTCATTTTCTCTGATTATAAATCTGCATTCATTGCAGAAATTTAGGAAAGAGGGGAAAGATGAAACAGAAATAAAACTTATCTGTATTCTCATATCCAGAGAAAATCATTGTTCATAATTCAGTACATTTCCTTCTGCTCCATTTTCATTCAAAAGTGGGATATTCAATATTTAACTTTACATCCTGCTTTTTTCAGAATAGTTTGTAGTATTGTTTTTTGCTCCCTTAAATGTTCCCCAAAGCACCCCCAGTTGCTGTGCCACACTACACTGGACAGATGTTTGCCCAAGCCCTCACTGCTAGCCCTGGGGTTGCTTCCCATCTTCACCACCATAAACAGCAGCACCACAGTGATTCTTGTTCTGCCTCTCCAAAGCACCCTTAGATCACTGCAGTGGGGACTGGCCAGCCAGTCACGCTATCCACTTCCTTGTCATCCACCTCTCTGAAGATGGGAGCACCAGTGCTCAAAATTTCACACATGTTCTACCAGTTGGAATCTATATTTTTAAATTTCAAAGCCCCAATCAGCATAGATCCCTGAACAAATCCATGGACAAAAGTCTCTTGTAGATCTATTCAACGGCCCAGGAAAGTCATGTGCACAAAATATAAACTTGTGTAATATTGAGTCTTGTTACTAATGTCACTTGAACCCAGAGAGGCACATTTCTAGATTGTAATACCAAAATTTTGCTTTGGCTCATTCCCCTTGGCCCCTGTGTTAAGAGGCTGCTGTAATGACCTATCCAATATGTGCACAGCTAGAATCCCTGCCAGTGTTCTGAAACCAGAACACTGGTTTCAGGCAGAGGTGGGCTCAGGCCTGGACCATATCAGCTCACCTCCAATGCTGGGTAGATGGGCCTTAAACAAATTCACCCTCCCTCTTTCTTCCAGCTGCCTTTTGACTAAGTCATCAGAATGCTCACCATCTGTAAGAGAAAACAGACTGAGCAAGTGCACAGAGGCATGCTGCAGGTTTCAAAGGGGAAGGAGTATTCCACAGGTAAGCACCTGATAGGAGAGGAGAGTCCAGGAAGGGAGGGGTCTCCCTGAGGAAGAGATCTTAAGAGGAACCTGAAGAGTGAGAGAAAATTAACTATGGGAAGTAAAATCAGGTAGATATTGCAACAGAGGAAATGAGCCTGTAAGCAAGCACCGCCTAAATCATGGTCCTCCTCCACATTGAGATGTAGCCCCTCCTGACAGCCAGCAGCTCCACCCTGGAAGTGGAACAGTTCTTGCATCTCCCGCAGCCTTGCCCCCACCCCAGGCCCAGGACTGTCTCTGCTACCCACCCCACCCTGTAGCCCTCAGAGAGCTGAGTCAGGCCAGGCCGGACTACTTTTCTTGGAATCATCAGACTCTGTGACTCCACACACCTCCCCCATCACTACACTCCAATTTCCACTCTGCTATCACACACACTCAGCCCTGATGGTAAAGACCATGTCCCAGGAACTTCTGACGCATGCTAAGCTGTGACTGGATGTTGTGGGAACCAAAGAGCAGCCCTCCAACAGGTGCAGCTCAGCCCCAAGCCACCCTTCTTGCACAGTACACTTGGCAACTGCACTGGAAATCCCCATGACTTCACTGCCTTTGCCAAATTCTGAGAATTCTCAAGTTTTGCAAAGGTCTGCTCCCACTCTACCCTGCACTGGTATCTGGGAGGCACTTAGGCAGATGTCCACAGAGACAGTGGCCAGATCCCAATGGCTGGCTCCCGAAGAGTTGATATTCCAGTTGCTGGATTAACCTTTCAAGTACTGAACCATTTTATCTTCCATTCGAGTAATTTCCTCCCCTTCTTCATGCCTTCTAGCTAAGGGAGTCTCAAGCTTCCCTGCACTCCCTCCGAGAAATACAACCATAGCAGAGGTCTCAGCCAGCAGCCCACCTAGCCTACACACACACAAATGGGAATGCCTTTGAGATGAGTCCAACAGATACATCACGTATCTACCACATTCTCTAGAAAACAGAGACCTTCAACTGCCTGGATGAGGCCCACCTTTATTATGGAAGGTATATTAGTCCGTGTTTACTAGAGAAACAGATATAATACAAGATATACAAATATATAAGATGTTATAGATTGGCTTACAATGGCCACCCCAGAGTCAGGTGTGGAAGAGTGAAAAAGGGCTGTCTGTGCACTGGGGATCCAAAGGACCCAGTCAAAGGCCTGGAGCTCAGTGTGGTGTCCCTGCAAATCTGTATCGGGAAGCCAAAGGGTCTGAGTCAGAAGGCTAAAGGGTCTGCGCTGGAAGCCAGGAGATGCCATCCAAGTGAAAGGTGAAGACTGAAACTCCTCCACAGAAACAAGCAGCCCTCCTTCTTTGTTCCCCTTTCGTTCCATTCTGATGACAATCCTCCCTCTGGTGGGTCTTCCACGCCCAGCACTATGCGGACCCAATTTAGTTGAGTATTTCTTACTCAAGTTGACACAATCAATCAACCATCACAGAAAGTGACTTGTTTTACCCAAAGTTCACTGGTTTAAGTGTTAATCACATCTTTCTTTTCAAGCCCTTTGCAGTAGCATTTAAACTAGTATTTAGCCAAATATCCGGGCACCATAAGCCCAGGTGACACATAAATTAACCATCACACACACAGTCTGACCGGAACCACAAGAGAGACCCTGAATGGCAATTATCTGGCCCATTCCACCCCAGAACCAGCAGAAATAATAAGAAGCTGATTATTGCTGTTTTGAGGCACTACATTTTGTGGGGATTCATTATGCAGCCACAGCTAACCAAAACATGATTCAAGCTTCATCCCCACCACTTGCCTCCCAGGAGTTTTTCTGCAAGTAAGACATGAACCAGGTCTACCTGTTCAGGCCATGCTTGTTTCTCACCTGCAGGGCAGTGCTTTCCCCCATCTGAATGGGGAACAGGAGCCCTGGATTCAAGTTTGCTCACTGTTGGGGGTATTTTAGCTGCCCAATGTTGGGGACTGCAGAGAATGTGGCTCCCTTTTGTTGCCCTGCCAATTCCTGCTCACCTTTCCTAACAACACAGGATCTGTTTCATATTTGTATTGTCAGCTTCTGGCCCCTCCAATTGTCAGTGAGCATTTATGGAATAATGAATAAACAAAGGTACAGGTGTCTTGACGACAGGCCCCAACATGTAGGAGGTAAGACTGCAATGGCAAACTCACACCACACAGCCCCGCCCTGGGCTGCCTGCAGGAACAGGTGGAGTAGGGGATGAGCTCCCTGCAGATACTGTATATGTCCAGGGTCCACCAGGTGCTGATCCAGAAGGAACCCCACTGTGCAAAGTAGGGGTTGCCAGGCTGGGGAACTATCCTTGCTTCCTTGTGCATGTCTGTCTACCCGGGTTGTCCCCAGGGCAGAGGATCCTGCCTGGCAGAACCAAAAACCTTCCCTGAAACATGCACAACCAAGTCCAAAGTCTTCCCCTACCATCTGTGTCTCCACTGGGCCCCGGTTTGGCCCAGACACCAGGGATGTGATGGTGGGCAGAGCCCATCAGGAAGGGCAGGTAGCTGGAAAGATAGCTGGTAAACAGAAAGGTATATCATGTCCTGTCTGGGAGAAATAAACTCAAAGGGAAGGAGAGAGACAGAGGCGTCTACAGATGGGGCCTCTGACAAGGTGACTTTGAGCAGAAAACAGGGCAAGAGAGTGTGAGAGAATATGACTATGAGCAGACAGTGTGTGCCATGCAGATGAGGGACAGAGAAGCGGCCAGGGCAGCTAGAGACAAAGTGAGAGGCAACAGAGCCAGACCTAGGCAGGCTTTAGGGAGGCCCTATGAGCCAGCATCTGACCCTAAGGGCTTTCTTTTTTTTTTTTTTTTTTTGGTACCGGGGATCAAACTCGGGTCCTTGTGCTTGCGCAGCAGGCGGCGAAACCACTGAGCAAATCCCCCGCACCCTAAGGGCTTTCCAGATGGACCCCTGCAGGGTAGAAGGGGGGAGATTGCAGCAGGACCAGAACGATGTTGGAAGTAGATGTGGGATCACAGGGCACAAGATCAGTCCCAAAGTCAAAGGCCTTTCCTAGATATGGAGCAGTCTGGGCAGGAAGAGCAGTTAGGTGGATAAGGCTGTCCTAGGGGTGGCCCCTGAGGAGGAGGGAACCCTAGGGGGAGCCACCACCTGCACACCATATGTGGGCCAAGCCCCTCTTAGACAAGAGAGTGATACTAGATCTGCCCAAATGAGTGCTTGCAAGTGGGGACTGTGCAACCGCATCCCACAAATCATCACCATGCCTAGGTGCCTAAAAACCTAGGTCAGTGCAGACTGTTGTATGCTGCTGTGTACATCCCCAAGTGCAAGTACAGGAATCCACCTAGCTCTCCAGAGAGAAGCAGGCAGCCTGGGAGGGTGTGACCCTGACCCTGTTAATAAGGACTAAATCACTCTCCTCCTTCCAGCCATGAGGGTGCATTCCTTCCAGGAAAATATGAGAGGTAGCCCCTGGGGGACCCTAAAATCCACTCTCTATCACCCAAGAAGTCCAGAACAACACAGCCTGACTATTATATATTTGCCCAGAGTGTGTCTTTCATGTCATACTCAATAGGCCAGATGGCCACTAGCATGACATGTGACCTTCAGTCATCAATTCACAAAGGTCCTATTCCTACTGTACACATGAGAGGCAATACATCACGAGACAGTACAGTATAATAAATTCTGAACAGTACAGATGGTTCCACACTTATCATGCTTCAATTTAGGATTTATTTTTTAACTTTACAATGTTGCCAATGTGGTACATTCAGCCTGATATGGTGGGCACACACCTGTAATCCCAACACTCCAGAAGACTGAGGCAGGAGGATAGCAAGCTGTAGTCCTTAGTAAGCCCTTAGTAAGACTCTGCCTCAAAATTAAAAAAATGTTTGAAAAGGGCTGGGATGTAGCTCAGTGCAAATACCTAGAACTGCAAGAAGAAGGAAGAAGGAAGAGGGAAGAGGGAAGAAGCAAGAAGGAAGAAGGAAGGAGGAGGAGGGGAAGAAGAAGGAGGAGGAGGAGGAGGAAGGAGAGGAAGGAGAGGAGGAGAAGGAGAAGAAGAAGAAGAAGAAGAAGAAGAAGAAGAAGAAGAAGAAGAAGAAGAAGAAGAAGAAGAAGAAGAAGAAGAAGA
>NW_004624732.1:15200563-15230714 GCF_000247695.1 Heterocephalus glaber | reverse complement strand
TCAGAGTGTTCCATCTCATTTCCCTTTGGGGTTGCTGTAGGTGATCTGGAAGTCTGGTTTTGAGACTTATTTATGTGTTTTCTCATTTCGACTGCCTCCCTTATTCTTAAGGGGCTGCAGAAGGCTAGACAGTCTCTTCGTGTAACTGCTTCAGGCTGAGAAGTGTTAACCCTACCTTGCCAGGGATGAAAAGTCTCATCCTGACTGATCTAAGAAACAAAAGACACAGAAATACCAGGTTCTATTTTCTGAAGAACTATCATATTTCAATAGTTTGAAAAGAAGACAAGGACATAGAAGACATTAGCCCACAACAACAATGAATCATGCAACAGAAAAGAATTCCAATGCACAGTATCATAGCCAGAAAAATGAGAACTATATGCCACCAGGTTGTTTCAGGGAACTAAGATGCTAGCCAGTCATTAAAGCTTATGGCAGAATCTGACATTGCACTGATTTGTGAATGTAGATCATGAAATGCAAAAGACACATTTGCAGAGTTCTCAGGAATATAATGATAATGATACATATTCTATCCTGTGCTACTGTTAGAATATGGCTTTTCTCATCATTTTTACTTCTGAGTTTAATAATAAAATGCACTCTGCTGTGTCATTTAGAGCTTTCTGTGTATAGATAGTAAGAGATTCAATATGCCACATTATATCCCCAAGTCCTATTTGTGGAATAAAGATAGTGGCCAGATGATCATAGCAGTGGAAAACTGATCTGGTCAATTGATCGCTTAAGAATGGGAGGTTAGTTGGCTGACCTAAAGTTTTAACCCAACACCCTTGGACCCATGGATACCTTAATGTATATCTTCCTATTCACCCTGGAGGCAACCAAGGCATAGGTTTAAACTTCGGAGCAGCTGGGTACTGTTTGGTGCTGGTCATTTTATTCCAGCTCTTGCTTTCCAGTCAGTAGAAATCAAGTCAGTATTTCTTAAACAATAGTGTGATTACAGCCTTAGGTAGGAATCCATCATATATTTTGAGTAGCATTGCTCCATTTATCATAGCTGCAGTTTTCTTGTTCCCAACAAAGGGGTTTGGCATTTTCCCCTTTTTATATTTTGCCAAACACTTGATTTAATATTACTATTACTCTTTTTTTTTTAAATTCTTTTATTGGTACATTTTAGGTATACAATATGTTTACATTTCTCACTGGGTGCTTGTACCTGTACATGATGTATCTTCATTCTTATTTTTTTCCCCATTATCTGTGCGCCCTTCACCCCCTCCACCCTTCCCTATTTACATAGATTTCATTTCCATTTTTTTTCTTTTCTCCTAATTTTTCCTTTCCCTTCCTTCCTTCCTTTCCCCCTCCCTTCCACCACCCCTACACCTTTGGATCTTTTCCTATTTCAAATTATCAATTATTTATTTTAATCATTTTAATCCTTATTTACACTTTCAGTTTCTCACACTAGAGAAACTATTTGGTATTTACACATGTGTGTCCTATTTATAATCTTGGTTATACTTTCCTTTTGGGTATTTAGGACCAAGTCAAAGTGAGACTTGTGTTAATCAAAATTGATCTCTCGATCTCTCTCTCTCTCTCTCTCTCTCTCTCTCTATATATATATATATGACAGATCTATAGATAGCTGTAGATAGATATATAGATATAGATATCTCAAAGTCAGTTCAGGTTCTTCAGGCATTATTTTTGGGGCCATGGGCAGAGCCTGTTAGCTCTTTTAGTTTTTTTCTTTTTTTTTTTTTTTTTGGTACTGGGGATCAAACTCAGGACCTTGTGCTTGCAAAGCAGGTGGCAGAACCATTGAGCTAAATTCCCAGGCCTCTTTTAGTTTTTCTTCTACCACTTGTGTGATCTACCAGGATGGGTCACAGCCTTTTTTAGACCACATGGCTTCCCTTGGAAGGATGGGAACATTTCCTTCTTTAGTGACTCTCCTTTGACCACATTGCACATTGGTTAACTCCTGTCCTCTAGAGCAGATCAATCTCCCTGCTCAGGAGGTTGCACAACTCAACAGGGTTGTAGGACACTTCAGAGAAGTTTCCTCATGTCCTGGGTCCTTGTTGACCTTTGAGAGCCAGGGCCAAAATATTAGCTATCCTCTTAGACCACTTACCTTTTTAACTTGGTCTCTAAGCTTTTATTGCTGAACACCCAGAAGGTCAGTTACACCTGTATTGAAGTGGGAGCAGTGTGTTTAACTATCATACTCTCATCTGGGTATTGAACACTTTGAAATGTAAAGTATAGCCAGAGAACTGCCATTTTTCTAACAATTATGGCTGTCTTGGAAGTCAGATTTCTATAGAATGTTAATAATAGTTATAAAGTTCTACCAGGAAAATTTAAAATCAAGAGCAAACATAGCATCTAGCACAATTATGCTGCATTATTATATTAGAACCATTGGGGTTTTTAATCTCTAAAAATACATTTAAAATAACTTTTTAGTCAATTATATTTATCCAATTATAAAATATTAATGACATAAAGAAACTTTTATGTGAAATTGTTACTTTTAATAGAGTGCCATTTAATTAGAATGTACTTGTTTATAGATGCACGTTATAGGTTATTAATGCTTAATCTCTAGTCATTATAATGACACTGCCTCAACTGTATAATGTATAGGAACATCTAACTATCATAACACAATTATATAATAACCACATAAACATAAACTTGAAAAGGTAAGGTCTATAATCCAAGTCTAGAGGTCACCAGTATGATGTTATTTTCAAATTTTCACATCCTAGAAGACCTATACACATGGAAAAACACAACTATAATTAACATACCATGAGGTTAACAATAAATCAGCATCACAGCTATATAGAAATCTTTGTATATATTTACTTAGTTTTTACTCTTAGGCAAAATTTAGACTCCTGTAACAGAGTTACAGGATGTAACTGTAGTGACAAGAATTAAAGGACATTTTTACAGTTCTTATAAATTTAGGAAACAATGCTAGTAATTGTGAATAGACTTATTACCCAATATATAAGTGCATCTCATTTATATAATAACAAAAATGTTTATTTAATGAAAGCCAGTAGATATAGATCAAGTTTTAAATGGCAAGACCAAATTTATAGAGATGTCAAAAATTTTGATCATTTTATATGTTTAATTTCTAGATATATATTGTATATATAAGAGAGCACTCATTAGTTACTTTTTAAATGTTAAATTGGTGTGGTCTTAACTCTATAAGCTCAACTTTAAACCTTAGACTCCCAGCATATCTTGTCTTTAGTGTGTCTCCAGTCTGAGATATATAGGTTGCATCATAAACTAAGATAATAGTCATGTCAAACAATCATATACTGATTATTAAAACATTTTAGAAGCCAACACTTAAACAATCTTTAACTCTTAAAACTCAGTTATTAGTAACCAAAAGCCTAACAATGGAAAATACAGAGCCTTTGCTTTGTGATCTAGTTTTGTAAGTTTTACCAAGAGCATCTTAATATCGTAATAGAAAAACTTTATTGTTTAGACATAGAAAGCTTAACCTTTTAATTACAGCCAACTTAATTATGTCCTAATAATTGGTGACTCATGAGGACCAAATTGTAGCACAGTTAATACTTTTTAAGCTAAATATATTATCTGGTTTTTTTCGGTACTTGGGATCAAACTAGGGATTTAGGGTTGAGAAGCAAGCGAGGGAACCACTGAGCTAACTAAATCCCCGGCCCTAAGCTAAATATATTATCTTTATTCAAAGAAAAATTCCTTATATTACTACACACAGATGACAATAGACAATGCATTTATATAACTAATTTTTTATCTTATCTCAATCATCTAACAACCTGAATGAAAATGTTATCAACTTTAAAGACATCTTTATTCTTATTTTGACTGTAAAGCCATATGAACAAAAGTATTTGAGCTATATCTTGAGTGTATACTTATCTATATGCCAACAAAAATAGAACATATACCTGAAAATTGACACACAGAAAAATATACAGCAACCCAATCAAATATGAACTTTATACTATCAAACTGTAAGGACATTATTTGTAAGTTACTCTGAATACCTTTCCTGTTAGTTAAAACTGTAGACTTATGACCAGTAAAAGTCAAAAGAGTTAGAGAAGAGCTTTGAGGTTTTGTCTTTTTTATACACTAATTGATCTTTGGAAAAAAACCCAAGTTTTAAAATTCTCCATTTTAAAGTGGTTCCAAATTCATACAATATAACCTAAAGGTGACATTGTGGGTACAGACACTGAATTATCCATAATCATATAAGATCTACTATATATCTTTAAAATATTTTTTGTGTGCTTCTGGAAAGAGATGAAGGAAGGAAGGAAGGAAGGAAGGGAAGGAAGGAAGGAAGAGAAAGAAAGAAAGAAAGAAAGAAAGAAAGAAAGAAAGAAAGAAAGAAAGAAAGAAAGAAAGAAAGAAAGAAAGAAAGAAAGGGAGAAGAGAAGAAAAGAAAAGAAAAAGAGAGAGACGATGGGATCCTACTGAGGTCAGGGTGCCTGAGCTGCCTTCCTCATCCTGGGGACATGCTGCCCCCAAATCAGGGTCAGGCTACATGTGTGGTCCACCACATTTTAGAGTCAAAACTGCCAGGGGGCAACTCTCCGCTGTTACTCCATGTCAGAACTATCCATGATTCACAGCTCTGCCCTATTACCCCAGAGCTAGACACCCCAAGAGAGCAGCTCTGCTGCCTTCTGCCATATCCAGAACAAGCACCCTTACTCCTGAAATATGGCTATTCCAGTAACAGATAAGGGAAGCAGGAAAAGAAGTTGCACACAACAGCTGGTCTTTACTCAAAATTTTGCCCCAATGATTTTATAACTAGGAATCCATAATATACCCAAGGACCTCATAGAGGCTTTGAAAGCCTAGAGATATCACTTAATAACTACAGATCACATATCAAGGAAAACAGATTATGCACTTCCCTTCCTCCCTTCCACCTGGTGGTACACATTAGGCTCCTCTACCAGTCATCTCAGGAGTGGTGATAGTGGACATCCTTGTCTTGTTCCTGATTTTAGTGTGAAAGATTTCAGTTTTTGACCATTTAGCATGATATTGGCTGTTGGTTTTTCATAGAAGGCTTTTATCAGATTGAGGTAGAGACCGTTTATCCCCATTTTTTTAGGGTTTTTATCATAAATGCATGTTGGATTTTGTCAAATGCTTTTTCTGCATCTATTGATATAGTGTATTACATTGATTGATTCGCATATGTTGAACCATCCCTGCATCACTGGGATGAATCCCACTTGGTCAAGGTGTATGATCTTCTCGATGATCTTCTACATTCTATTTGCCAGTATCTTATTAAGGATTTTTGCATCTATGTTTATTAGTGAGATTGGCCTATAGTTCTCTTTTTCAGTTGGGTCTTTCTATGCTTTGGGGATCAAGGTGATGGTTGCTTCCAGGAATGATTTGGGGAGTATTGCTTCCCTTTCAATTTGTTGAAGAGTTTAAACAGTAGTGGCAGTAGTTCCTCTCTAAATGTCTTATAGAATTCAGCGGTGAAGCCATCAGGACCTGGGCTTTTCTTGGTTGGCAAGTTTTTAATTACATTTTCAGTTTCATTGATTCATATTGGGTTATTTAGAATTTTTAGGTCTAAACTTCTTGCATTTAAATTTTGTGTTGAGAGGTCTGTTGTAATTCAGATGAGTTTTCCTTTATAAGTGATTGCTTTTCTGCTGCAGTTTTTAAGATTCTATTCTTATGTTGGATTTCTAGTATTTTAATTATGATGTGGTATGGTGTGGGTTATTTTCTAGTCATGGCTCTTTTGTGGTTCTATATGTCTCACTTATTTCTATGTTAAATTATTTTTCCATGTCTGGGAAGTTTTCTGCTACTACTTCTATAAACAGGACTTTTTTTTTTTTTTTGCCCTTTATGCTGTCTTCTGATTTTTTATTTATTCCAATTACTCTTATGTTAGTTTTCTTTGAGTCATCTAGCAGCTACTGGATCTATTGTGACTTTTGTTTTTTTGTGGGTTTTTTTGCTCTCCCTCATTTGTTGATCACTAACCACAGCCCTGTCTCTTAGATCTGACAATCTGCCCTCACACTGGTTACCTCTGCTGCCCATACTTTCAATCATATTTTCAATCTCCTAGCTTTCTGTTTGGAATTATGGATTCCTATTCTTTTTGTGCTGGGCATTCATGTTTTGTATCTCTTTCTTCAGCCCCACAAGATGTTTATTAGTATCTTCTCTAGATTTGATGATCATTTTCTATGGTCATTATTTATTTAATTATATCTTCTTTAAATTCACCAAGTACTTTATTGAACCATTTCATTACTTCCCTTAATAAACTGTCAGACATTTTTGCTCTATGGCTTATATTTTCCTCTCTTTATCCCCCCTTGATCAGCTTTGGGGGAATTGGGAGTTTTTGGAAGCATCTTGCTGTCTTCTCATATTTATATTTTTTGTTTGTTTTATATGCTGGGGTTTCCACCTTCTTTAGCCCAGTGCCCAGCTTTTCAGGAATAGGCCATGGCATTGTTTATAAACCCCAGGCAATCCAGATATTGGCATATAGAGAAAATCTACTGACAGCAACAACTGTCTCTGGCTATTGTAGTAAAGTCAGCAACAACAGTAGCATCAAATATAAATTGGATATTGACAAACTAAGAATCACTCATGAATGACTCTTTACCAAGGCAAAAAGATCTGTGATTTTAGTGAAGACATTTAGACCACCCAGACATTGAAATACAGTGTATTCAATTACTACTTTCTGATGGATGTAGACAGAGGTACAACAGCTTAGGCAGACCCTGGACTAAATCCCATCTCTTTCAGATCCACCCCCTCTGAAGGTTACACCCACCAAACCTGGCCTCCCATCACTGGATAAAGACCCCATGAATTTTGTGGTCTGAGCTTGAGCTTCGCAGATCTGTTTAGCTCTCATCCTTTCCAACCCTGTCTCCCAGTGCTATCTCTCACCTGGTCTCTGTGGTAGGGTAACACTTCAGTCTTGGAGTAATATTGTACTTGGTTGTCACCCCTGACACCCTGTGCTGAGGAGAACACAGATGCATAAGTGGATAGGATTGGGTCATTTGGCCACTCCCCTCCTCTCCTGCTCTGGTCATGGGGTGAGACACGGGGGGGGGGGGCAGGAAGAAAAGGGCCTCCTTTCTGGTCCTTTGCCAAGTGGGTCACCTCCTGATTTTTGTTGTTGTTGTTGTTGTTGTTCATTCAGCTGTTATGTATTACAATCTTCACAGTCTTTTTTTTTTTTTTTAAGAGCGAGACAGATTTCTTTCTTGCAGGTGTTTTGTTTTGTTTTGGTACTACCAACATTCACAGTTTTTATTACCAGTGGTTCTCAAATGGTTTTGGGGGCCATGACTTACTTCATTCCCATTATGAATATTTATAATGTCTCAACTTTTCAACTATGCACAAAGAATAACTTTGCATATGTGACTTTTTCCTCTTTGGGATTTTCTTTTAGGATGTAGACTCAGATGTCTGGTCAAAAAGTATGCATTTTATGGATTTCAATAGATATTGTCAGAAAAATTGTAGCCCCATACCCTCTCACCAGCAACCCCTATGCCTTCCTGTTAGCAATCTGTGTGGGAGGGTCACCATCACACTGCACCCTCAAAGTTGGCCATTAAGTCTCTGGATTCACACCTCTCAAGCAAGGCAAGGATGGCCTGACCCAATGAGATGCTGTTGAGGCATTTTCAAGTGAGAGCTCTGGGCAGCAGGATTCAGGAGGGACATCACCCAGAATTGTATATAGGGTCCCTGCCAAGGAACTGAGTCCCCCAGGCAGCCACGAGTAAGCATATCATGTGGCTGATTGGAAGTTGGGGCTCACCTGTGGGCTCACACCATAGAGGCTGGTAAGGAAGAAGGTAGAAAAAACAGAGCACAACGGAGGTATGGAGGGGCTACAGCCATGTGATGGGAGAGGCACTGGTACATAATGGAGAGAAGTCTCTGAGCACAGATGGTAGTAAAGGGAATGAGAAAGCTACTACAGGAGAGGGCCCAGGGGACCTGGCTGCAGGAGTCTGACTGCTAATACAGGAACCACCACTAATTAACAACAGCAGATGCTTCAAGCCATCTCCTTGTCCTCAGTACTATCCCAAGTGCTCTATGATTATCTGCAACTTTCCAGTGAGAAAATGGCACAGAGAGGCCCAGTCTGCCAAGATTCTGTGGTCAGGAAGTAGGCAGACAGCCAGAGTCCAGGGTTGATCCTCCAGCCCTCTCAGCAGGAGCAGATATGCTGCCCTGGAGGTCTGTGAATTCCAGATCTCTAAAACTTGGTTTTTCTAGGCACATTTCTCTCTTAGGAAAATATTTGCTTTGGCTTATTGAGGCCTTCAAGCCTTCGGATACACGGTGTGAACACCACTCTGTGCCACAGTTGCACCTCCTGGCTCTGTGCTCCGCAGTACCAGCAGCACAGCATCCACCATGCCAAGCTGAGATCTTCTGATTCTCACAGACCTGCTAGACAAGCTTATATCCCAGCATGCCCAACCTAGACCCTGGCATAGAGCAGTTTCCCAGAGAACACTTTATATGGGGATGGATGGATGGATCAATTGATAGATTGATGGACTGATGATCAATGGAGGGATGCCATACAACACTGACTTTACTTCTGGTCGCAGCATCTCCCTCCATGTAAAGGAATGTTAGTCTGGCCTTCTCTTCACAACTTGAGCAGGTTACACCTTCCTTTCTCCCTGAGTGCACATGGTGGCCTGGCACAACAGAGAGCCAGTCCTTCATCTCAGGACCATAACCATCTGTCATCCCTTCTCAAAAAGAAACACCAGCAGCAGACATTCAAGGAGCAGGAACAGATGCTCACTCAGGCCAATGATTACGGAACAGGAGTATGGCCAGGTGTCTCTGACTTAGAAATCCTCAACCCAAACCCTGGACCAAGTGCTTCCTCTTCTACTGCCAAGTCCCAACACTCAGCCCCAGGAGACACAGTAGAGGCTGAGGCAGTCCTGGGGGAATGTGACAGCAGGGACTTTTCCTGGGGCTGTTCTGACACCCAGTGGCAGCACTCAGAATCAGAGGATGTGCAGAGGAAGTGCAGGATAGAGGTGAGTGCAGGAAGACAGAGGGAGGGAAAGGAGGGAAGAAATCCTCTCTGGATCAGTGGTCCTCAAACATGAACTCACAATGGAATCACTCTGGGGCCTGACTTGAATTCAGGAACCATGGATTAGAGAATCTGCATTTCTGACTGGTTACCAGGACCTGCTGTGCTACAGGACTGCAGTCACTCCAAGAACCTCAGACTTGGAAAAGTACAGGGAGGGGAGAAAAGTCTGTGCTCCCACTGGGAGGCCTACAAGGTCGTGCTGCCACTATTATACCTACCTCATAGAGGAAGTAGCTGAGGCTGGAGAGGCAACCCCACCCATGTTACCATAACCAGGCCAGAGAAGTAATGGAGATTTAAACTCCATGTTTCCCCAGAGACCTCCTAGAGGTCCCTGCCACGGAGTCTGTGGAGCAGGTTACATTGTTTTTGTCCTCAGCTGGGCAGGTGAGGCAGCTTCTGAGAATTGGGACCTAGTGTCTTCCACATGCCCTGCCCAACAGCTCTGGCAGGGACCAAAGCTCACAAGGTACTCACTGGCCCGTTTAGTAAACAAAAGAATCGGGCAGGGTGTGAGAGGCTACTCACAAGCACCCCAGGGTTAAATGCCCAGAGGATGACTTGAGGGATGCCATTCTGAAGACACAGCAGCTGATGGCCTGGCTAAGCCTACTAGCTACCTGGGAGGCAGAGGTAGCTTCCTTGACCTGATTCCCACTTGTTAGGCAGATACACCAGGAGCCATGCAAAGCCAGAGCCAGGCACCAGGGAAACTGTCCCTGGCCCTCACAGCTCACCAGGATGGAAGAGGAGGCCATGGCTGGCAGGTACCAAGCACACTGTGAGCACACCAAGCTGGAGGAATGGCAGGAAAGACCTCCTAGAAGAGAGGACACTTTGCTTGTACCTCAGAGGATACCAGGCTGTGAGCAAACAGGAACTGCTCCTGGAAAAGGGAGAGAAAGGCAGAAGTCTACAGGTCAAAGTCTGCAGGTCAACGCAGTGATTGGAAAAAGTGGACAGAACCTGGAGGATCCAGGCTACGCACAACCACCTATTTGTGTAAACACACAAACTCCACTCCCAACCCATTGCAGACTCCCTCAGAACTTTCTGGACTGAAGTCTCAGGAAAATGAGGTACTGGAAACTGCAAGTTTGGTCCTCAATGTTCCTGAGCCCTTTACCAGATGACCAATGTCCCCCCAAAGCGCCAGGCAACATGAAGGTAAGGTAGCAATCTCTACCCCAGCCCAGCCCATACTATCCTTCCTTCCAGGCTGAGGTTCATAGATTCCAGAGCCAGCAACCAAGCCAGGCATAAGTTCAGGCCTGCTTTGCCTCAGGTCTGCACAGTGCCCATCACCTCATCTGCTGCTCTCAGCATTTACAAAGGCACTGGTTATTATTTTAAGCACTTCACATGAACTCAGTTAATCTACATCACCATCCTTCAAGGTGTTCTTACTGGGCCTGTTGCAGAGAAAAGCAGCAAAAAGTAGAGAAGCCATGCCATCCTCAAAGTCCTGCAGCTGGTAAACACCCAGCAGCGACTGAAGCCAGGCCTCAAATCCACAAGTGTAGAGGTAGTTATTGAAGGGAAAGACTCTTGAGTAAGGAGCAAAGTTGGGGCTTATGTGAAAACCAAATCTCATTTGACTTCCTATCTCCCTAGAGAAGGAGGAGCAGTGTGTCTGGTGGAGGAAGCTCTGGCCCTACAGCTTTCCTGGCCATGAGAAACAGGAAGCAGTCTCATCTTTGAGGGCTGAAGAGAGACCCCAAATGTCAGGGGTTTGTTTGTTTTTGTTTTTGTTTTTTTGGTACCAGGGATCGAACTTGAGACCTTGCGCTTGTGAGGCAGGCAGCAGCACCATGGAGGTAAATCCCCAGTCATCAATGGTTTTACAAACAACAGAAGTTTAGGGCTGGGGTTTAGCTCCGTGGTGCTGCCACCTGCCTTGCAAGTGCAAGGTCTCAAGTTCGATCCCCAGTACCAAAACAAAAAAGTTTAGGAAAAAAGAGAAGCAAAGAAGGGCTGAAGCTTGCTCAGCACTCGCCGCGCCAAGCATCATACTCAGCATCCACACTGGCATCATTTAATCTTGTCAGCCCTGTGTGGCTGGTATCTCCCTTTTACAGAGAAGGGGATGGTTCTGAGAACAAACACACACCCCAAGTTCCCTGGAAGTGGCAGTGTGGGAATCTAGACCTTATCATTCTGGTCAAGACCTGGGGCAAGCTCGTGCAGCTCCCCATGACGGGCTTCACTCACCACTATACCCCATCACCCTGCACAAGGCCAGGCACCTAAAGGTGCTCAAAGCTCTCCAGAAAGCTGTATATGCTTTAAATCAGCATCCCCTATATGGCACTGTGTCTTCCATATTCAGGATCCATGGGTCAAAGAACCGAGGGGTGGAAGTGGGAATGGTACCACTCACCATTACCCTTAGTTATCCACTAGCAAAATTTTTGCTTTTATTTGTTATGGGCATCAAACCCAGGACCTTGTGCTTACAAGGCAGGTGCAGCACCACTGAGCTAAATCCCTGGCTCTGCTTCCTCTTTCTGTGACCTCATGCTCTGCTGGCCTAGAAGTCATAGCTCCTGAGAAAGGCTTGTACAGGATGCACAATTCCATTAAACTAGAAGCTAAGACTTCTTCCTGGTCATTTTGAGGTCCTCATGCCTTTGAGTTAACGAGCTAAAAAGGAGTTAGTGCCAATGGGGTGACTGATCCAGACTACCAGGATGAAATTGGACTAATACTCCACAATGGAGGTAAGAAAGAATATGTTTGAAGCACAGGAGAGTCCTTAGGGTATGCCGTTATTAAGATCAGTGGAAAACTCCAAAAGCCTAACACAGAAAAGATGACAAGTGACCCAGAACCTTCAGGAATGAGGGTATGCATTAGCCTACCAGGTAAAGAACCAAGACCTGCTGAAGTACTTGCTTAAGGCCATGAGAATACAGAATGGTTAATAGAAGCCAATTATAAATACTAGCTATGACCCTGTGACCAGTTACAGAACTTTTATCATGTGTATTTGTTATACACATTAACCAGGTTATCTTTTTCTTTGTAATGTAACACTGATTAATTGGGTACTTAAGTATTGTTAAATCATATTATAGTATTTAAATTATAAAATGTCAGAAGAGTAGGCATCACTCAAAGAAAAACTTCTGCTTTCTATTCCATTTCTATGCATTTGTTTCCACGAAAGATGTTATATCATATTGGGTGTAATTATAAACTTGCTATTGTATTTGGTTTGAGGTTGTCAAGCTGACAAGTGTAGACAGTGATTGTTAATCATATGTCAATTTGAATGCCTTAAGAAACACCTAGCACATTAGTAAAGTACAGTTCTGGCTGTGTCTCTGAATGATTGACAGGCCAGGAAGGTGAGGGGGAAGACCCACCCCAAATGTAGGTGATATCAACCAACAGGCTGGTGGCCTGGATGGGATAAGAAAGGAAGAAAAGAGAATGTACCCATTTCTGAAGAGCTCATCTTTGCCATCACCTTTGGGCACTGGTCTTCCAGCTTCTCCAGCCTTCCAACAGACTCACACCAGAGCTCTGCAGGGAGCTTCCAGGCTTTCTACCTTGGACTAGTGCTGCAGCCTTGATTTCTCTTGTTCCACTTCTATCTTCTTGGTCTAAGCAGCTGTTGGATCCTCCAACTCTCTGATCCAGCAAGCCTACCTAATAAATTCCATTGTATAACTTGCACATGTATTTTCCATTGATTCTGTTCCTCTAGAGAACTCTATAATATAAACTGTCCCTGTGATATGAAGCTGCTGCAGCACAGTACTGGTGTTATATGGGCCCACATTTGGTTGAGGGGCAGCTCTCACTGTTAAATAAAGCTGCAGGCTAACACCCCCAACATTTCCAGAAGCACATGCCCAAAGGTGGCATACTCACCCCCATTTGCATTGGCCAAAGCATGCCACACATGCTGGATGGGGCAGAGACATCTGTTCCTCCAGTAAATGAGTTCTCACAGGGAGGAGGGAGTGGGAATAATCAGCCACAGTAATGCAATCTGCTCAGTAAATATTTCATCAAATGAATGATGATAACAAATGAGTGAAATGCCTATATTCTACCTGCTAGAAAGAGTGAATACTTTCTCTATGTCCAAAACAACTGCTAAGTAGAGAAATGATTTAGCAACAAAAAGTATATACAACCAAATGACATTTTTATGAACCAGCAATTTACATTTGATTTACACCACAGACTTTATTCATTGGTACTGTGTAAGCTACTTGCATTGAAAGCTCAAGACAGTGGACAATCATAGTCTGTCACTTTCGGTGTTTACCCTGGTGCTGCTTCTTCCAGAGCTCAGTCTGTACCCCCAGAGCCTGTGCTCTGAGCCAGAGCCCCATGCTAGCTCTCAGCCTGGAAGGTGAACCCTACCTCCAAACCAAGGATGAGTGTCTTCTCCATGTCTTTCTTCCAGCAGGACACAGGCCCCTGAAAGAGCCCCACAGATAACTCTAAGTAGCCGGACAGAAGAAGCTTCAGTGGCCTAGAGCAGAAGTCTCCCCTCCCTTTTAAATCCACAATAGACTATGTCTTGAACAATAAATAAATCTTTTTGACATTCAGCTTCTAAGATTTGGGGTCTTGGTATGATCCTGAAGGTGCAGGCAGATATAAGAGCTGTTGAGCTGTACTGCAGAGTACCTCCGGTTACCTACTAGTTCCACACCACCTTCAAGAGTCCCCACACTGAGAGGGTAGCTTTTATACAAAATCCTTCATTCTCACAATTGTTAACAATAGCAAAGGTCAAACAGCATCTGGATAAATTATGGGGCAAATAAGTTTTTTTGTGTTGATGGGGAAATATACTGATGTCTTAAGTATAAATAGTAAGGTGGAGGACAGTATAAATCAGCTGCCCAAAATATGACCCCAAAGCCTGAGACTGCCCAAGACCCCTGCGGCGGGGGGGGGGGGGGGTTGTCCATTAGGCCCATGCTTTCCAACTACACACTATGAGGGACCATATTTTCATCGCATACTCCAACCAAAAGACAAAGCATAGTAGATCACATGCAGTTAAGAATTCTAGCTGCCTCCTACTAAGCCAGACATAAAACATTTTTTTATTTGTTTGAAAACAAACCTAGGGCTCACTGATTTTGTTCGGCAAAATATTTTCTTATAAATTCTAAAGCATTAAATTTCTCAATTTTATGTTCTAGTATGACATATATTAAGTGCAACTCACATTTTAAAAACTCTTCAGAGCCTCAAAACTTTAATAATGTAAAATAGTCCCGAGACCAAAATTTGAGTATATTGGTGTTTACAGCATATTAACTTTGTGTGAAAAGGGGGAAAAATAGATATACCCTTGCACTAGTTCATATATACATAAGATGTAAAACAGATCAGTATTAGTAGAGCTGGGCAGACAGAAGTCCTTTTACTGAAGGCACATTCTTTTTCTACTCTTAAAAGTTTGAGCTACATATAATCAATTCCAAAAATTAAAAAACAAACCAACCACTCCGAAGATCCAGATGTAGCAAGAGATGGGAAAATCTTCAGCCCGACAGAAGATGGGAAAATCAGGCTGGGAAGCCTGTGTGTGAACTGCAACCTCTGTCCTACAACCAGAAGTAAGGGTCTCCAGAGATAAATCTGAGAGGGTCCTTTACTGAAGCAGGAAAACCAAGAGACCTAGCACAGGACTCTAACATGAAAATCACCACTCAATCACAGTCCACTGTATACGAGACAAGCAGGAAAGCTACCCAGAAGAAACAGAAGTAGTACAGAAACTAAAGGACAGTTGTTCCTTTTCTAGGTATCTTCCCAAAAAAAGATATGACGCATGCATTCCCAGGTTTATAACACAATTCATAATAGCTAAATCTTGAAAGTTATCACAGATGGATAAAGAAAATGTGATTTTTACACACAATGGAGCATTACTCTGGCATAAAGTTGAGTCATTTGTAGGAAAATGGATGCACCTTGAGATTGTGTTAAGAGAAACAAATCAGACACACAAGTTTAAATATCACATGGTTTCTCTAACATGAGAAACTCAAAGTATAAATAAAGACGAAAGTAAACGATAAGATGATATGAAGTAGGGAGGTAGATCTTTCTAAAAAGGGATTGAAAGATGGAGGAAGGGAAGAGGTAAGGGAAGGAAAAGGGATGGAAAAGGAATTAAGATATGTTATAGACATGTACCAACTCCATGCAAGGAATGTAAACATTATGTATTATAAACATTTACCCAAAACAAAGGAGGAACCGAAGAGATGGATGGAGGCAGAAGGGAGGGAAGGAAAAGGGATGAAAAAGAAATTAAGATATATGATGTTCATGTACCAAATCCTTATAAGGAATGTAAACATGTACTATACACATGTACTAATAAAAAAAATTAAGACAGATGCACCTTGTATATAGCACTTGATATGTCAGAAGCCTCTCAATAAAAAAAAAGGAACTAAAGGAAATTCAAAGTATTTTTAAAAACCACAAGGTCATATACCCAAAGGTATTAGAGAAGTTACTGGGAACATACCACCAAGTTGATCTGGTAGAGTAATAGTTTTCAAATAGCCACTCAATTGTTCTTGTGCAAATCCACTCATACCCCCGTGGGAAAAAAAACATGTTTTAGCATCAGACACAGATGCAAGCTTCTACCCGCATGCTCTTGAGTTAATCATTTAATCTCTGACTATCAATTCATGGAATAGAACTTGAATAATACCCTTTACAAAGTGACCAAGAATTTAATGGGTTATTTTTTTCCTATGTGACAGTACAGTCCCCAGCACTTAGTAGGTCTTGAACAAATGACATTCTTATTGCCCATGACAGCAGAAAGAGTTGGTGCATTGTTACAAAATGTTTTAAAAACAACAGAAATCACAATGAAGCATACTTTAAGGTTAATAATCATTTAGTCTTACCGTTTTCACTTATAAAAATACAACTTTGCATATACAGGGTAAAATAGATTCTGCAAACACAATACTAGAGAAATGGAAGCAATCACAAAAAAGATCAACTGGGGAGAAAAACAGAATGTATTCTGCCTTCTGCCCATATAAACTGGAAGTAAAAGCAAAGATTACACAGGATCAAAATCATTTTGTCTCAACTGCAGGAACTTCTTCCAGATGGCTAGCCTGGGTCATGAATAGCCAAAAACAGACAAGGTCTGTCTGTTTTCACAAATGATGATTTGAGACCTGAACAACAGGTCTCCCTCTTTCCTATCCAAGGAACTGAAGTTAACTTAAAGAACAATCAGATCCAAAGTACAATGTCAAAGCCCATTTTCTTCCACACATGAATAATTATCTATTTAAAATTACAAATGACGGGCCTGGGATTTAGCTCAGTGGTACTTTGCCTGCCTTGCAAGTGCAAGGTCCAAAATTCAATACCCAGTACCCACCCACCCCCCCAAAGAAAAGTGTGTCATCTACAGAAGTTGGGCTCAAAAAAATGAAAGATCTGAACTCATCTTCATACCCAATATGCATCCATATTGAGAATCAAGTCACTAGTGACAGAATTTCCAGGTTCAACTACTGGGAACGGCCAGAGATTGGGGATGGGGACACAGATAAGTGCCCAAGCTTTGATCCACACCTTGCCCCCTCAGTCCAAGACACTCTCAGATACAGTGAGACCTTTTGCTTCCAGAGCATTTCAATGGCATTACACAATACTCTGGTTCTAGGAATTCAATTACCCAGTAGCTTCAAGTTCAAAATGCAACATTAAAAACTGACTTTACCATTTTATAAGTAAAGCATATGGCTTTAATAATGACTTTCTTCATTTTATTTTCTAATTTTTATTTTTATTAGTACATGTTTGCAATACACAATGACATACATCATGAAGAGTTGGTACACGTACCTAACAAGATGAACAAAAGCCATTCTTATGACATAGGATATAAAATCAACATTACATATTGAAGCAACACTTTAAACTATCAACATCATGTTGCCAGATTTCACATTTACCCACATGTACACTTTTCAGCTGGAAAAGGACATTCGCATGTCAATAAGTCCCCTAGGAGTGGCTAGAAAAATAGGCTGTGGGCACTATTAAATCTACTTGGCATCTGGATTCATACGTGATCTATTCATCAAGTCATGGAGCCAGGTGAGCAGTGCAACAATAGAGCATGTATGTAACCCAGGCACAATCACAACAGTTTATGCTTCCTGGAGTGTATGTTAGAGAAAATGGGGCAACTAGGGGGGCGGGGCTTAATGGTGCTAACTAGCCTTTGCAAAAATACATTGTTTAAAGCATGCAGGACAGAAAACTGCAATCAATAATCAGCTTTAAAACACAAAATAACAAATATTTGAAATTCATATTTCATAATATAGGAAATGTGAGTATTTGTCAGAAATGTAAGACTGTGGGTTTTCCAGAGCTTCACACATTTAGGGACCCAAAATAAAATGTTTTAAGCTTCTCTATAATGGATGGGTCAGGAATAAAAACAAGGCTGAGGTCCCAGCCAGGCTAAGTGGTATCTTCATCTTCTAGGCTCCATTTCTCACCTGTTAGCCAAGTCTACCCCAGCCCCGGTCCATCCCAGTGCTTGGTGAATAGCCACCATGTCCTACTTCTGCTGGGACAGGCCTTCCAGGGGCAGAAAACAAGTGTTCCCTATGCTGTGCGGTCCCCAGAGGGCCTGAGGCAGGAACATCCCTACTATGGCTCTCTCTCTGTTTTCCTCATTATTCTTTTATATTACCTTCTCAACAAGTAGAAAAATAGGATATAAGTACATTTAGCCAGCAATAAATATACCTAAATCAGACACTAAAAATACATCTCTCAATAATGCAAATCAACCTCCATATACGTATTATTCTGCCTTCTTTGACTTTTTTCAAATCAATTAGTAATTTGAGATGTTTTCCAAATATCATTACGAAAAACAAGAATAACACAACAAGAAGCAGCTCTAGAATTAGGCAGGTTTTAGAAGCAACATTTTTAAAGGGTGGGAGAGTGGTATGGTCCATCACCTTGAGCAGTCTGCATCACCAGAGGGCAGGTTGTGGGGTTCTTGTACTATTGCCTTGGGAAAGCCACCTGGCAGCTCCCGAGCCCACCACTCCTCTTTTTTTTTTTTTTTTGGTACTCGAGATTGAACTCAGGACCTTGTGCTTTGAGGCACGCACCGGAACCACTGAGCTAAATCCCCGGCCCACTACTCCTAAAGTGCCATGCAGCGAGTTCTGGCCTAAAGTTTCAAAGTCTGAGGTTAAACCAAAAGAAGCTCCTGTCTGTCTTACCACAATCACTCACTCATTAATCACTGTATTATTTGCATAACAAGAAAATAAATTATCCCTTAAGCACTACACCTAACTAAGAAGAAAATGTCTCTCCACAAAGTCTGGGAATAAGCCTGTGACCCCAGGGAGTCCATGTTATAGCTAAACAACACAGTTTAAGCCCTACTGTGGTATTTGCATGTATTAGTAACAATTATCAAGTCACTACTTTCAAAAGAACTATTGAAACTATTATTAAAAACATCTGTCACAAACAGAAATGCCTTTCAAATCATATTATTGCACACAGGGTTATCAGAAGCTATGAATATAAGAGATCTTAAGGACTCTAGAAGACCCAGAACAGAGACCCTAGGGCCATGCCGGTTGCCGCTCCAGCCAGCATGCCTAGGGCCAGGTCACTGTCACTGTCTCTATACCGCTCACGAATGATTACTTGGTTGGGAGGCTGCTGTCCATAGAGTCCTAAAAAAAAAAGAAAAAGAACTTTGAGGAGCAGTTTGTTAAGTCCAATATTCACTCAAAATGACCACAACCTCAGGTATAATCACCATGTCTCCTCTCCATGGGACCAGCAGCCAGCCCTTTTCTCTCTCACTTGGCATAGCACCTTCCTCAGGGGAAGGGGGAGCAAGGAGTTTGGCCCAGCCCTCCCCTACCATAGGCCCAGCATGTAGCTTGAAAGGAGGATACCTCCATGGCCAAGGGTGCACCGAGAAAAATCAAGATTATTGGCTGGCCAGGGTTAAAGTCCACAATACTACCAAAATGAAGCCCTAGGGAAGCAACAGATTTTGCCTGTAGTTTCCACTTCAGCTCTCCACACCATGTTTATTGGGATCACAGATAAATGAAAAGAGTGTGGGAAACATGCAGCCTGCAAACAATGGGAGAGCCAAAAACTCCCATAGCAAGCCCATTTAAAAGTGAATTCACACACACACTACACACTCATGCACACAAAGTGAATCCACTTCTTAGTATTCATGCAAACCAATTTTTAAATTAAACCTTAAATCTGTTAACACAACTTGATCTTCATTTTTAATCACATGTATTTATGTAATTAAAAGGTGAGAAAAATATTTGTTAGAAGTGAACATTTCTTAAAAAGCAAATCTTAAAACAAATTTAATATTTAATTTGCATGATTAAAATTTACAAACAAATACATTATTTGTTTTCTTCGATGCTTCACAGCTATACTACTGCTTAGTAACTACTAAACTTTGAAATTGCTCACGTATTAGTAAACTTTCCTCCTTCATTCCATTTCTTTCAACCCCAGGAGAGTTGAAAACTAGTCCATTAGTATCATATACACGTAGATAAAGAACAGAAGGGAGGCCAGCAGGATAACAAAGGCTGGCACTTCTGAGTGCTTACCGGCCTAAGCGCTTAAAACATTATAGGCACTTATGTGTGCTGATTTAATACTCAGTGACCTATGAGTTGGGCACATTCTCATCCCCAGTAGACAGATAGGCAAACTGAAGCTCACCAGGGTTAAGGGTAGTAAAGGCATGCAAACCCAGGCACTCTGACTACAGTCTGCACTCGTAACATTCAAACATAACACAAAGGATGATAAGAGAGAGAAAACCAAGCTACAGAGCAGTAAAATGAGACTATCATAAGTCTAAGGGCAGCAAGATTAGAAGTAAATGACTTTATGCAAAGTTTAAATTTCAAATCTGGTGAACAGTGGCATTTACTCTTACAGCTTTGAAATTTTAAAATCTTTAATTATGCAACTGTACCTAGCAAAATGTAATACAGTAGAACTCATAAGCAAACTCAATAAAAAGATCCCTTGGAAAATCTAAGCTGTGTTCCCCGGTAGGTCACACTGAGGATCCCCTTCCCACAGGACCTGAAAGCCACTCTTACAGGGTCTGCTGATCTCTGTTTCTCCAGCGAGCTCTTCCAGCTAATTTAACAAAGCCAGCTACAAAGAGTTCCAAGCCATACTTAATAGAATTTCCTAAGTATTAATAAATGGTCAAAAAGCAAATGAAAAGAAGGTAGATATCGCTTCCATAATAACTGAGCTAGATATTTTAAGCTACACTAAATAAAGGCAGGTCACTTTTACAAATTACTATCAAACTGAGAAAATTCTAAGAGATGGGGAAAAAAGGCTATAAACACAAACTCTAGAAGTGCATCTTTGGACTTGCCCCTAGAAACTGAAGCACAGTAATAATATTGTGAATATAGTCTCTACCAGATAAAAATGAAGACTTCCACCTACGGAGCCAACTCAAAGCAAAGATCTGAATCCCACATTCAAAGAACAACTGAAGCCAGATGTAGTGGCACACGACTATAATCCCAGCACTCAAGTGACTGAGGCAGGAAGATCACCTCAAGCTTGAAACCATCTTGGGCTACATAGTGAGTTCAAGGCCAGCCTGAACTACACAGCAAGATCCTGTCTCAAAAAGTAAAACAAAACAACAAAAAGACAGCTAAATCAATGCCCACATGGATCAACCAAAGAAGGACATTTACAGTGTGTATTCAGTAGTCTCTATACTTTTTCAATTGGATGACTGGCCTCTGGTCCCAATCACACTAACTAGAAGGCTATTTTTAATTAGCTCTGTATATAATAACTAGGAGGTTCTGTATGGACTAGCTATCATCAAGGAGATGCTCAAAGGCAAGAGGGCAGGGAGTTGGGTGTCTCAGAAAGGCTGAGAAGAGCACTACTGCCAACACAGTGCTACTGTGGGATCCATTTGGTCCTTCCACAGCAAGCAGGTCTGCTGGCAGGTAGGTCACCACACTGAGGTTGGACAATCACCAACTTGGCCCTTAAAGTTATCTGCTGATTGAATGATCACAATGCCCTTGTGTGGCAAGTATTCCAAAGTGCTGCTTATGAGGGTGCCATCTCTTCTTATCAGGCAAAGTGGAAGGCAAGAGTAGAATTTGATTTCCAAAAATTCCCTTTACAACTTCTTTTGCTTCTGCAAGTCTTTTGCTCTTTTACATAGGAAGAAAACATCTGTGATCATTGTATTCTGTGAACTAGGGACTGAATAGGAGCCAATTCTTCTATGGTAAAAATAGGACTTAAAAACCTACCAGCATCACCAAGACACCAAAAGATAAACAAAGGAATAAAATTCATAAAAAGGGAAACATACTAGTTAACAATTATAAAGACAATGTTCACATTTTTCAGTCATCATAAAAATGTAATTAAAGCAACTCCATGGTTCTACTTTAGATCTACTGAAGTTATCAAAACTTTTAGAACCTAACAATTCTCTATCTCTACAGGACCACAGAGAAATCAGCACATCATTAACTGCTAGCAGTTTTATAAATTAGTAAACTATTCTCAGAATCAATTTGGTAAAATGTTCTCAAGACAATGTAATATTAACACATAAAATGATATAAAGTTTGGAATTCCCCTCAAAATAATTCAGAGGTAGGGAGAGGAGGTGGAGGTGGAGATGAAAGAAAATTAGCCTTTATGTGGTAAGTGCTGAAGCTAGTGATGGGCACCTGAATGTGCATTAAATCATCATCCCACTCTGTGTACTTGAAAATCTGTAACTGTTGGTCTCAAAAAACCCCCCAAAATATCTATACCCTTCAACATATTAATTTAATATTTAAAAATGTGTTCTAAGACATATTTAACAGAATAAAAATGAAAATAACTGAAGGATTCAAAACATTATCTACAAGAGCAAAAAAAGAAAAAAGCTGTCAATATTAGGTTTAATAATATATCACACAATATAACAATCACTAAAAATATTTAAGAATATTATATAGCACTCTAAAGAGCATATAAAATTGGAAATTCAGAATAGAAATACAAAAGCGAATGTACAGTTATAAGGATAAAATACTTATATGAGGAAAGTAAGTCAAATAAAAACAACCACATAGGATTACAGGGTGGGGGACAGACATCCAATGCCATAATTATATTTTACTGGTTTTCAATGTTACATAAAAAGTCAAGCAAGGCTGAATCTTCCAAAGTTCCTACTAGTTGGGTGAATTAGCAGAGCTTCTAGGCAAAGAATGGTACTAGTTTTCACTATTTCTACTCAAGAAACTGTCTCTTATACTAGATGCTAAATACATCAAAAACCGAAGTAATTGCCAGTCACTACAATGACTAAAAGTCACCTGGGGCCTATATGGCCTCCTCACGCCACTGTCAGTGTTCACATCCTTTTCCCACTGCTTCTATGTTAAGACAATGCACTTGTTTTGCTTTCAGCCCGTGGACAGCTCCTCCTCCTGCAAATCTCCACTCTCCTGAGCCCTGAGTTCCACTTCCTCCACCACCACTCCTGGGCGCTGGGGTAACACACACTCTGTGATCTGCCCTGCCTGGCCTCAGGATGGATGCCTTGCTCTTCTGTCCCCTGAACCCCCATGCTGTGTCCAGTGTGGGCCCCACATAACCTCCCCCTGCAGACTGCCTTCCCCAGAAGACCAGGACTGGTAATTCCCACACAGACCCAGCTGTCCAACTTTATAGTTTGTTTCCTGTGAAGCAAAAAATGGAAAGCAATATATCCAAAGCCCGGACTCAAGAGCAGCCCCGCCAGGCCTCTATTTCCTGTGAAAGAGAACATTCTGTCAGTAGCCACCACTGTCCAAGCTGACACCAGAAAAAGAAATAGGTGAAAGTCATCTCTCATCCCTGAGAACTGCCCTCTACTTCTAGTTGCTTCCTAATAGAGGTTAAAGTCCAGAAGTACAAACCGTCTTCTTGGGGACTAATCTGCACCCAATAGTTAGATTAAGTTCTAAAACTCAAGACCACTGCAGCTTTGCAAAGCACTGTGAAAATACAAAAAGGCTTTTAAAAAACTTAAAATCACAGTAGCAGAGACCTAACATAAAATACAGTTCACTTAGCCTTAAACTGAGAAATAAAAACTCTCACATGAAGAGAAACAGGGTGTGGAAGGCTGGTGTGATTACCTGCATACGGGTACTGGTATGGCACCGCATACGCCTGCCCATTCGCAGCATAGACAACCTGAGTTCCTGCTGGGTATGCATCACCGTAGGGACCATAGCCATATACCTGCTGAAAAGAAACAGGCCCATTAGAAATGCAATCTTGAAACCCCTGTTAACATTAAAATTGGTTGCAGTCAATAAAACTTACGTCACTAAAAAGAACATGAGACAATGTGGTTATGCCTTTTTTAAAGACTACTAAAGAATAAAAGTTAAAGGTACTCTCCCTCTCAGTTTTGGTGGGCTGGTTGAAGATGAAACCTACTGAGGACATAAGACCTAAGTCTTTAGCACTTTGTATGCCAGCCTGGAAGTGTTCCTGGGAAAGCCTCCATAACTCTGTAGACTCCTTAAAAGCTACAAGTGGCCTTGGATTTGGAGATTACCAGGAAGAAAGGTTAAAGGCTGAGATGACTATAAAGGCAGAGATGATGCTAGGTAGCTGTTGGATGGTGTAGTTCAACTTGATTCATCTGATACCAGAGAAGAGACCAGAACCAGATCAAAGTTTCATGTTTCTAGTCTGGACTTGTTCAGTGCTGCAAATCCAGAATAAACAATAGATGATGGCTGCATTTTTCCTTTATGCATGAAGGGAGATGATTATGAAAACTGATTCTTCACCAGAAATAATTTTATAGAATCAACTTGCAAAAATGTAAGCGGTGACAAAGGAAAGAAGAACATATTATTTTCGTCTATTATTCTTAGATCCTTTGCTAGATTGTAAGTTTGATGAAAGCAGTACCTTCTTTATCCCTTATGTATGGCCCAGAATAGATACTCAAAAATATGTGAAGCGAATGGAAATAAAATCTCCATTGATATATAAACTTTTTTTTTTTAATCTTGGGAAATGGCAAGAATTTTAATGGTATTTCAATAAGATATTCACATAGAATAACTAGGACTTAAACTAATGTACTATGTATATATTAAACTGAGTACAAGTCTTCTTACATCTCTTAATATGTGATTGTTATACTTGATCCTTTAGAAGGCACTGAAGAATGACTATACAGTCATATGTGAAATGTCCATAGTAAGTTTTCTGTTAAATACCAGTTTTTATATGTCTATTTCTCAAATATATAGTTTGTGTTTGTAAAATAGATTCTCATGAAAACTTTTTATCTATAATTTTATTATTATGAGGGTTTATGTTATTTGTTTTTTAGTACTGGGAATTGAACCCAGGACCTCATGCATGCTAAAGCATGCACACTACTACTAAGCCACACTCCCAGCCCTATTATGAATAATTTTACCTTTGTAGTTGGTCATTTTCTTTTGTATAATCAATATTAACTATTAAACCTCATTCTAAAAGCAAAAAAAAAAAGTTAAGCAAAAATAAAAATTAAAAACCTGGAGTCTATTTTAAGGCTGTATGGTAAATAAGTGTTCTTCCCCCATTATGGTTAACTACCGTAATTCCTCAAAAATAAGACTGGATCTTATATTAATTTTTTCTTGAAAAGATACAATAGGATTAATTTTCAGGGGATACCTTATTTTTTCATGTACAACAATCTACATTTGAGGCCAGGGATTTAGCTCAGTGGGTTCGCCGCCTGCTGCACAAGCGCAAGGACCCAAGTTCGATCCCTGGTAAGAAAAAAAAAAAAAAAAAAATCTACATTTTTTCATTTATTCATGTAACAAAAATTACAGATGTACAAAAACCTACATTTACTCAAACACAGTCATGTCATCTTCTGGAACAACAGCATAACTCTCCAAACCCCAAATTCCAGCCTGAATTTCTTGCAACTCCATTTCCTGTAGAACCTCTGGACCCAATCTCTCATGTCCAGCAATTGAGCTCTCCTTAGCAAGCACTTCTTGTCCATGCAGCCTGCTCACAGTGCACTGGCAACACAGCTGTCAGTGATTTTATCCCATGAATTCTTCACCCAACTCACAACTTCTTGCAGGCTGGGCTTCACAAAGTGTCCATTAAATCAAGTGTTAGTTGAAGACTTACAAGACAGAAGTGGTAATAAAAATGATGACAGGGCCGGGGATTTAGCTCAGTGGTTCCACCACCTGCCTCACAAGTGCAAGGACCCAAGTTTGATTCCCAGTACCAAAAAAAAAAATGACAGTTAAGAGTAAAAGCCCATCAAGGGTGAAAAATAAGAACCAAGAGAGAATATGTAAAGGTGCAAATTTCCAATGATGAATGTCATTATATTGTATACCTAAAATATACCAATGATTAGAATGAAAAATCGATAATGTAAAATAGGAAGAAAAGGTCCAAAGGGGTAGGGGTAGTGGGAGGGGCAGGGGAAAGGAAAGAAGGGAAAAGAAAAATGCTGAGAAATGGAAAAAATGGAAATAAAGTCTTTGTAAATAGGGAAGGGTGGAGGGCGTGAAGGGAGGGCTAGGAATGGGGAAAAAATAAGAACCAAGATGCATTACGTAAAGGTACAATTCCCAATGAGAAATGTAATTGTGTTGTATACCTACAATGTACCAATAAAAGAATTTGATACAAAAAAAAAAAAAAAAAAGAGTAAAAGCCCATGAGACCTTGTCTCAAAAGAAAAAAGCAAAAACAAAAAAAGGGGAATGGTTGTACATGCCTGTGATCCCAGTATTCTGGAGCCTGAAGCAGGAGGATCACCTCAAGTTTGAGGTCAGACTGGGATAACTACATAGTGAGCTCATGGCAAGCTTGAACTGCATAGTAAGACTCTGTCTAAAAAAATTTTTTAAAGAATGATGGGGGCCAGGGACTTAGCTCAATGGTGCCGCCACCTGCCTCGAAAGTGCAAGGTGCTGAGTTCGATCCTTGGTATCAAAACCAACCAAAAAAAGAATGATGGTCCACACAAAAGCAACAAAAAATTGCAGGCACTGAAATGCAGAAAACAACCAAGGACAGTGGCGAATGCCTGTAATTCCCCCAGCATTTAGGTGGCTGAAGCAGAAGGCTCATGAGTTCAAAGGCAGCCTGAGCTATGGAGTGAGACCCTATGAAAATTCAGAAAACATTTCTTTATTTCCCATAAATGCTTTAAGTACATCTGTTGCAACACATGATGTATTGAATTATGAAGATTCATATTAGATACAACCATATCCATTCGTTATCAAGTGTGCATTTTTGCTCATGTATTGTGTCTGTGTTCCAATTACTCATTTGGCAATAAGTTTCAAGTTCATTTAATTACATTTTATAATTCAATTATGTCCATCATATGTTGCAATGGATGCACTGAATGCATCCATCTGGCTGACAATCTAAATGGGTTTATTTTTGGTGTAGGGGTTATATTAACAAGCATTCTGAAAAAAATCATGCTAGACTTAGTTTTCCAGTTAGGTCTTATTTTTGGGGAAATGTGGTAGAGGCAGCAGTGCATGACAAAAGATTGGAAGATGTATAAGGAGAAACTTAGGTACACAAAAACGGGTGGCAAAGAAAGCCAGCGAAGGAGAAACACACTAGTTCAAATCCAGTATATCAGGTTTAAAAAGGGAAGCGCTGCTTCCCTGGATGGCAGTACCCATCATACCCTGTGTGCAGTAAAGCCCCATTCTGAGAGAGGATCTAACACCCTGAGGGAGGGAGACAGTACCACAGTGGTATCCAGGCCACTGGGATAGGCTCCTAACTTTTCTAACCACCCACGCCACCCATGCCCCGTAAAAGCCAGTGAATGAGATAGCCACAGATCAGAGACTAGAGAAACAGGAAACCAGGGAGCATTGCCCAAGATAAAACTGCAGACCCATTTAAAAGCTGAAAACAAGGGGACAATCCTGATTAGAAACCCAGATTTTAGTGCTGAGAAAACCATGGCTCAGGGTATTGCAGGAGTGGGCAGCACCTACAAATAGCAAGAGCCTGAGAAAAGCAATTGATGTGGCCCCAAAATAGCCAACCACTGCTTGTTCCCCCAAAACACTGGGAGTGGCATGCCTGGAGAATATCCTGCCCACTGTCTACCACTCACTCTGCAGCACCCAAAAAGTCTGCAGGCTGGGCAGTGACAATTTGTGGAGAGCAGTGAACAAGACTGGGAGAAACACTATAAAAACAGAACACAGGCTGGGGATTTAGCTCATTGGTTCGGGTGCCTGCCTTGCAAGCACAAGGTCCCGAGTTCATTCCCCAATACCTAAAACAAAAAAAAAAAAAACAGAACACAGGAGGAGCTGCAGAATTTATAGAGCAGGGAGGGGCGAGCAGGCTGCCCTAGCCACACTACACCTTCCTACCTCGACTTAACTGAAGATACCCAAACATAAGACAAAAGCAAAAACCTCTGACTAGCCAAGCCCACAGAAATGAATTGAGGTTAAACAGAAGGCAGTAAAATAGAAGGCAGTCTACACCAGAGGCAGGCTCAGTATTCCCCCAAATCCCTTCACTCACAGGCGGCCAGGCACCTGAACAAATGATAGGAAGTGGCCAACTCAGGGACTTGCAGGAGGCTGAGAAGCACCTTATGGACACAATGACACTATGGAAAAGCAGAGGTACAGGAAAGAGTTAGATCCAAAACTCCATGCAGATCCCCCCATTTACAAGTTGAACCTTCTCCATTTGTAAACTAGTGGAAAGAGCTCACTGGATGATTTCAGACTGCGGTATAAATAAAAGAGGGAGGATGATTAAGTTTTGGGTACTTATAACTAACTGTGAGTTTTTTTGGTCAGAGGGTCTACAGTAAGTTTTAATGAACATGACTGACACAGTTGATTTTGGTGATAAAACCGGTACAGATTCTCTCTTTGTGACACAGCAACTGGGTCTGATTCAATTAAGCTGAGCAGGTAAAGTAGTATACAAATATCAAACACAACCAAAGCCAAGATCCTATCACTGGGAAGCTGACACTAACTAAAAAGACCTCCATACTAGGAACAATAGTCTTTCCAATCTAATTGATCAACTCTCAGCGCACGTACACATACATATACACACACACACACACACACACACGCTCGGAAGGGAGGGAGGGAGGGAGGGAAGGAAGGAAGGGAGATGAGAAAACAAGGTAACAAGAGATTAAAAAATTGTTAACTCCCCCAGAGTTGATCTGATGGGAACTACGAGGGTTGAAATCAAAACCAAATGGCTGGGAGCCAAGGATTTAGCTCAGTGCCACAGCACCTGCCTTGCAAGTGCAAGGTCCTGTGTTCAATTCCAGGTACCAAAAAAAAAAAAAAAAAATCCCAAATGGCTGAAATGTATGCAGGGATAAAAGATATTTTTTGAAAAAAAAGATTTTTAAAAAAATCAGTAAGACGTTTAGTGGGCTCAAAGATAATATAACTAAATACCTAAAGCATTTAATTGATTAAATGATTGGTGAACTTGACATGAATAAAAAGTTGGAAAAACTAACCAAGAGAAAACATGAATGACCATTTTAGTAATAAATTAAGAGTCGATAGGGCCAGGGATTTAGCTCAGTGGTTTCGCCGCCTACTGACCAAGCACAAGGACCCGAGTTCGATCCCCAGTACCAAAAATAAAAAATAAAAAAGGTTGATGAAGAGATATCAAACAAAAATCCAGACTACAAAAACTTCTACTGAAAGTACTGGCAGCAGAAATGACCAATTTTAGGAGACAAAATTAGAAGATAGGGTTTTAGGATTTAGAGCCAAAATTAGAAGATAGGGTTGATGTAAGGGACCATATACTCTGAGACACCTTAAAAATGAAAGATCAAATCATATGGTCATCTCAACAGATGCTAAAAAGGTCTCTGACAAAATTCAACTTCCATTCATGATACAATCACTGAAGAAAATAGGTTGGACGTTAACCTCAATCTGATAAAACCACTTATGACAAATCTACTGTCAACACTGTATTAAATGTGAAAAACTAAAAGGTTTCCCTCTAAAGTCAAGAACAAGACAAGAATGTTCTCTGTCACCACTCCTGTTCAAAGTAGTACTAGAAATATTAGCAAGAGCAATTAGGCAGTATTCAAAGCTGAAAGCTGGCCTGTGCAGGATGAACAGAAAGAGTGGTGGAGGAGGTTGGATAGTCTTTGTCCATTTCATCACCTTGATACTTTTGAAGTTAAAATCAAGACGAGTGGAGCACCTGGAAGGAAGCTCCCCGCCTCCATCCCAAGCTCCTAGGGCAGAAAAGCTGAGCTGGTCCCAGCACCTGGAAGGAAGCTCCCCCACCACCATCCCAAGCTCCTAGGGCAGAGAAGCTGAGCCAATCCCAAAACCCAGAAGGAAGCTCCCCCACTGCCAACCCAAGCTCCTAGAGAAGGTGAACCACGTGGGCACCAGAAGCACACACCGCCCCCCGTGGAAATGAGAAGACACATAAACAAGCCTCAAAAACAGACTTCCAGATCTCCTACAGCAACCCCAAAGGGAAACGAGATAGAACACTCTGATACTCAACCACCTGGACTCTCTGAACTGGTAACAAGAGAGGAGCTGGGAAAAATGAAATCAGAAATAATTACTCAGATAACAACAAAGATTTTGCTCATGGTGCAAGACATGATTAATAAATCTAGAGAGGACTCAGATAAAAAAATAGGACCTGAGGGACATGATGGAATCCCAACACAGGCAACAAATGGAATCCATAAAACAGACACAAACAGATTTCCAAGAGATTAAAAACTCCATCAAAAGTCTGCGCAGCAGAATGAACCAATGTGAGGATAGAATTTCA
>NW_004624732.1:15058523-15196703 GCF_000247695.1 Heterocephalus glaber | reverse complement strand
TGAAAGCAATGCTGAGATTCCACCTCATTCCAGAATTTATAAAGAACTTTAAAAAAATCAGACCTCCCAAATTTAAAGACCCAATCCAAAAATGGGCATCTGAAATGAACAGACATTTCGCAGACAAAAAAGAAGAAATAGCAAATAAACATATGAAAAAATGTTCAACATCACTGGTCATTCAAGTGATGCAGATGAAAACAACACTGAGATTCCACCTCACTCCAGAAAGAATGGCTGCTATCATGAAATCAACCAATAACAAATGCTGGCGGGGCTGTAGGGAAAGAGGAACACTCCTGTACTGCTGGTTGGAGTGTAGACTGGTGCAACCACTGTGGAAATCAGTGTAGAGATAACTCAAAGAACTAGGACTGGAAGTCCCATCCGACCTAGCTATTCCCCTTCTGAGTATCTTCCCCAAGAAATTAAAAGAATCATACCACAGTGATATATGTGCACCCATGTTCATAGCAGCACAATTTGTAATAGCTAAATCTTGGAAGCAGCCCAAATGCCCATCAACTGGAGAATGGATAAAGAAAATGTGGGATTTTTTATAAAATGGAGTACTACTAGCCATAAAAAATGAGAAATTAGACATTTATAGCTGAATGGAGGCACATTGAGGCGATACTCAAGTGAAAAAAGTAGGACACACATGTGTAAATACCGAATAGTTTCTCCAGTGTGAGAAACTGAAACTGTAAATAAGGACTAAAAGGTATAATAGATAATGTCAAATAGGAAGAAAAGGGGCAAAGGGTAAGGGAAAGTGGGAGGGGTGGGGGAAAGGAAAGAAGGTAATGGAGGGCCAGGGATTTAGCTCAGGGGTTCCAGTGCCTGCCTCGCACACGGAAGGACCTAAGTTCGATCCCTGGTGCCAAAAAAGAGAAGGTAATGGAATTAATATGAGAAAATTAAAAAATGGAAACAAAGTCGTAAATAGGGAGGGATGGAGGGGTTGACAGGAGGGCAGGGGAATGGGGAAAAAATGAAAACCAAGGGGGTTCAGGATTTAGCTCTGTGGTTCTGCCACCTGCATCGAAAGCACAAGGTACCAAGTTCGATCCCTGGTACAAAAAAAAAAAAAAAAAGAGAGATTATGTAATGGTGCAAATTTCCAATGATAAATGTCATTATATTGTATACCTAAAATGTACCAATAAAATTAACTTTCAAAAATGAGAAAATAGTCATTTATAACTAAATGAATCTACATTGAGGCCATACTCTTAAGTAAAATAAATAGGACACACATGTCTAAATACCGAATAGTTTCTCTGGTATGAGAAAATGAAACTGTAAATAAGGATCAAAATGTATAATAGATAATGTGAAATAGGAAGAAAAGGTCAGGGGAAGGGGAAGTGGTAGGGGCAGGGGAAGGGAAAGAATGGAAAGGAATAAACATGAGAAAATGAAAAAATGGCAACAAAGTCTTTGTAAATAGGGAAGAATGGAGGAGTTGAAGGGAGGGCAGGGGAATGAGGAAAAAAGTAAGAACCAAGACATATCATGTAAAGGTACAAATTCCCAATGATGAATGTCATCATATTGTAAACTAAAATGTACCAATAAACTTAATTAAAGAAAAAAAGAAAAAGTTTGGAATGCATTTCCAATTTCTCTGATGCTGGTTCAGGATTAAAAACAAAAAGTCATCTGGATGCTCTCCATTCAGGTCTGCTCCCTACCTCGGCAGCTGGTGCAGCATAGGTCAAAGGAGGGGGCAAAGAAGCCACCGCAGTCTCATCAGACAGGGCTGCAGAGCCCACACACACCTGTGTGAGAGAAGAGGGAGGGGTGAGCGTGGGCAGCGACCTCCACACCTCTGTACCCAACGCTGTGCATGCATATCATTTATTTAGCAAATAAAATAAAAGACAAAAAACTACAGTTCTCCAAGAACTAGGAAAATCTGGTCCAATGGGGGGCTTTAGCCCACAAGGATGTCCTGAGTTCAGGAGCGAGATGCTCCATCCTCGGGGCCTCAGCAGGAGCAGAGCTCTCATGGCACAGGAAGGCCCTAGAGTCTCGCTCCACTGTTGCCAGAGCCTTTTAGAGACATTGCACCACTCAATAATCCTACACACAATTTGAAAAGTAACAGTCAGAGATAGGTTCCATAAAATCTTTTGCATTAAAAAGAAAGTTCTTGAAATTGCGACTCAGTTTGGGGAAAAAAAGCAATAAAAAAAATCCATACAAAGAATTACCATGGGATATTGCCTCTAACTATATGGACCATTAATACTAATCTCACCCAAAAAGAGAATGAATTTTCATGAAAGAAAGGATAACCGGAGCTACAGAGTTAAGTTTTAAGGAAAAAGGAAGCTGTAAAAAAACTGTCTTGCTAGGCGTCATGGCACACACCTGTAATCCTAGCACTCCTGGAGGCTGAAGCAAGGAAGATCACCATGAGTTCGAGGCCAGCTGGACTACACAGCAAGATCATCTCAAAAAAAAGAAAAAAGAACTGTCTAGTAGTTTGGCTTTGGGGGGTTTTTTCCCTTTTTTTTTTTTTTTTGCGCGGAGGGATCAGGCTCTGGCTAGGTAGCCCAGGCTGGCCTTGAATTCAAAATGATCCTCCTGCCTCTCAGCCTCCCAAGTGCTGGGATTACAGATATGTGCCACCGTGCCTGGCTATAAAGAACAGTCTTCAACTCACAAGAAAAGAAGATACTATGTCCTTGGGTATTAAGTTTTTTTAATTCTTTTCCTACATGCACAAATTCAAATTCTTTTTTAAGATTAATCTATTTTTTTTTCTTTCTACAGAGATGAAGAAAACATCAAGCTCTACCTGAGGAATGAAAACTAACCACAGAGGTCATGTTTCCAAACTTCCTGACAGACACAAAAATGTCATTAATAGTTTCTACAAATGAGCTTTACTACCCGTGACTTCCAGAGGCTAGAAATGGTACTAAAGCAAACACAAGTCCCCAAATTGTTTTGACCTCATAGGCTGAAATCTTATGCATAAGAGGGAGGGGAGGGAAGGGAAGGGAAAGGGGAAGAAAAAAGGATATATAAACTGCCCACAAGGAATGTAAATATTATGTACTACACACATGTACTAATACACTAAAAAAAAGTTAAGTACAAAAATTAAAAAGTTAAGTAAAAAGAACACAGTGGTTCCTTTTGTGCCTTAACTACAAACCACAGCAGACCTCAAGGCATTGAAAACCTTAAGAAATAAAAATTTAAAAAAAAAAACCCAAATATTAACAGAAAACAACTCTGAATCTAACAAGCCTGTGTGAGGAGGATTCCTCCTGCCACAATATGGCAAAACCTAGCCTGACCAATGTCAGCTCTTGCCCGTGGTTGAATGGGTAAGAAAGCCTGTCTTCTCCATTTCTCTTTCCCAACCTCCTAGTCTCCAATCTGTTACACAAGACACAAGAGTAAAAACATTGTTGGTGATTGCTATTAGCAACTAACTTACTGTATTTGTTCTGGAATCTTGCAGTGTAAATTTCCAAGCCCTAAAGAAAAAAGATACTTAGGTGAAGCAATCCAACATTTCAATGATTTTCAAAATCCATGTTAACATCAGAATTCCTGAAAAAGCTTGTTTTAATAAGAATAGGTATTTGAAGAATAGGTATTTGAATAGGTATTTGAAAGTTGGGCATAGTGGCCCATCCCTGTAGTTCCAGGTACTCAGAAGGCTGAGGACCACAAGTTTGAGGCAGGGAACTTTTGTTTTGTTATTTCAGACAGGGTCTCAATATGTAGTTCAGGCTGGCCTTGATCTCACTATGTAGCCCAGGCTGGCCTCAAACTTACATCAATCTTCCTGCCTGAGCCTCCTGAGAGCTGGGATTACAGGCATGCGCTACCATGCCCGGCTAAGGAGGGAACTTACTAAGATCCTGTCTAAAAAATAAAAAGGGTTGAAGATATAGCTCAGTCCTCCTCAGGCTCAATTCCCATTGCCAAAGGGTATGAAAGGATGGGGGACAGAGATCTTCAGGCCTTGCCCCAGGACTCCCTGAATCAATCAACTCATTCAAGACATGCACTAGAAATATGTATTTTAAAAATACATCTATGATAGATATCTAACATTTAAAACCTAATGTGCACTATTTAATATTTGCTTTACTTTTTGAGACCTTTTTCCAATGTGCATTTTTATTACTGCATATTAACTTTACAAAATATTGGGTTTTTTCTATGGCACTTTCATACATGGATATAACATACTTTCATCATATCTACCTTCCCTTGTACTCCCTCCCACGCTCCTGCTTTACTTTCTAATAAATGTGAAATATATTGCTACTTGCTCTCCAGTTCATGTCATATACACAGATACTTCATTTTCTTAGGTCATTAGTTCCATAGTATGAGATTTAGCTTGTCAGTAAGTTTTGCCATTAAAAAGAATGCTCCTAGCCAGGTGTGGTGGCACACATCTGTAATCCTAGCACTCAGAAGGCTGAGTCAGGAAGATCACCATAAGTTTGAGACCAGTCTGGGCTACACAGTGAGTTCAAGACCAGCCTGAACTTCTTAGCAAGATTCTGTCTCAAAACAACAACAGGGCTGGGGATTTAAGCTCAGGGGCACCAAGTCTGCCTTGCAAGCACACAGTTCGATCCCTGGTACCCAAAAAAACTAAAACAACAACAACAACAAAAAAAAACATAAATCCCTACATTCATGCAGCAGACAGGCACTTGCTGTGTGTGGACATGTCAGAGAGAATATTTTAAATATGGCAGTCAGGAAAGCATTCTTGGAAACTCTGTCTCTCTGCTTTGTTATTTGCCTCCAGACTAATTAAGAGTTTTTTCCTGCCTTTTCCTTCCCTTAATTTTTCTTTATTGTGTATTCCCATAGTTGCCAAGCCATTTTTATGTATCTTGCTCATGTTTAACCTGGGAAATGAGACCTAAAGCTTCTATTTGCTCTGATATGGTATGAGTTATTTCTTGTTGGCACCCTTCACAACTAATCTAGTGCCACCTCAGAGCTCTAGCCCACTCCACTTCAGAAAGAGCTGGATGTCTCGGTGTTTCCCACAATCAGTTTTTCATAATCAAAGGGCACAGGGATGGAAGAGGAGGAAATTTTTTCTGAGACTTGTTAAGTTCTTTCTGAAAAATCTGGGTCCCAATAGTCTTCTGAGCAAAATCCTTTGAACATCTCACATGGGGCTCACAGCACCAACCAGAGAATTATCTAACTCATGCAAGATTCAATGCCTTCAATGCACTGTTACATGACAAACCTTGGGGAAGCTTCCAGCCTTTGTTGAGATTCCAAGGATACCTACTCCAGGGTTGTTTTGTTAGCTTTTCCAAAAAGTATCCTTTTTTTCCCCCTTCGGTTTTTTGAGACAGGCTCTTACTCTGTAATACCTTACTTTCTTAATTGACATCATTCTGGATTGCAAAGTATTACTAAAAATTTGTGATGTTTAATTAACACATCTTGTTACTGCTTCTGGGATTTGAGGTGAGGTTAAGGACAGTAATGTCTCAGCAGAAGCATCTAGTTCTTCCTTTGGCTCTGTGAAGTTTGTACTTGAAATCAAACTTCTTTATTGGCTGGTGCCATTGCAATGTTTTGCCCTTTACTTCACGAGGTATTTGGAGAAGACGTTCCACATTCATTTCAACATCTTTACTCAGAAATTATAAATTGAATTGAATAATGTCCCCTCAAAAGACATATTGAAGTTCTAATCCCCATTACCTAAAAATGTGAAATTACTTGGAAATGGGGTCTTTGCAAAAGGAATCAAATTTAAATGAGTCATACTGTAAGGTCAATCCTTAATCCAACATAATTGATGTCCTTTATAAGAGGGAAATCTGTACACAAACACATGTCATATAACAGAGGCAGAGCCTGGGGTGATGAAGCTGCAACCCAAGGAACACCAAGGATCAGCAGCAACCACCAGAAGCTAGGAAGAGGCAAGGAAGAATGCTATTGAGTTCCAGAGGGAGTGTGGAGAGGATCTCATCTTAGACTTATAGCCTCCACAACATAGAATCCATAGGACCTTGACAAGGGGAGATTATCCTGGAATATCCAGGTAGGCTCAATCTAATCACAAGTCCCTAAAAGCATATAACCTTTCCTGGCTGCAGAACAGAGAGGGTCATGTGAGAATTATACACGAATAAAAGTTTAAAAAAAAAATCCGTAAAGCAGTCATCAGCTCAGTGCCTAGTGCAAATAAGTGCTCAATATATGTTAATTTAGGCATCTGATGGTAATAATAGAGTTCCAGATTATGAAAGTAGCAAATTAGCCTGACATGGTCATTTGTCCACCAATCCTTAGGAAAGCTGTATCTTTTCCACAACATGCCAGTCAAGATTGATATAAATCAAGATAGTATAAAAAATAAGCTACATCTCAAATTGAAAATAAACCCTAGAGTTTGACAGAACATTTACACTGAGGATGAACATGAATTGGTAAATTGTCTGCAGGCTTTCATGAAAATGTCATGTACTTATGAGTTTTTCAGTTAGCTCTGCTACTGAATTCCCATGATGTCCTGAATTAACCCACTGAAGTGGTAGACAGAAAATCCAATCTCACCATTAAATTTAATTCAATCAATTGTTTTCAAGGTTCAGAACCAGCATCAATGCCAACATTAACAGGCTGAGGGCTAGTAGATTGGGTTTTCCTCCCACGATTTAGTTTCCCATGCCTTCTTCAGAGAGCAGACAAGAATAACTACCAAAGAAAGGAAAAAGCTCCACAACATGGATGTCGATGCTTATTAAAGACATATTTAGACCGGGTCATGGTAGTAGATACCTATAATCCTAGCAACTCAGGAGGCCGAGACATGAATTTTTTTTATTTTTTTTATTTTTCTAGTACCAGGGATTGTACTCGGAACCTTGCACTTCCAAGGCCAGCGCCAGAACCACTGAGCTAAATCCCCAGCCTAGCCGAGACAGGAGGATCTCAAGTTCAAGGCCAGGATAGACAACTCAGCAAGACCCTATCTCGAACTAAAATAAAAAAGGGCTGGGGATGTAGCTCAGTAGTAGAATGCTTGCCTAGTGTTATGGTTTGGGTCTGGATGTCCCTTCAAAGCCTCATTTGGTCACAGGTAGCTGAATCTGGAATGTGTGATGCTGGAATTGAGGGCATGTGATTACTAAACCACTACATGTGAGTGAGTGGTTTAGCACCGCCCTAATCCCAGTAGTCTGGATGGGATAAAAGAGGCAGAAAAATGGGTGAAAGCCCCTTTGTTACATTTGCTACCTTGTGTGTGCCATGTTGTTTCTCCTCTGTGATGCCTGTTTGCCAACCCTATGAACTGAAATCTCTACAAATTGTAAGCCAAATAAACCCCTTCCCCTCTAACTTTGGGTGTCAGGTATTTTGTCTCAGCACAGAGAGAAAAGTAACTAACACAACTAGCATGTGCAAACCCCAAGGTTCAATCCCAGAAGCCACAAAAAAGAAAACAAATGTGTAAAGATCAAGATTCACCTAGGCCTATTATCCAGTGTGAATCTAATAATGAAAAAGAAAGAACAAACTAACTATTACTTTGTCATTTTCACCATAAGATCCTAAGCAGGAATTAGATCAAGAAACATCCATTACATTTCTTTCACATCTGCTGAGCGAGCCCCTATTCTGCTTCCTGAAGCAAACCATTTCCATTCTTCTCTTCCTGAAAATTGAAAACTTTATTTTATCTTTTTGCTTTTGGTACTGGGGATCGAACTCAGGATCTTGTGTTTGCGAGGCAGGCATCATGCCACTGAGCTAAATCCCCTGCCCTGAAAATTTTTAAATTAAACACATAAGAAATCAAAACTCACAAACAATCATCTGTGCTTTCTGCACAAAGACTAATTGTCTTCCCATCTCGGCAAACAATCTGAAGCAGACAATCTTTTGGCTTCCCATCTGGAGGCTGAATATCTACAAAAACAAAGAGAAAAGAGTATAATTTACATAGTTTTTCTGGTTTTTTTAGAAAAACGTTTCTTCTTACATATTTTAAGTCATAACAGCACAGATAAACCAAGAACTACACTATAAATCAATAACATAACCAACAGCCTGACCAAGAAGGTAGAAAGTGGTCAGCTAGGATGACAACAAATGTGACAACTCCTGGAAACTATGACACCACAGATTATTAAGAAACTAGAGTCATCATCAAACAGATTCCAGTTTCTATGTCACAAAACCAACATGGTCTAAGGTAGCTCCATCCTTTTCGGGGTTCCCACCATACTGTTTCCTTCTCCATCAGACAAAGTGACACAAGATAAAAAGGTCTAGCGTGGATGAGAAAAATCTATCTGGCCCAACCATGGTTCATTCTTTAAACCCGAGGTCCCCGTTGTGGCCTCACCTCCCAGACAGAGCCCTTCTTCAGTCTGTTAACAGAAGCAGAGTCAGGTACAGGAGATGATTCAGTCACTATCAAGACTGAGGAAGAGCAGATGACAGAAGCTGGATAAGGGAGAGCAGCTTACCCCGACACTCATGCGCTGTGCGGATATTGATGCAGTCCACTGGCATATGGACTTTATCCTCAATACTCTGGCGTGTCTGATCGTCGTAATAGATCAAGTGACCATCTGACCATAGGTCAAACCAATTCTTTTTCCAGCGCTTCAAAATAGTACCTGTAAAAAGCAGATAGACGTTGGGTCAAAAGACTTTGTCCTCTAACTCCCATCCAAATACTAACCAGGCCGACCCTGCTTAGCTTCTGAGATTAGACAACATCAGGAGAAATAAAGGAAAATCTTCCTGGAGCCTCTAAGCACACCTACACAAAACCGCCTGAAGCAGTTGGTTGAAACAGAAATGGAAGCGGACACCTCGGCCTGACCACCCACAATTAGCAGGGCTGTAGGCACCACAGTGCAAGACACTAAAGGCTGCAAACCAGAGGACATAAAACACATACAAAAAAGTTCAGTTTTAAAAGAAAAAGTTACTGGGCCGGGGATTTAGCTCAGTGGTTCTGCCATCTGCCTAGCAAGTGCAAAAGTCCCGTGTTTGATCCCCAGTACCAACATAAAAAGAAAGAAAAGAAAGAGCTACTTTGAGCTAATGAAAGAAGTCTAACATCCGATTTCCCAAGTCTGCCTGGGGAACTAAAATTTTGTTTTGTTTTTAGCAGTACTAAGGACTGAACCCAGGGTTGCCCTACTACTGAGCTACATCCCCAGCCCTATTTATTTTTTATTTTTGAGATACAGTCTTGCTAAATTGCTTGGGTTGGCCTCATCGAGATTCTCCTGCCTCAGCCTCCCAAGTAGCTGGGATTATAGGTATATGTAAACCACACCCCCTCCCACATCCCCAACTAAACTTTTAAACTTTCTAAACCTTCCTAGCACTATCTAAATTTGTAGGATTGATCTGAAAATGCTGAACTAGAAAGTCTCTAAATGCAAATGAAAATACTTCCCTCTTTGAAAACACATTTGATTTCTTCATCCTTAAGAGTTTTCAGGGGGCCAGGGATGTAGCTCAGTGGCGCTGCGCCTGCCTGGCAAGCACAAGGCCCTGAATTCAATCCCCAGTAGCAAAAAAAAACAGCTTTCACATTTACTTTTTCCTAATACTTCCCTTCACAGGAAGCCCACAGCCTGATGCAGATGGAGAAAGGCAGAGACACTGGAGAAATGTATATCCCACCACCTCACATCTTTCTGTCAGTCTGAGAATCTACCTTTTCATTATAATATTTGTAATATAAGGCAGTTAACTTTATAATGTGTCTGCCCTAGGAAACCCCTGCAGTGGATCTGAAGCCAGTTTTTAGCTCCGAGTCTCCTGGCACCTTCTTCACATCCACATGCTGGATCCCATGCTATTCTTGCTCAGTGTGCACAAATCCCATTCCACATAACCCCTCTTATGTCCCATGCCTGCTACTGATCGACCAAATGATGTGACAGTAGGACCAGAATCCTACCAGTATCAAGCACTCTTCCCACTAGGAGTGTCTACAGCACCTGCCCACAATGACCAATACTGACATGCAGCGTCCATGTAAACAGCAGCTCCTGTACTATACAGAAACTACCAGGCTGAGGCATGAAAAGACAAGTGGAACCACTAGGGTGAGAAGTTCTGCCCCAGGATGCCAGGCTACAGACTCCCAAATCAGGCTGCCCTCCCAAAGCTGCACACTTGGTCCTAACAGGCTATGTGGCAATAGCAGGAAAAGGAATCCCGGAACCACTTGACTTATGTATAATCACTGGTGTATCTCTGCCACTCCGAAACCCAGTGAATGCAACGTATCTCATTTTACGTTGCTGAGATACTCTTGCTTTCAGCACAGAAAACTCAATCCTCATGGTGGACAATGGGTGACGGAATAAGTCTTCTGAATGCACAACTCTAAAACGGATACTGGCCAGGAAACTGGAAATGTCTGTGCAACTTAATGTGGTTTTTTTGGTACCGGAGATCGAACTCAGGACCTTCCGCTTTCGAGGCAGGAGGCGGAACCACTGAGCTAAATTCTCAGCCCTAATTTTTAAAATTTTTTAAATTTTTAAATTTTTTTAATTTTATTTTTTATTGATTGAATGATTGTGCATTGGAGCCTTTTGCATGCATAGTAAGTGCTCTACCAGTGAGCTACACCCCTAGCCCAAAAACATCTATTTTGTGTCTCTGTGGCCATACTAGACACTAGTGGACAGCATTGTTAAAATGATCACTGTTCACTTTGCAGGCAGATGAATATGCGCTTTGGGGGACGTGGTCCTTGGTAGCTGAGGTAGCGGAGAGAATTTTTCACCCTGGAAACAAAGAAACTTTCCTCTTTATATATGCAAAAGAAAGCCCTGGGGTAGCCTAAAGGTGGGAAGGGTGGGAAAATTAAGGAGACTCCAACAGAGAAACTTTCCTACTTCATTCATACAAATCAAGAGTAGTCACAAGGGTGGAAAGTATGGAAAAATAAAGACAATGAAGTAGAGTTGTTTCACTTGCCTGCAAGTGATCTAGTCCCCTCTTTTAACTTTGAACCCCATATTTTCTACTCTGCAATAAATTTATTTTCTTTAAAACTCTGCTCACTCATGGTCTCTCATTATTCAAGCTGGTCAAGCCATGTGAAATCTCCTTGGGCCACCAAAACCCAGGAAAATTCAGGTTACATTTTTTCTGGCACCATACAAAACGGGAATTCACAAACTTCCTCCTACTCTCCTGAGTCACAGTAAAATAAGATGACCACGCTGTTTCCTGAGTTACTTGATCTTCTTTCTCCTTTCTCCTATAACTTACTCTGCAAACTTCTGCTAGGAACTGTTTGTCGAGATTGTTGGGTGAGCTGTTCATGATGTAGTCCAGGATTCCAATGTTCTCAACCACCCAGGACCCTCCTCACACTGGAGGGGCCTCCCTCCCTGGGATGCCTTGCTTCAGCACTTCACTGAGGGACACTGGTTCACTGAACCTCTTCCATTAACTCTAAGCATGGGCAGACCCCACTATTTTTCATGGCTCTAATGGAAGTGCAAGGGCACGTCTCTCAGTCCAACTAAGGTAGAGAGCCGATGATCTGGAGAGGGCCTGTGCCCTGCTTTGATATATGCCTACACTCCAACACCCACCACCCCACCAAGAAAACTTTTGGGGTAAGTGGAGAGAGGTTGAATTCCGATACTTAAGAAGGAAAACAAAAATCTAACTTGTCTTACTTTTCTCTCATTGTTGAAACAAAATACCTAACACCCAAAATTAAAAGGGAAAGGGTTTATTGAGCTCAGAGTTCGTAGAGGTTTCAGTCCATAATCGGCTGGCCCCAAGGCAGAATGGCACATGGCAGAGGGGCAACATTAATCGTGGACCAAAGGTAGCAAAGTAACAAGGGAACCAACAAAGGACCTTAACAGCGGCTTTCTGTCCCTTTTATATTCCATCTAGGATACTGGGATTAGCATGGTGTCAAACTAATCAGTGGACTGATTTAGTAATCACACGCCCTTAATCCTACCATCACACACTCTACATTCAGCTGCCTCTGAAAAAAAAGCCCCACCTCATTCGCATGAGGCTTTGGGGAGACATCAAGACATAAGCCATAACACTTGGCCTCCCTTAAGGATCTCGCCACTCTGGCACTGTGGAGAGTTTGATTCATCAGGTGCAGTATCAACTGCTAAGAGATCTGGCTACAGGACCTCCTCACCAAGACCTCAGAGGCTGTTCCAGATGGTGGAACCTCCTTCTACTCCCTCTCACAGTCACTAGGGCACCTCGAGGCTGCTGCCAGTAGGCTAAAGGGAATAGGCTTCCCCCTGCGGCTGTGTGGTGGGGGTACCCTACTGCAGCCATGAACAAAAGGAGATAAGAGGAAAGAAGGCCCCCCATAAAAACTCTGGCACTGTCTTGGGGATAGTAAGGCACAATATGTTGCTGCTGCTGCTGCCAGCAGAAGGAAGGGAAGTTAGTCTTCCTCTGGTGTTGCCATGAGCACAGAGGCTAGGAAAGGAGGTTGTGCGACAGGTATGACAGGGCCACTCTCATGCCTCCCACCTTTTTTGTGTACATGTTTCAGATGGGAAATTTGGGCAGCCTCCCTAGTGCAGATACACTGAGAGAGATCTGATCCTCAATCCCTGAAGAAAAAGTGCACCCAGGTATGGATAGGGCATCTATTGGGAGACGGCGAGACTTGGCCAGCAGAGGGAACTATAAACTATAATACCACCCTACAGCAAGATTTGCTTTGTAAAAAGGAAAGGAAATGGTTAGAGGTTCCTTATGTCCAGCTTTCTTTGTCCTAAGGGATAATGAAATACTTTGTAAGACAGGCAAAACTGACTCAGCCTTGCTAGGGGATCTGGCACTGGGAGGGGTACAAAAGAAAACTCCCAAGCCCAGTGGGCCTCAAGGGAATTAGCCTCCACTCCTAGAAAAAGGACAGGGGGTATACCTAAAATGTACCAATAAAAGAATTTAAGACAAAAGAAAAGAAAAAGGACAGGAGAACACCAATGGAGCAAAAGGGGGTAAGGAAAATAAGCCCCTGAATAGTATCCTCCTGTACCCCAGGAAAGGGGCCCGGATGTCTCCCTTATGGGGGGGGAGGCATTTAGCAAGCCCCTAAGGTTGGGTAACCCAGCCCCTGACCCTGCCTCTTTGCTTCCCCTTCAGGTAACAGGGTCAAAACCAACGGGCCTATATTCCCTTCCCCCTAAAGGAATTTAGACAGATAAAAAAGGAAAGTTTGCCAAGGATCAGGTAAATTTACTGAGGTACTTACTGAATGGGCTAAGAATTACGATCTCACCCATGAAGATGTATGCCTTATTCTGGAACAAATTCTCATAACCACTGAGATAAACAAGGTACAGGATAATGCCCAAAGATATGAGAATAAAGACTATCTTGCCCAAGTAACCCACAGGACCCTTTCACTCCAGTGTCCCAAGATGTCCCAAATTGGGATCCCAGCTCTGAGTGGGGATGTGCAAGACATGGGCATTTTGTAATTCGCATCAGAGGGCCTCTGAATATCAAGAGAAAAACTAGTTAATTACCAGGAGCTTTCTGATAAAACAGAAAGAGGGTGAGAGCCCTAGTGATTTCTATGAAAGACTGAAAGAAGCCTTATCTTTGTTACTTTTCTCACTGCTGACACAAAATACCCAAAACCCAAAGTTAAAGAGGAAAGGTTTATTGCAGCTCACAGTTTGTAGAGGTTTCAGTCCATAGTTGGTTCCAAGGTAGGGTGGGGTGGCAGAGGTGCATTGCAGAGGAGAAACAGTTCATGGTGGGCAGAAGGCAGCAAAAGCAGCAAGCAGTAAGGGATGACAGCAGTGCTCTTTCTGTCCCTTATATTCTAGCCAGGCTACATGGCCTTAGGGTGAGTAGCACTCACACCCAGGGTAGCCACCTTCCCATTATCCACACCCAAAACTATTCCAAACCATCAGTAATCACACCCCCCTCTGAAAAGCCCCACCTATGACTGCATGAGACTTTGGGGGCACACAGAGACTCAAGCCATCATAGGCCCTAATTAAGCATACCAATGTGTCACCTGAGTGCCTGGGGGGGCCAAACTGTACTCAAGGATAAGTTTATCCCTAGGCATGCCCAGGTAGCAGAAAAAGGCTCAGACTCTCTAAGATGATATTCTCAAACATGTTACCAAAACCTTCTTTCACAAGGATGAGGACGAGGCTAAACAGGGCAGTAGGGACAGAGAAAAGGCCACTTAACTTGCAGCTGCATTGCTGGGAAAACTCAACACAAAGAGCACCAAGAGGATTCTCTCTAATAAGGCCTGTTACCAGTGTGGAAAGCTAGGGCAATTAAGGAATAAATGCACCACACCACTGACCTGTCCTTGTCCACTTTTTGAGCAGGATGGTCACTGGAAGGCAGCATGTCCTCAGAGCTGAGGGTGTCAGGGGCCACAAAAGACCTCCCAGTGATGGTCCAAAAGGACTGAGGGGGCTTGGAGCATTCCTGTGGAGCAACCACTACCCAAGTCATAACCCTTCAAGAGCCCAAGTGATCCTACTGGTAGAGGATGAATTTGGGGGGGGGGGGGGTGCTGGACACTGGCAGTTATCTCTGGCCTTTGTTGCTATGCCATCTCCCTCTTACTTTACCTATCACCGCAACTGTAGTCGGGGAGATTACCTTTTACTCATAGTAACATCTGTGAGTTCCACTCCCTTATTGGGAAGAGACTTGCTAGCCCGGATGAGATCAAATGTCTTAATGGCTATCAGTCAGAATTTCATCCTCCTATTGGACTCCTCTAATAAAACAAACTCCAAGGTTCAGGCCATGAGAGGACAAATCAGATGGGCAACTACTACTCCCCCAGAAAAATGTGGCTTCAAGGCACCATCTCTTTTCCATATCAGAGACAATGCCCATTGAAACCAGAGGACAGAAAAAAAAAAAGAAAAGAAACCAGAGGACTGAGAGGAACTAAGACATACCACAGAAAATCTCAAGACTCAGGGCCTTTCAATACCATGTAATAGCCCTTGCAATACTCCGATCCTAGAGATATAAAAAATAAATGGAGACTGTAGGTTAGTTAGGTCAGGACTTCAGGCATATAAATCAGGCTGTTATTTCTTTACACCCCATGGTACTTTACTCTTATACTTTGTTGACCCAGATACCAGAGAACTCTAAGTGGTTCTTGATTTAGATTTAAAAGATCCTTTCTTCTGTATCTCTATATACCCAGATTCTCAGTATCTCTGCCTTCCACACAAACCTCTCAGTTAACCTGATGGTCTTTCCCCAGGGGTTTCATGACAGTCCTCACCTGTTCCGACATGCTCTTTCCAGAAATCTTGACTTCTCCTGTCCAGAGGTAAAAGTTCTTCAGCACATAGATAAGCCCCCTGGTTTGTGCCCCAATGGAAAAAGACTGTAACCAGGGGACCCAAGCCCTCCTCAACCTCCTGGTGCAGAGTGGCTATAAAGTGTCCAGGAACAAGGACACCAATCATGCCAGCTTTCAGTACAATATTTGGGGTTATTCACTTCAGATGGAATCCTAGCCCTGGGAAGGAAATGAATTGAGCCAACAGCCTTGTTTCCCCCTCCAAAGACCTTAAAACAGTTAAGAGAGTTTCTGGAAATCTCCAGGTTTGCTAACTATGGACTCCCAGCTATAGGGAGATAGCCCGATCCCTATACCAGATGCTCAAAGATGCCCCAAAATAAGGAGCTCATCTTTTACAATGGGACCCTGAGGGCCAATGCCCTTCAAGACCCTGAAACAGGCACTTCTCCAAGCCCCTGCTCTGAGCTTGCCAACTGGCCACTCATTCAGTTTATATGTTATGGAAAGGAGGTGGCAGTCAACATACTAGCTCAAGTTAAGGGGCCTGCGCAACAACCTGTAGGGTATCTAAGCAAAAAAATTAGACTGGGTACTTAAGGAATGGCTGGACTGCCTCAGGCTTGTTGCCACTATAGCTCTACTGATCCCCAAGGCCACCAAACTAACTGTGGGCAATGACTTGACTGTATTCTCCACATCATGTTTTAGGGGTGCTGGCCTCCAAGGCAGCCTTTGGCTGTCCAACAGTCACCTGGTAAAATACCAACAAGCCAAGTTATCAGAGGGGTAAGCCATCCAGGTCAAGACTTGCCTGCCACTAACCCTGCCACCTTCCTCCCAGGAGAACATCAAGAAGACTGGACACACAATTGTGGACAAGTGTTGCTTAACACCTATGCGGCAAGCAGGAATTGAGGGATTCTCCATGGGAAAACCCAGACAATATTCTCTATAGATAGGAGCTCATCTGTGGAAAATGGAACTAAAAAGGCCCAATATGCAGTAGCAACCCAATCCCAGACAATGGAGAGTTCATCGCTCCTGGCTGGAACCAGTGCCCAGCTGTCAGCTAATAGCCTTAACCCAGGAAATGGAACTTAGTGAAGGAAAGTGGGCCAATATATATACTGATTCTACACATGCTTTCCTTGTCCTCCATGTCCATGCAGCCATCTAGAAAGACAGACATTTCCTCATAGCCTTCAGATTCCCCATCCAGTATTACCAGGAGACAGACCATTTCTTAAGGGCAGTATATCTTCCCAAGGAGGGCAGTAATACACCGCAAGGGACATCAAAAAGGAAATGAGGTTAATATAGGAAACTGGACCGCTGACTTGGCAGCTCAAGAACACTAGCCTGGGACACTGCTGGGCCCTTACTATGGGAACATTCCTTAAATGATGTCAAGCCTCAATAATTCTCCACTGAGACAACAAAGGTGCTCAAGAGGGACTAACCCTCCAGCTGGTTCCAACCAAACAATGGAAGCTCCTCCTTCCTGAGGCCAGCCAATGGAAAAAATCCTAAAGACCCTCCACCAATCCTTCCAGCTCAAGAAGGAGGGAACCTGACAAATGGCTAGTCCCCTGCTCCTCAAAAAGGGCCTCAGAGAGATACTGGCCCAAGGGACAAAGGATGTGAGGCCTGTCAAAAAACAACCCCTTAACATATCAACAGGCCCCTCCTGGTCTCCAGAGAACAGAAACATACCCAGGGGAAGACTGGGAAACAGATTTTACTCATATGTCCTGAGCCCAGAGTTTTCAATTTCTCTTGGTATAGACAGACACTTTCACAGGATAGGTAGAGGCCTCCCTGTGCAGGACAGAAAAGGCAAGTACGGTGGTCCAAGGCTTGGTTCATGAAATCATTCCTCAGTCTGGGGAGGAATAAGGATGATTTTGTTGCTTTAGGGAATCCAAAGTCACAATGCCAAGGCCTATAAGCCCAAAGTAACACAGGGAGTCTCCACAACTCCAGGCATACGGTATCACTTACACTATGCCTGGAGACTTGTCCTCAGGCAAGGTAGAGAGGGCAAATGAAGTCCTAAAAAACACCTCCATAAGCTAACTCAGGAGACAGAGCTTCCCTGGACCACTTTCTACCCACTGCCCCCCTGAAAATGAGAAATACCCCTCGAAAGTCAGGACTAAGCTCCTATGAGACCCTGTACAGAAGGCTATTCTTCACCAATGACTTCTTACTGGAGTCTGAAGTGGCCACCTAGGTACAATACAGTAACACCTTAGTTCATAAATGCTTCTGTTTGCAAACACTTCAGCTTGCAAACAAAACTGTTCAGCAAAATTTTGCTTCCATTCACAAACTCCACATCTGGTGACAAACACAACCACGGCCTTCTTCTCCAGAATCATAAAACAAATTAATTTTGTAAACTGAGGTACCATCTTATGTCATTTCTGTAGCACAAAACCTCCAAGAAAAGGCTGAAGTCTAGCATAGAAAAGAGGGAATCCTTTTATATAGTCCTGGGACTATATATATATATACTAGTCAAGACCTTGCCTACCATCTCTCCCTCAAACCAGTGGGGGGTGTGGGGGGTGGCATTGTCTGTCATACCTTCTACTCACTCTGCTACTAAGGTGACTGGGCAAAACTCCTGGATATACCACACCCGCTTGAAACCGTGGACAAAGGATGTAGAGTCCCAAAGAACCCTCACTGGAAGGAGAGAACAATCACAGAGCCTACTCCTGTGAACCCCTGGAAGGCTTCATGCTGCTCTTCAAAAAGACAGAGGAAGTGCAAGGTCCTGAGTTCGATCCCAGTACCAAAACATATGAATATCTGGGCCAAGGATTTAGCTCAGTGGTTCCGCTGCCTGCCTCACAAGCACAAGGTTCCAAGTTCGATCCCCAGTAAAAAAAAAAGTCAGAGGAGTTGTTTTGTTTCTTAGTACCGGGGATCAAACTCAGGACCTTGCACTTGCGAGGCAGGTGGCAGCACCACTGAGCCAAATCCCCAGCTGAGACAGAGGAGTTTTATTTAACTCATCTCCTGTTCCAGGTTAATCTCTTTCTTGGGCTCCTAATGCTGGTTCTTCAATGGTGCTTTCTGACCTACCAGCTCTGTGGGGGGTTTCAGTTATTTTTACTGTCAATAGATTGGCCCCTGGTATCCAAAAATGAAGTCTGGGCTGTTCTTCCTTTTTCTTCCTGCTCTCTCTAGCAGAGAGGTTACAGGGTTAGCGGTCAATTTCTCTAACACAGAGATACAAATAGCTTATGCTATATAACAGGGACACAACTTCACTAAGGAGGTATGTGCTACAACAGGAGTTAGGGGCAGATGGATATGAGCCACCTCCCTGGCTCACACACATGCCACACAGATGCCTCTAAATTACTCTAATCCAATATAGCTTGTGGAGCTTCCAATTTCACCCCTCCACTCCCATTTATTATCCAAATAGACACAATGGTCTGGGAAATCAATCTGGCAGGGACTTGGTTCCCCATTCCTCAAAACTTGATAGAGACCACCCTGAGCAAGCTACAAATTTATAAATTGTCTTCTCATATTAAAAGTCTAAATCTGCCTATTAGCCCACAATGGCTTCCCAAAGAACCAGAGTTGGTATGTGGAAAAGGAACAACTCCTCACACCGCTGGTCACAGCAGAGGTCTCAATGATCTGAAAGGCTGTGACATCATGGATGGCAAGACAATACTGCAGGTAAGGGCAACAAGATTCATACACAAAACTTCTACAGAAGCAAAAATTAATCTATAGGAAAAAACAAATTTCCCATTAATCAATGATCTGTTCCTGCTAGAATGTTTTGTTCCTCTGTCGCTAGGAACCTGATCATGTTAGTGCTCTCCACTCAACTGTTCCCTGTACCTCCCTTTACCCCCTCAAGAAGCTGTGTGTTCAATAAACAATGGTAAGGCCTGGGGATTTAGCTCAGTGGTTGCGCTGCCTGCCTCACAAGTGCAAGGACCCGAGTTCGATCCCCTGTACCGAAACAAAAATAAAAATACTATTTGGGCTGCGGATTTAGCTCAGTGGTTCCGGTGCCTGCCTCGCAAGCGCAAGGTCCAAGTTCAATCCCTGGTACCAAAACAAAAGTGGTAAACTCCAGGAGACAGTGTCTTAGCCTGATAAGAGTTTCAACCTTTCTGGGCCCCCTTTAGATGCAGTAAAGATTTTGTCTTGTCTTTTGTTATCCTGGCACTGTACCCTTGGTCAGGTGGTTGGGGGTCCGATCAGCTCCCAGTAGAAATCCACAATGCCTGATAGTGAAAATGTTTACTTCACTTTCCTCAGGAAATCAAACCATCCGTGTGTCCCACAGCTAAGTTTACCTGTTGTAAGAGACTGAGGTGCCTACCGATTGTCTCGGTTGGGTAAAGCCAGTCCTGATTGTTATGATGCCACAGGATGGTGTAACTGTTCTTGCCACCTACCACCAGAGTGCGGTCTTGATCTGAATGATCAAGCCTTCCAACAACGGATACAGTGAGATCTCCAATGTCACAGCCCCTATCTCACTGGGCTTTTACCAGACATAAAACCCTTTAAACTCTTTCCTGGCAGCAGTGTATCTACACTGACATTTTTAAACCTAAACCCCACCACACATGAGACTTGTAGCCCCAGACTCCTTTGCCTGGAAGGGGGCACGGTCTAATGTTATCTTTCCAAACTTACAGCTCCACCCTGATATATGCCACCCATTGTTATGACTACATCCACATGCAGGGGATTTGGTTGGTAGGATATGTCCTACTACCCAAAAGTGATGTGGTGGTCTATGAACCCCAACAGAATCAAACCGCTATTCAAAAAGGAGGAGAATGTCAAAAGAGGGCGGTGGGTCTAGTGGTGGCAGAGGTGATAGCCTTAGCGGGTTCTCTGGTTGCCCTGACAAAGGGAACAATTTATAATGCTGTCACCATGGCCAATGTGTCTACTATGGTGGGCAATATGGCTGAACAAACAGGCAAACTTGCAAGACCTCCTGCTTCTCTAGATTCTCTGGCCTTACCACTGGGCAGTGTTAGATCTAATGCTGGCTAGAGACAGGGGCATTTGTGCAGCAGCTAATCATTCTTGTTGCTCCTGGATTAATAAAATGGGTCAGATGGAAATAAGGACCGACAGTATCCTTAACCAGCTACATGGCTTACAAAAATCTGTGCAGTAGCATCTGCACTCCTGGCTGCTGCTACTCCTGGTGCAACTTTTGTTTCAACTTCTTTTTCTCTTTTTAGTATTCTGGCTCAACTTCTTTGTACATTTTGTGTCCTCCCACCTAGTAACTATAAACCTGTAGACGACCTTGAAAACTGAAGGCTAGCAGCTGGTGCCAACAAAAGAATACTTCCAGGGAGCCCTGGACCAACCACCCACAACAGAGAGCAAGGATTTTTGCTCCTACCCTGCAGTGCATCCTCTCATGCAGAAGTAGCCAGGTAACTTCATTGTTCAACACTCTGAAGAATCGGGCGCTACTATTTCTTGAGGGGGGATTGTAGGCAGAAAGATATGAGCTGTGGGGGAGGTTGTCTTAGGTAGGCTGATAGGGGAGCCCAATTTTTCACCCTGGAAACAAAGAAACTTTTGGTTTTACATATGCAAAAGAAAGGTGTGGAGGGCTGGGGATTTAGCTCAGTGGTTCTGCCGCCTGCCTCAGAAGTGTAAGGACCCAAGTTTGATCCCTGGTACCAAAAAAAAAAAAAAGAAAGAAAAGGTGTGGAGTACCCTAAAGGCAGGAAGGGTGGGAAAATTAAGCAGACCCAAACAAACTTTCCCTCTTCATTCATATATATGAAAGAAGAGGACTGGAATAGCCTAGGGTGGAAGTGGGGTAAATAAGGAGAAGAAAGACAAAAGAAGCAGAACCATTTCAAGTGCTTGCAAGCAACTTGGCCCTCTCTTTGGGGCCATCTTTCCTATTCTGCAATAAACTCTATTTTCTCTAAACTAAGACTTTGCTCCTGTGTGGTCTCTCACTACTCAAGCTGGGCAGGTTGTGTGAAATCTCCTTGGGCCACCAAGAAACTGGAAAATTCAGGTTACAACTACATTTACAGACCATTTACACTGAGTTGTGATGCAAGAAGGAAGGCCTACCCTCAAACAAGGTCATAGTAAAGCATTACAAGAAAAGCAGAGGACATCCAAAGGATGCAAAAATGGACATCTGCTCAGGTTCTGAGTAAGGGTAAGATATTGACTACAGGGAGGTAAGGACCTCAAAACCCAAGCAAGACAAGAAAACTTATACAGAGATGGGGGCTAGACTCCAATACGCCAGGACTTGCCATGTAACTCCAAGATTACAATAACTGTCTATGCTAAGACTACAGGACTCATAGACTATCACAAGATGCATGGTTCGGCACTAGGTCTAGGAATTCACAGAACTTGGTCAGGGACAGACAGGTAGATGACCCATCTCTGGGTAGCAATAGTGTTAACTGAATTACACTGAACCTCAATTTCTTAAACTGGAAATAATACTACCTACTTCACAAAGATGTTGTGAGAATTAAATGAGAATGTATACATAAAATTATCAGAACAAAAGCTTCACACCAAAAGGTTTGGGGGGTTGTTTGTTTTTGGAAACAGAGTCTGTGTAGTTCAGGCTGGTCCTGAACTAAATAACCCAGGCTGGGCTCAAACTTGTGATCCTCCTGCCTCAGCCTCCCAAGTGCTGGGATTTCAAGCATGTGCCACCACACCTGGCGACCAATAGTATTTATAAACCATCTAAGGTTTGCAGTTGATTCTTCACCACTGCCCTCTACTTTAGCTAAATTGTGAAGGTATCCCTCAAATATAAATTCAAGTCTCACAGTACACAGCATGTGCTTCAGATTTTTTTTGCTGGAATCGTAATACAGTAGTGGCTTTTTCCTTAACTCTGCTCTTTATGGGTCATCAGAATAATCTGTCTTTTTTTTTTAAACACAAAACAAATCCCATTTGTAATGGCATCCTTAGAGATGAGCAGACAGTGCATACAGTGTATCAAAAGCAGGCCCATGGGGCCAGGGATTTAACTCAGTGGTGCTGCTTGCTGCCTGCCTCCCAAGCGCAAGGTTCTGAATTCCATCCTAGGTACCAAAAAAAACAGGCCCATGGATACAAATCTAAGTAGATCTCAATCCCATAAGTAAAGAATTAAATCTCTTCTCTGGAGCCACTTTTGGAGATAAAATTTGGCTTTTGATAAATTCATACCCTCAGGTCAAGTCTTCCTCCATGTAATTAGAAAGGCTCTAGGATTTCAGCATCTGAGTCACTGCTCAATCCTCAGATAAACGAGCATGTCTCACCCCCAGAGATGGGTCCCTCAATGCCAATACAGCAGTCAATCACAAAGTATGCACTGAGGAAAGAGACAGTAGACAGGATTATCATTGTTTCCTGGTTCCTATAAACTCAGCAACCAAGGAGTTCCCTGTATACAGAAAGACAGTTTACAGAGTTCTAAAATTTCCCAAGAGGAAATTCAAGGCAGCAACATAGTAAAACTTTATGATTTGTTTTTAAACATGATCTGTTTCACCAAACAGAAATAAAAATGTCCCCAAGGCAACCCTAAATGCAGACCCACATGTCCAGTACTCACTCTGTCGCAGCAACCATCCACTCTTCACAAACGCCATCTCTTCACCTGTGAGACAAGAAACAGGCAGGTTCACGTTACAGCCAGGAACAGAAGGGCTCATCTGGTTCAAGTCCCAATCCTTGTCTCCCTTAGCACAGGCCAAGGAACAACCCAAAGCCACTGGACCTCACTAGTTACCTGACATTAATGAAAAACCTCAGTGGGGTCCAACTTCCCAGCCCCTCCTTCCACTCTAAACTTCAGCCTTATCATCCACCATGCTGGATCTACCACACATGCAACAGCCCTGGCACACTAAGGTTCAGCTCTGATGAGGACATGAGCAGGACCTAGTGTCCAACCTATCTCAGCTTTATACTTGGCATGCCCAGCCAGGCTGACATGGTGTCAGGCACGCCACAGTGGTGTCAGCAAAGTGGACAGCCACAGTAAAAAAACAGGAGTCAAGAAAAAGGTTGAAAAATCTAACTTCATAAAAATATAAATCTTCTGTATGGGGGAAAAAGTAAAAATGACCAATGACAAATCAAGGGAAAAAAACATTACAACCCCATGACAGCAATGAGTATATTTTCTTCACTTAAAAAGCTCACATATACCATAAACAAAGAGCAATCATTTGTGGGTTCACAAAAAAACACAAACTCATAAAAAGATAATTTCTCTCTCAATTAAAGGACAAAATTTAAAATGTAGCTAATTTTACCTATCTGACACCCCAGAAACATGCTGCAAATCTCCTGGGGAGAAATTTGACAAAAATCTATCGAAATTTTAAGTTTCTACCCAACAATTTCACCATTACTAGGAAATTTCCTTGCTGATACATATGCAAAGGTTCAACATTTATGTACAAAGACATTCACTGTAATGTCATGCTTCCTACAAAGAAAGAGGGAAGGCTAAGTGGCCCACAACAGAGGAAAGTCTGGTAGGCACCCACCTCTGCCTGTGACAGATCATCAGGCAGAGATAACAGTGACACAGCCTGGACAGGGACTCCATCATTCTGAATAAGCCCACCTGCCACCTTAAAGAGATGTAGGCTTCATTTCACCAAAGGTCACAGCAGGAGATCACAAGCAGACCCCAGAAGACACGTTAGCAGGTTACGAGCATTTCCCAGAGAACATGTCAGCAAGCCATAAGCCCACCATTTCTCTGAGCTACCCCCTCAAAGCCTACCAAAATAACATTATTTTTAAAAAGCCTCTTGGCCTGAAGAGACATCTCTGTTCTGTTCACACAGCATTTGGAAACCGAGACTATAAGCCACTTTTGTTTCAACTTTTTTTTTTTTTTTTTTTTTAAAGATTTGAAAAGTTAGCAAATCAGAGTAAAAGATGGAGTGGAAAATTCAAAATGCAAATTAGCTCCTCCACACAACTTTCCCCGTATCAAATTGCGGCTGAAGTCTCACCTTTAAGAAGAGCTCCACAAGCCTAAGTTATCTTAAACTCCAGTATTCCCAAATTCTTAGACTCTGAAGATTCTAACCCTTCTTGCAATTTTGTCAACGCTGTCTGCCCTACCAGGAAATGAAAAAAGTCCATCTTCCCCACACAATCTTGCTCTCACACACTCAGGTTATCAAATATACAATTATAGACAAATTAAATCCAGAAAGCCCATCCTCCTTTCTCCCAGTGGATGTGAACAGAGAAGCTGCTCCTGCTGCTGGCAGCCACATTATGACCAGGTGGGTTGGGTTCAACTCATAGGCAGCTGACCCTAGAGACAGCAGAACTCACACTGCTGAGCCACCAACTAGGCCTGAAACCCACCCTAATCTAGGGCTTTCTGCTAAGCAAAACTGTAAGTTTATTCTTTAAGGTGGGTTGAATTTGGTTTCCTGAAACTAACAGTCTAAAACAATCATTTTTCCAATGGGATCTGAGGCACAGAAACAATGCCATCATATTTTCATCAAACAAAAATGTTTCCAGTGTAGCTAATGTATGCTCGGCATTACATTAAGCATTCATTAATACAGCAGTGCCCAAGTCCAACTGCCTGCTTTTCTGTAGCTTACACTCTAGTAGAAGAAACAGGTAAAATATAAATTTAAGAGAAACAGAATGTTGTAGACAGTATCACATCTCTGTAGTGACATTATCAACTCAGAACACGAAATCAGAAGAGTAAAGCATTATGTATGGATGCCAAATCATACTACAACATCCTATGGCCACGATGTCATAAGAAAAAGAAACTACCGAGCAAAAGGCAAAAAACTACTTAGAAAGGTATTGAGAGCCACCTAGTTACAATATAAATAGAAAACCTGAGGTGTCACTATTTTGCTGGCACCTTATTAGTTGGTGGTTGTGAAACCTGTGAATACTATGAAAACAACATAATATGAAACAAAAGAAAGGAATCTCCTGAACTTCTGTGATATAATTACTTAAGTCTCAAAAGGTTCTTGATGTTAGTTTGGCTGTATCTGTTGGCATTTTTAACAGTCAAAATATTAGCTGGACGTGGTGGTACACACCTGCAGTCCCAGCACTCGGGAGGCTGAGGCAGGAGGATCGCTGAGTTAGAGGCCAGTCTGGGCTACACAGTGAGTTCAAGGCCAGCCTGAACTACATAGTGAAACCCTGTCTCAAGAAATCAAAATGTCAAATCACTGTAACAGAGGTCAAGAACAGCTTCACTTAAAAGGCCTTAAGACTCTGAATGCATAAGAAGTACACACTGGTGGGCCGGGGATTTAGCTCAGTGGTTCCAGCGCGTGCCTCGAAAGTGCAAGGTCTGGAGTTCGATCCCTGGTACCAAAAAAAAAGAAGAGGAAGTACACACTGGTAAGATTATCACCAACACCAGAACTAGGAATATGAGTTAAAATACAGCTGGGGGCAATGCCCTAAGGATCTAGATTCCCATTATCTCTGATTATGATCCACTGAGTGTGTATGTGTGAACATCTGAATTGCCAGATATGGTGCCTATTTTCTTTGGTGTCTTCCTGGGGGTAAGGGCTGGGTTTCTTTTCCCTTAGTTAGAGTTGAAAGGCTGTCAACAAGAGAATCTATTCTAAGCCATTTGAGTCAAGATTCAACTTCTACATGTACAGGACATTATAAACACTATCTTTGGTAGGTCTACATTGAACTATTTTAGATCAGTACTATCAAAGAAATGAAAACTAAGATCCTTACAAGATAGAAACTGGAATTAGCAAAAAAGAAAAAAAAAAAAAAAAACTCATGACTTTTTGAAGAAAGGGTAATTTTCCTGCTGACTCAAGGAGCTTCTCATCTGGTATCTTGCAGCTTTTATCATGTGAGAAAGCCCCACACACTCCCCAGTGTTGACATCTACCTCTAACAGAAATCTCCTCTAAAGGAGATCTACTCCTTGAAAGTGGACAGGATACAAGATGTACCTAAAACGTTTTACTGGTAAAAAGCAAAGATATGTCAGCGTGGTGGCATGCTCCTACAGCCCCAACTACTCAGGCTGAGGCAGGAAGATGGCTCAATCCCTACAGTTCAGGGTCAATCTGGGCAACATAGCCAGACCTCACCTCCCTAAAAAACACAAAATGTATTTTTGTTTTCAGGAATCCCTTTAGAAAAGATTTTTTTTTTTTGGTACCGGGGATCGAAGTCGGGTCCTTGCGCTTGCGCAGCAGGTGGCGAAAGAAAAGATTTCTTTTAAAAACCCAACCAACTGAATGAAGACCATCTAATGGACAAATTGTGACATAGCAAATTCAGATAACTATGATTCGTAGAAGCAACAGAGGCTGAATGGCATCCTGAGTATAAAAAAAATTAAAATAGGGTGCTGGGAATGTAGCTCAGCAGTAGAGCACTTGCTTACCATGAGAAGCTCTGAGTTCATCCCCAGCATGGCAAAATAAATACATAAATAAATAGATAGACAGATAAACAGGCAGGCAGGCAAGACTGATTAAAATAAGACACATACCTACATGTTAGAGAAAAGACAAAACTTTCATTGTGTGATTTCACAGTTGAAGGCACAGGGACTGGTTAAAAGAAAAAAGTTGAAACATTGATTTTATGTAGTATCCTCTCACTAGAAAATTAAGATGGTTGCTGAGTTAATAGTAAGAGATATATGCTGTGTTACTATCTAAGATGTTAAGATTTTCCCTTTTTTCCATATTTTTTGAGGGGTTTTTGTTTTGAGACAGGGTTTCCTCTACATAGTAGTGAAGCCTCCAACTCAGGAGGATCCTCCTGCCTGCCTCAAACCTCCAGAGTGCTGGGATTATAGAGTGTGTCACCATGCCTAGGGACAGATTTCCTTTTTTTTTTTTTTTGGTACTGGGGATGGAACTTGGGTCCTTGTGCTTGCACAGCATGTGGCGAAACCACTGAGCTAAATCCCCGGCCCCAGATTTCCTTTTTTAAAAACAAAAAGACCAGCCTGGCTTGGTGACACATGCCCGTAATCCCAGTATGCGGGAGGCTGGGGCAGAAAGATCGCTGAGTTGAAGGCCAGCTTGGGCTACATAGTGAGTGCAAGGTAGCCTTTACTATATAGCAGAACCTAGTCTCCATAGAAGACAAAAGAGCAGAATTCTGACTTGAAAGGTCAAAGGTACCAAAACTTAGGTAGCAGGAAAGACCAGAGAACAGGTTTGAAATCAACCTAAACTTAAGCTGCTGGAAAGAAGTGGCCCTGGGGAAATGAATTGTGGACCCTCATGCTAAGGATGCACTGACTTTGGTCACTTGAACTTGCTGAGCAAGCACTTACACAAAAAGAAGCCAAGAGAACAGAAAAGTCCCGCAAGCTTCCTAAGGCACCCTGTGGAGTCTTCACTCAGCTCAGACAGCACTGCAGCAGGGGCAAAGATGTGTATGTGTTGTGTCCACTGACCTCCTGAGCCATTCTCCATAGTGGTACGTTATGATCTATACCTAGATGTCCTCCTAAAGCCTTATGTGCTCATAGGTGGCACTTTTGGGAGGTGACTGGATCATGGTGACACTGGATTAGTCCACTGATGGCTTTACAGCTGGATCTGATGCTGGGAAGTGAAGCCTAGTGGGCGGAGGTGGGTCACTGTAGGGTGCCTCCTTCAGAGTATGTATACATTTCTCTGTCCTCCTACCCTGAGAACCCACTACTTTCTACCTGCCATGTCATAAACTGCTTCTCCTCTGCCATGCCCCTCTGCCATGTTGCCCTGCCTTGGAACCAGTCAACTGTGGACTGAAACCTCTGCAAACTGTGAGCTAAAACAGATCTCTCCTCCTCTAACTTGTGGCTGTCAGGTATTTTGTCCCAACAACAAGAAAATAACTAAAACATGTTATCACAACCACATAGGTCTATGGCCATACCACCCTGCCCTGAACATGCCAGATCTCTTCTGATCTCAAAAGCTAAGCAGGGTCAGGCCTGGTTAGTATCTGAATGGGAAACCACCACATAGGACACTATTTGCCTCAGTATCAACCTATCCTAGCCTCTGGGTCCCAATCCTAAGCAACGTATGACACAACCTGAACCCTCCACACCAGGCAGAATAAGATACACTAAGGACAAATCCTTAAATAAGCCACTACAATCACCTGCTCCTTAAATGATCCACCTCACCTAGATGGGACTGCAGCTAAACTCTTCTATCCAATTTGTCCCCAACCAGGCTCCTCCAACAAATCCTAAACCCTCCCTGACAGCAAAGCAATGGAAAGGAACACTGCTTATGATTCTACTTGCCTTCAGGCTCCCAGATACTTATATGCCACAGCCTCACAGTGGTCCTAGATCCTGCAAGCCTGACCTGGCTTATGGTTACCCAAGACAAAAGAGAAAAAAAGTAGACTTTAAACATCCATCTTTCCAATTTTCTCTTTAAAGAATCCCTATTCCTTGACACTAAACATTATAATTCACAAGAAAGTTATTTTCAAAGGGTAAAGACCCAAGAATGAAATTAAAATATAGATGCAAGACAAACGATATGGTAGTAATGTGAACATCACCCATGGTCATTGCTTTGCTATTTCTAAGGTTAATGATGGTTTATAAAACAACAGCTAACTCTGATCCCTCCTGCAATGCAACTAAAATGAAAGTCAGGATGAAAACAAGGAACTAACCCATAAAAACAAAGAGAATGGCAGCAGATACAAAACAGATGAGATGCTAACATTCTCAAGGTTCTAAAGCAAGTGGCTTTAAAGCAAAATTTGGCTTCCTTTCAGAACACTAGAAACATGCAGAAACTAGAAGTAGAAGATAATTGAAAAGGTGATGGAGATACAGTATTGGGAGAATTTACTAAAAGCCTATTAAGAAGAACCAGTAGGCCCTCTACCCACCTAGGCCGCAGCCTTCTGTGATCTTAAAGATGTTCCTCTAAAAGCTCCAGGCTTGAGCACACAGGCACAGCTGAGTTGACAAGAGATGCCACACTTAGAAGACAAACAAAGGACATGAAGGTCTTAAGATGCCAGCCTCTTTCTTTATTGTACTTACCTCTACTAGACACTAGATAGGGCCAGGACAAGGGCACAGCCCAAGAGAAAAGGCCAGTGAGGATTCTTTAAAATGACAGTTTCTGCCTTCCTCTTCAGAGAAGCTTACCAGGTGATAAACTTTAAACAAAGATAAAACTTTCTATCAGTTTTTTAGTACCTCTCCGTTAAAACAGGAACAGAGAGCAAGCACCATGCAACATGTGAGGAAAGCCTAGACCAATGACAGTGAACCTTCTAGAGCTTTCAATGATAATGATATAAACAGCCCACTGTGCCACGAGTGCCCTAGGTTCACCACCACTGGCCTAGACCGTAAAAGATAAATGGGGGGGCACAATTCACAAGAATCAGAGATAATGCAGGGACCAAAAGAAATGGGGGGGACAACCATTTTCATCAAGAAATGATACACACTGTATTCAAAAAACAAAAACAGAATGTGCTAAAATACAAATATTCAGAGCTCTGTTAAAAAAAGGTAACCACGACTAAAAATTCAACACAGCTGGGAATGTAGCACAGAGATACAGCACTTGCCAAGCATACATACATAAAAGGCCTGGGTTCAATCCCCAGCACAACCCAAACCAAAAACAAAACAAAACAAAAAAATCAATGAGTCTTTCTCTAAAAGAATGGAGGCAATCCTAAGAGATTAGGGGCATTAGTAGAGAATAAACACAAACATTAAATATAAAATACCCTGCTTAGGGCTGGGCATGTGTTTACCATGACCAAGGCCCTAGTTTCAATGGCCAACACCAAAAGAAAAAAAATCACAGCTCCATCAACACCAATTTTATAAACTGTATCTAGAAAAAAGTTTTTAAATGTAAGGAATAATTTAAATTATCTTTAAATATACCATAACCTAAAATCTAGATGAAATCTACATACTTGTACCTTTCTTCTTAGGGTTGTTTTTGTTTTTAAATTGGGGGAAGATCTTAGTGTGTCTTGGCAACCAAAAGTCATAAAGTATGACGTGATCATATGCCCTTAGAAATTCATAAAGTCTAATGTTATGAGCATGGGGTTAGCAGTCAAAACACCAGTGTTCAAATTCTGGCTCAACTATTTATTGAATTTCTTGTTTTATTTTGGTTTTGTTTTAGGCTGTACTGGGGATTAAACCCAGGCCTTTTATGTATATGTGCTCAGCAAGTGCTGTACCACTGTGCTACTGAATTTTTAGCTGTGGTTATCATTTTTAACCTTCGGCAAGATACTTAATTTTTTCAAGCCTCAGTTGTTTTTCTTTTTGGTACCGGGTATCGAACTCAGGACCTTGCATTTGCACGGCAGGTACAGCACTACTGAGCTAAATCCCCCACCCAAGCCTTAGTTTTTTGATCTGTATAATGAGAAACACTACCACGTACAGTACTCTATTAGATGTTTGGAAAAGTGAGTGAAATAATATGTAAGTGTATGGCACAGTGTCTAGACAGTTACTAAAAACCCACACTAGCTGCTTCCATAGCAACTACTACTAGTCACTGTCCACTTGGCTAAAATTTGCCCATAACATTCTAGAAGAACATGCACTTCTCAAATGGCTGAGAAGACAGTACATTAAAATACTCTCGAGCATATTTTAAAACACTTCCAGGCTGGGGATTTAGCTCAGTGGTTCCGCCACCTGCCTCGCAAGCACAAGGTTCCAAGTTCGATCCCTGGTACAAAAAAAAAAAAATTATCTTAAAACACTTCCCAAAATACATGACCAAATTAGTCTTTAAAGACCTTGGTATGCTGAATTCCACAGCACTCTGTAACTTATTTCAGCATCTTACTATTTATATTCTGGAACAGAATCTAATGCATAAACTTAAACACATCAGATAATGGTGCAAGTCCTGCTGTGGGTCTCCAAAGGTAAGATACAAGTAAGCTAGATGAAAACAGCCACATTATTATCACATCCTAAACCTATAAAAAGTCTGAAAATATAAACCATATTCAACAATTCAAATTTTAATTTTAATTCAAATCATTTTCAAAAAATTGAATGCAAATGGACCAACTTACCAGGTGAAAAGACTACCTTCCAGGGTCTGGGGATTTAGCTCAGTGGTTCTGCTACCTGTCTTGCAAGCACAAGGTCCCAAGTTTGATTCCCCGTACCAAAAAAAAAAAAGAAAGAAAAGACTACCTTCATAATGTGACAGTTCTGGGCCTGAAACCTGTTACTCCTCGGAATGACTTTGGACAAATTATTAAAAACTCTACACCTCAGTTTCTTACCTGAATGACAAGACACAATTCATCATGAAAATTAAATGAGATATGGACAAAGAGCTGTATAGCAGATGCTCCAAAAGAATTTTTATATTATGTTTGGGTTTTTTCCCAGTACCTGGAATCAAACTCAGGACCTTGCACTTACCAGGCAGGTGTGGCATTGTTGAGCTACATCCCTGGCCCCCAAAAAGAACTTTTAAAATTACACTATTTTTTTTCAAGAGCTCATCTTCAAGGTTACTCATTTTCAACTGATTCGTTCAGTTTGTTTCTCAGTTCTTTCAGAGCTGAGTTTCACTGTAAAAGTTGCTTCCTTACAAAAAAAGGAAAACTTATCTCTGTTCTTCAAGAATAGATATGATTCCAAAACCAGGGAGGACAGAACAGTTGAAGAAGCCAACAGCATGCACAACAGTTCAAATGTGATGCTGGCCACTGCCAGAATCAGTTGGGAACAACTTCATAACAGCAAGCCTAATACAAGCACCATCACAGGGCAGACAAACCAAGAAGCCAGAGGGAACAAAGTCCAATTGTCAGTTCCCCTAATCAACAATACACAACAAAACATGATTGGGTCAATTATACCCGTTTTTATTACACTTTTAATAGTTCTTTGGAAGTTCTGGTGGTTACAGACATTAATAAATTCTACGGCCAGGGATTTAGCTCAGTGGTTCCACCTCCTGCCTCAAAAGCGCAAGGACCCGAGTTCGATCTCCGGTACCAAAAAATAAATAAATAAATTCTACAATCCCTTTTAGATATCCAGTAAGACACAAAAAGAAGAGGGCCGGGGATTTAGCTCAGTGGTTTTGTCGCCTGCTGCGCAAGTGCAAGAACCCGAGTTCGATCCCCGGTATCAAAAAAATGAAAAGGAGAAAGACATGAAATATTTACACAGCGCGTGAGGCCCAACAAAGTTTTTCTGAGCTAGTTAAGGAAAACCTTCGGTCTTCCGAAGGAAGGACATTACAAGAGTGCATATATCCTTTCTTCCCTAATGTTGTACACATTTCATAAATTCACAGCCCTTGAGATTATCAGAATATTTACTCATAAAATCTGCTGATAACCTTAAGATGAATGCTAGTGAAGAATCACCATCCCAGTTGCTGGGCCCTTTCTTCAGCCTACTTTAGTGAGCAATTATTAAACACCAGGCAATTACTACTCTGCCCGGAAAAATCCTGCAAAGCATACTTGATTCCTGCCCTCGAGAAGCTCTGTGAAGGGGAGAGTAAGAGATCACTGTCACAGTTTAAACACCAAATACAAGGGAAGCACAAACACCACCTGCCGAAGTCTCTTCCCAAGCCTCAGATTCTGTTCAGCAGACCAACCCACAGTTAAGCACTTCCCGAACCCGGGGAAGACACCTGAGCCTAACACTATGGGGCATTCACAGCAGTACCCCCTTGAGGGCCTGCAGCAGACATAGCCACTGCACGAACACGCATACACAAATGTGTCTGAGCATGCACGATTTGGTCATTAATTTGTCCGACAAATACATTTTTTTTTTCTGGCAGTAGGGATTGAACCACGCTTTGCACTGAGCTACAGCCCCAGTCCTTTATTTATTTTGTATTTTGAGACAAGATCTCACTAAATTGCTAAATTGCAAGGCTGGGCTCAAACTTGTGATGCACCTGCCTCAGTCCTGGCCTTCACCTCCACACCCAGTTTGTCTGACAAATATTGAATTGAGGCCCATAAGTAAACAGAGTCCCAGCTTGGACCCTAATTCCCCACGTGATTTCAGACAAGTCACTTCCTGCCTAGGCACCAACTTACTCAAAGGTCAGAGAAAACCAGCAAACTATTTCTCTACCCTCTGGCTCCTCCCTTATATAGTCTAGTGGAAGGCAGCAAAGTGATTCTCTGGAGCCACCCATCAGTGTATCTGGATTAATTAATTTCTGAGTTTTCTGATAACCCAACCCATTCCCTTCCTCTACCGACCTTGAAACACTAGAAATTTATTATTCGCTCATCTATGAGGCCCCTTCTTTCTATATGAAATGCTCCAAGTCTGGGACTTAAAAATAAAAACGTAGGCCGACACGAAACTCCCAGACCTCTCCAGTTCTCAATCCAGTCGGGTAACAGAATCAAATGTTCAAAAAGATACAAAATCACCCACAACTAGATACCTAAAACAAAGACAGTAAGAGACCAGCGGCCAGGAAATCCCAGTGAGGGCGGACCCCAGCCGCGAGCGCGAAACCGAACTGAGGAGGCAGAGCCTGAGCCGCGGGGCAGGGGCTCAGTGCCGAAGCAGCAGCGCCAGGCGGCTGGGGGGGGGGGGGGGGGGGGGGCGCGCTGGGCGTCGAGTCCCCTCGGGAGCCCGGACTGCGCGGGGGCGGAAGGAGGGCGGGACACCGGGAGGGGGAGGCGGCAGGCAGAGCGGCTGGAGCGTGGGGTGTTCCTCCCTTCAGAGGGGCGCGGAGTGCAGAGCGGACGGCGCGACTCAAGGGCAGGTTCGGAAAAGGCGAGGGAGGGGGAGGCCCAGGCCCAGGCCCAGGCCCAGGGAGGGGCCTGGGTCGCCCCCACGGAGCCGCACAGTCACCTGTAAAGCGTCTAGCCGCTGGCAGAAGCTAGGCAAGGAGTATAAAGACGCCGCAGAGCGCTCTGCCGCGACTGCACAGGCCCAACGTCCTGACGTCACCGCCGGCACGCGTGCACGGGGCACGCCGGAAGTTGGCTCGGGACGGCGAGGGGAGGTGCCCTGAGCACGCCGGGAAGACCCCTGAACGAGGTCAGCGCGCTGCTTCTTTTCTGCTGAGGATAGGCTCGGTTTTCAGCCAAAAAGTCGTTAGCACCCTCATCTCGGCTTCGAAAATCTATTGCCTAACAAAAAGGACCAGAGCTTCCGAAAGAAATGTGCGCCTATAGGACTGGAGCACACAAAACGGAAGCTGAGTTTGGAATATCTTTTGTGCCCTGAAATAAGGAAGCTCTCAAAAAAGAGAAGAACAGGGGTGTATCAGAGGACAAGGGCATCGTCAAGCTGAAAGAGCGCCCGGGCCCAAACCCGGAAGGATGTTAGCAATAAGATAAATCACATAAGATGAAGTTATAACCAGGAGTATATTTGTACTGATACAAGTAAATGAATAAGGAAATAGGGAAAAGGGATAAATATTTCCTACAAAGGAACTGTAACTATTAATACCCCATCAAGAGAGTTGTGTTACTCCCACTCACCCCTAAGTGTGTGCTGTGCATAGTGACTTCCAAAGAGTAAAGTAGGGAAAGGAGTTGAGCGGAAATAACCTTACGCTAAGAAACTTCCCTGTGCATTTCTTTGCAACGTCTTGTGAATCTACCCTATGATTCTATAATTATTTCAAAATTAAAAGTTTAAAAAGGGAGAGTGGAGCAAAGAAGGAAGGTAAACCAATTAAGGCAAAAGAGAATTAGGAAAAAAAAAATATCAGTAAGTTATTGAGAAGCCAGGCATGGTGGTACACTTTATAATCACAGGACTTGGGAGGCTGAGGCAGGATGATCATCATGACTTCAAGGCCAGGCTGGGCTACCTAGTGAGTTCAAGGCCATCTGAACTATTATAGCAGGACCCTGTCTCAAAAAAAAAAAAAGTGGAAGGAGGATTATAGACATAGTTCAGCACACCCTGGGTGCAATCCCCAGTATCACAAAAATAAAAGTTGAGAAAAAAAAACAAACAAACCTGACACACTGCCTCAACTAGATAGTCGAGATTAGTGTTGACACTGATTCCACATGTTGATTGTGTTTACTGTTGATATGGTGTGATGAAAACACAGCACTTTTCTTGTGGTCTTTGTCCCAAGAAACTATAACCACAGTCTAAAGGACTAGTACGAAAACATAAGACAAATCCCAATTAAATCCTTCTCATCAACTATCAAGCTCATCAGAAAAAAGAGAGAATGGGGCCGGGGATTTACCTCAGTGGTGCTCCTGCCTGCCTCACAAGCGCAAGGTCCTGAGTTCGATCCCCAATACCCACCCCCCCAAAAAAGAAGAAAAGATTGAGAAACTGTCCTATGTGATGTGTTTTGCTAGATGGGCTCCTGGAGTAGAATAAAGGACGTTTGGGAAAAATATATATATTGCAAGTAAATTTTTGCAGCTAGTAGTTTTGACAAATGTACCATGGTTATGTAAAATGATAGTGTTAGGAGAAGTTATGTGAACAGTATACTATCTTTTCTGTAAGTGTAAAATTATTTCAAAATAAAAAGTTTATTTAAAATAAAGGATGATTAAGAGGGAAAGGAATGTTAATTATCCTTACTGCTAGACTTTTAAGGTGCTTTTAACCTCTTGGAAAGGGGCAGGAATATTATCTGTAAAAAGGCTTAACGGAACCTCCTGACAATCCTACTTCTGGGGTGCTGGCAATGCTTTTACACAGTGATGCAAATGCCATGTACAAATATGGAAGTAAAAATTTATCAAGCTATTAAATAAAAAAATTGGGAGGGGCAGGTTATTTAGCTCAGTGGTGCTGTGGCTCCCTGGCAAGCGCAAGGTCCTGAGTTCAATTCCCAGTACCCCCCCCCAAAAAAATTGGGGGCCAGTACCAATTTTGGTCTTCAAAACGCTAGGCTCAGCAGGCAAAGGTCTCTGTCTTAACCCAGCTCCTCTCTGGGGCAAGAAATGGAGGACAGGGAGTCCTACCATGCCTGCAACAAGATGGTTTGCAAAATAGTGTGGCTTACTTAACACAGGAGTCCAGAGAGTAGCACCGTTTAGAATGAATAGCACCATTGAGTAGCACCATTTAGGAATCTTCCTAATTCACTCATGAACAAGTTCAGGCAAAGTGCCTAATACAGCTCTGAGTATGTTGGGAGCAGTGCTACATAATTTTAGGGGGAAATTATTGGGTTAGCCTAGTTCTCCTGCCTACAACCCAGCTATGGCATTCCAAGACATAATTCCATTTTGGACTCCAGTCACAACGAGACCTCAATGATCCAGTGATGGTGTGATTCTCCAGGACAAGATTACACCAGTTGAAGACATCCTGGGCGGAACAAAATCTTCATCTACTCAGTTCCTCATTGTTCTTGGATTGTTACATCCTGTTTACAACGATGTACTGAACTCCCTGTCCGGGGTCATTTGTTACATTTGTTTCTCCCGGTAGACTGAATAAAAGGTGCGGTAAATTGGGGGCTTTTGTCTTTGCTGCCCAGAGCAGCACTGATCGAAGTCTCATTTTTCTACCTTTCCTGTAATTCTCCCTGTGCTGCCGTGGCTCGAAGGAGACTAGGACTTACTGCAGAAGTTCTAGTAACGTCCGCTTTCCCTGTTCCCTACATGAGTAAGCTATAAGTCTAGCTCTGTCTTCACTAGTACTATTAGGATCTTTTTAGGATTTGAATTTGGATTACCTAAGTATACACTAACATATTGTCTTCAAGTGAGGGAACTGTGGATGACTTACTCTTCTTTCTTACCTTTCTGCATTTACCAAGTTTTCTTTAATGACTGTATCACTTAAGCATAAGAAAAGGTCATATTTTAATCCAGTTTGGTTGAGATACAATTAGAGACCATGATAACAACAAAAGACAAGGAAATCCCTGGGCCCTTAACCTGTTACTCATTAAAAGCATGATTTGTGTTTTCTTCTTAGGTCTCAGGGACCTAGAGGCTGGACTTGCAGATGTCCAATGGATAACATATCATTTAGAACTAGAATGTCCCCCAAAACTTTAATGTGTTGAGAGGCAAAGCTTTGGAAGGATCATGGGGGTGTGTTGGGAACTAGGCTAGATAACTCAGATCTCACAGTCTCAAGGTCAGTGTTATCTTGCCTCAGAAACAGAAGTATGCAGAAGGCCACATGGCCCCTGACTATGGGCAGAATGGGGATAACCCAGCACTCCCGAGGCAAGACAATATCTGCTCAGGACAGTTGTCAATGTACAGGCATTTGGGCCAGGTGTGATTGCCCATGCCTGTGGTCGCAGCACTCAGGAGGCTGAGGCAGGAGGATCGCTGCAAGTTTGAGGCCAGGCTAGGCTACATAGTTCAGGGCCATTCTGAACTACAAAGGGAGACCCTGCCTCAACCCCCTCCCCCCCCAGAATATATATAGATAGATAGATAGATAGATAGATATAGATATAGATATGCCTTGGGCCAAGCCTGAAGGTGGCCCTTTGCCTCCTCCCTACTCCCTTTCTCCTCCCTACTCCCCTTCTCCTCCATAGATTGTAGATTCTAAATGGCACAGCCCCAGGAGACAGTTACATTATATATCCTTCCCTGCTCTCTTCCTGTGCATGCCCCGATTATGAAACAATCACACTACCTTCTGCCTAGGCCACATAAGCCATGTAGCACTATTTGCCTCGCCTTCTCTTCCTGTTTGCCATCCAGTATAAATAAAGAGCACATGGGACTCCAGGCAGCCATTAGCTCCCATTAGCTATGGTTGTACCTGGTCCCAACTTTCAAGAATAATCTTGGTTTCTTTGTTTTTTCTGCATCTTCCACCACTCTTCCCTTGCTTCTGACCCTATGCTGTGCAGGTTGCAGCATATATACAGGCATTTGGGTGTAGAGACAATATGGTTCCTCATTAATTTAAACCTTATGCACCCATTCTTTATAGTTGCTGTTCCATGAAACACATGCTACCCCTCCTCCTGCACTTGTCACTGGCTAATAAAAGTGAGTCAACTGCGGAGTTTTTTTCCAGTCTGTCTACTAGAGGTAGGTTTCCTCCCAGACTCCCCCTTTTTATTTTGAAAATTGTCTCTGTCTCTTTCTTTTTATTCCTTATCGTTTCCCCCAAAAGGCAGCTGAGGTTCTGATCAACCCTTGGTAGGAGTGCTAATAACATCAGTGGATTAATCCACTGATGTTTCCTAGCTGAATGTGTTATTAGGAGATGGGGCCTGGTTGAAAGAGGCAGGTGACTAGGGCTCAACCTGTAAGGGTATTTTCCCTCCTGGGGTTCCTCCCCTGTCTCTCTGTTTCCTGGCTGCCATCATGTGAGAAGCTATCCTTCACCACCTCCTTCCACCATGCCCTTCCTGCCTTGGAGGTATGGACTGAACTGTAGACTGAATCCTCTACAAACTGTGAGCCAAAATAAACCTCTTCTTTAAATTGTGAGTGTCAGATATTTTGTCCCAGCAACAAGAAAGTGACTAAGACAGTAACTAAAAGCAGGATAAAGCTTGGCATCTGTCGGGGCCAGTGGGCTGAAGGGTGGCTCAGTCAGGTGAGGTTCCCAAAGAAAAGAACACTCATGGAGCAGATATCACAAAGCAGGAACCCAGCTATATTTTCCAACAAAGCACTTCTAGTAGTTTATATCAGCTTACTGAGACATAGTAAGACAAAACATTCTGGACCACTTTGCAGGCCGTGTGGTACATGCATGGTTGTCTATGCTGAATCATTATTATATAACAAAGCCCCATCATGTGCCTGCACTAAATGACAGGATTGTGTCCTCAGGTGCCCTCAGATGCCCTCAGACACCTGGGCTTTGACACATCTCACAGCATCTACAGCATCTCTGCCTTCATTTCATATGTCTCCTTTATTACCTCAGAACTTTAGAGCAGTTCCTTGCTCAGCTGTTCATATAGGCATGCTAATCACTTAGGTACTGTCTGTATTACAAGCTTTATTAGCCTCAAATTTATTTATTCTGTTTCATCCCTCCTCCAGACTGAGGGCATCAAGAGTAACTAAAATAACTTTCAGGTTTGCAGGGATATCCAACTGCCAACTTTCACAATACCCAGTTCCAGAGTCCCCTGGAGCAAAGCCTAGAAATCTCCATTTCTACAATTACTGGGGTTCTAGGAAAAGCACAGACTGGCCAACCACCCTATGATGAGGTTACCTCCCCTCCAAAGGGAACAATTACCCCTTGACATGAGCCCAAGGGAGCCCCCCCCTCTAGAGCAATGACAATCTCTTGGGAATCAAATTGCCCCTGGAGCCATAAAGATTCCACTGGAGCCATGGAAAGCCAAACAGAGTGATCAACCAGAACCTGGCCCACTTCAGCGGAACCTTGAAAGCTAGCCTCCCTCATGCTTTTATGAGTGGGCCAGTCTGAACCCCTGCATCAGATTGAGTCCCCTTCAGTTACTCTGGCTAGAGTCCTTTTAGTATTCCCCTTTACTTCCTAACTCTGCCAAATAACCCTGCCCATGCCTGACACTGACATTTCCTGAAATTCATTTTTCTGTCATAAGAATCAAGAATTTACTCAGTAGATCAAGTTGAGGGCCCCATCTCTGGGGGACTTCCTCAGACTCTATGCAGTGTCTGTTTAAGCAACTGTTTCAGGAGGTAAACCGGGGAGTGTACCCTTGTAAATTTTCTGCCTTAGTAAAATTGACTTTCTGTCCAATTTCTCTGAGAAGAGTCCAGAAGGAAGAAGGTAGGCTGCAGGTGAGAACACATTCTTTCTTCCCCTACATCTGTCTGTACTGACTGCATAGTCTCTCATCTTAGCCTGAGAGGGGATCCTGAGGAGCCACACCAGGACATTACATCCTGCCTCCACGGCCCAGAATTCAGTCAAAATAAATTACCTGCTAATTAGCTCCACTTCCTGGTTCACCCTAATAATTGGTATGGCTTTTTTTTTTATTAAAAGAGGGCCAGGGATTTAGCTCAGTGATTCCGCCGCCTGCCTTGCAAGCACAAGGTCCTGAGTTCGATCCCCGGTACCAAAAAGAAAAAAGAAAATGATAGCCAGGTGTGGTGGTGCATGCCTGTGATCTCAGGACTTGGGAGGCTGAGTTAGGAGGATTCCTGTGAGTTAAAGGGCACCCTGGGCTACATAGTGAGTGCAAGGCCAATCTGAACTGCATAAAGAGACCCTGTCTCAAAAAAAAAAAAGTAAAAATAAAACAACAACAACAACAAAGAAAGCAATAAATTCTTGTGGTTATAAAAGAAACTCCAAATAGGGCATAAAGTAAAATGCCATATTCCACATAATTTGGAATGAGATTCTTACAAATAATAGAAGGCAATGGAACTCCTTTGTACTTCTAGCTTCCTGTACCTTTCTAAGTGATCCATAGCTTCCCAAGTTTCCTCTTTTACTCAATTCATTTTTGTTTTCTTGGACTATCTCAAGGAATTTGGAGGGAAGACTGGGGATCAAACTCAAGGGTCCTCTACCATTGAGCTACATCCGTAGCACTTTTCTTTTGAGACAAGTTCTTACTAAGTTGTCTGTTCTGGGATCCAACTTGCTATCCTTCTGCCTTAGCCTCCTGGGTGCTGGGATTGCAGGTGTGTGCCACCATGCACAGCCTAAATGATTTTGTTATATGCATAAAAGTAGCAGGAGTGGCACTGAGGGTGGAGTAGTAGAGCTTCAAGTGCTCCACAGTCTTCATCACTGCCATAAGTCCATCCCAAATAGAAATGCAGACCTAGTAAGAAAAGAACATGAAGGCAAGCTGATGTTCAGTCCAACATGGGACCGGCAAGCCTATTTGACCTGCTGGCTGCCCTTTTGCTCCTCCTGTGAGGAATTTAGGGAGCTGCCTCTTTGAGTAGAAACAAATGAGTTTTTGCACAACTAAACCTGATTTCATCTTGCCCTGAACATCCACAGAGAAGCTGCCATGGCTCAAATATGGTTTGTCCCCACCTAAACTCATGTTAATACTTCATTCCCAACTTAAGGGTATTGAAAGGTAGTAGGGCCTTTTAAGGTGATTAAGTTCTCAGGAGGCACCAGTGTCCTTCCCAGAGGAGTGAGGGCTCACTCTCCTGGGACTGGTTTAGTTAGCACAGGAGGGGTTTGTCATAGAGGGGCTGTTCCTCCTCTTTTGTCTCTGCTTACAAGCATCCACTTGCCCTCTGCTCTCTGTCATGAGTTGAAGCAGCACCAGACCTCACTGATGTCATGGTTTGGGACTTCCAATCTCCAGAACCATGAGTCAAAATAAATTGCTTTTCTTTATAAATTATTAATTCACAGATATTCTATTGTATCAGCAGAAAATGGACTAAGACAGGAGCTTTAACTTTCTTCAGGGGAAGCTATTTCTTTTCAGAAGAGCAGGCACATATTTTACCTCTGTAAACCTGAAGCCGAGATGAGGGTGTAGCTCAGGGATAGAGAGCATGCATAGGCAGTGTGAGGTCCTGAGTGCCATGCCCTGCACCACACATAAGTAAAAACATGAAGCTGCACAGGCACATCAGAGTGGGGAAATGAGATGGGGCACAGTGTTGCACTGGAGCCTTGATGTTAATGTCCCTGTCTGAACGTCTATTTCACACCACTTGTCTTGCCTGCCACCATTCCCACATTTCTGCCATCCTTTGTTTGCTGTGGTGCGGATTAGTTGTTGAACATCTATCATGTTTACAGAAGTCTAAAGAAGCACAAAAGTGTTTTCTTGGCCTTCCATTTCAAATCCAAAACCTCCAATCCTAATTGCTGTCACACTCAACCATCTCAAAATGTCCAGGTAGGGCCGGGGATTTAGCTCAGTGGTTTCACTGCCTGCTGTAAAACTGCAAGGACCCGAGTTCGATCCCCAGTACCAAAAAAAAGAAATAAAGGTCCAGGTAATTGATGGCACCTTTACCTTTTTTTCCAGGACTATAAAGGGTCCATTTTTCCTCTTTCTCCCTACCTCCCTTCCTTTCTTCCTTCCTTTCTTTTCCTTTTTTTTGAAGGAACCTCTTTTATTTTACCTTAATAGTGCCTTGGAAGGGAATAGAAGTAGATCTTTATGCTCATTCCAATGTGCTAAACCAAAACAGTTTTATAGTCTCAAAAATTTCGCTTCCAGCTAGACGGTGAAAAGAAATTGAAGCTTTTCTACTGAGCCATCATTTTACACAACAAACTCAAGTAGATTGACAAAGAAACATTAAGGCAAAAATAGTATACAAAGATTTGTAAAACATGGAAATTGAGGTGCCGGGGATTTAGTTCAGTGGTTTCGTTGCCTGCTGCGCAAGAACAAGGACTCGAGTTTGATCCCCGGCACAAGAAAAAAAAAAAGGAAACTGAAACAACTGTGAGATACAATTTCAAACTGACATGATTGGCAAAAATTAAGAAGTTTGTATCAGGTATGACAAACATGAAGTTATTAGAACTCATATCTTACTGGGGATACTGAAGATAGTGCAGCTTGAAAATACTTGAGAGCAATTTTATACTATCTGATAAGTGTGAAAATACTTTGAAAGCAATTTTACACTATCTGATAAGCTTTTTCTTTTCTTTTTTTTTCTTCTAGTGGCAGGGATCAAACTCGGGACTTTCCACATATTAGGCAAATGCTCTACTATTGGGCCACATCACCAGTCCACTGTAATAAGTTTTAAAATACAAGTACCTGATGACCATACAATTGATTGATATCTTCCTTTATGTCAACTACTAATATTAAAGTGAAATAACTGTTAAAACTCCACTTGTCTGTCAATGACATGAATGACTTATTTGGAGGACTGGGTAAAAATTTTGTGTGCGCATGTGTGCACACATGTGTGTATGTGTGTATGTGTGCGTATGTGTATGTGTATGTGTGCTGGAGATCAAAGCCAGGGCATCATGTAAGCTAGGTAAGTGCATGCTATGCTAGGTAAGTGGTCCACCCACTGAGTTATACCTCTATCCCTGGGTTTCAGCTTTTGAATATAAAAAAAAAAAACACTGTGAGAGGCCAAGGCAGGAGATTGCAAATTCAGTCCAGCCTGGGCAACATGGTGACTTAGCAAGACAGTATCTCAAAACAAGAAGAAACATATACACACATGGACACTTACACATATACACACATAATGGGTGGGCATAGCTTAGTGCAAAGGCTCTGGGTTCAATTCCTAAGATTGCCCCAAAATAATACATCATAATTTTTGTGCTATTCACAGTATGATGCCAACAGATACCATTCACTTTTAAACTTAACCTGCGTTATTAATATTTTCTCCATTACATTTTTGAGTCTAGAAAACCAACAATTAAGAACCCTGATTAGTATTATATGATGCATTCTATGGGGGTAAATGTTTCTACCATGGCTGATTTCAGGTTTCCAAGGTGACACCACTCAGGGAGGAGAGAAAAGAAGGCAGCAGCACAGAGCTGCGCAGCATGTCCACAGGCAGATGCAAAGGACCCAGACAGCCCTAGCACACAGGTAACATTCAAATAAAGTAACTAGAAAGGGCTGAGTTTTGAGCATATATTCCTGTGTTTCAATATTAAGTTTATACAATATAATTTATAAAAATGGTCATGACTCCATGAGGCCCAAGAGAGCAAAGGCATCAGGAAAGGCAAGAAATTAAAGCGGGGGGGGGATTAAAAAATAAAAGCGCCAACAACAGGAAAATTTATAAGTATGGTTGTGCTTGTTAAATGGCTTGGAAAATATCTGGAAATTTTGTTAGAATCCCTAGAAATTTGTCCTTGAGCTTTTTTTTTTTTTTCTTTTGTACTGGGGATCAAACTTGGGTCCTTGCGCTTGCACAGCAGGTGACAAAACCACTGGGCTAAATCCCCAGCCTGTCCTTGAGGTTTTGAAAATACCCTGAAAACACCCTAAGCACATCCCTGAATTTGTTCAGCTGTTTTCCTAATGATAGATGCATGGATACCTTCCAGTTTGGGGCTATTATCAATAGAAGTGCTATGAATATTCTGTACAAGTCTTTGCGTAGATGAAAGATTTTATTTCTCTGTAGTACAATTTACAGGGTGGTAGGACAGATACATGTTTAGTTTTATAAGAAATGACCAGGCCTTCTTCTAAAGTGATTACACCATTTTGCACTCCCATTACAAATATATGAGATTTTTATTTTGAATTTAATTTTAAAACTGGTAATACATTCACATGGTTCAAAATTTAAAGAAAACAAACATGAAAATTATCTTTTTCAATCCTCTGTTTTATCTGCCCAGATCCTCCTCTACCCTAGCTTCACCACAAGTAATCATTGCTTTTAGTTTTTGGATAGTTTTTCAATATTTTTGTAAATATCACAATACTCTCTAAATGCAAGTAAATAAAACTATTTTTTATTTCTACTTTTAAAAAAGATAATATTCTTTAATGTAGTCTTATCTTTTGGGGTTTTTTTCCATTCCATTGAATGGTCTACCTTGTAGACAATTCCATTTTGGTACATAGAAGGGTTCTTCGTTTCTTTTTTCTTTGTTTTTTTTTGTTACAGAGTATTAAAAAACCAGAGTTTATTCAATCATTTCCCTATTGATGGACACCAGGGTTGTTTCCAGCATTTTGCTACTATTGTATAAACAATCCTGCAATGAATAAATGTGAATTCATTTCATTCCACACATCCTCATCTAATTTCTGCTGAAAGTGTTGCTGGTAGCACATGCCTGTGATCCTGGCACTCTTGGAGGCTGAGGCAGGAGGATCTCGAGTTCTAGCCCAATCTTGGACAGTTGACACTGTCTTAACATTTCTTAAAAAAAAGGGCAGGGAGGGCCAGGGATTTACCTCAGTGGTTCCGCCGTCTGCCTCATAAGTGCAAGGTTCTGAGTTCAATCCCTGGTACCAAAAAAAAAGTAAAATAGGGCAGGGAATGCAGCTCAGTGAGAGGCCCTGGGTTCAACCCAAACCACACACACACACAGATATTCTTGCTTTTGATGTTTCTTTACTTCCTCCATACATAAATTAGAATAACCTTATCTCAATAAAACTCATTATTGGTAATTTATTGGAATTTTATTAAATTCATGAATGAATTTGAAGAACATTGATCTCTTTCTGATTTTAAATCTACTAATCCATAATGTAATGTTTTTCCTCCATATATTTAAGTGTTTTTTGTGCCCTTTCATAATTTTTATAAAAATTTATTGCTAGGTATAAATATTAAAATTTAAAAACATTAACATATATATCAATACAACTATAAACATAAAATTATGAAATTTATAAATATAACAAATATATTTACTTTTCCTATAAATAACCCTGCATAAAATGGATCTTTTCCATATCTATAATGTTATTTAGATATATTATAGCTCTTGATTCTTTGGTCTATCATTTTGAAGTTTTCTTCATACTCAGTTCTCTTGTTTGGTAGGATTTAGAATCATCCCACCTTTTTGGACTTTATGCTTAAGTCAGAAATGCTTAGGTTGTGTGAAGACACAGATCTGGGGACTTGGCGATACTGCAGCATTTTCTAATTATTATACCAAGACTGATAATTTTTAAAAATACATTTTTAAGGCCGGGGATTTAGCTCAGTGGTTCCGCCGCCTGGTCTGCAAGTGCAAGGACCGGAGTTCAATCCCCGGTACCAAAAAATAAATAAATAAATAAATAAAAATACGTTTTTAAAAGGCTTTCAACATTCAAATATAAGAATAAAATTCTGCGGGACCGGTGGAATGGAGATGGGTGTTCAAGGAAAAAAGGAATGACAGAATTTTGTACTGTTGCAGACTTACATATTTCTGAGATGGAAAACAGTGGCTATCAACTCACCCTGGTTTCGGTATAACAATGAAAATGTTTAAAAGTGTAGTGTCCTAGGGCCGGGGTTTTAGCTCAGTGGTTTTTCTGCCGCCTATCTTGCAAGCGCAAGGTCCCAAGTTTGACTCCCGATACCAAAAAAACCACAACGTGTAATGTCCTAAATTTATTCAAGGGCATCAACATTTACAGTACTCTATAGGTTGAGCATTCTAATCTCCAAATCCTAAATCCAAGATGCTCCAAACTCTGTGGAGTTTTTTGAGCAACATCATGACGACAGAAGTGGAAAACTCCACACCATAAAACTATTCCAAGCACAAAATTAAAAAAATTGTATAAAAATCACCTTCAGGTTATGTGTACATGAAACAAATTTATTTTGTTTTAAACTTGGGTCTCATCCCCAAGGTATCTTACTATGTATATGCAAAAATCGCTAAATAAGATTCAAATTCCAAAACACTTCTGGGCCCAAATATTTCGGATAAGGGATATGCGATCCGTGTTTTAACCCGCATTGAAAGCTGCAAGACGCCAACGAGAGTCACCCGGGCGCGGCTAGGGAGACTGGAGCGCAGGCCCATGCAGACCTCAGGGCGGCCCGGACAGACAGTGTGGAGTGGGGCAGCAGGTCCACGGGACCGCAGCCAGGGCTCCCGAGACTCTGCCTTCTCGAGGCTCACACCCCAGCCTTGCAGCCGGCGAGCGCTCCCTGCCGACCTGCACCCGCCCACTGGGCCGTGAAGGAAGCCAGGCTCCGGGGCCGCCGGTCCTCCACTCCAGGAGTGGGCTCGGGGAGGCCTGCGGTACGGCGCCTCTAAAAGCTTCCCGGCGCCCTTTTCACCAGGGCTCGGCTCAGTCGAGGACGGCGCCCTAGGCACCAGGAGCATCCTCACGGGGACGCGCACGCTGCGTACGTGCCCGCGCCCGCCGCAGTGCCCGGCGGAAGTGAGGTGGACCGCCCGGCAGTGGCGCAGCGTCGGCGGGAGCGCGGGTTGTGGAGAGGCGGGCCGGGCCGGGCCGAGCGGACGAGGGGGATTGCTGCGCCTGGGAGGCGGCGGGGACACGGGCCCGGGCCTCAGCCGCAGCTGGGATCGGCCTCCACAGCGCTCGCCCCTCACCTCACCCCACGGCCGAGCCCACCCGGGCCGGCGCGCGCCGGTGCCCGAGGCCCAGGCCGCCTGGAGCGGCGGTAAGTGGGGGCGGGGCGCCCTGCCGGAAGTGCGGTGCTTTGTGTGGCGGCGCCAAGGTCGGGCCCGGGGCGCTGGGCAGGGCGGGCCGGCGCTTTGTCCTGGGGCTGCGCGGCTGACTGGGGTTGCTGGGCGGGGCAGCCGGGGCGGGCTGCGGCCGGGCTGTGGCCCGGGAGGGCCCCTGGCCTCTGCACTTCGAGGTCGTAGCCGCGGAGCTAGGGACAGGCGCAGCAGTGTCGCTCCTGCCACTGCGCTCAGATCCCCGAGGGTGCCTTCGTTTCGAACCTATAGCGGCCACTCATTTGTCCACAGAGTCGCGTTCCGTTTGCCTTGTGCAGACCGAATGTCCTCCCTCCTGCTCAGAAAGGCACGGTCTAGGTAGGCTTGTAAGGTACTCAGAACGTTTCGCGCACATTTTGCAAAAAAGAAAGTGCACCTTTACGACATGTCGGCGAACGGGGCGTTCCTCTTATAGAACGTGCGAACATGCACCTGATGGATTGTAAAAGTTAATGTTTATTAAAGTTGCACGTGCATTTTGAAGTGTTTGGGCAGTAGGCTTTAAAATGGAAAGGTTTTATAGTTCCTTAAACTCCCCAGTTATCCTTGTGTAATTTGAGATTACTTTATCAAATATCATGCTGAGTGATTTCCGGTTAAATACAAAGTTTTGGTTTTGGTAGTTGTAGAGACACTTTAAAGGAGAATGAATTGTTTTTGTTTTGACAGCTAAGACTTACGAAATCTAAGACTAGTTTTCTGAAGCTGCTGTGGTGGTAACTGTGAAAGACTTAGTTTCTCTTAAGTTTTTATAAAGCAGGCGTACTTTGGTAAAGTGTGTGATGTTAATTTATGCAACAATTTGGAGTATCTTGGCATGCAAGGAAGCTTTATGAGTTAAAAATACTTGTGTTACTAAATGAAAGTTAAGTTTTTGAGAAGGTACTGCAGGCTTTTTAGTTGGAGTCTGCCAGCTTCGGATTCTACTGTTTTCACTGTGCAGCAGTCCGGAGAAATGCCCTAGCAATCAGTTTCCCATTCTTTATCCTGCCTTCAGAGTAGTGGGAGGATTAAGGCTCTGTGTAAGGCAAGTGCCGGGAGCCCAGGAAGAATGAAGCACCTTCGACTACCTTTCAGCCCATTTTCATTTTAAGGTGAGGTAGAATAGTAACGCCAAAATTACTTGAATTCCAAACCTTGGAAAATGCTATGGACAGCGTAATTATCACAGAGGTAGAAGATTAGAATTGGAAAAGAAAATCTGAAGTGGATTTTAAGGTTTTTTTTTTTAAGTTTCTGTAGGTTCTGTAATTCAAAGGGAAATTTTTGTCTTCGCAACTTGTATACAGTATACAGTATAGCCAGTGTCTTTTCCTGGATCAGGTGAGAACAATTTTTAAAATTACAGTATACCAGCATAATAGAGTAAATGCTTGTCTGGTGTATGTGTTCCACGCTATGTCTTTCTTCTTGAAATCTGTCTGATTGCAAAGATTGGTTGTGGAAATTGAGTTTGGAGAGTGGAGAACTTCTGTTACATGTTTTAAAGGGTATTGTATCTTGTGTATTGGTGTCACTGGAGAGAATTTAAGCCTCTTGAAATTAAGGTTGCTGATATGAAATACTAAAATATTAGACCTTAAAATTTTATAATTACTATTTTGTGTGGGAACTTTGTTTAGATCGAGGTCGATTTTAAAACTAGAGATAGTACAGTAATTAGTTTCATTTTAAAGATAAGCTTCTGATTTTAGTATATGTGCTGCCAAAGCGAGCACAATATACTTCTGATTTTATTTTTTTTTAGTTTTTATTTTTTTACTTCTGATTTTATTGGATTTTAAAATTGAGTTTTTTGGGCCGGGGATTTAGCTCAGTGGTTCTGCCACCTGCCTCGCAAACGCAAGGTCCCGAGTTTAATCCCTGGTACTCCCCAAAAATAAATAAGTAAAATTGAGTTTTTGCCATTATCTTTTTAAAGGTAAATATGAGATTTATTTTGATGCAGGTATCAAACCATCCCTAGGAATTCCAGCAGTTGAGTCATTTCAAACACGAAACTTGAAAAGTGGTACTCTCTGGATCCAGCTTTGGGATTAGGATCTTTGGTCCATACCAAATCAGAGTAGGAAATTAGTGGTTGCTGGGCGACTAGTGGCACTAGAATCCTAGGTAGATTGTTAAGGGTGGGTTTTTTTCCTTTACTTTTTTGTTATGTAAGTTAAAAAATATAGTAATTCAGTGTACATCCATATTCCCAACATATTGATGTAAAGATCATTAGCATTTTGTTGTATTTGCCCTTTTTTGTAGAAATACATTATTTTGTCCGTATGTAGTTTAGTATGCATCTCTAAAAACTATACATTTATCTATAACCACAGTAGTATTATTACATAACAGACTTAATTGTTTAGTGTCATCTGATACCCAGCCCATATTCAATTTGTCCCATGCATCATTTTTAAAAAATTGTGTTTTTTACAATTTTTTTCCAGGTAAATTAGAATCTAGAAAACATCCACTTACTGCCTTTGGGTCCAAATCTGTTTTAATTTAGAATTTCCTCCTCTGACCAACCTTTCTTTGAGACCATTGACTTGAAGAAACCAGGTCATTTATACTCTAGAACGCCCTTTCTTTTTCATTTGTTTGCTTTGTAGCAATTCCTCTAACTTCTTGTCTATACTTGTAAACTGAGGGTTACAGGTATGGCTCCATTTGGTCTTTGTAGTAGTGCATCTTAAGTGATAACAGAGTAACTCATTTGTCATACAAGGATGCACATAATGTAACTAGTTTGACTCTTGATGTTGAAGTTCATCAGTGGTTCAGGTTTCAAGTCTTCTAATCAATAAACAGATGTTTCAGTAATTCTGAATTAGATTTAAGTGTATGTCTTGTTAATATTTCTTGTTATGAAAAATCATATTTTGTTGGATAGCTCTTCAGCTGTTTACACACAGATACAAGGTGTTCACTCTGCCAAGCACTGTGTGAAGTTCAGGGAAATGGTGCTGAACAGGTATTTCCCTGTCCTCGAGCTCAGTCTTAGGGAAATCTCTCCTCATTTGAACCATAACTTAAGGAGCTTAGTACTGTCTTTGCTCACAGACAGATATGTCTGTTAGGTTACTGGTTTTCTTAAAAAAAAAAAAAAAAAAAGCAAGGCTTTTTATCAAGTTGGAGAGGAACCTGCAACTTTTTTCCACATCAGTCCTGTAATTTTAAGTTCATTAAAATTTTTAAATTGCTTACTTGCCTCTGGAGAAATAAAATTGCTTTCAGGAAATATAGATAGTTTGGAATTTAGGGTATTTAGAATTCAAGTGTGGTTATTATACTGTTTAGTGGAAAATTTAGAATACATTGTACTAATTAGTGATCTAGAGTGCAAGTCAGGTTGAATGAAAGGAGTCTCCTGGTGTTTTGTTTCATTGGGATTGTTTGAAGTTTTCCACTGTCACAAGTAGTGCAAAATAAACATTAAAGTACATTGTTGGGTGAAATACACATTGAATTTTTCCTGGGAGTATACCTAGGAGTGGAATTGTACGGTATCTGTTTAGTGAGCTTTGTTGCTCATCTGACAGCTCCTGCTCAGCCCACATGTTCCCCTGGTTGTTACCTAATTCATGTTTCATCATCGTTTGTTGTGTATTCCTATCCATAGCCTAAGTTTCAAATAAGTCCAGTTGTCCAGTATTCCTAAAATGCGTTTTGAGTTTTCTCATTTCTGCAGCTAATCAGTAAGTTATTGGAAATGCTTCGCCCTCCCTCTCCAATTGCATTTTTGCTCTCTGCACTTAACCTTCACTATTCTCCTGTGGCATTTCATGCTAATTGCCCTGTATTATTCATGCTTTTTGTGTTACTCCTTATAGGCCTGTGCTGTCCACAGCAACAGGTATTAATTTACATGGGATTGTTTAAAATAAAAATTTATTTGCCATATTTGGATAGTCCAGACATATTTCCATCTTTGCAGGAAATTTTGTTGGACAGCACTTCTTCTGGGTTGTAAACTCAGAAGAGGGACTTTTTTTCTTTCCTCCTCTTTCTCTCTTTGTGGCCTTTGCACAGTGCTTTGCTTTTCTTGAATTCAGTGAAGAATATAAAATTAGATTCTGGTACAGAACAGAGAACTAAATTTGAGAAGTATTTACTTCTTGGGAGATGATGATTGAACCAGGGAAGTAATGACTTCCTTGAGGGTCTCCACAGTTCTGATGCTGCAGGTCTCTCAAGAATGGGTTCCAGTCAGTGCGGAGCAGCAGGGGTCCGTATTAGGCAATGTGTGGGCTCCTAAACTCTGGGGAAACACAAAATTGATCTTCCTGCTTACTTGTTACACTTTCCTATCCTTGTTCACTCTCGGCTGTATGCCTGTACTGTCCACTACACTACAGTAATCCTGGCCACATGCAACTGAATTGAGGTTTAACAAAGAATTTGGCCACCTGTTTTAGATGATCATACTCATTTTTGGCAAGTAGCTACCATATTGTACAGCACAGGTAGAGTAGAACCTTATCACTGGAAGGTTCTGATTGAGACTTATCACTTAACTGTAGTTGTAGATGACATGGCAAATTTGGCTTTTGTTTAGAAAACTAAAACAGTTGGACAGTTCTTCAGTGTTCTTTTTTTTTCCCCCTGGTACTGGGTATTGAACGCAGGACTTTGAGCTTGCAAGGTAGGCGTAGTGCCGCTGAGCTAAATCTCCATCCCTTCAATCAGTGTTTTAATCACTGATGTTGCCAGTTTGTTTACTGTATTGGGGATTGAACCCAGAGCTTTCTCATTGAGCTACATTACTAGTCCTTTTTATTTTTTATTTTTGAGACAGGATGGTGCTAAGTTGCCTGGGCTGGGCTTGAATGAGAGATCCTCTGGCCTCATGCTTTCTACATGAAATTTATTGCAGAGGCTAAGGATGTGAGTTAGTAATTCTGTATATTAGACTGCTTGGTTATGAATATTCTGAGTCAGGTAAGGTGAAAATTTGAAGTTTTTAAAAATTTTGTTTTTATAATGCAGTTTGCTAACCTTGAGTGTCTGAGATACATGTGTGTTTTGGAAGGTGATCAGGTAGTTGCGTTTTTACAGCAGACAGTGTTATTTATGCTGGAGATACCACAGACAACATGATCAAGGGCATGTGCTTTGCTTGCATAGGGCTGCGTTCTCACTGGGGATGGCAGGCACTAAACAAGTAAATGGATGAACATTTTATGGATATTTAAAAATTTTTAAAATTTAAAAATAGGTTTATAGAGCAGTCTTAGGTTCATAGCAAAATTGAACAGAGAATACAGAGTTCCCTTATCCCTTTTGGCCTGATGCAGTTTTTATTTTAAAGATGAGCTTAATCTTTTTTAAATAAAATTTAGTAAAATACATAATAAGCTGTCTCCTTTAAACTACTACCTTGAACACAGTATTTCCATCGTTCTTATAACTTTTGGAAAGTCCTTTTCTCCCGAGTTTTTCCCCTCATTCCTTTCACTGCTTATACAGATGAATGGGTTTCATTCTGGCAGATCCTTATGTTCACGTATCATATTTCCATCTTTTCACCCTCACCCTGGACCCCTTCCTCCCCGCTAATTTCACTTTTTTTTTTTTTTTTTTGGTACCGGCTATGGAATTTGGGACCTTGCGCTTGCGAGGCAGGTGGCAGAACCACTGAGCTAAATCCCTGGCCCTAATTTCACATTTTGAGGGGGGTTTAATGTATATAATATTTTGCTCATGTCCATTTACCCACTACCTTCCTTTACATTTCTCTACCTCTCTTTTATTTTTCTTGTCTAATAATAGTCCTTCCTCTACTTACCATCTTTTTTAGATTCCACATATTAGGGAGAATGTGTGATATTTGTCTTTCCGAGTCTGGCTTATTTTGGTCAACATGATGGTTTCTAGATATATTTATTTCTTGCAAATGGTAGACCGTTCTTCCTTGTGGCTGAGTAATACTGGGATCTGCCAAACTGTCTATATCTATATATCCCATTTTCTTTATCCTTTCTTCTGTTAATGGGCATGTTGGTTGGTTCTGTATCTTGGCTAATTGTGCTGCAATAAACATGGGTATGGTGGTATCCTAATAGTATGCTGTCTTTAACTGCTTTCACTGTGTACCACAGAATGATATAGCTGGATCAAATCAAATGGTACTAGCTCCTTTTTTATTTTTATTTCTTTGAGGAACTTGACTTCCGTAGTGGCTGCACTAATTCATATTTCCACCAGCAGTTTAGAGGAGGCTTCCTTTTTCTACTGCATCCTCACCAGCATTGTTTTTTGTGTTCTTGATGACAGCCATTCTGACTAGGTGGGATAAAATATCACTGTAGTTTTGATTTGCATTTTCCTAATTCCTAAAGATGTTGAAATTTTTTCTTATTCTTACTGGCCATTTGTACTTCTTTTGAGAAGAGCCTGTTTAATTTGGTTGCCTGATTGTTGATTGGCTATTTGATTTTTGGTGTTTTTTTGAGTTCTTTGTATAATCTAGATATTAATCCTCTGTCAGAAGAGTAGCTGGGAAAGCTTTTCTCCCATTCTGTAGACTGTCTCTTCACCCTTTTATTTCCCTTGCTGTGTGGAAACATTTTAATTTAATGTAGTTTTCTTTGTTGCTGTTATTTCCTGTGCTATTATTGGAGTCCTGTTGAGGAAGAAAGTCTTTGCCTGTGCCTTTGGCTTCAAGTGTTTCCCTTGTTTTCTTTTAGAAGTTTCAATGTTTCATTTCATACTGATTTTTGTATAGGGTGAGAGAACAGGATCTAGTTTTAATCTTCTGGAAAGGGATATCTAGTTTTCCCAACACCATTTATTAAAGAGGTTATCTTTTCTCCAATGAATATTTTGGTTCCTTTGTCCAGAATTGGATGACTGTAGTTGAGTGGGCTTGTTTCTGTGTCCTTTATTCTATTCCATTAGTCAATATGTCTGTTTTTGTGCCAGTATGATCCTGTTTTTATTACTATGGCTTTGTAGTATAATTTGAAATTGGGTATTGTGATGCCTTTAGCCTTGATCTTTCGGCTTAGGATTGCAGTGGCTATTTCGTGTGTTCATATAAATTTTAGGATTTTTTTTCTAGTTCTGTGAAGACTGTCATTGGTATTTTGATTGGTGTTGCATTGAATCGGTACATCGCTTTTGGTAATATGGCTGTTTTGACGATTAATTCTGTCAATCCATGAGCATTGGAAGTCTTTCATTTTCTTTCTTCACTGTAAAATTTCCATTGTATAGGTATATTAGTCATGTTTCTGTTCACTGAGACCTTGACACCCACAATTTAAAGGAGAAGAAGTTTATTTTGGCTCATAATTTCAGTGAGTTCAGTCTATGGTCTGCAGGCTCTTAACCTGAAAAGTCATGGAAGATCACCTTAATCTTTTAGCCACAGTCAGTGGGTGATTTATCAAATGAGGACTAGGGAAAGCTCATACTTGAAGATGACACCGGATGGTAAAATTCAGAGGAGCTTTCTGGGAATACTACTGAGCATCTTATTTTGGTCAGGAAATAGGTAGGATCATAGTTGTGCAGATTCTTGAACTTCATGAAATAAAAGGATTAGTGAATGATAGAACATTGAGAGTGGCTGGCTGCAGATAATATATCTTTTTAAGAAAAAAATAACAAGTTACTTAAATTCAGAAAAGTACAAGGAATACTAAACCTATCTTTTCTTGAATAATTACTGTTCACATTTTTATGTATTTTGTCCCACTTTTTTCCGTTTGTGCTGGAGGTCCATGTGTCCATATGTAGGTATGCATTTGAGATCTACTTTATTCACTCTACTTTATTCACTTAGCATTGTATCATTCTTGTGTTTTTCAATACTTTTTAAAAAGCACTGCATGATGTTCCATTCTTTAAATATATCTTGGTTTACTTAACTATTACTACAAGAATATTTAGGATATTTGTAGAACACCCCCCCCCCCATTTTAATAGAAATGTAGTGAAATCTTTTTCCCCCATTCACCTCTGGAAGACAGAAGAGTTGTACAAAAATTACAAGTTGTGGATTTTGTCAACACGTTAGGATACTGAGTGTTTGGTTTCTGTTCTCTGCTGAAAAACATTGTTTTATAGTAGGCTAGAGAAAAACTCTTGCTGCATAATCTTTTGGGACAGATGCTGGACAAAAATCAGAACAAAGTGCTTGACTAAATTACTTTTTTTTTCTTTCAGTTCTTGAAATCATGAATCCTGTCTATAGCCCTGGATCTTCTGGGGTTCCTTATGCAAATGCCAAAGGAATTGGTTATCCAGGTAAGCAAGTAGAATTTTGTTTTAATTATTGAACTTTGAACACTTGGTCTGTTTCCATGTCTGTTAAAACAATTTCAGTGAACAAACCCAGCTCAGAGCAGCTTAGACAAGCAAACAAGTGGAAGTGAAAAATCAGGACCAGACTGGCTTTGGTCAAAACCTTATCTCGTAACTTCAGCAGTAGGAGCAGAATCTAGTTTGTCTACCTCTTGGTCTCAGCCTCACTTCTTCCTCAGTGTTAGTTCAGGGTTAGTCACAGACCACTCCTCTCTGCTGTGGTCTGTTAGATTAAGTGCCTTAGAGTAGTCTCTTACTAGGAGCCTCTTTATCTCTGTCCTGTAGGAAAGCCCGGCGAGGTGTCGTGTTCCCTGTTCAGGCTAGTCCTGGGGTTTGTCCTGATTGAGTTCAGTTTCTACTCTGGACCAGAGATCCTGCTGGTTAGGAGGATAGGATAGGAGATCTTACTGACTTGATTTCAACCTGAACCACATTCCTTTCCTTTAGTGGAGTCACTGAGGCAAACATGGGCTGTGGGCGTAGTGTGAACCAAAAGCTGGGGAAGCTATTTGGTCAGTATAGCCAATGGTTGTCCTGTCATAGGTTTTAACAATATAGTAGAAGAGATAACCTTAAAACCATGTTGCTACAAAAACTCTAAGAAAACGGAATAAAACATTTGACAGATGTATAACTGAACTTGGAGGAGGGAAGAGAAATATCTGGGCCAGATATGAAAGTGGCTCATTTGGCTATTGTGCTAGCATTGTGTCTGTCCTGGAGGTATTTGCTGTTTGTGGATTTTGACAACCCACATGGGGACAGAATGTAAGGGATAGGACAGTGGTGGCAAACTTGTGGCACACGTGTTGTGTTTTTTTCTTTAAAAGATACTAATATAGGAGTTTTTTTTCTTTAGTGTTCTGGCTTAATTGCAGTATTGGCACTTTTTGATAAAAACTGGGTTTTGGGCTGCAGTTTGGCGCTTGGTCTCGAAAAGTTTCACTATCAACTGGAGGTAGGACCTTTCGAGACAGGGAGTAGGAGTGGACCCTTTCATTTGTCAATCTGCTCCCTAGAGAATGATCCTTCCAGTGAAGACTGAGGAGTCCATTTATGAGCCCTGTGAGGAATCTTGTACCTATGGGCTCTGAGAAGGAGTATTTTCTAAGCATTTGTAGCCCTCAGGGATATTTGGGGCACTCATTTGTATTACTTATTTCCTAGGCTTTGACAAACATGAAAAATGGTCATCATGCTTCTTTGTCCCTGAAGTTCCTGATAACAGCAACTGCAGAATTGCTGTGGAGGCCCTGTCTTCAAACTGGGTTGTATGGGCTTTCCACAGAAATTCTGCTTGCTCACATACAATATATTACAAAACATGGAGCACTGTTCATCATGTAAAAACCTCCAGTCACTGCAGGAATGGAGCTATTAGGCAGAAGCTACACCACACAGACAAGTTTACCATAATTGCAAGTGTAAAAGAAAGAATCAAGTGTAAGAGGGAGCAAGATCCTGAGGAAAAAAGAACCATCTAGAACTTAAAAAAAAAAAAGCATTTGGACAAAACTGGTTAATTTGCAGATAGAACACTGCTAAAGAAAAATACCAGAATGTAATATAAGGAAAAGGGGGTATATTAATCAATTTTTCTGTTCCTGGGACAACTGGCAGCTTAAAGGAGGAGAGATTTGGGCCTGGGAATTTAGCTCAGTGGTTCCGACGCCTTCCTCAAAAGCGCAAGGTCCTGAGTTCGATCGATCCCTGGTACCAAAAAAAAAAAGGAGGAGAGATTTAATTTGGCTCATGGTTTCTGTCAGTGATCAGCTGGCCCAAAGGCAGAATCATGGCAGAAGGGCCTGGCAGAGCACAGCTGCTTAGTTCTAGGTGATGGGGAGAGCACCAGTGAGAGACAACACCCTCCAAAGGCGTGCCCCAGTCCCTGCCATGGGCCCACCTCCTGACAACACATTCAGGGGTGACTGTCACTGGACCAGTCCCCTGAATAGCAGAGCACCCCCACGATCCACTCACCTCTAAGAGTCTCTTCATCCAGTGTCCATGACAGTTAAGATTAACTGGCACAGTCTGGGAGGCTGAGGCAGGAGGATGACCAGGAGGATGACCAGTTTGAGCCCAGCCCAGGCAACTTAGTGACTTAATGAGAATCTGTCTCAGAATAAAAAAGGCTGTAGCTCAGTGTAAAAGCTTTGGGTTCAGTCTCCAGCACCACAAAAATAAAAAACCTATTCACTGGCACATGGGGACATAGGAGGCTGGTTAAGAAATTTGAGGAGAATGAAGGACTAAGCAACTGGAGGAAGAGGAGTGATGGAGTTTTCCAGATTGATGAAAGATTATTTAGTGGTGAGACCTATTATTTTAAAGCTATTAATGCTAGTGTAAGCAAAATATTAAATAGCTGAAGAGGATCCTGAGTGAATCTGGGCCAGGGAAACAGCCAGAAACCTGTTATTAACATTACCTAGTAGGATAATAAAACATTGCTTGTCATAAACATTAGTTACGCGCAAGGCTGTGAATGCTGAAATGTCTGCATTTTGTACTGCTATTTGATTAGTAAAAGGGACGGATTGGCAAACTCTACATAAAGGTCCAGGGAGTAAGTGTTTTGTGTGTGTGGATTGTACAAGTACAGTACTCAGTTCTGCTTTCAGTACAGAAGCAGCCTTTGACAATATTCAGCGTGCTGTGCTCTTAACAAAACTGAAAAAGGTGGTAGACTGTTGTTTGCTGACCCCTGGTCAAGGGAACCACTTTTAGGTTTTTTCCTTTTTTGGTCTGAAAATCACCCAGCCCTCTTATTTTAAGACAAGGTCTTGCTAAGTCACGAAGTTATTCAGGCTGGACTTGAGCTTAGATCCTCTTACCTCAGCCTTTCCCAGTGCTGGGTTCATAGATGTGCACCACTACGCTCAGCTTAAAAATTACTTTTAAAAGAAAATTTCTCTAATTTTAAAATGATTTTAAATTTTGTGGGCTTTTATATAATTTTTCCCTTTTTTTTCTTTATACTTACCTGTTTTTTTGGGTTTGATTTTTTTTTTGAGTCTCCCTGACTTATAAAACTATCAGCAAGGTCTCAGTGCAGTAAGCACTGCAGGTCCTTTAGACCAGATGGTCAGAAATGTAGACTTAGGTGCCTCCAGAGTTCTGAGGCCAATGGAACTTCCATCCCAAAAGCTGACAGGATGTTGTGAGAAGAGAGTGCTTTCACGGTATTTTATACTTTGACAAGTAGGTGGACCCATTACCTATTTATTTACATTTAACACGTTCGCGATAGGGCTGTAATTTATGTCTCACTGCTGGGCAGCTTGAACCACTGGTGTGGTACCTGCATGACTTTCCCATCACGTGGCTTTTTATTAATTTTACGAGTAAAAAGATTGATAAAAGTGATTAGATCTGTTTGTACCACCAGTGGTACAAGCCCAGTGGGAACATGTTAACAGAAGGGCAAACTCTTGGCCAAAACACATTTTTAATTATAGTAATTATTTATATAATTGAATTTATATCTAGAATCCTACTGGTGTTCTCTCTTTGTTAACACCTCTTGTTTTTTTGGTACTGGGGATTGAACTCGGGACCTTGTGCTTGCGAGGCAGGTGCTGGCGCCACTGAGCTAGATCCTCAGCCCGTTAACACCTCTTTTTATTTTCTTGCCTTTTTTGGATTAATCAAATATTTTTCTTTAATTTTCCTTATATTAGAAATTTTTTAACTATACCTTTAGTGGTTATTATGAAGATCATAATACTTTTGTAACCCCCTTTTCCTTTTATTCTGCCATACCTTAAGATATGACTTTCTTGGAAAGAGTGGTACTGGGAATTGAACCCAGTGGCCTTCTACCACTGACCTGTAACTGCACCCCCACCCCTACCCACCTTGTGATAAAGTCTTGCTAAGTTGCCCAGGCTGGGCTTGAACTTGACATCCTTCTGCCTCAGTCTCCTGAGTAGCCAGGGGAGGCCACTTTTAAAATTTGGTACAGTCAGCTTCCATTGATATTAACACATTATTTTTGATACCCTTCATTGCTTTTTCTATTGACATTTTTCTGTCTGGAATCATTGCCCTTTGTCTGAACAACTTCCATTAATATTTTTTTCCTCCATAGGTCTTTGAGTGCAATTTGTCTTTTGGTAATGTCTTTATTTTTCTTCATTTTGGGGGCACATTTTTGCTGAATATATTTGTTTTCTATAGCTGCTTACAACCACAGACTTGGTATGTTAAATTAGCAGAAATTTATTTTCTCAGAAGTCTGAAGTTAAGGTGTTGGCAGCTGCACTCCTTCTGGAGGTGCTGAGCATTGCTTCCTCTTGCAGTTTCTGGCACCATTGGTCTCCTTGACTTACCACATTTTGGCCACATCACTCCCATTTCTGCCTCCACGGTCACATTTTCTCTTCTGTTTGCTTTTGTTAAGGACACTTGTCATGGATTTAGGAACCACCTAGATAATCCAGGATGATCTCATCTCAAAATCCTTAGTCTTATCTACGGAGACTTTTTCCAGATAAGGTTTTAGTACAGATTCCAGGGATCTGATATGATTCTTTTGGGAGCCCACATTTGCCTGTAGCCTTGAATGTAGTGTTTTAGGTTGGCACTTAACTTTCACTCAGACTTTAAAGTCATAATTGCATTCTGGCTTCTATCAGAATAATTTTTGCTTCTTTAAAAATTGTAATTTTCGTCATTTGAACTTAAATATTAATACATCCATTTATCTAATCCTGCTAGTTTTGCTCAGATTTGCCATAAAAATCTATGTGCTAAATCACAATTCATTTATTTCCTACAGCTTCTGTTTTCTCCCAAATACCACTCAGTTGTTTTATTTTTTTATGTTTCAAAACAATTTTACTTCAACAAACAAATACCTTATATACTTGAAAACAACCCGTGACAAGTAACTTGAACATTTTGAAGTCAGATATTCATTTATGCACATGTATGTTCACAACTGCTGGATGCTGAGGAAGTGGCACCAGGTCTGGTTTCGTTTGGTCACAGCCCAGCTGAACACCTTGGACACAGCTCAGACTTCTGGACTCAGTCTAGAGGATGACAGGTTCAGGCTGCCATTTGGTGTAAGTGTTGGCTTTGTTGCAGCAGCTCTCAAGATACCACACAGTGGCAGTTCTTGGTGTTACTGAAAAGGACATACAGAAGGGCTTCAAACAGACCAGTGTGGTAAAGGACTAAATCTTCCCACATAAATAACAAACTTAAGTTACCATTGTGTTCATCAGCCATTTTCTTCATACTAACATCTGTGGAAGTCCTAAGGGGATGTGCCCCAGAGAGTAGGTTGTAAACTAGAGCAGTGTGTAGGAAGTCAGCCCCTTACAGACTTCACAAGTGGAGTGCCCGGGAGGCACCATTTTGGTGATGGGACAGTCTAGGGAGTGGTTGCCTGGATTTAGGCCCAATACTGTGGGGTATAGCCTTGGGTCCACAGAAGAGTTTGGAGAGACTCCTTGTCACGTTGAATGGGAGACTGCACAATAAATTAGAATAAGGACTGGTTCCTCCCTGTCCTTCAGTCTTCCCTTTGTGTGCTCTGGCTTTTATTGCTGCTCAGGGCCTGGGTAATCAGGGTGAGTGCAGGGAGAAGGCAGGCAAGTAGCTGAGTCCCTCAGGCAGGATTATCATCTCCCTTTAGCACAGCGTCTGCCAGTGGCAGGTCTGCAGGATGTCAGCAGCTGGCCCCTGAGGAAAAGCAGTATTCCTTGGTTCCTCAGTGTTTTTGATGGGGCAGCAAACACCCACGTGGTCCACTGCAAGAACATTGGACAAACTTGAAAAAGCAGATGATGGTTCAGGTGCCCTGTGGCCACAATCTTGTAGAGAAGGGACAACAGTGGCTACTTGGCATGGTGTGCCATGTTGGCTGAACTGGCCAAGACAGTACCTACTTCCTGATGAGGAAAAGGCACTGACTGAGGATGCTGTGGACAGCACACTGGTCGGTGCCTTTGTGTGGTTTCTGGTCAGACCTTCAGTGGGCCTCCCTGGACCAGTTTGTGAAAGACCCACTGTCCCTGATCTGGTGAATGAAGAGTTGATGCTCTCTCATCAACCAGGGGCAAACCAACCCTATTTTTGAAGCATGGCTTCTGGTCTACATCGCTGCCTGGTTCATGCCTTGGGCATATTGGAAAACCTCACAGAACCAAGTCCTAAGTCACAATAAATAGGTTTCTCAGCCACAGTATTGCTTAGGAAAGACAAGAGCCAAGAGTCAGTAGTTGTCCTGAAGTTCCAGTGTTGCGAGTTAGTGGGTTTTCCTGATGAGAAGCAGAGGGTGGGGCCTGGCCAAGGTTGGGCTGGTGTCTGCTAAGCCCTGTGGGGCATGCAACATGGCAGTGTGGGATTTCACAGTGATGTGATCCTTAAAAACAGGTCCAAGAGTTAGAAAAAGATCAGAACAGACCTGGAGTTTGCTCTTGGTGGCTTAAACTGACACCAGAAGCCAGTGATGATGGGGGGAGGCTCTGGAGGAGCTTTGCTCAGGTGGAGATGGAGCCAGCAGGTGTTGATGCTGGGAGACACTGCTGGAGCAGTGGCACCACACTGCCACATCCAGAAAAACGAATATCAAAAATAGATACTTGAGTAAGGTAAACCTGGCAATCTCAGCATGCTTTTGAGGTCTGGACACCCAGATCTCTGTTATGCTAGGGCTGCAGCTGGTGGTTTGCAATGGTAAGGCAAAGGGAGGAAGACGGTCCGAAATGAGGCTTCACCACCACACAATGAAATGCAAAGGTCCTGGTGCCAGGCTGGTCTCAGGCACATGAGAAACCAGTCAAACCCTTCACTGTGTTCATGTAAAGCTTCAGGGAAATTCTCAGAGGTACTCTTGGAGGTGTGGTGCACTATGGACGAAAGTAATGTCTCTTTCCAAGGAGACGTGGATTAAAGAAATGAGGTGCACTGGGTACAGAGCTCAGACGTAGAGAGAAGGGCAGTGGGCAAGGTGGGGTGGACACACAGATGTTGGAGGCCTCAGTGCCGGGGCCTCCTTGTTGATTAGCCTTCCTGCGAGGCTGTGGCCTGGCTAGAACTGCTGGGTGAGGCGTCTGTAGTGAGGTAACACTGTAGTGAGGTTCTCTGGAAGATACAAGGCCAGTTCAAAGCCACGAGGACTGTGAACTCAAAAACCAATGAGATCTCACTTGTTGAATCAGAATATTTCTTCCAACCTGTTAAGTTGCTTCACTTCTTTCTTGCGGAGGTCACTGCTGATCTTGGCAGTGAGTAGCACGCAGGCACCAGTGTGCAGTTTGCAGTTCTGTTTGTTGAGCTTGCCCTGCAGTACGAGCTTCTCATAGTATACATAGGCCATGGACATAGTCACGGGCTCCAGGCTGCACTTCTCAGACAGCTTCCTCATTTTCCACTTCATACTCCTGATTTTGCTCAATGTCAGTTTGATGTGTGGAAACTTTTCTCTGAAGGTCTTGTTCATGTCCTTCTTGAGGTCTGAGGACTTCACACATTCTATCACTGTGGTCATGTATGAGGCAAAGATGAGGACACACTTGTGCTTTCCACAGGGCCACTGTGGGTTGTCCAGGAGGTTGGGGTTGTACTCCAGGTTGTCTCCCCCATTGCTCCCTAGTTCCGTGCCAGCTGGTGTTATCTTGGCAATGGCAGGTTTGTGTCTCGACCCTGGCAGAGCCCGGGTGATGCTGGGCTGAGGTTGGGGCGGCAGGCCATGTCTGTCACTCTTGTATGCAACCAGAGCATTGGTAGGGTACAGGAACTTTGCGTAAGAGACAACCTTTCCATCTGCTTCCAGTTCAACACCTTCCAATTCAAAGACCAACTCGGAAGAAACAGACACGCCACCGGAGGGATGCCTCTGCTTCTGGCTCTCCACCCTTAGGTCACTGATCCGAAGGCCTTCTCCATAGGGCAGGACTGAGAAGGCCGTGCACAGGGACCGCTTGGCACAGATGAGCACGATCCTTCTGTTCGTGTCATACTGCCTCATGTTCTTGATGAAGTGGGTCTTCAGGCCTTTGTGTCTAGGCGACCCAGGTACATGTTTGGTTCTCTGTACGGAGGTGCAGCCCACTGTGTCTTTCAGGGAGCAGCACTGGGATGTGACTTGCCTCCTCTAATGCTGCTGTGGGGATGAGCAGGCCCTGGGGCACCACACTGGCACTCAGCTGGGGGATGGTGGGGGGAGCAGGGGCAGCCGCAGGGTCTTCTTACCACTGGGGGCCCAGGCTGAGGGGGCTGGCCATCCAGGGAGATGTTATTGAGGAAGAAGAAAGTGGCTTGTGGCACCACTGAGTCCCCGCACCTCCGCTACCTGGCCAGCGGGTTTCAGCTTTCGGCTTTCGGGTTTTGGGCGTGCTCCAGCCTGGCAGGGCAGGGAGTCAGGCCTGGGGCTCCTCCCTAAGGTGCTGCCTCACCACAGCCCATAAAGACTTATGTCAGAATGACTGCAGTCTCTGGATTATCTGTGGGTCTTTCTGTTGTCAACTTGTCTTTTGTTTTTTAGTCATGTGGTCCTGTCTTTTAGCCTGCCTAGGAATTTTCATTGGTTGTCACACACATAGTATTACAAATTGTGAAGGTCCAGTTTGTGGCTTTCTTTGCCAGCTGGATAGTGTGGTGGTGGTGGTGGTTTTGCTTCCTTCTCTTCATCCCCCATCTTCTTCCTCCTCTTGTGGGGTTTTGTGCAGCCTGGGTGGAAACGGAGTAGAAATAGTGTGGTAAGCTTTGTTCAGGGTGAGGGTATATAGTGAAGGGGCAGGGGAGAGAAGCCCAGAAGCAGCAGAGGCTCCCCAGGAGACCAGAGACCAGGTGTGTGGTGGTGTCCTATTTCTGGTAGTTTACATGGCTGTTTTAAGTATGTGTTATGTATGTTTTCTGTTTGATTTTAGAGCATTTAACTCCTTTTTAAGAAGGTTGGTATGGGAATAGTCAGCCAAATAAAGGTAGTTTTGTAGGGACCCTTAGATAAGCTCTAGCAGATAAGCACAGGGCAAATGACTTCTTCTGGGAGTTTACTCAGAGTTTATGGGGAGAGATGAGGATATTTGGATTTTGTGGGAATTGTTGCAGAGGCCTATAGGATATGATTTAGGTTAGTAGTGGTTATGTTTTAATAAATAATAGAATGATGTTTTAGAGCATTCTAACTGGTTCCCTGATATCAAAGCTATATCCTGGCAGCTCCTATGGGTGAGTTGGGAGCAGTTCCACAGCCTATGTGGGCCTCAGAGTCTGGTCTCTGAGGGAACTTTCAGTCAGTCCACAGAACAATGATGGAAACCGCTGCCTTGCTCTTTCCAGTGGCAATTTTAGGTCTATTTCAAGTGGAATCTGCCCTCGATGCCCAAAATGAGTTGATAAAACATTTGCCTACACACATTCTTTTCTCACTAGTTAGGGCAAGTGAGCAAGTGAGAATCCAGGCAGGAAATCCAAAATGGCTGCCACTGAGGTAGAGGAGAATCAGTTTCAAGAACCAAGGAAAGCAACTTTGTGTGTTTGTTTTTTTGGTACTGGGGATCGAACTCAGGACCTCGCACTTGCAAGGCAGGCGGTGGAACCACTGAGCTAAATCCCTGGCGCAGGAAAGCAACTTTGAAGCAGCAAAGTTGTCTCTGAGAACTAAGCACTTTTAGGGATTCCCGCGGGCCACAGGTGATAACCCCTGTTTCCCCAGAAACCTGAAGGGCAGCTTGGAGAGCAGGGAGATGGAGCAGGGCATCCAGGCTGGAGGAGGTGTGTGCTGCAGGGATTTGAGAAAGAACCTTTATCAGAACCTTCAATAAAACCTACCCCTGAACTCGGTATGTAGCTCAGTGCTAGAGTGTCTACCTTTTATGAGAGAGCCTTGCATTCAAGCCCCAGAACTGCAGAAAATATAAAATCCATTCACAAAGATGTTCCCTGCCCTGCTCCTGGTTTTCAGCTAACCCTCAGGGTTTCCTCACTTTGGTTACTATTACCACCATAGTGCCTTTGGGGTTCTGGTACACTTAAATGTCCTTGTTCACTGCCCTAGGAGACACCATTCTTTGGGTTTCCTCAGCCCAGTGTCTTTTGAAGACCACTGTTTTCTTTCAAGTTTATTTCTAGGTTAGAGAAGAGAGGAATAGAGAAGTACAGCCTCTTATAAGTAGTTGTGACACTAATGAAGCTATTGAGCTTGAGTTGGCTCTGTCTTCAGTACGAAGGCTTTCTAATGCCCTAATGCCCTTGCTGTCACACAAGTGTCATCTCCCGTGTGGTGAAGCAGAGGGCAAGCAGAAGGGGGCAGGAGTCTCATGAGCCCCTAGTCTCTGAGGAGGACTGAGCAGGTGACGGGCTCCCTCTGCTGGTGGCCACCCTGGAGGCCGGATTCTGACCAGAACACTAAGTGTGTTTAGTGTTTCTGTTGTGTTCATAGTAGGGATTATTAGTAGCTGTGGTTTGGTTTAGTAAAGACCCAGCTTGCTATTATGTGGATCCTGATTGGATTTTTCCCATTTCTGTGTGTCTACAGGGCCAAGCCCCTTCAGGAAGAATCCTGAAGTGTAAAAACATTGACAGTCTGGTGATCCTAAATTGGGGGAGTTGGGTTAGAACTTCAGAATATGAAGAAGTCTGAAATGAATTTAGAAATTTAAAATACAGTAGTGCTTATAATTTATCTTCTAATTGAAAATATGCAGTACTGTGGCAATGTCTTTGGAGTCACTGAGAATATATGGCCTTAAAACACTTATTGTCTCACAGAAGGAGAAATAGGCTGTGGTTCCAGGCTAGATTTGAATGATGGTTCTTCCATACTTTGAGTGGTAAAGCCAGATATAGGATCTAGCGCATGGTATTTTTAGTACTCCTATAATTCTTGCTAAGTAAGAAATCATGTGATTAGAATCTGGAATAAAACTGCCAGAAGTGTTGGAGCTTTCCTTCATCTTGGATTCTTTTAAAAAAAATTTTGGTCATTGTGATTATGATATTGCTGTTCTTATTTATTTAGATGCTGTTGATTTAACCCAAGGGCCTCAGATGTGCTAAGCACACACTCTGCCATTGAACTACACCCATAGCCTTTTGCTTTGGCTCTTTTTGACAGTAAACTTGTGACTCAGTTTCTGAATTTTTTTGCCAGTTGTAGGAAGTTACAAGAATTTGATTAGAGGTTTAAAAGACATGATTATGGCCATGCACATTGGCACACAGTTACTGGGGAGGTTGAGGCAGAAGGATCACAAGTTCAAGGCCAGTCTGGGCAAATTAATGGGACCAAATCTCAAAATAGAAAGGGCTGAGGTGTAGCTCATTGCAAGGCCTTGAATTCAGTTCCCAGCGTCCCACCCCTCAAAATACCTGATTATGGTTGTGACCTATCAAAATTCTGAGGTAAAAAAAGACAACTAGAGATGAAGTGTGAAGCACAGAGTGCCGCCATGGTCTCTAAGTTAGTGTGTGTGTGTGTTGGGGGGCCGTTCTGGAGACAATGGTAAGAGCAATATGTTTGTGAGACTTCTGGTTATAAGATCACCTCACACTTTCAATGATGACATCCCGTTGTGCTGTGTGTGTTTTCCTTCAGCTGGTTTCCCCATGGGCTATGCAGCAGCAGCTCCTGCTTATTCTCCCAACATGTACCCTGGAGCAAATCCTACCTTCCAAACAGGTATGTTCTGGTTGACCACATGCATTGTAATTCAGTTGGGGGAGAAAGTGAAGGGAATTGGTTTTGAGAAGAGGGAGCATGGACTTAGGATTTGGCCTTGTAGATTTCTTATTTCATAAAATTGCCCTGTTGATAAGGGGGAAAACAGTATAATTCTTAGTGCGCACAAAGCTTTAGATACACTGTAAATTCTGCCCCCATACAAATCTGTCACAACCTGTGACAGGTTAACTCTGTGTGCCAGAACTTACGTTCATGTAGTAGAGTTGACTACTAGAAACCGAAAGCTATCCCCCACCCCCCAAAGCTATCTTACTGATTTCTCTCCAATAGTTTGGCACTTGGTTATATTTTTAAAAGAAAGTCTTGTTTTCCTTGTAGGGTTCTTGGGGATATTTTTACATTTTAGAAATCATTGTTCAAACTGAATTGGTTTGGATCTGAATTTTGTAAAGATTATTTAGCAGGGAGTTCCTCCAGTGAAACCTGCACATTTTGTTGGGTTCTTTCAGGCTTTATTCAGCCACAGGACTTTGTAATTCCTTTGTAGCAGTGGTAGTCCATGGTTTGATATAAGAGCTTGGCTTGCCTTCCACAGGGGATGGTGATGGTGTCTTAAAAGATGATGGGGTAGTTAACTTTGACAGAAGAGATATTAGTAGTATCCCTCCCCAAATTCTTCCTGTTTTGTGACTCATATAATTCTGCCTTTGTATTCTACCCTTATGTCCATCTTTCTGTCTCCACTGTGACCACCTCTCTTCAGCCCTTAGTTTGTACTCAGAGACAAACCTTGCATGATCTTCCTGGTCCTAGGCCTTCTGTCATAAGTTCATGTTCATGCCCACTTCAGCCAAAGTAATGTGGGGTGAACTTCTTGATGCTTTCCCATCACTATAAGACACAGTTAAGCCAAGAGTTTTGATTTAAACTGCTGACCCTTTGATATAGTGGTCTCTTTTTTTTCTTTCCAAAACAGTTTTTTTTTCCTTTTGTATTCTTGTCTAGCTTTTTCTGGTGGGGGGGGGAGCACAGTTTCTCTTTGGCTTGACTAGAATACCTCTTCTTTGTGCCTGTCTTTGAGGCTGTGATGAACATCCCTTCTTTGAGGTCAGCAGTTGTTAACATGCTGTTATTCCCTGGGCGTTTGTGCCAGCCATCCATCTCCTTTTGTAAGACATCCCACATTGTTTAACTCTTTTTGTTGTTCTCTTGATTTACTCCACATATTTATCATGTACTGTTCAATAATCTTTGCTGTAAAGTATATGGCCAGCACAGTCGGGAGTGAACATATCCATTATTGGTATAAGTTTTGAGTTTTTGTCTGCACATTTCTAAGTCCCCCAGGCTGCAAGGAATCACTGCTCTGCCTTTTCTTGCTATTGATGAGTTTGTGTTTTCTAAAATGTTTGTGTAAATGAATTCACATAGAATGTCCCTTTTTTTGGACTGGCTTTTTTCATTTGGCATAATTACTTTGGCACCTGTCTTATATATATCACTGGTTCATTCCTTTTTATTATTAGGTTATGTTCCACTGTCTGGAAGTAGCACTTTGTCCATTTGCCAGGTAGTGAGCATTTGGGTTGTGGTTTTGTTGTATTATAAATGGAATTGCTATGAATATTTGTGGACAGTACCAGTCTTTATGTGCTTAAATTTCTCTTTGAGTAGATACAGAGGAGTGGAGTGACTGGTTCTTAAGGCAGATATGTAGTTAACTTTGTAAGAAACTGCCAAACTGTCTTCCAGAGTGGTTGTGCCATTTTACATTTCCCTTAGAGTATGAGAGATCTGGATGCTCCACATCCTTAGCATGGCTATGATCAGTTTTTAAAATTTTAGCTATTCTGATGGATGTGTAATGTATCAGTATAGTTTTAATTTTAATTTTCATAACAACTGATGGAAACTAATCATCATTTCTTTGCTTTTTTTTGCCATTTGTAAGTATGTCTTTGGTAGGGCTTATATGTGTCTTGTATTGTGTCAGTTACAGAGGGTTTTTTTTTTAAAGACCATTGGGTTTTTTTGTTTTGTTTTGTTTTGAGACAGGGTCTCACTATGTATTTCAGACTGACCTTGAGCTCACTATGTAGCCCAGGCTGGCCTAAACACGAAGCAGTACTATCTCAGCTTCCTGAGTGCTGGGATTACAGGTGTGCCCCACCACACTCAGCCATTAATTCATTTTTATTATTTCTATTTTCAATTTTTAAAACATTTCTTGAAATACTTTTTTTTTTTTTTTTGGTACCGGGGATCAAACACGGGTCCTTGTGCTTGCGCAGCAGGTGGCGAAACCACTGAGCTAAATCCCCGGCCCTTTAAAACATTTCTTAAGAGATCTTTTTACGTTGCCTAGGCCGGTCTTCAATTCCTTTCTATGCTGAAGTGATCCTTTTGCCTTAGCTTCCTGAGAAGCTGGGACTGCAGGTATGCACCACCACCACACCCAGGGCCTAAATTTGTTTTTTTATTGTTGAGTTTGGAGTGATTTTTTTCAGTAAATGAGCTGTAGAGGTTTTCTCCCAGTCTGTAGATTCTTTTATTCTTTTAATGGAGTCTTTTTTATTTTATTAGTAGTATTATTTTTTTGGTACCAGGGATCGAACTCAGGACCTTGTGCTTACAAGGCAGGTGATGGCACCACTGAGCTAAATTCCTGGCCCCTAATGGAGTCGTTTAGAGAGGAGTAGTTTTTAAAATTTGTTGAGGTTCAGTTTATCTTTTTTTTTTTTGTACCGCAGATCGAACTTGGGACTGTGCACTTGCAGGGTAGGCGGCAGAACCACTGAGCTTACCCTGGCCCTATCATTTTTTGTTTTAATCATGATTTTGAGATCCTTTCTGATAAATCTTCCTAACCCAACTTCATAATGATTTTGTCCTTTTTTCTTCAGGAGGTTTTATAGTTTAGGTTGTACATTTAGGTCTGTGGGCTATTTGGGGTTAATTTTTGCATACGGTGCTAGATCTGAGTGAAGTTTACTTTTGTGTATTAAGGCTACAGTAAGCCACCATAAAATAAGTTATTTTTCTAGAGTTTTCAAAGGTAGCTAGTTCACTTACAGTATTTTTTCTTAATGGAGGAGAAGTTAAGGTAAAAACTCCCAACTAAATTTTATCATTTTACAAAAAATACCTCTTATTTATTTGAGGCTGACCTAGTTGTTCTTGCCAAAAGTGTGCAGCCCTTCCCTTTATAGGAGTGTTGCTGTGTGGAGGCTGTTGGCCTCTGTAGGATAGGCATCACCCACCTTCTCTTACAGCTATCCTTTCTTGGCCCTTTTCCAGGACTGCTCTTAAATGGATCCCCTAACCCAGAAGCTGGGACAGGTAGGTAGGAAGTGCGATTGCCCAAGCGCCTGCCTTGAGATGAGGTGTCCACTGATGGGTACCAGACAGTTGTTGGCTGCCAGACTGCTGGCCTAGCAGTACCAGATTTTTTTTTTCTTTTTGAGAAGCTGCAAGTAAAGACTTTTATGTGAAATTGGTGTATGAAAAGAGATGGGCTCGGGATGTAGCTCAGTGGTAGAATGCGTACCTAGCATGCATAAAGATCTAGGTTCAATCCCCAGCACCACCAAGATACTTTGAAGATCCTGTCAGTGACTTGAAGTGCTGTTGAATATGGGACACAGCTATACTCTGATCTTTTGAGTTTGTCACGTTTTAAATATTTTAATTTCCTTTTTCAGTGGACCTTTCCTCTTACTGAGCAAGCCAGTCATCACTTTAAAAACATTAAGGAAGTTTTTCACCATTCATGCTTCTTTCTTGATATACTTTCTGGTTTTCTTAAATCATCAGATTTGTGGACAAAGCTGATCTTGGTGTAGGGACTTTATTTGTGGAATTTGTCTTTCAGGCTGCTTTTGTATCCCCTAGTACTGTTCTTTTTTTTTTTTTTGGTATTGGGGATTGAACTCGGGTCCTTGTGCTTGAGGGCAGGTAGTGGAACCACTGAGCTAGATCCTCGGCCCTGCTGTTCTTTTTTTTTAGCCCCTTAGTCCAAGTGTGACAAAGAGAGGGTTCAGAACACCTACCTACCTTGTGATGTTGAAGTGTGATTTTTGCTGAAGGGTTCCATTACATGCAGTCTGGAAGCGGAGAAGCTGACCTTTGTTTTGACTTCCCAGAAAATGTAGTAGGCTGTATACACATGCAGCCAGAGTGAGCAGTCTAATTTTGGAATCACAGTTTGGACTGTGAGGTGACTAGGTGGTTTATCTTCTGGCCACGTTTAACTTTACTCTTGGCATTTGTCTGAAGAACAGATCTACCCCTTCACTGTGTTATTGGAGAATTGTAGCCCCAGGCTCATGCTCAGGACCAGATGTCAGCAGGCCAGGCTCAGGCCCTCAGCTAGCATGTTCAGGCCTCCGTCTTGTTCTGCTTATGGCCAACCAGGACCGGTAACTGATACTTGGCAATGATGATCTGAAATCATGTAAGCTCAGTGTTTAGAAAAAGATGGAAATGTGCATAGAATGATGTATCTTATGGTACTAATCAGATTGTAAACATTTATATACTAGTATGAACACTTCTAATAAAGTATTGGTTTAATTAAACTTGGTATCACAACGTTTATTTTTATTTTTATTTATTTTTTGGTACTGGGGATTGAACCTCAGGGTCTTGGGCTTGCAAGGCAGGCACGGTGCCACTGAGCTAAATCCCTGGCCCCGCCTGTTCTTTATTTGAAGGATATTTAATAAGTGAAAATTCTTCCCACCTTTTTTTTTTCTTTTTAAACTCAGACTTAGGCCTGTGAAGTGAGACCCTAGGTCTGTTTAAAAATTAAACTTAATTGATGGCAGCCACATAGCAGAGAATAGCATTAGAATAATAGTAGGCTGTGGGGTTGTAGGAGACTTTTAAAGGTTTACATGTACATAGTTTAAAAATTTCAAATCTATAAGCTTTTAAAAATGAAAACAGCAGTTCCCTACTACCTTGTTTTGAAAGCCTGTTCCCACAGCATAGGCAAACTCAGTCATTAAACTCTTCGAGCTGTTCATTTTGCTGTTGTGTTCCATATGTCCACATATTCTGTTGCTACTTTTTTATTTTTTTAAAGGAAATACTGCTTGCTGATGTGTCAATTTGGATAAGAATTTAGCCTTTTATTTCCTTGAGCAGGAGGGTAATGACTTCTCATCCCTCTTAGAGCCTTGTTCACAGTTGTGTCATGCATATGTGGTTATTTTTCATCTGCAGCCCCTTTTTCCTCCCTGGAATTGATGCTCACCTGGTATCTTTCATTAGGTGTCTGTGATTCTGTCATTAAACACCCAGGGTCCCACCAGCTGTGGGAATGTCCTCTGAGGGCATTTCTGTACATGGGTGTTCTGGTGTCTGTTGTGCTCAGAGAATCCCTCTTGGAGACCTGTGCCCAGGCCTTCCTCACTCGTCTTCTTGGGTGTGTGTTCAGGCTGGCAGTACCCATCCGCCTTCTATCCCAAGCTCTTTCTACAGTTTGCACAGTGACAGGATGGTCATGCACTTTCTTGTTAGGAATATTGATGGGTCTCTTAGAGGATAACTGTATTTTCTTTCCACTTGTGAATTCACCACGTTTAAGCTTTTACTTCTTCAAACAGCATTTCCTTTTTTCCTGTCTTTCTTTTGTGAGTCAGTTTATCATGTAGAACTGTACGTTTCTGTTGAGCATTGGCTGTATTTTCTGCAGAACTTGTCTTAACTTTGTTCTTCCAGACCCTGCCCAGCTCCCAGGCTGTCTTTCACATTAGGTTGCTGAAGATCCACGTCTTCCTGTGATAACCTTTTTAAAGGCTCAGCCAGATACTGGTTCTTCTAGATGCACACTGGAATGTAGTGATTCAGTCAGCTAGCTTCCTAACTTGTGTTTTCAGCTGATGAGTAACCCTTGATGGAGATTTTGTACCTAGCTCTCCTCACAGTTCTGTCTTTGTCTGAAAGCTGTCTTTAGTTTGTTAGGTTGGTTAGTTTGGTTTTTTGTCTTTTGAGACAGTCTCACTGTGTTGCTCAGGGTGGCCTTGAACTTCAGGTCTGAGACCATCCTCCTGCCTGAGTCTCCCCAAGTAGCTGGGACTACAAATTAATATCATTGAGTCCAGTTTGAAAGCATATTTTCTCATTTATTGCAAAAAATTGTCAGATATACAGAACAGTCCAGAGACCAGTATAATGAGTGCTCAAAATACCCGCCACCTAGATCCATCAGTTGTCATTTTGTCCTCTTGCCTTTATCTTTATAAGGATGAATGTGCATGTGTGTACTCTTTTTCCTTTTCCTTTTTCTGCTGAACTAATTCAGAATTGTGTATAGCCATTGTGGCTCTTTTCCTGTGGACTTCAGAATGTGCCTTCCTTACATTACAGTAAAGACATTATTCTTCATGATCATTGTCACATTTAGAAATAATAATTCCATAATTTTATTAATAGTGCATGCCATACTTAGAAATAGTAATCCCCTAATTTCATTTAATAGTGCATATTCAAATTTCTCCAGTTATAGCAAAACTTTTTTTATAGCAAAATTTTTTAATATTTGGAATCAGGATCTACTTAATGTTACATGTTGGCTTTATTTTGTATGTCTCTTCTTTGTTTGTTTGTTTGTTTGTTTTTCATACTGGGGATCGAACTTAGCTTGCGCTTGTGAGACAGGCAGCAGCACCACTGAGCTAAATCCCCGGCCCTCGTTTCTTAATCTGTAATACTTTGCCTAACCATTACTTTAGTATTTTTTGACTTTAAAAAGTTTTTGCTAAGAGCAATTTTATTTTTTATTTTATTTTATTTTTTTTGTACCAGGGATTAAACTCAGGATCTTGAGCTTGAGAGACAAGCGATGGCACCACTGAGCTAAATCCCTGGCCCCATTTTTTGGTTTGTTTTTAACAGGGTATTGCTATGTAGTTCAGGCTACCCTTGAACACACTATGTAGTCCAGGCTGGCCTCAAACTTATGACAGTCTTTCTGTCTCAGCCTCCCAAGTGCCGGGATTACTGGTGTGCACCATCATGCCCAGCAGAAACAATTTTAAATATGTGCACAAGTAAGTGGGAGTATAATCCCTGCTTATCCATCACCAGCTCAGAGCTGATATTTTTTATCTGTACTCCCACTCCTTTCCCTTGTATTATTTTGAAGCAACTTTTGGGTATTGTCTATGGTTTTTAGTAGTAGCTTTAAAGGATACTTGTGTCATTTTCACACCTAAAAACAAATTCCTTGATGCTATTAAAATTATAATCATGCGGGGGATTTATTAGCTCAGTGGTGCTGACACCTGCCTCGCAAGGACAAGGTCCTGAGTTTGATCCCCAGTACCAAAAAAAAAAATTATAATCAGTGTTCATATTTCCAGTTATCTCATCTATGTTGCAAATGCTTTTAAATTGAAAAATGAAGAAACTGCAAATTCTGAATGTGGTTCCTAATTTTTAAATCTAGCATCTCTTCTCAAAATGCTACACACAGAAGGTAACTATGAATAAATAATTTGATTGTGGTACTTAATAAATTGTTAACATCTTGTTCAAGAGTGAGTTTAGTGACTGCTAGGGTGATCTCTTGATTAAGGTCTGTGGAAATAAAGCAGCAAGAACTGGACTTCAGCTGTGGAATGGGAGTCACATTTAGCAGTGTCTACCTGTGAGTCAACAAGAGCATCTGCTTGGGGTCTTGCTGTGTTGTGGTTATGGTTATGGTTATGGAACGTGAAGGAGGAGTGGCTTGTGGGGAGGAAGCTTATCCAGGATGTTACTTTCCCCTGCTCTCATCTCCATGGTTCCTTTCTTTTTAGACAACATTGCCCCACTCTGAGCTGAGCCCTGCTTACTTGCCAAGACTGCATAAATGCTGCTGTGTTGGTGGTCTGTTTTCTTGCAACTTTCCTCTGTAGTCAGGTACCTTGTGGAGAGAACTGGATTTTCCCAATTGTTTCTGTGACAGGGCTTTACCCTATGTTGGTGGCGGACAGCTGGTATAATGCTCTCATGGCCAGGCCTAGTGACAGTGTGCCTGCTTTGCACTGTGCAAGCCAATAGCTTAGAGATATGGCTGTCCTGGGCCACCTCTTGGGAGTGTCAGTGCATGGCAGAGACTTGATAGCTACTGTATTGCCTTTTTTTTATAATTAAAGAATAGGGCCGGCGATTTAGCTCAGTGGTTTCACCGCCTGCTGCACAAGCGCAAGGACCTGAGTTCAATCCCCGGTACCCCCCCCAAAAAAATTATAATTAAAGAAAATGTTTTGAAGCCTTGGGGTTTCATTGGCATGCAGTAAAGCATACATAAAGTTTTAATTTGAATTTCACTATGTGAAACCATCACTTTGCCCTTTTATTCTTAAAGACTAGGAGATGGACAGCCTTACAAAAAGTGACTGTGTTAGTGTTCCATCTGTGTAATTGACTTTCTCAGAGAAAATGCTTATCTTGGCTGAATAATTTTGAAAGTTTCAGCCCATGATCAATTGACTGACTCTATTACTTTTGGTGAGGAAGCACATCGTGGCATAGGTGATAGTGGAGGTTCCCCTCAAAACTGGGGAATGAAAAAGAGTAAAAGAGGTCCAGGGTCTTACCCATGGTGACCCAAAGACTTCATCTCTTAAAGTTTCCATCACCTCCTAAGAGCACCATGTTAGGGACCAAACCTTCTCATGGACCCTGGGAGGACACTCAATATCTAAACTGTAGTAGGGACCCTTTAGTGGTCTTGACTTTGAACTTGCTTTTCTAACTCCTAACAGAAAATCTGTGTACTGGACTCTTATTTAGCCAAGCACCAGTATTGAAAGTTGGTGTATTCAAATTTTGGCAGTGTTTCTGTTTCCAGTTAATGTAGCAGTAATCAATTGTAAAATAATACAGAAACCTGAAAGGATCTTTTCTTACTTCAGTTAACAATCAGTGGAGGTTGGGAGTCCCTTCATTTGAGTGAAAGGATCAAAATTGCATGCAGATAAATGGACTTGAGTATCTTCTTTGTGGCCAAACACTGGGCCAGCTGTTGCGCAGACTGAAGGATGTATATGAAGGGGAATTCTGGGTATGCCTCAGAAAGCAAGACTGGAAGGTCTTCATGAACCTGGACATTCAGCATATGGAGGTTCAGAAGCCCTCTAGGAATTGATGTGTATCTATGGCCGAACAAGAGAACATAACTGACCTGGCCCCTGGGAGGAATGCAAAATTTCTTTCTTGTGGCTTAAAAAAATGACCATTTAATATGGGTGGATTTCCTGAAAATCATTTATTCTCTTTCTCTCTTTTAAATTAAAAAATGTGTACATTGCTAAATACAGCCTAGTAGTATAATTAAAAATTTTTTAACTTAAAAATTTTTATCCTTGGTTTTTTTTTTTAATTAATTGATTTCTTTGGAGGGTTACCGGGAATTAAACTCAGGGCCTCGCGCTTACCAGGCAGAACTGTGCTGCTGAGCTACATCCCTGGCCTCATCGGTTTATTTTTTAAGCTTGAAGGGTAATTTTGTATGAAACACTTATGTTAATTGTGCATTTGGATGAATTTCCTTCTCATGGAATCACTGCCCAAAACAAAATACAAAAGGGCCAAGGATTTAGCTCAGTGAGGTCACTGCCTCACAGCACAAGGTCCTGAGTTCTGTCCCCAGTACCAAAACAAAATACAGAACACTTGTATCATCCCAGAAGGTTTTCTTTCCCTCACTCCTCTTTCTGATTTCTGTTACCATAGGTGGGTTTACTTATTAAGTATGTAAATACTGTAATTCAGTGTGTGTTGCTCTGGTCTGGCTTTTTGTGTGGATATGTCACAGTGTATCCTTTCCCTTGCAAACATTTGGGTTATTTTCCATTTAGGAATTAGATTGGTGAACATGTTCTACAATTCCCATTGTGAACTCGTGCTTTCATTTTTGTAGGGGTAATATCTAGAAGTTACATTGCTGGGTGCTGTGGTGAGCATGTCTGTGGCTGGAGATGGTGCACTTTCTGGTACCCATGGGCAGCCTGAATGCTCCATGCCTTTGGCATCAGCTGGGATATGGACTGCCTTACAGACTGTTCAGGGTAGACTTTACATGTACTGGAAGCCATCTGTTACCATGTGTAGCTTGGTATGTTTGGACAGTTGTATAGGGCTATACAGTGCCACCACAGCCAAGTGACTGCTCTTTGAAAGACCCACATACCCCTCTGCCTGTGGCCACCAATTGTGGGTTTTCTGTCACTGTAGATTTGTCTTTCCTGGAGGTTCCTGTCATGCACACAGCATGTAACGTTCTGGCTTTCTTTCATATGATGCAATGATTCTGAGACTCATTCATGTAGTTTTGTGTGTCCTCGGTTTGTACCCTTTGATTGTGAATGGTATTTGGTTGTGAGGACACACACCACAGCTTGTCTGTTCCTCAGCTGAATGGTGGACATTCAGGCCCATTTCCAGCTTTGGGTAGATGAGCAAAGCTGCTGTGATCATAGCATTCCAGAAGCCCTCACCCGTCTTCCCTGGGAGCAGATCTCTGTCCCTGTTGCCATGGGGAGTCAGGCACTAATGTTTACTCAGTACACTCATGGCCCCTCCGTCCCACCAGGGACCCTCAACAGCTGAAAACATGCTGGTGGCCTGCAGTTTTCCAGTTGCTGGGAAGATGCTTTCTGGTGTCAGGCTGCTTCTCCACATTCCTCACTACTGGCTGCAAGTGCAGCTTTCTTTGGTCAGCTAAGTCATCTTCCACTGCAGCTTTTTAGGTTTCAAAACACTGTCTTCGCTTCCAATCTTGGGCCATGTAGGTTTATTTTTTTTTAATTTCTCAATCTGCCTTATGGTCATTTTAATATCATTTTTGGTGGGAGCAAAAGCAAATGTGTGTGTTTAACCTGCTTCCTTTACCTCTTTATCTCCTCCCTTTACTTCTTTTACCATAGGGTGCTGAGCCAATTCCTGTTTGACAAGTCTCTCCCTTTGTTCTTGTTACAGTAAATAATGTTGAGATAGACATGCTTACAATTAATTTTTTTTTTTTTTCTTTTTCGGTGCTGGGGATTGAACTCAGGACCTTGCACTTGTGAGGCAGGTGTGTCGCCACTGAGTTAAATCCTTGGCCCTGCTTACAGTTAAGTCTTAGTGTATATTTGCTTATTTCTTTAAGGCAGATTTCTAGAGGTTAAAAGACTTAAGCATTTTTAATGACAAATTGAACACTACAAAGGCCATATCAATTTATACTCCAGTGGGACAGGACGAGTGTTTATTTCCTGGTTTTTTGTGACCATATGTTCTGGGACTTTCTCCTCCATCCCAAAATCCAACCCTACTGCAGTTGCACACAGAGCTAACAAACAGAGGCAGGTCTCAGTGAAGATCAGGGCTACAGTGGTGTCAGATCTTAACCATGTTATTCATGAGCTGACATGCGTCTGGCTCCTCCCTGCACACTCATCCTTCCCCATGTCTCACACGGGCTAGGGTAAACTTGGGCCGTTGCCTTCTGTTCCAGGTTACACTCCTGGCACACCATACAAAGTGTCCTGCTCCCCCACCAGTGGGGCTGTACCACCATACTCCTCCTCCCCCAACCCCTATCAGACCGCCGTGTACCCTGTGCGAAGTGCCTACCCTCAGCAGAGCCCGTATGCACAGGTATGCTTGGGGACACCCTACGCTGTGGGAAGGGTCGGTTTCATCAGGTCTCAATGGCTGTGGCACCCTGTGGCAGTTGTCTCTGTTCTCCCCACAGCAAGGCACCTACTACACACAGCCACTGTATGCAGCACCCCCTCACGTCATCCACCACACCACGGTGGTGCAGCCCAACGGCATGCCAGCAACGGTGTATCCTGCTCCCATCCCTCCTCCAAGAGGCAGTGGGGTCACCATGGGCATGGTTGCTGGAACCACCATGGCCATGTCAGCAGGTGAGTCTGTTCCTGTTTGTGTCTTCTGGGGAAGCTTGAGAGTGGGGTGAAGTTGGGGAGAGCCTGTGAATATTGACCCTTGGGTATAGTGTTTTATGGCTACACATAATTTAGGGGGCAAGAAGCAGCAAATTATCTTTTCCTTCCTCTCCTTCCCTGTTTCCTTTAAGTTGAGAGGAAACGGGAGTGTGGGGTGGAGAGTAACAAACCATGAACCAAGTGACCTCCCTTGTGGAGCATAACTGAATAGCACACTGACTTTTTTTTTGGTACTGGGGATCGAACTCGGGACCTTATGCTCGCAAGGCAGGCGCCAGAACCACTGAGCTAAATCCCCAGCCCAGCACACTGATTTTGATGGAGTTGATTTGTTAGTGGGCTATTATGCAGTAGTGCGGGCTGAACCTCTCCGAACTTCCGTTAGCACAAGCTGAATTTTTAGGTCAAGCTGCATTAATACACGTTTTCATAAATCTAGGAAAGCTGGTCTTGTGTTAATAGAAGTAATAGTTGCCTGTAGAAATATGTTGGTATTTATCTGCCTTACTCCCCCAGGCTTCCTGTACAACAGGAAAATAAAAACCATGGGGAGTTAAGACTTGGCTAGGGTCAGCATGTCTCCATGGACGTAAAGAATCCCTGGGGACTTCATCTGATAATGTCTGGGGATTGGCTAGTCTTTTGGGTGGGGCCCACATGAGACACAGTTGGTTCCCCATAATTCTTTTATTCCCAGGCTTTACTTCAAAATAAGGGAATTGTGCCAGAGAGAAAGGCATTCCAGGATACAGTGTATTTCTTCTGCTCAGACCCTCCATTTCACTTGGTTTTCCCACCCTGTCAAGGCCAAGAAGACTGTGCAGACAGAAGCTGCATGCATGCCTTCAGCCCCTGGGAGGAGGGAGTGTAAGCAGCAGAGAGTTAGTCCCTGCACTGAGGTACTGCTTTTCCTTGAGTGGACTCAGTCACTGAACCTCTGCAGTACAGCAAAAATAGATTTCTCTCAGTGTACTTGGAAGCTCATGTAGTTTGGAACCCTTTTTCACATGTTTCTTTGCCCTGCCCATCTAAACCATTTTTTAGTGTACAGTTCTCTCGTGCAGGTATATTCACAATGTTTTTCCTTTTGCAAATCTAAAACTACTTTACCTCTTAAACAAAACTTCCCTTTTCTGCTGCCCTCTACCTCTGGCACCTACCATTCTGTGCTTTGTGTCTATGAATTTGACAACTGTTAAATAACTTGTATCAGTGGAATCACAGTGTTTTATCTATCACTGGCTTTTTTACCTTTTTCACTTAGCATTGTGCCCTCATGTTTCAGCTGTGTTGTAGCATATATCAGAATTTCTCACCTGTTTTAAGGTTAACAGCATCATTTTTAAACTTTCGTGGTTTATCATCTGACTCATAAAAATATTTTGCATATTCTATGAAGGGGAGGCACAGACCTTTTTACAAATATGTTATCAATAGGAGCCACCTGTGGTCATACATGTTTAACTCCTCAGGAGAATCAAATCAGAGTTCTATCCTTGCTCTCGGTGTAGACCATCCCCCTCCTTTGTGCCTCCCTCTGGACAGAGGCCAGGCCCTGGATCTCTTAGAGGTAGTGGAGCTGTGTGCAGATGCTGGCCATGCAGTGTGTATGCCTGCCTTGTGTGCCATGTGCTGCTCTTTCTTGCAGGTACCCTGTTGACAGCTCACTCGCCAACTCCCGTCGCCCCTCACCCAGTCACTGTGCCCACATACCGGGCTCCAGGAACACCCACTTACAGCTATGTGCCCCCTCAGTGGTGATCACCCTGCAGACAAATGTAAGTAGCCATGAAAGCTGATGGGTCCCTGGTGAAAGTGTGTTTCTCAGAGGAGAATGGCAAACCTATAAGCACCAATAAGAAAAATGTACCCATTGCTAAGAGCAATGTAGTGTTTTATGCTTTTGTTTTTATTGGGACTTCACAAAGTAGAAGGAAACTATGAGTGTTTGTTTAAAGACAAGGTCTCACTATGTAGTTCAGACTGGTTTGAACTTACTTGTAGCTCATACTGGCCTCAAACTCACAGCACTTCTCCTGCCTCAGTCTCCAGGGTGATGCGATCACAGGCGTGTGCCACCACGCCTGGCTGGTGTGTTTACTTCTTATACTGTGCACCTTGATCCTCACCTGGAGTGTGCTTGTGTCCCCCCTCCCACCTGCGGAAAAGAGGGAAAGTCTGGTCCCTGTGTAGTGGGTGGGTACCAGATTCACCTGCTTTGCCTATGGTGGCCCTCTGGCATCCCTGGACTTCACTGTGGCATTTTCTGAGCAGCATCCCAGAAATGCTCCATGTGACTTTGTGTCTGTTCTTCTCCAGGTTTGAGGATGGAGCTGTGCAGTCACATCATTGAGGTTCCACAGCTGGTGCTGCAGGCCTTGTGCCTCCAACCAAGACTTTCTTCTTAATGCTCTCAACACTTAGCTAAACACAACTACGTTCCGGCCCAGCAGGTCCCAGCGCCATTAGTCTCCAACTAACTCTGTGGGTTGGTCATAAATCTTGTTTTGTGGTCTGCTTGGCAATTTTTTAGCTAACTGTAATGATAAGAAGGGAGTATTAATCTATTCTGAATCATATCTAGTTGAATGCATGTTAAAAAACACAAAAACCAAGCTTGCTCAATCTACCTGCAGTGACTGATGCAAAACCATCATATGCAAAACCCAAAGGAATGGAAATGTATTTTACAACTTGTATCACTAATGCACTGTTGTAATGTATGCAGTCTTAATGTTAATGAGTGTTAAAGTGAATTCATAGAGCATCTGAACTACCTTAGATGATTCTTCAGCCTTTTGGGGTTGATGTGGGTAGCCAGTTAGGGACTTGGACTTTTAGTTTTCAGTGGCCTGTGTCTTTGACACTGACTGCACCAAGAGGGAGCTACAGGGACAGGGAGAGAGTAGGGAGGCTACAGTAGCTCAGGAGCAGCCAGTCATGGGGTGTCCCCTTCTTTCTGTTCATCCTTGGAGGGGTCAGGGGAACAGGGACATGCTTAAAGATCATCATGAAACATTAGAGCCATGTGGCCAGGACACTTAGGGGTGAGGGTGGTCTGCATATCAACAAAGCAATTTTCTCTGTCATCTAAATTTTCATTGTACATCTCTTACAAAGAAGGATTTTTTTATATATCTTTATTAGAAAAATCCTGTGTAGAACTAGATTATTTTCCTGGAATGGAAGGTATGTGAAAGAGAAACAGCCCCATTTGGAGCAGGCATTGTCCTCTCCTTTAGCTTAGAAAGTCATTCCATATTTTCTTTTCCCTGAGAAATGTTTGAGTCAGTTAAAAACACTTAGGTATTGCTGTTTCTCTCATAAAGAAGGGCAAAAATTTCATCTGTGTGTTGTGGAGAATGTTGTATACTTACGAATGCTTAAAAGGGAACAAAACTTTTAAATGTCTCACGTGAATTGAGAGGCATGGTCATGAGTTGGTCTGCAGATGTAAAAATGAAATATGTAGCTTGTCCTGGGTTGTCCATGTGATGATAACTTGCCTCTTGTCTGGCTCGGGGACTCCTAGCTGTTAGGGCGCTCAGGGCTGACTGAGTCTGGGGTTTGAGCGTCTTCTACCACCTCTCCTTGCAGCTGAAGGCACTCAGTGCCAACCATGTGCCGACAGCACAAAGGGCCTGGTAGCAGTGGAATGCATTTGCCCGCCCACTGGTATCTATTATGGAAGAGATTTTGAGTTTAAAATCTGAACATTGTACATAAGAAATCAAGAGGTGTTTTTTGTTTTGTTTTTCCTAATAAGCTGACTTTGAGTGACAGGAATGGCTTTCTGTTCTCAGTGAGGGTCAGAGGGTTAGAGGCAGAAAGACTTGTTCCTTTTCAGGGGTCTGTCGGGTGGGGTGGGGTGCATCTTTTTTCCCACTCCATTATTGAAGTGCTGTGGTCTTCAGTTGGGAGGGGATTCTGTGCTGCTTTTGTCTCTGGCAGCTCAGTTAGGGCCCTGGCGCTGGGGTGGAGTTTGCTCCATTAGCAGTCAGCCTGGCTGGCAGGTGGAACACCTGACCTCTGAGCCTTTAGTAATCTTATTTTTTATAAGAAATACTTGTCATAATTTTCTTTTTTCACATTTTATAAGTTTGAGAATACTTTTGCATGGCTCATTGTAAACAAAAGATTCCTTATTCCTAGTGTCCATTAAAATAGAATGTTTACTGATAAGTAAATTGCTTCCTGAGCACTTAACCCGTGTGTGTGTGTGTGTGTGTGTGTGTGTGTGTGTGTGTGTGGTGTCATTTCCCCTAGGCACACTGTTGTGTTCATTTCTGCAAGTCTATGTTGGTAATTCCATCTGGGTAGTGGATGGTTTGCAATATTGGAAGGTTCCAAGGGTCCCAGGGACTCAACTAACTGGTGGAGAAGGCATTTTCCCAGTTAAGTGATAATATTCAAGGAGAACATGATTTTATTGTATGCTTTTCTAAAAGCCCCACACAAAAATAGAAGCATACCCATGAGGGGTAGTATCATTTGCAATCAGGAGGAAGTTCTAAGAGGTTACATGGGCTGTCTCCAGGCCCACGTGAGACTGGCACACACAGGGTGAGTGTTCTCAAAAGTGCTGAGTTGGAGGAAGTTTTGCATCTCTTGACCTCCATTTATATCAGCTATATGAACACTTTTCTTCCCGATAATTAAATTTTTTCCCTTTTTTAAGGTTGAATTGAGAGACTATCAGATACTTCTGTATTGTGGAAATCTTTCCAGTTTTGAAACTATCAGGGCATCAGGTATCAGATCTATGAAATGTAGATAATACCTACCAGGTAAGAATCTAGTCTTACTAATGGTAATAAAACTGTCATAGGTTGCATTCTGTTCTAGTAAAACTAATTAAAGAAATAATACTTGGGTCAGTAATCTGTTACAGAGCTGCATAGTTTGGTATCCTAAGTATATTGTGGAACATTCCAAGGACTTTTGTTTTTTATAGGTGTGACATTTCTGATTTGAGAGATCTTCAGTTGAATTAATTGTTCTTTGAGAAGTTGAGACAGACAAGCAAAAGACCTCGTTCTTGTAGATGTGGGCATCATTATGGATATTTAAAACTTTTTTATTCTCTACCTTCTCCCCTGAGGCTTGGGAGTTGTCTTCTTCAGCTGTGTAGCTGCTGCTGCTCTCAGCTCATAGAAATGTAGTTTGGAGCTGGTTGGAGGCTGAGTGAGTGTTGTAAAGCCAGCCCATTTTGTGCTCCCTGACTCAGAAGTGAGGGCACCCTCAGGGCCAGGGCCAGTCATGTTAAGACGCTTGCAAGTGCTTCCAGAACTTTTTATGTATGTTTTGGACCACCTTCCAAGAATGTTCTTGTTGGTATGGTTATGGCCTACCAGTTGCTATTCTGTGAAATCCTTTCCTGAGTGCTATGCAAATGTGTTTTTAGGTGGCAGGGACCTGGGTTGGGCTTCAGGCTGCTGTCTAGGTACCCGGTGCATTGCTCCATCTGATGGTGTCATCCTGCTGTGACAGGCGACTAGGAAGCAATTTGCAAGTTTTCTTGGAAGACATGTCAATGAAAGGACATACATTCTTAGGCAGTTTGGAATGCACTGACATCCAGCAGCTTTGTCCTTTTCATGGGCTTTCATGACCCAGTTGTATAAATGTTGGGCTACTTTGCAAAGGAAATCCAGACTTCACCTGTCTTTTTTTGAACATTTAGATACAGTATTACTGTGACCAATTGGGCCACCTTCTCTCATCTGGCAGCTGACAGTTGGCTGCTCCAATTGTAGTTCGCCTGGCACTGCCTGGGCAGCACAGCACCTCCCCTGGGTGCAGCAGCAGGTGGGGCAGCCACTGGTCCTTCTCTCTGGTGCTTTCTAAGGGGGTCTGGTAGGAATGTGGTTGGCTTAGGGAGGGCATACCTCCCAGGTCTGTGTGTATATTTCAGCTGCTTACTGTTCCGCCTGAGCTTCTCGAAGGCTGTCAGACTTCTGAGCGGACTGGAGGTGGTGGGTGGCATGGTCTTGGTATAAACTGGGAAGTTGATCTTGCATGTTTTAAGGGTTGTCTCTCTTCCTGACTGAGTTCATTTGAAGAATGGAAAACCTGTGGGATAACCTTGCTTTAGTCCATAGGACTAACAGTTTAGTCATTTGGGATGATGAGACAGAGGAGCATATCTATCCAGGGAGCTCTGACGCACTTCAGGAGGGTGGGCTGTCCCAGATCAGCACAGCAGGCAGCTCCCTGGGCAGGGTGTAGCATGGGCCCTCATGCAGGCTGGTGGGCAGTAACAGATGAGTGGGCCAGATCAGAGACTGTGCTCCTGGCGGGTTGTGGTGATGGCAGCTTGGAGGAAAGGCCCCAAGGAACTGCATGGGCTGTGGCCGGATAGAAAATGGGTCCTTTTTTTTTTTTAATGATTTTTAAATACTGTTTTTTACACTGTTCTCTTGGTACTTTTTTAAAGCTTAAGTCGGCATTGTCTTCCAGTGTTAAAGGCATCCCTCACCTCTGCATTGAACTTACATGTCAATATAAAGGAATGGACCATCCATTCTGAGCCAGTTCAATTAGGTGTAAATTCATACTATTTTAATTTTTTATGCAATCTGATGAGTAGATGAGCTCAGATTTAAAATTCTTAAAGGCACGTTTATTGTAACAAATTGTTATGTATTAATACTGCAGTTTTCAATAAAGGTTGACTTGTGTTGCATATTGTGTTTTTCATGATTTTTTTCCATGTGGGTTTTGTCCAGATATAATTTGGTTTGATTGGGAGGTACTGTAGCTTCTTGCAAATTAGGAGATTGCCAGGGGTTTGGGGGAACAAGCTGTTATGGTATTCAGCCCCAAGGACCTTGGCTATGTTAGGGGGTGCTGTGGAAGCAGTGGGGTTTATGTATGGGGGTTGGGGGCCGTTTGTCCATGGGAACACAGAGGGAAGCAGCCTCAGGCTTCTCTCCTGGCTTTTGTGGCTGGGGTCTTCCTGGGAAAGACTCTTCCCATTCAGCAGGGAGGATGTTGAGGCCCAGAAAAACAAAATTTACATTCGGCAGTTCCAGCAAAAAAACTGGGAGCAATGAGGAAGGGAGGCAGTCTCTAGGCTGTAGGGACCAGGGCAGGGAGGAAGGGTGTAAGCTGTGCCCCACTCTTGGCCAGCTCTAGGGGCTGCAGTCCTCTTCACTCCCTTGCTTCTAGGCTCAGTCCTCCCCTTAGTAAAGGCTAGGGGACATGCTGCATAGCAGGCAAGCAAAGATGGGTATGTACGTGGAAGAAAATGCACACACACACCAACAGAGAACAAGGGCTGGCAATCAGGTTACTGTTCCCAAGTTTCTTTATGAAGTTAACGTGGTTACTGGCTTGGAGAAGGCATAGTGCAAGAGTGCTGCTGAGTCCTGTGGGTGCCATGCCAACACGAGGATGTGGGCATCCCACTGTAAGACTGCTACTTGGGCTGGGTGCGTCAGTCCTGGGTCCTGGGCCACAGAATTCAGTTCTTAGGGCTTCTCATGCTCACTAGGGTAAGGCTTTCTGTGTCACTAACAAAAGTTATTTTTCTGTGTTTAGAAAAACAATACAACAACATCCAAACAAAACAGACTGATTCTGCAGCCACCTCACAGCTATAGGTGAAGTGGTCACATGAATATCCTTATGTGGCTAACTGTTTGGTTTTGTTCTCACAACACACACCCAACATTACATGTAAAGAGGTATCCAGCAGCCAGCAGCGTCTAGAGGGGCTGGGAGGCAGAAGGGCAGCTCTGGGCCAGACATTTGGGGCAGAGAATTCCTGATTCCTGCCTTCTGAGGTTGCAAGTGGCCTGGCCCTGTCCACTGGGTTAGGGGTCTGAAAGAACTGGAGAGCAGAGGGACACACAATCTGGGTTGCAGGAGGCTGGTGGCCATAGGGTAAGCCTCTCCTGCCCAGAGATAGGCTTAGGGATGATTAGATTTCTGAAGAGTCCGGAGTGGCCAGCGCCTTCTGCAGGGCAGCCTGTATGACGGTCTGAGCTATGGTTCCCCAGCTTCAGAGTGCAAGCAGAGCGGGATGGGTGGTGGGCAGGCTGCAGGAGGTGCAGGTTGTGCGTTCAGGAGCCCTGCCTCTCTCTTCCACCTGGTCTCTTCACTGCCTCATCACTGCACCAGCAAGGATGAAATCCAAGAGGGGAACAGACCTGGCACTGCCTGGGGACACCAAACAACTCCTTTGCTTAGCCCTGTTCACTCCCAGTTTGCAAAACAGGCAGAGAAGGGCCAGGTGTGGGCCTCGGGGAGGCAAAGCTGGGGGCTGAGGGTGAAGAGGTCCACAAAGTGCTGTCAAGTGAGTGCTGGCTCATTTGCGGAAGGGTGCCAGTCTGCTAATGCTGTGCCAGAAAGTGGATGGTTTCCGCCGGGGCTCTGCCAGTACCAAGACCTGCTGTCGGGGCCGGCTGATGGGCAGTGTTGGGTGCTTCTGGCGTGTCAGGTAGCAGGGCCTCCCGACAGCTGGGCAGGGAGAAACAGAGTCATGGGTATCTTGTGGCACAGGACAGAGGTGCCCACTGCAGGGGTCTGCAGGGATACCCCCACCCCCATTTGTGGTGGTTTTGCTGCACAGTACTTGTTTCCCCAGGGCCTGACCATATCTTGGAGCCTCTGACCTGGGCCTGGCTTAACTTCAGTCTGAAGAGGGGATGGTGAGTGGCCGTGTCCAAGTTATGTGACACTTGGCTCTCATCTGTAGAAACAGGATGCATGCCTTCCTGGACAGCTGTGACAGTGCTTGTCCACCTGGGGAAGTAAGCACTGTCACTAATGGTGCCATTCTGGGGAGGTCACAGAGGCCAACAGCAAGAATAGCTGTAAACTGACCTAGTCTTTGTCACTGGTGGCTCCTTATCGCCAGCCTTTGGAACACACCTGGAGAGGGCAGTGGGGACCTCTGAGGACCCAGGGGTCTAGTGGCTTTGCTTTAGGGGTCAGAGGGGAATGTAATCAGTCCAGGTCTGCCCAAGCTGGAACTGCCAGCCACTTACCTTTGGGCTTCCCTGTGGCCTGCTGTTTGTTGGCATTCAGCATGGCCTGCTTCCTCTGCATCTCAGTGATGGAGAAACCTGGGGAGAGGGTACACACAAGATCCCCTTCATCCTTCCTTGGCCACATGCTTCCATAAGCTGTTTTGGGGCCCCAGTTGTCGTCCCACGGTGCCGGGCTGGCCATTCCCCAGCCTGCTTAGTCAGTCTGCTCTGCTAGGCCGGAGGATGGAGCCCCTTGAGACCACCCCCCTGTGCCTTCCATCTCAGCTCAGCCCCATGCACCCCCTCCCACTTGCCCAACGTCTAGTTTCTTTTCCTCTCTGGAGCAGTGGAGGCTCTCCCTAGTCACAAGCTGACCTAGTCACTGCTGAGTGTAATGCCAGGGCCTACGAACAGGAGAGAGGCACTGGGGAGAAGCCTGCTTACGTGGGGCAGGGGGTGTTCTGGAAGCTGGTACCCACCTCCCAGGGCTTGAGCTGCCCGGGGAGGGCTTCCCCGTCTCTGAGCAGTGTTCCGGTGTGTCTGTGGGAGCCTGTGGTTCCCAGCCTAGCCAGCGGACTATGTCCTGGAGAAGGGCCATTTCTGCTGGTGAGGTGAGGATGGCAGTGCCTGTGCTTACTGCTAGGACCAAGAGGCTCTTGGGGCCTCGGCAAAGCTTGAGGGCTTGGGTCTGAGATGCACTCTCATTGCTTCATGATGGTCCTGACTTGCCTGGCAGCCTGGCAGGTCTGGGTGGGCCAGAATGGGGCAGGGCCTAGCAAGATTTCGCACCTGTCTCCTGGTCCAGCCGCACCTGCTCCCTCTCCCTGGAGAATGCCTTGAGCCAGCGCTGCTTCTGCTCAGCCTTCTTGGCACACAGTAGGTGGCTGTCCCCCGAGATGCTGCAGTGCAGACGGAAGGCGTTCTTGATGTTCACATGGAGGTCTCGGTCCTTCCCATCCTCTAGGTCCACCACCTCCAGGCCGTCCATGTCCAGCCTGCCCTTGTAGTACAGCACGTCTCGGCGGAGTAGGTCCTGCCAGATGCCATCCTGAGTCCTGGTTCTTATCTGCTGCCTGTATCCTGGGCCCATCACCCTCTGCCCAGCCCCTTCCCCAGTCATCAGGTGCTGACCCTGGTGCTACCCAGGATGGCCAGCTGCCCTCTCTGAGGTGTGTGGTCTGGTGAGGTAACAGCCACAGAAACTAAGGCAGCACCCCATACATAATAGCAGAGAAGAGTACAGTGGACAAGTAAGGCTTCCAGTATGGGTCCTCTGGGCCACATTTGAAAGAAGCAGAAGCTAGAGGAAGACGAGATGGGTGCAGCAGAGGACCTCAGGGCTGGCAAAGGGAAGCAGAGGCTTACAAGGGAGGCAGCAACTTCAGAAGCAGGCAGGGGATAGTTCAGGAATGAGGGTGTCCACAACTAGGCCTGGACACACCTGGAAAGAGCTACCCTCACATCATCCCAGGCCTAAGGCGTCCCAGGAACGGCTGTGTAGGGTCTGGCAGGCTCCTTTACTTTGGGAAGTTGTCCCCATGCCTTAGCTTCAGTCCCTCCACCTGTCTTAATTGGGGCTGGCCCAGCAGGTCAGCAACTGGTACCTTCTTACAGTAGATGAGCTGGTGGTCAAAGAGAAAAAACATTCTCTGCTGGCTCTTGGCTTGAGGCTGTGTAACACGAGTCAGCTCCCCCGAGTAGATGAGTTCCGAGCTCCTAACCAAGAGATCTTCCCCCTGAGGGACCCCAAGGAAAATCATGAGCTGAGAACACCCAACCTTGGGCTCTACACTCTGCCTTCACTGTGGTGGGCTGAGTAGTGCCTTCCCCTGCAGGCGGCCTTCCTTGACTGAGTCCAGTGGAAGGGACATTCTGGAAGCCCAGGAAGTCCTCTGGGTCCTGAAGGGGGAGGAGAGATGAGTGGGTTTGACTGGGGTTGGCTGGCCTTGCAAACTGGACCTACTGTAGTCTGTGGCTCTTGAAGAGTGGAAGTGTGTCCACTCCATATTGAGATGCAGTGCTAGGGTAAAATACACACTGACTGAAGATTTAGTGTGAAACAATGTAAAATACCTCATGAATCATATTTTATGCTGAGTGTAAGTTGAAATGATTGGATATATTATTGAGTCAAAACATTGTAACAGTCACTTTCACCTGTTTTTGTTTTCCTTTGTTAAGATAGTGGTAGAAGTATAGAAGTCTGTATATTGCTCACATGATCTTTTTTTTGGTATCGGGGATTGAACTTGGGACCTTGCGCTTTTGAGGCAGGTGGTGGTGGCATCATTGAGCTAAATCCCTGGGCCTCGCATGATCTTTTGATTGGACAGTGCTGCTCTAAAGAAAAATTGAGCTGAAATTCACCTCTGGAGTCTAATAGAGGTCTTAAGGAAGCTGTTCTCCCAGCTTAAATATATTTTAGGACCTGAGTTCTACCATCAGAGTTTCAAAGTTTCAGACTAAGCCCTGTGCCTGGGGCTGCTGGCAGCCATCCAGTTGGGATGACTGAGCTCATACAGGTCCTTAGCCTGGGCTGGGCCTCAGAACCAGTAGACCATGCTGTCAAGTCCCACCGCAGGGATGCGGACTTATTGTCAAGGGTCGAGCCCAGGAATGTATTTTTATAGTGGTCTGTGGCTGATTATGATTGATTTTCAGGTAATTTCCTTTCATGACATCTTCTACAGTACTTGACAGTGGCACCATGTGGATCTGGAGCCTCACAAGGAGGCATATTGGTAGGTGGTAGAGGGGCAGAGTCCCCTGTCCCTGGAGAACAGGAATGTCATCATTAGCTCATGGCTTGGTGTTGCCTTAGAAAGATACATAGGGAATGGGCAAGCCAGAAAATCAGAGTCAGGAGGCAGTCCATTTTTGGTTATGTTGATGGGCAGAACCCTAGTGTTAGGAGTACCAGAAGTTGACTGAATCCCGGGGATCGAGCTTGTCCCTGAGGGCAGAGGAACAGACTGATGCTTCTGAGAAACATCCTTCCTCTGTTAGAGGATGGATGGCAGCTGGTGGGAAAGAATATCGAATCTCACACAGGCCAGAAGGCCACCAGTGCCCAAGTCTGGCTCTGGGAGGTAGCACCAAAGTCCCCACAACTGCACATAAGAACCTGCTTTTTCACCATGAGTATCCGCTAGCTCCCAGGAGCCTGGCTCTCTGCTTCTGCTCCCTCCTAGACTTTTCAGAGGTGAGCACAGTTTTCAGGCCAGGACCCCATGGTATTTTCTAGGCTCTGAGGCCCTCACCTCCCAGTCCTCTATGGAGCTCTGCCACTGAGCAATCTTGTCGATGTTTTCAAGTCTCCGTTTCCGTTCATTGATGAGCTGGGCCACATTCTTCATGGCATGCAAGGCAGCTTCAACATCCTTGAAGTCCCTGGGCAGAACAGAGATGGAAGGGTGCTGTAGTCTGGTGAGTAGAGAGCTGTAGGTGTCTCCTGAAGCCTGCCTGGTAGGGCTCCCTCTGGGGCTGTGCCTCTTGACCAGAAATGCCAGGTATAGCACAGAGCTCTCTAACCTATCGATGTCTCCTCCCCCATTATAGTGCCAGCTTGGGGGTGGGGCCCTGTGACTACAGCAGTACCTGGAACACTGCAAATGGTCAAAAGCTGGACGGAAGAGTGCAGGGCCCCAGCACCTCATACCTGTGTTGGGGGGGTGTGTATTTAAGCAGCTCGGCCAGCTGCAAGGGGTACTTGCAGATCTTCTGCACTGGTGTCAGCAGGAAGCCATCCAAAGAGATATCAATCATCTTCTGCAGCAGTCGGCAGGCCTCAAAGAAGTACACATATTTGCTGAGTTTGGTGAGCCTTGAGAGCTCCACACAGGCGTTGGGGTGGTTGTTGCAGTATTCGGAGTAGATCTGGAAGTCTCCTTGCTGGGTGGTAGAGGGAACAGTTGTGGGTTAAGGTAGCTGTCTCCACTTCCCAGGCAACTGGCTACCCATCTGGGAGAGCCAAGGCCTCTGTATTCCATTCAGGAGCCAGGCTCAGGGACCCAAGCTCCACGTACCTAGTTGGTGATGGGGCATGAGCTACGTGGAGTCACCCACAGATGGGAAAACCTTGGAGGACATGTGTGCCCACTCTGTTGCTCCCAACTTTATCAGTAAGGCCCTTAGATATTTGAACTGTGTCAATTTACAAAAAAATGAAATCAGTGGTGCTAGTAAGGCAGGGCTGTCAAGGCCAGAAGGCAATAGTGGTCAGGGATGGACGAGATATGCTTTGCTCAGCCCCACTCAGCTGTGCCTGCCCTGTCATGCGAGAGTGAAAGGAGTGCCAGGTAGACCAGCCAGGCAGTGGAAACTGGTATAGCACCACTTGCACCCTGAGTGGATGTTGGCTGTAAATGCCACACAAATTTCAGTTTGCCCACTGTGTAAAGAACCCTAGAATCTAATGCAACAGATCCCAGCTCTCAACAGGTGGTCCAGCCCTTATTCCCTCTTCTCTGCCCAAAGCAGATCCCTCCTAGGCTAATGTCCAAGACTTCTGCTCCTGAGAGCCTTCCCTGACTTGCTTCGCCCCCAGAAGCAGGAGACCCTCCTGAAACTGCTGAGGGCAGCTGGGAAGGCAGAAGGTGCACAGAGATGTTTGGAAGTTTCTGGGAAGGGAGTAGCAAGTGGCTTGGGATGCAGCAGGGAGCCAAGAGCAAAGGGGCGCGAGAATAAGCAGGGGTTGGGGTGAGTGGGGAAGAGGGCAGGGCCCCAGCAGACAGATGAGACTGGCAGGCAGGCTTAGGAGTCCACGTGGGGAGCCAGTGCTCACATGCTCCAGGAAGCAGGCGCCCAGCTCGCTCAAGTGTGGGCGCTCACTGTTGAACTTCTGCTCCAGGGCCTTCACGAATGCCTTCTGGCAGCAGTAGATGTCCTCGATGTTGCCGAAGATGGTGCGCAGCTGTTCCTCACTGAACATGTCTGCCCGTTTTCGGCACTGCCTGATGTAGCCCTGAGGGTGAGGTGTGGTCAGGGCTCAGGGCTCAGGGCTCACTCCACCCTGCCATGGCTTAGCTGGGCAGGGCCTCCCCTCACCTCACAGATGTCTCGCAGGTGCTTGATATAGTCCCGCTCAGTACTGAGGATCTCGTTGATGACATTGGTCCGCATCTGGTCCTTGCTGCTCTGTGCCTCGGCTCCACCGTCCTCTGCCTCGCCATTGCAGCCCCTCGGGGCCTCGTCTTCTGTGGGCTCATCTTGGTTCACCCGCAGCTGCAGGCAATAGGAGGCCAGTCAGCCCTACAACCCTGCACACTGCACAGTGGCTGTGCGGAGCTGAGGCTGGGCCACCCAAGGGGAACATAGTGGCCTAGGGTGCTCCCTGCAGCTGCATCACAGCTTGTACAGGGTGGGCAGTGGGACAGTGCCTTATGTCACCGCTGTTCATAGACCACCCTGGCCCCCTTGGCAGGCCCCAGGTTCCCTGCTTTCTGTAGCCTTTGCTTATGTTCAACATGGTCCCTGGAACACGTGCTAGGACTTTCAGAACCACAGTCTGCTCATACTGGACCACCTAGGGGCTGTGGTGCCGGGGCATGGTGGCATGGTCTTGCTGCTCTCTAACCTGTAAATTCAGGAAAAGGCTTGGGGACTGGAGGGGACAGTTTACCCAGGAAGCCTGGGGCAGGAGAAACAGCTGAATGCCAGGGTCTGGGCTCTCCCTGCCAGCTGCCCCAGTCTGGCCTTTTGGAGACTGAGCACCTTAGGTGGGACCTGGGTCCTCTCCCTGTGAACGCCTCGGTTGATGACTTTACTTGTGTGTGTCTCAGCTTTCCCAGAGTCCCACCACCTCCCAGGGGTGTGTGGGTGTTAACCAAGATGGCATCTGTTCATGGTGTGTGGTACTCTCACATACACCACTCTACTTGGCAGGTGTTATCTGCCTCCACAGTCACTTGGACTGTTCCCTCTGGCCTAAGAGCTCTCCAGGAGGAGGATGGGTCAGGGGATGGAGGAGGTGCTGGTGGCTCTGTGGGAGGAAGAAAGCTATGTCATAGTTCTGGGACACCCACCCATGCAGCCCAAGGCACCAGGTCCCAGCACTGTGGAGAGGGTGAGGTCCATGCCCAGAACCTGGGACTCCAGAGCTATTCTGAGCATAGATTTCCCCAGGTGGCTCCTTTTGAGCCTGGGACCATACCCTCACGAAGTTGGCTGGAAACCACCCCTCGCCATCGGTGACACGGCCCCACCACCACTCTCTGTTGGTGGCATCCATCACTTCAATGACGTCCCCAGCTTTGAAGCCCAGCTCCTGGTCGTCCATGGTGACATGGTCCCAGAGTGCTTCAGCACAGACCACACTGCCATCGCTGATGAGCTGTGGAGAGAGCCACAGCAGGTGGGTCAGTGGGGCAAGGTTGCCCTGGGCTTCAGGTTGAGGCCCTCCTTGCCCTCTGTCCCTACCTTCAGCAACCCTGGGAAGAGGGGATCTTGACACACTTCACAGAGGGGCTGACAGGTTTCCTCCTAGCCAGCAGCTATTTTGGAGCACAGCTGTGCCCTGGGCACGTCTAGACTGTCCAGAGCACAGTGATGGAGTTTGAGGCGGACTTGACCTAGACTCTTGACTATCCTCAAGTCCCTCCCTCAGAGCTAGGCCACTCCTTCCTCACTCCTGACTGAGCCCCTTAGCTTTCAAATCTGGGTACTAATGCCTCTGCTCAAATCACTGATAAACTTCCCTTTGTAGTGTACTGGCTTGAGCCTGCTCCTCCTTGGCCCTCTTCGGCAGCCCTTGCACCTGGAACTCTGTTTCTGATTGGGCTGTCAGCTGCTTTCCTGTAATGTGGGCTCCTTTCCTGCTCCAGTGGTTTCAGGACAGGAGAAAAGGGGTGGGCTGAGAGCTGCAAATACCCCTCTCTGATGAGACTGAGTGTTGGAGCTGCCTGTCCCAGCCACCAACCTGGCACAGCAGTCAGCCAGTGATCTGTGTGTCACTTGGCAGGCACTCCACCGAGTTGCCTCTACACCTTGTGAGCTCTCCATCCCTGATTTCCCTGGGTGCTCCTAGGGCAGTGTACATGCAAATCCTCACATCGACACAGAGGCTGAGAGCAGGGCTGCACTTCAGGTGGGACTGCTTGAGCCTCCATCTCAGACCCAGTTGCTACCTAAGAGGCTTCTGTGCTCATGTGGCAGGGTAAGGGGCCAGGGCTTTCCTCCACAAAGGTTTGGGAAGGCCCAATCACTGGCTCTTACTCTTTCCTAAGGGCGACAACTACTCTAAACAAGTCTGTGTGCATGTGTATACTCATGGTTTGGTGGCTTTTTAGAAGTCCAGACAGGTACCCTGGGCACAGAGCACTGGAATATGCCCAGGAGAAGCAGACCTTGGACCTCTGTCCTCACTCCCAGCTATGATGACAACCTGCAGGTGGTCACATGGCCACACCGATGAGATGAACCAGGAGGATTCAGCTAGACCATGTGAGAGGGTCCAGCCTGCTGTACCTATGGAGCTGACACACCTCCCCCAGCAGGCTGCCATGTGAGGCACTGAAGGATGTGGCTCAAGAGAAAGGAGGTGGGCCCTCCTGGTGGTGTGGGTGAGCCAATGAGAACGTGCAAGGAACCACATTGATACAGGGTCTGTAAGCACAGGCACAGATCTGGGGGAAGGAAGTCACACACTCAGCCCAGCAGGGCTGCCCACTGACTCGTCCTAGATGGATCCTGCTGTATATTAATCAGGTGGAGCATCTCCCTCTGATCCCTGATTCATTCAACAAGTCCCTCTAGCCTGGTGCTCTGCTGCCATCCCGCTGTGCTGCAGTCCTCCAGGGGCCATTTCCTACACAGCTGCTGGGGAAGCAATGGAAGGTGTGGGCCAGGAGGCAGGGCTTCACAGGGACCAGGTTCTGGGTGCCGTCAGGGACAAGTTCCCAGGCTGTCTTGCTGAGTCACCTGGAAGCCCTTGAGGTGGAGATAGGAAGGAGGTGTTTGTCACCTTTGTTGTGTCCTTGTCCTGGAACCATGCATGGCCCAGAAGATACCAGATACACACATAGCCACGAGCAAGTTCTCTGACCTCCCTGTGTCTCCCATTCCTGACTCAGTAGTAGCAACAACTACCTGTGATGTCACCATAATGCTTCAGGAGATAGAGACACATTTCCTAAGACATCAGAAACTGCTTCACCTGCACAGGAACTGGGCAGGCTTCCTGGCAGAGGCTTCTCCTGGTGCTCTATCTTGGGTGCAGCTGCACCTTAAGCCAAGAATCAAGCCCGATAGCCTGGGATGTTTATGGGGGTAAGGTGTGGTGACTAGAGGGTTAAGGGGAAGACCGAGACAGAATCCCTCCCTGTGTCCATGGCTTTGACCAGCCCCAGGGAGGGCGAAGCTGCCAGATTGCCTCAAACCGCCCCTGATGACTGACCACTGCCACCATTCCCATTTTGCCAGCTCCTTCTTCTCTCACATGCAGGGGGCGGTGGGTCCACTAATTTAAGAATGCTAGGGTGGCCTCCACACTGGTGCAGGGAGTGTGTTCAGAGGGATCTGGCCCTAAGGAGGCTGAAATAGGGAAAGCGGCTGCGGGTAACATCCGAGGACCCTGGGCATCTCCCACAGACCTTACTCGACCCGCACAGGTGCATTCCCAGCTCTGCTCACCTTGCAGTCACATGCACAGACACATTTCCCAGCCAGCCCCAGCTGCCTCTGCATCCTCAGTTACACAAGGAAATGCGCCATACCCTTGCTCCCATGGCACAGAGGACAGACAGAAGGACCCCCGCGCACGTGTGTCACCACGCCCCGGGGGCTCCCGCATGGTGGCACCCGAGTGAGCACATGGGTGGTGGGAGGTCTCCCCTTTCCGTGCTGTGTGGGGCTGTGGGTGACAGCGGCTGGAGCTCTGGGCCACTCACCCAGCGTAGTCTCCGCTGCGTGGGCCGACAGCCAGCTCAGCGGAAGGCCAGCAGGAAGATCAGCACAACGTTGATGAGGACGAGCAACACCAGCACCAAGGAGACCACCACACGCTGGGCACCAGGGGGCAGGTTGCAACGCAGCACGGCGCGCAGGGCGCTCCCGGGCGTTGTAGGGCCGCGCCGGGGCGGCGGCACCCGAGCCATGGCGCCCGCTCCTGGCTCTGAGAGCTGAGCGCGGCCGCAGCGTTGGGGAGGGAGGGCGGAGCGCACGCAGCTCCTCCCGCTGGCACAGCCCGCAGCCAGAGCGTGCGCGGCGCCCAGGCGGGAGGCCATTGGGCGGGCCCTGCGTGACGGAGCGAGCCGACGCCCTCTTGGGTCCTGGAAGAGCCGGACTGATCCGGTGCATAGATAGATGGCTTTGGGGTTACTCCGGGATACCCTGGGACCTCGCCACAGGCCTTCTGGCCCGAAAGCGTGGCCCATGACTTTGGGGAGGGCTTGTCCCGGGGTTCCGATTACTAATAAGGCTGCCCTCCAGCTGCTACTTCACAGTGAATGCAGCTCTGAAGGATCAGGTCATCTGCTCACTCATAAAAGCAACCAGAAATAGTGCAGCCAGGATTTGAACCCTAGCCAGGCGGATCCATACTGAGGGTTCCTCTCTCACCGACCACGATCATCTGAGCAATGCTTTGTGCCTGTGAGCACCACCTGGCCTCTTTACTGGCTCTATAAAAACTCCTGTGTCAAACCTGCAGCAGACAGGATGTGGTTTCAGAGCTCACATGCCCGGTCTCTTCTGTCCACACAGACAGCTCAGTCATGGCCAATCCTACCCCTGTCTTGTAAGGTGAGAAAGACTACAGCTGAGAGGGCTGAACACACAGATTTCCAGGACAAGCCCAGTTCTCTGAATCCTGGGTCAGAAAGAGCGCTGCAGGGATGGGGAGGATGCCCAGAAGACATGGGGCAGAGGCAGGTATTCACATATGGGTGATAACTCTATGGTGATTGTGTGTGTGAGTGCGCACACCTGCCAGCACTATACATATGCCAATGTAGGGTGTGCACCTAGGAGTATGACCATATTGCTGAAGGCACCAGGGAACGGGGATGTCAGGTGTGTGTACATCCTTGGTACCTGTATACACACCACCCATGTGTGCCTGTGTGGGGGTACTTTGGTGGGTAAGTGTATAAACATGTGCGGATACCATGTATTTAGAGGATGATCAGGGTGTGTTCAGAGACTGTGCCTCCCTTACACCTGAAGCTTCAGCCCAATCCATCTGTCTGATGTCCTGTTCTGGCCCAGTTCTTCAAATAACCCTCAAGCTCTCAAATGTACAGGGGATCGGAAGGCATATAAGGCTCCCTGACACCTTCAAATCCCCCACCCTCTCCTCAGGTGTGGCTCAGAATTCCTGACTTGGGTCCCTGTTTCATTGGGCACCTGAGGTTCCAAAGTGACCAGCCGTCTGGGAGGGAAGGAGTCAAGGGTGTGTGACAAAACTTGAAACACAAAAAACAAAATGAAACAAACTCAGAAAGCTTGCCTTCAAAGGTCTAGGTCCTGGAAGGTTCAAACTCTGGCTCCAACCAGGGAGGAGGTAGCTCCCCTGGCTGCTCAAGTGGGGCCTGCAAATCTCCCAAGACAGGAGGACTTATGTGGAAGTGGAAGGTGTTGAGTAGGTGAGGGCTGAGCCCCTGGTGCTGTGGCTTCAGGATGACAGTGGAGGGAAGAGAGGAAAGCTTCTTTGGAGGTACTGGCCTCCAGGTGGCCTTGCAGTGTGGAGCAACATGGCAGCAATGTCCCAGGGGACTCTGAAATGCTCCTGCCCGTCCTAGGGAGACCTGAGCCAGGTGGCTGTCCAGCCCAGTGAGGGTGTGCATAAGGCATGTGGGACACTGACAGGCATTGGGCTCTTCCCTGGTGCTGGGAGTTGAGAGGCAGGTCAGGCCCAGGATGTCACAGGAGATTGGGGAAGACACACTCGGAGATTAAGTCAGACTGGCTCCATGGAGGCATGGTCATGGGTGGCCCTGGGTTCCATGAGGTGTAAGGAGGGAGAGCATAGCTTGAGGAGGCACATCTTCTATTCTTCAGTGACCCAGATCCGGGGTCAGCTGGAATAATTTTGCTTGCCACTACTGTGCTGGCCTCATGACTGACAGTGCTCCCTTTTTGCTTAAAGCCCAGCTTGAATGACAGTTCTGTGGCTTTCTACTTTTATCTGTCTGCCTTCTAGTTGGTCTTCATCTGCTCTCAGCAGGATGGTCCAGAAGTTGCCTTGGTCCCCTGCTCACTGTCGTGGAGGTGCACAGAGGGGACCCTAACACCTTAAGGCCCTGAGAGCCATGTGAGGAGCAGATAGACCCAAGAGGAACCTGCAGCTGTGGCCTGGCTGGTGTCCACAGGTGTCGGGAGACCCATTTTCTCCATTGGGAGCCATGCCTACCTCTCCCCTGACCATTGAATGCACCAGTAGCACTAACATCGCCACAAGGCCAGGGTGTTGTGGAAAAAAGTCTTCCAAAGACTGACAGGCACCTCCTACTTCAGCCTTATCCTCTCAGAAAAAGCCCTCGGGCTGAGAATGACCTCAGGATGGATGACAGGAAAGACAGTCCAGCCTAGTAAAGTCAGATGGGAAGGGAGGATCAGACAGGCCCATGCCAAGCCATAGGCATCTGGGGCAGACTGGAGGGGAAGATGCTAGAAGAGAAAAGTACTTGTGGGCACTGAGGATGATCAACTTCTGCATTTGTTAATTCACCTGGCATGGTCTGGATAATATGGAGAGCCAGGCACAAGTATGCATGAGGAACAGAGAAAGAGTAAGGCCCTGTACCTCCTTCCCACCCTTCTCAAGGCACACAGAGGAAGACAGGTGCCTCACACAATCCTGCTCCTGGATGGCCTGCTCTCAGCAGGCAGGACAGTCTTGCATATATGCATCCTATGGTCTGAGACACTGCCTGGCACCTAGCAGTACTTAGTACACGTTACATCTGTGCAACATGCACAACCATGCATCACAACCACAATCTTCATGTGTAACATGTACACACCTATATACATGCATGTAAATACTACACTCACTCCTTTGGCACTCAGATTTGAAACCATCTCCCCAGGTCAGATGGTTTGGGTTTCCCATGTATCACAATTTGAACAAAACACTCATGTCTTCCTAGAAAATACAAAGGAGTGTGTAATTTAGAGCAAGCCAAATCCTCCAGGGCTGGTTGCTTCAATAACTTCTGTGTTTGGTAATTGTTGATTGTTGCTTCTTTTGGAGCTCAGAGGCAGCAGTGAGTGCCCACAGGGTGAGAAGCAGCTGCCCTAGGTGAGGGAACTGGTGATAATTGGACAATTACTCCTGCATCTTTTAGTTTCTGGTATGTAGGATCAGGACAGACACCACCTTTCCTGAGCCCCCAGTACAAGCCAGCCAGCCAAGCCCCTGTAACCTTGCAGTGAGAGCAGGCCTTCCTGCACCTAGGCCCCCACACCAACCTGCCCTTCCTCCTGCCTCTTTCAGAACCCCACTTCTTGGCTTTTCTGCATCAGGCTCTAGAGGCTCTGTGATTCTCATGGGTGCATATTCCAGTGGACACCCCTGAGTCAGGAGCCAGTCTCCATCCTGTGTTTCTCCTCTGGGCTGTGGCATGTCTTTCCTCCTAAGGGTGTAGTGAGTTCCAGGGAAGCCAAGTGGCCTGGAAAGTATTGAGTGCTCTAAATAGAAGTACACCCAGGAAGCTCCAATGCCAAGAAGACCAAATAGGAAAGATTCTCTAGGCAGCTTGAGAAGATGCTTATATAATTCCCATCAACATTACCTGCATTTCCCTCTTAGAAGGACCTCTGCCCTCTTAGAGTCTCTTCTTTCAGAGCTGGCTCTTGGCCTTCCCTGGCCAGAGCTTCTTAGAATCAATAACTTGCCAAGAACCCTAGGGCCCAAGAAGGCACCTTTTCACCAGCAGCCAGAAATTTCATCACCAGTTAGGTGACAAAGCCATGTAACACAGACAGGAGAACTACCAGTGTAGCATGGAAGGCTGCTCAGGTAACTGGCCCCTCCACAGCCCTCCCTGCACAGCTTTCTATGCTTTTGCTGTTCTTCATTATCACCCTCCCTGTTACCAGAGATCTGCTGAGAACCTGCCATGCAGAGAATCTGGTTAAGTAAACCAGTGCTCTGATGGCTACATGCTCAGCACTCCACACACCCATGTGTGACAGGCCTCAGTGCCTGTCCTCCCCTTCCAAAAAGCCTGCACCTTCAGGGCACAGCACAACCATTACCTGTGAATTCTGCATACAATGAAGATGTCATTTCAGAACACCTCCATCCATAATAGCTTATGAGAGGCAATTAAAGATAAAGGCTGGGAGCTGAGAGTGCAGCTCAATGGAAGAGCATGCACCTAGCATGACCAAGGCCCTGGGTTCAGTCCCCAGCACCACACAAACACACCACACAAGAAAGGTTTTGTTAGAAAAAAACTTACTTGCACATTTATTCTCTACAGTTCATGGATTTCACATGAAGTATTATCACTATTATTGTTGTTGTTATGACTATTTTGTAGTCTAGGGATTGAACCCAGGGCATCTGTACTGAGCTACATCCCCAGCTCTTTTTTTCTTTTGTGGCAGGGTCTTGCTAAGTTACTAAGTTGGCTGGTCTGGGAACCAACTTGCGATCTTCCTTCCTCAGCCTGCCAGAGTTCAGGTGTGTACCACCAGGCCCAGCATAAAGTATTACTTGATGACTGTTTAACTCATTATAGAGAGCCAGGCATCTAAGTGAGTTTATCTGGCATCCAGCCCACTACTCAGTTATGTGGATAAAGAAGGCACCATACCCTGTACTTGTTCCAGAGAAGTCTACTAGAATGCTCATTCACAGAGGAGTCAATCTGTAAATAGATTCCCTTTGAGAAAAAAAATCTGAGTCCTATGGATCCTGGTTCTGATGAAGCAGAAAGGCACCAGATCTCATGGCCAGAGGAACGTGGTGTTGCTATGGGCATGTGCTTGTGCTGAACATTTGGTTAAGTACCATTCAGTTATGTTCCACCACCCCCTCAAAACTAAATAAAGGAGAGTAAGAAAAACAGGAGCAAGAATGAGAAAAGAGACAGTCAAAGCTTCAAAATTTCTGTGTCCTAAGAAAGGACTGTGAACAGGCACAGAGTACAGCTAAGTAGAAGGAATAATATTTTTTTGAGACGGTCTCACTATGCAGCCCAGGGTGGCCTCTAACTGGCAGCAATCCTTCTGCCTCAGCCTCCCAAGTGCTAGGATTACAGGAGTGTGCCACCATGCCCAGCTGGAGGAATAATTTTTAATGGTCTTTAGCACTGTGGGGCAACAACTGTTACAGTTGACAACAAGTAATAGTTCAAAACAGCTAGTAGGAAGGATTTTAGATGTTTCCAACATGAAGAAATAATGCTCCAGGTGGTAAGCATGCCAACCACCTGGATCTTATATTACACACTATATACATTTACTGAAATGCCATGCTATGCCCCATAAATATATAGTTCTGTGTCAATAAAAAATTTTAAAATGCCTTCTTGGAGAGTGCAAAAAGAGAATGTGGGATGGAAACCAGTATGCCCCAGATGAGCTCCTGCACTAATTTCTTTGGCTGAGGGAGGAATAGCAAAAATCTTAACTGTCACACAGTTGTCAGAGCAACAGCAACACTTTGGGCTCTTGGAGGCCATTGCAGAGAAGTCAATTTTCACTTGTTTTGTCCCCAGTCTGCTCCCACAGCTTTTTTGAGGATCCAGATTGGAGTGACTGGGCAGCCTTTTCCTGCCAGGACACTTTGCAGGGCTGTTCCAGGAAAGCCTCGGCAGGAGGAACTGCATGATGTCACGCACCTGCACACCTGCCTCTCTATGGGCCCGGGTGGGCATGAGGAGTTCTGTGTCTGGACACACCCTGCTCTGGACACCACATCCTTAAAGTGAAAGCCATAGGCAAAGCCAGTGCCACAACATAGCGGTGCTGCAGCATGTGCCTTGAACAGCTGTCTACATCTGGTTCACATCTGCCAAACTGTGGGTCCTGCTCTGACTCCCTCTACCCACTTGGCCTTTGTCCTACCTCATTGATGGCCAGCTGCTCACCACCCCCTCCAGGGTGGCTGTAGTGGTGGCTGGAGCTGTGCAGGTCCTCGTACAGGTCCTCCTCACTGCCTGCCTCTTCTGCTCGGATGGCTGTGTCCAGGGCTCCATCTGGCATTGCTGGAAGGAGAGACAGCAGCTTTCAAAGAGGAGATGGCTTGAAAGGGTGAGAGGGAGTATGTGGGAAAGGAGCTGGATAGTTTTAGGACAAGTGTTTCTTCCGTGAGAGGAGGCAGAAGGTTGGGAGCTGGTTTCTGAGACCATCCCTGTTGTAAAAATGTGGCCTGGCTGGAAATAACCCCAGCTCACTCCACCACTACCAGTCCTCACACTCGGGACCCTGGAGCTTGGTAGACACAGAGACGAGGGGATTCACCATGGTGCATGGCCCATCCCTGTCCTCTGAACTCAGTCAGAAACTGTTTACCAGTATGTGAGCTATAGAAGGCTTCTAAGAAAAATGTTAAAATTTTGTTATGAAATATACAGTCAGCCCTTCATATCTGTGGGCCCTGCACTTGAGGATTCAACCAAACTCAAAATGAAAATATTTTTAAAAATGTGTCTGCACTGACTATGTACAGGCCTTTGTCCTGTCATTTTCCTCTAAACAATACAGTATAACCACTACTTGGATAAAATCTACATTGTACCAGGTACTATAAGTAGTAATCTGCAGGGGATTTAAAGGATATATGAAGGTTGGGCTATAACTCCTGCTTACCATGTGGAAGACTCTGCGTTCGCCAAAAACAATTAACAAACAAATAGTATACAGGAGGCTGCATGGGCTCTATTCAACTACTACACTCTTTTATATAAGAGACTTGAGCACTGTTACATTTTGGTATCCACAGGAGATCCTGGAACCAATCCCTTATAGATACCGAGGGACAACTATATGTATTTAAGTATACAGTCAAAGAAAGTATACAGCATTTACCTGCAAATATAGTTTGAAATAGAAAAGGAAGAGTTTTGCTGGTATGCTTAAGAAAACACCATAATCTTAGATTTCTCTCTCCTCTATGCCACTCTAATCCCATTCCTCTCTCTCCTTTAGAGATATTCAATAGGTGGAACTTTTTATAAATCATTCCCATGCTTGTTTTTGTTTCAGCGTTTATTTCTGAGTTTTGCCTGGTTTTGACCATCTGTAGCAATTTCTCCCTGATTCTTTTCACTCCATGGCTTGTGTAGTTGTGATGGATTCATTCTTACTGAGGCACGGTCTTGTGTTTGATGAATATTTCACATGTAGTAGTAGACTGGCTGTACTGCAGAAGGTGGGTTGTTTCCCACTCTGTCTCTGATATGAACGATACTGCTGTGGACACGTCTACACACTGCCTGAGACATATGTAGGGGTTTCTTTAGGATAGTATTTCTCAACCTTCTCATTACCCTCCCTAAAAGCCTTTTACACATTATTTCCCTAATCACTCCCAACTCCCATTAAATGCTAATAGCAACATACCTGTGTATTGCTCATGTAATGTGGCTCTTTGGAAGGCAACAAACCATTTTAACAGTTAAAGTTTTTGCTCTGGAGAAAGCATACCCCTGGTGTGAATTCATGCCCTAAGGTACAGACACCTAGGTGTGGCATCACTGGTTCTTAGGTCCTGTGTAGGTCTAGTGCTGTTATAGAGTTATTCTGCCAAGTCAGGCTCCCAGGAGCAATGCTTCAGTGTTCCCACTGCTCTGTGTCCTGGCCACCGCATGGGATGGGCATGGTCATGGTGTGAAGTGGTACATGTCTGGGTTAAACATCTTCTCTACATTTATGTATCATTTATATTTCCTTTAATGTGAAATGTCTGTAAGTTTACCCATTTTATTGATTTATCTTTAACATATTATTGATATAAAAATGTATATATGTGTATAAGTGTGGACTTTTTTTTTGTACCAGGGATTGAACTGGGGTCCTTGTGCTTGTGCAGCAGGCAGCAAAACCACTGAGCTAAATCCCCAGCCCAATATGTGTATAGATGTATATGCAAACAAATTCCTTCTCATTCTGTCACTCATATGTATAACAACTATCTTCTCCCAGTTTGTGGCTTAATTTGTTCTCTTCAGGGTGACTTTTGATGGACAGAAGTTCTTAATTTTAATATAGACAAATTTGTCAATTTTGTCCTATGTGATTTACATTTGGATATATGCTTTTTTCCAATTACTAGCTATTATGAATACAATTGCTCTGAATATTCACAAGCAGGGTTTGGTGTGGACAAATGTTTTCACTTATCTGGGATAAAGGCCCCAAATGCAATTGCTGGGTTATATGGTAGTTAAATATCTAGCTTATAAAAAATTGCCTGATGAAGGCAGACATGGCAGCACATGCCTTTAATCCCAGCACTCCTGGAGGATGACAAGTTTCAGCCAAGCCTGGGCAACTTAGAGAGACCTTGTCTCAAAATAAAAAATAAAAAAGGGGTTGGAGATGTAGCTCAGTGTGAAGGCCCTGGGTTCAGTCCCCAGTAAGAGGAGGGGGGAGGGAAAAAAAAGAAAAACCCTGCTAAACAGGTTTTCAGAGAGGTTGTACTATTTTACATTCCAACCAGAAGTGATGAGAATTTGGAATGATCACTATTTTATATTTTAGACATTCTGATGGGTGTATTATGATATCTGATCTGGTTTCCATTTGTATTTCAAAAAAGCTGGTGTGATGGTTTGGATCTGAAATTGTCCCCCAAAGGGCATGTGCTCAAGGCTTGGTCACCAGCTGATGGTGTTCCTGGGAGATGTGGGACCTTGAAGCTAGGTCTAACAGGAGGAAGTGGAGTCACAGGGGCCACGCCCTTGAAAGGGATCTCATGACCTTGGCACTTCCTCTTCTCTCCTGCTTTCTGGCTGCTGTAAGGTGAGGAGCTCTGCTCTATCACAGGCTCCCCACCATGATAACCTGCTTTACCATAGGCCCAAAGAGCACAGCCAACTGACCATGGTTAGTTGAAACATCTGAAACCTTGCACCAAGAGAATTCTTTCCTCCTTAGCAGTTGATTATTTCAGGTATTCTGTCATGGCCTTGGAAAGCTAACACAGCTGGTGATATTTGACATCTTTCAGTGTGCTTACTTGCTATCTGTACTCTTTAATGAAGTATCTCTTCATGTCTTTTGCCTATTTTCCAATTGGATTTTTTAGGTTAATGTTGAGATCTGAGAGATTTTATATTTTCTGGATATGAATTGTCAAATATATGATTTGCAAATATTTTCTTTCAGTCTGTAGCTTGTCTCTTAATCCCCTTAACAAAGGTTCTTGCAGAGCAAAAGTTTTTAATTTTATGATGTTCAAATTCTCCTTTTATGAGACCTACTCCTGGTGTCATGTTTAAGAAATCTTCACCAAACCCTAGTTCCAAAATCTTTTTTATGCTTTCTTCTAGAGGCATTATAGTCTTACATTTTATATTTAAATGAGGTTTTTGTTGTTGTTGTTTTGTTTTTGTGTAACATGTGAGATTTATGTCAAGATTTTCATTGTTCATAGTTGTTCAACAGCTCCAGTACATTTGTGAAAAGATGACCTTTCCTCCACTGGATGATTCTGTACTTAAAAAAAATTAGTTGGCAAAATGGGGCATTATTGTCCATTTTACACAGATAAAAATGATTATAAGAGTTCACTATGAACTACTGTACACCAACAACTTATATAAACTTGATGATGTAGAAAATTCCTGGAAACACATACTCTACCAAAACTGACTCAAGAAGATATAGAAAATCTGAATAGACCTATAATTAGTAAGAAGGTGGTATAAGTAATTAAAAACTCTTAACCATGTAAGTCCCAGGGCTGGACAGTTTCTACCATCTAGTAGTGAATTCTACTAAAGAATAATGAATACCAGTTTTTCTCAAACTCTTCCAAAATGAAGAGGAAGGAATACTTCCTAACTTATTACATAAGGACAGCATTAACCTGATAACAAAACAAGACAAAGAAACTACAAGAAAGCTACAGACCATGACTAGATCTTATGCATATAGGTGCAAAAATCCTCAGCAGAATACTAACAAATCAAATTCAACAACATCTTAAAAGGATTATGTATTATAGAATGCAAGGATGGTTCAACATATGGAAATGAATCATTATGATGCACCACATTACTAAACTGAAGAAAAAAATACATGATTATCTCAACTTATGCAGAAAGAGTATACACAAAATTCAACATCTTTTCACAATAAAAATACTCAATAAATGAGACTAGAAGGGAAGATCTTAACATAATAAAGCACATTTACAAAAAACTCACACCCAACTTAATACTCAATAATGGGACATCAAAATCTTTTGCTCGAAGATTGGGAAAAAAACAAGGATGCCCTCTGTCTCCACTTCTCTTTAACATAGTAATGGAATTCCTGGTGAGAGCAAACAGGCAAGGAGAGATAAGGGCATCCAAATTGGAGATGAAATAAATTACCTGCATTTTGATATGGCATGTTTTTATATACAGACAATTTTCAAGATTCTATGTTAAAAACTGTTAGAGCTAACAAATAAATTTAGCAAAGGAGCAAGGTATAAGCCAACATGCAAAAATCAGTTTTATTTGAGTAAATTTGCAATGAACATTATGAAAAGGAAATTAAAAAAAAATTATTACAATAGCATCAACAAGAATAAAATACTTAGGAACAAATTTAAATAAGGAAGCAAAAGATGTGTACCCTGAAAACTACAAAATATTGCTGAAAGAAATGAAAGAAAATCTTAAGTCAAAAAACAATGCTGGGGTTGGTGGCACATGCCTGTAATTGCAGCCCTCTGGGAGGTGAGGCCGGAGGATTGGAAATTCAAGTACAGCCTGGGCAACTTATTGACTTAGTGAGACTCTGTCTCAAAATAAAAATAAAAAAGGGGTGGAGATGCAGCTCAGTGTGAAGGTCCTGGGTTCAAGCCTGAATGTGCATGGACACATGCGTGCACGCACACACACACACACACACACACACCCCAAATGAAACAGACAAAAAAGTGAAAAAGCATTTTATACTGATGGGTTGAAAGACAAGATTTTTAAGATGGTGATACTAATCATAAACAGTCTACAGATTTAATGCATTCCTATCAAAATCTCTATGGCATTTTTTTTTCAGAAATAGAAGAACTCTTCCTAAAATTCATATGGAATCTCAAGGCAGTCTGAATAGCCAAATTACTTTGAAAAAGGAAGAATTAAGTTGGAGGCCCCACATTCCCTGATTTTAAAACTTACTACAAAACAATGATAATCAAAATAGCATAGTACTGGCATAAGGATAGACATAACAGACTAATGAAACTGAATAAAGAACCCAGAAATGAACCTTCAAATCCATGATCAATAGATTCTTGACATTAAGTGGGGGGAAAAGACAATCTTAACAAATCGTGTTGGGAAACTGGATGTCCAAGTGCAAAGGAATGAAGTAGGCCAGCTTCAGTGGCATGTGGTTGTAATCCCAACTACTTGGGAGGCTGAGGCAGGACAGTCACAAGTTTGAGGCCAGCCTGGGCAACTTACCAAGATCCTGTCTCAAATTAAAAAGCCCGTGGGTATTTCTCAGTGGTAGAATGCTTGCCTAGAATGTGTAGTATCCTAGTATCACCAAACAAAAACTGAATGGTGTATGTTTACTTAATATATACAAAAATCAACTCAAATGGAAAAAAAATCTAAAACTATGAAACTCTTAGAAGAAAACAGAAGGAAAAGCTTTATGACATCAGATTTGAAAATGATTTCTTGGATATGGCACCAGAAGCACAGATAACAAAAGAAAAAAAAGACAAACTACATCAAAATTTAAAACTTTTGTGTATTAAAGGGAAGTATCAGAAGAGGAAAAGGCAACTCAATGGATGAGAGAAAAATAAGCAAACTCCCTCGATTTGATCATTACATGTCATATCATATACATGCATATCACAGTGTGCCTCATAAACATGAACAATTAACATAATAATTAAAAAGTAAAAATAGCCAAAAGAATTGAATAGATATTTCTACAAAGAAAATAGATAAATGGCCAGAAGTACATAGAAGGAACCTCAATGTCACCAATTACGGAAATGCAAACCAAGCCACAGTGACACACTACTTTACATCCTTAGGGCAGTTATTATAAAAATAAGAATAACAACAACAAAAGGCAGAAAACAACTGTTGAGGAGGATATGGAGAAACTATGGTGCACTGCTGATGGAAATGTAACTGTTGTGAAAAAGTTTGGCCATTTTTTGAAAAGCAGTACATAAAATTACCATGTGATCCAGTATATAAACTCTTAGATAAATACCTCAAAAAGTTGAAGTCAGGAACTCAAGGAGATACTTGTATATCTATGTCCACACAACATAATAGCCAAAAGAGGGAAATAATTCCAGTATACATTAACAGTTGACCAGATAGAGGAAATGTGGCATATTCATACAGTGAAATATTATGAAACCATAAAAGGAATGAAGTTTTGATACACAGTGTAGCAGGGATGAACCTTGAAAATATTAGGCAAAGTGAAGTAAACCAGACACAAAAGCACATACATTGTATGATTCTACTTATGATTGTCTCAGACATTTTCTTGCCATTGGGACAAAATATTCAACACCCACAACTTAAAGGAGGAGAGGTTTAGCTGGGAATGGTGTTGCACACCTGTTAATCCCAGCACTTGGGAGACTGAGGAAAAAGGACTGCTGTGAGTTCAAGGCCAGCCTGGGCTACATAGAAAGACCCTGACTCAAAAAACAAGACAAAAATTAAAAAAAATTTTTTTAAAGGAGGAGAGGTTTATTTTGCCTAATAGTTTCAGCCCATGGTCAGCTGGCATGGTGGAAGGTCATGTCAGAGGAAAACTGTTCAACCCACAGCACCCAGAAAGCAGAAGGTGAGAGAAGAGGAGCTGGAGACAAGTATATATCTGTAATGGCTGTGTCTAGAAGTCCCCCCAAACCCTCATGAGGTCAAGAGGTGTCTGCATCTACACTGTGTGACTCTGGGATGGATTCAGGGTGCAATGCTAGGATGAAGGGCACTAGGATTAAGGGTATGAGTGCTACCCACCCTAAGGGCAGGTAGCCTGGATAAGATATAAGGGACAGAAAGAGGCTCATCACTGGTTGCTCACTTCCTTTTGCTGTCTTCTGCCCACCATGAACTGTTTCTCCTCTGGAATCCCTCTCTGCCAAGTCACCTGCTTTACAGCCAGCTATGAACAGAAACCTTTACAAACTATGAGCTAAATAAACCTTTCCTCCCTTAATTTGTGTGTGTTAATTTGGTCTCAGCAATGAGAAAATTAACTAAGACAATACCATTCCAGGTCACACCCCAGGGACCCACCTCTTATCACCAGGCCCCACCTCCTAACAGAACACTCAGCTACTGAACTCCTTGATGGGTGAATCTACCCATGAGTACCGTGCCCCCAAGATCTAATCACCTTCTTCACTCATGAGAGTCTCGGGAGACATCTAAGATCTAAACCATAACCATGTCAGCTGTCTCTGATCCTAATACTTTTTTTTTTTTTTTTTTTGTACCTGGGATCGAACTCAGACCTTGCACTTTCAAGGCAAGCACCAGAACCACTGAGCTAAATCCCCAGCCCTTTGATCCTTTCTGAAATTCTGACAATGTTTAAACATCAAGACAGCTAAGAATTGTGGATTCTAGGCAACAGTGCAGATAAGATGCCTTTATCACTGATGAACAGCAGCCAAACAATTCCATTTCCTCTGCTAAGGGAAGGTGGGGAGTTCTGCTCACTATGGGACCCTGCCCCCAGGAATCTCCTCAGTTCTATTTCTTTCCTGGACTGACCTACAGCAGGAAGCCAGTGGTTCTCAAAATGAGCTCCCCAATCCAGCAGTACTTGATAACTGGTTAGAGACGCAAAGCCTCAGGAGCACTTACCTGGACTTATTGCATGGGAAGCTGGGGTGGGGCCCAGCAAGCTGTGTCTGCATCACCCTCACAAGAACTTGGTGCACGCTCTGGGTCTGAGAACCAGTACTGTCCCTTAACAGAGTGACTCACTAGCTTGGAAAAAGCCTGCAGCAGTACTACAGGGTCTACAGTCTCTGGAGTGGGCTCAGAGCCCTTGAAAACAATTGTTTAAAGCCCCTGGCCCATGGTCTCAGAACAGAAACAGGGGCCCAGCATATGGGGCAGCTAGAGGGCACAGGAGCCTCAGCTGTTCCTCAGCTCAAACCACCCAGGAGCTTCCAGCTTGTTCCATGTACTCATTAGCTTCTTTCTAATTCACTTGGAACCATTTATCTGCTGCCCATTGTGTCTGTGCCATCAGACACCACAGTGGGTTCTGTGGATGTGGCATGAAGATCAGAGTCCCACAGGAAAGAGGGACTAAAGTGCTATCATGTGGCAGGGCCATGAAGCCACAGGCATAGGGACCCTGACCCTGACCAGACCTGGAGGGTCTGAGGAATTTTCCAGACTGGAGTTCTCAAGGACAAGGAGAAGCTGCAAAATGGCTGCAGTGGAGTGAGAAGCAGGAAGAGAGGTGAGAGGCTCCGTGGCAGCTGGCATGAAAGTGTCTAAGGCAGCAGGCCTTAGGTATATATGTAGCTGGCTCCATTTTCAGCTGTGGCATTGCCAGGGCTTCTCTTTGTGACATGACTAAGCCAGATGAAACAAAGAGTCCATTCTAGATGAGGGAGAAAGGTAAACTTTTTCCTCAAAATCAGACAGCACATAAGGACTAGTTGGACCTCCAGGCTGTTTGGGCTGGACTTCTGCAGGCAGGACTACTGCTAATGTGCATCCAGCAGGCAGACTGAGGAAGGTTACACTCCCCACCAGAGGAGCAGGCAGCACAGGAGGTGGCCAAACATCTGTTCCATCCTTAGGTGGAACCAACCGCATGCCCTCTGCCCTGGTGGCCTTGTCCAAAAGCCAGAGAGGCAGGACAGAGTGGCTTGTGGTGAGGCCAGCATGCACCACCTCAGTGTCAGCCCATCCTCAGGGCTGACTCACTTGCTCCTGTCAGCCCTGGGGTCCCTCTCATGAGATGTCTGCCTTTTGGCTCAGCCTAAATCCTGTGTAGCACTCTAGTTCTAAAAACACCACAGTGGCACCTTCATACTCATTGACAATCGGTTCTGGTGGCATGATGAGGGCCAAAATGATGAGTACTAAACAAATTGTCTCAACTGGAAAGGGCAGAGTCATAAAGCAATCAACACCAATAAATTCTACTTAAGCGCCAAGCATCAAATGATGAGTGCGAGTCTTGGAATAAAATTTCCACGTCAGAATGTCGGATACCAAATTTGACATTTGTCACAGAAGTTGAGTAGCAAGGTATAACTGTATATTAATAGGTTTTATATTTTAGAACAGTTTCAGATTACAAAACAAGGCAGGTAGTAGAGTTTCCATACCCCAGCCAGTTTCCACTCCAAGCTCTCACCATAGTGCAGTGGGTCACAGTGAGTGACTCAGTTGGATTTGTGGTTATCCACTGATGTCCATTCTTTGTTTAGACTTCTCAGTTTTACTTGAATTTCCTTTTCTGCTCCAGGATCCCATCCAAGATCCCACAGTACATTCAGCTCAACATTTATTTTAGGTTGCTAACAGGTTTGCCCATGTAAGCTTTGAGTTCTTTGGCCATTTTATAACTGAAACTCTACACTATCATATCTCTAGCATAAACTGGAGTCTCTCCACACACACCTGGACACTTGTCTTCAGGGTTTCACCTTGGGAAAGACTTTACACTTCTCTTCTCCTTGCTCATCTCCTGGTTCTCCTAATGGTGGGAGGAAAATGACTTTTTCTGAGAATTTACAATCTGCCCAGCCTGTCCACATCTGATTCAAAGTTCCCTGTGCAGTTAGTGCTAATAGGCACACAACACTGATTAGGGTCCCAGATCTCATGTGCTGAGGCCTCTTGACCAGCAGTAAAGCAGGATTAAGACCAGCCCAGAGCTGCTCCTCATAGGCTGGTTTCCTTTCTCAATGCCCACACCGTCTCTGCAACTCTTCTGCCCTGAGAGGCTCTAGCTGTCTTGGCTTCATGATCAGAGTCCTTGTTTCCCTTGGCCTTCCCTTTTAGAACCTTCCTTGCCCTGTGTACCTGCCTGTTTGGTGCCATGGTGTCATAATGGAAAGTCAAAGTGTGGATATTTATATATAAAACTGGCTCAGTGTCTCAGTGACTTTGAAAAATAATTACATAAGAAATGTATGCATCATACTTTAGCAGTAAGTAAAGAGTAGTTTTTTTGTTTTTTTGTTTTTGGTACCAGGGATCAAACTCAGGATCTTGCGCTTGCCAGGCAGGTGCCAGAACCACTGAGCTAAATCCCTGGCCAGTAAAGAGTAGTTTTTGACATGTGGTAATTTTATGTTAGGCAAATGTGGAGTGCCAAGGATGCAAACAGCTGCCTCTCTAAGTTCAGGCTGTTCAAGATTCAGGGAATGATGGATTTTTCACTGAAAAACCAGCCTGCAATGCAGCATTCCAGATCACAGACTTTTGGACTACAAATCAAGGAATCTCACCAAATTGCAAGTTTGGAAAATGCAATTCTCTGTAATACAATGAAATTATCTCACATATTGCTTTAATGAAACTTTTTATTTTAATCTCAGTGTTCAGTAATAAAATCATGCCACTTTTATTTTAAAGGCCATTTCCATTGCAAAAGTATTTAAAACCCAAATAAAACACCATGATTGCTCATGGTAGATTATAGCTGAGCCAGTGTTTGAAACAAATTAAGCTTCTAAAGTGACACAGTTTCTTGCTTAGTGTGTGAACCATTTAAATTAAATGCAATAGGAGAATCTTGTGTATGTAAAGGTGCTTTCATTATGAGGCAAGACCATACATGAAAAGCTTTGAACTTCCACCCCCCCCCCAAAAAAAAAGAAAAAGAAAAGCTTTGAATTTCCATCCTAGAGGACAAACAGGCCAATATAAATTTCAAGGCAAAGTTACTTTCCAAAGAGTTTTAAGTGTTCACACTCAGAGTGGATTTTTCAGTGCTTGCCGGTCTCCACAGCCAACACCCACTCTTTCATGACTTATTTGATGGGAAGATCTGCACCTCTCTTCAGTTTGAATAAAAAATTTATGTAGCTTTTCTCTAGCCTATTATTTAAAAGCTGTATGATATTATGCTTATAAATTTTCAATAAAAATACAAATAAATACACTGTCAGCCCTCCACAGGTGGGCTTCTGGCTAATCTGAGTAACCAGTTTTGGTGGAAGCCGTAAGAACTGCAAGTATGGGCATTACTAGCATGTAGTGCTACCCAAAATAGTTGATGTGGTTAAGACCCTGATATCCAGGGAGCTCAAGTCCTGAAATACTGCTGGAAACATGCACACTTTCTAGAAACTGCATTTGCCTTCCTTCTGCTCCATCCTTTTCTTATCTGCTCTGACACTGTCTATTCCAATGCACATATCCTTTAAGACAGAGTAGATTTGCTCAAGGTTACTTTTCTCCCCTTGTAAAAACATTCCCCATAAATTTCCTTGACCAGGGCTTGATGAGACTTAGAATAACCTGGAGGTAGAGGGGTTAAAGTTAGGATAAAGAGGACTGAAAAGACCAGGTGTGCTAAAATACCAGGACTATTTTGTTTTACTCAAGAAAATGAAATCTAAATCTTTCCAATTCAACAAACACTTTTGTTTACTCCTCCTTCATCCAAATTATGTTCTTTGCCTTCATTTTACCAAAGAGAAACTGCAGCTTAAAAAGATTTTATGAGATCATAGAGAAAATGATAGCAGATTCAGACACAAACCAGAGCCCCAGGGTTCAAGTCTGTGTAGTTTCCAACACGTATACCTCTACTCTATACTCACTTCCTCACTCCTCCCCCCACTCTCTTTTGGCAGTGCTGGGGACTGAACCTAGGGCTTTTGCACTAAGCTACAACCCCAGACTTTAAAAAAGTTTTTTTTTAAATCTTGAGACAAGGTCTTACTGAATTGCTAAGTTGCCCTGGCTGGGCATGAATTTGCAAATCCTCCTGCCTCAGCCTCAAGAGTACTGCAATTACAGGTATGTGGCACCATGCCTAGCTTAGTTCCATTTTTTCCAGACTTGTCCAAAATTAACTTAAAAATACTATCCATTCATGATCTGCTTTAAATGCATAACCATAAATCTGATTTCAAATCCTAATTTCCCAAATCAGATATCAAAAATTAACTCCCTCAATCACTCAGTGGATAAAATATTTATTTTATCATTAGAGCTTCTGTAATAGTGGGATTGCTAGACAACTCTGCAAAGATAGTACAATCATATGATGGCACTGGAGAAAATCCAAGGTAGGCAGAAAGTGGAGATGAACTAACACTTAGAAAATGGGGGCATCACTGACCGATTTCCTGCTCTCACAGCATGGGCAGCAGGTGCCAGGGGTGGCTAAAGTTTAGATAGAAACCTACAGTCACAGTCTCATGGGTTGAACAACCAGAAAACAGATTTCAAGGTGATCAGAGCAGCATCTTGAACAAGGAGGACCATCCAAGAGAAGAGAACCACATGGTGAAAGCTACAGGTAAATTCTATGTGGAACTCTGGACAAGTTTCTGGCCAACTCACAAACTATGAAGGTATTCAGGGAGACTCCAAGTGGCCTACCTAAGGCTAATAACCTTGAATATAGGCAGGGAAGCTTTAATTCCACCACATTAACCTCTTGTCATAATTCTAAAAAACTCTTCAAAGAAATATAACAAAACCCATAAACTCTACATCTGCAAGTAATCGATCAAGATATAATTCAAATTTATTAGTCATATGAAGAAAAGGGAAATATGACTGGGACTCAACAGAAATACCAATCAATGGAGACTAATACTTAGGTAGTCCAGGTTTTAGAAATAATAGACAAACTATTATAACAATGCTCAAAAATCTATAGAGAAACATGTTTTTAATTCATGAAGAAATAAAAAATGGCAAGGAAATGGGAACAAAGAATTAAATGGAAAATTGAGAACTGGAAAATAGAGTATCTAAAATAAAAATACTCATTGGATGCCACCTGCCTTGTAAGCGCAAGGACCTGAGTTTGATCCCAGGAACCAAACAAACAAACAAACAAACAAAACTCATTGGACTTGCTTAGCAGAGAGATACCAGAAGAAAGTCAGTGAATTTGAAGACAGATCAACAAAAATGACCCAATCTGAAAAAAAGAAAAAAAATCATGTTGGAAAATAACAAACAGCACTGTAGGGACTTATGGGACAGTATTAGGAAGTCTAACATACCTGAGCAGAGAGTGAATGAGGCAGAAATAAGCTGAAGAAATAATGGTTAATAACTGCACAAATCTGGCAAAAGACATAATTTTTTCAGATTCAAGGAGATCACTGAATCCCAAGCAGGATAATATGGAGAAACATAACTAGACAGACCTTAGCTGGATGACAGTTAACTTCTCACCTCACCTTAAAAAATGAAAGATGGAGACAATGTAACATCTTTGAATAAGGAAAAAGTTGTCAATATAGACTTTTATAGCAGCAAAAATATCTTACAGGAATAAAAGGGAAATAACCTTCAGAAAGCTGAAAACTAAGATAATTAGTGATCAGCAGATCATTGCTATAAAAAATGCTAAGTGAGATTCCTCAGACTGAAGTGAAACCACGGCAGGTGAAAACTGATTGTCAAGAAGGACTGACAAGTCCCCAGAGTGATAAAAATGTGGCTATATCTAACATATTTTTTTTGGTACCAGGAATCAAACTCAGGGCCTCGCACTTGCCAGGCAGGCACTGCACTGCTGGGCTACATCCCCAGCCCTATCTATCTATCTATCTATCTACCTACCTATCAATCATTTATCTATCAATTTCCTGGTACCGGGGATTGAACTCAGGACCTTGTGCTTGCCAGACAGGCATGGTGCCACTGCGCCACATCCCTGATCCCAACCTACTCTTTTTAAATTAACTTCTTTCAAATAAATTTAACTGTTTTAAGCAAAATGATTGCATACTGTGAGTATTGCAGTATACATAGGTGAACATATAAAAGACAGTTAAGGGATAAATGAAATTCATATAGTGAAAACTACTCTTAGTAGACTATGAAAAATTAAAGATATATAACCTATAGACCAGCTATTATGAAATTATGCAAAGGAATAATGCTGAGTCAATATGAAATTGAAATACAATTTTAAAAGGAACCAATTAACCCAAAAGGATACAGGAAAGGATAACTAGAGGAGATGGGGAGAAAAAAAGAGCAAAGCCAGGGGTGATGGTGCACATCTATAATCCCAGTACGCTGGGAGGCTGAGGCAGGAGGATCACAAATTGTGCCCAGCCTGGGCATCTCAGGGCTGGGGAGGTAGCTCAGTGTGAAGACCCTGGGTTCAATCCCCAGCCCCCCCGAATAAATGTAAACCCAACTATATTGATAATCACATTTAAACAGTCTCTGCAAAACAGAGACTACTGTGATTGTAATGTTCTATTTTTTTATCTGGGTGTTGGCTTCCAGTAACCAGAGACACATTAAGGAAATGAGAAACTGTAGGCCAACATCTAGGAGAACAGAGAAGACTAAGGAAGCATATTCAGTCTCTGGGCCACTTCCCCTCTAGGTGTTTAGCTGACTCCAACGCAGGGCCTGAGAAACAGAGTGGAGCTTTAGAAGAGACAAGTGGGACTGGGGACAGTACAGGTTAATGAAGGCACCCGCCATCTAGAGCTCTGTGAGGACCAATGACATGGAGTCTGACATAGAGCACTGAGAAACAATCCACAGCAACAGCTCTGTGAATGTTATCACTAATGCTACTGCAGTTACCATAAGTCTTTATTTTTTGCTGAATCCCTTCAATTAAATTTATTCTGGATTTTTCAGCTTTCATTATTCTCTCTCATATTTTAGTTAGAAGTGCGTCAATTCCTTTTCCTGTTTATGAAATCCCTGAGTATCTAATAGCTTTGCCATTGTCCTAAGCCACATGAAGACCAATTTCCATTCTCTGGTGCCTTACAAGCACCTCCGTTCTGCTCAGCATGACCAAGTGGACCATTTTTTGCCTTTCCTTCACAGAGCAGCCTCTTTGCACTAACCCTTGGCATCCAGCAGTAGGTGTAGGTGCTTTGGGGGGTGGTAGCCTTGCTCTTTTGCTTATAATCCCACTCCCCAGCCCAAGTAGCAACACAGGGATTGAGTATATGACCCTTCCAGCACAAAATATTCTCAAGTAGATGTCAAGATTCTATTCTGGAAAAACTGCCTCTTTGGGAAAATGGTGGGAACTGAGCTTTAAAAATGCAAATAGAAATAGCTCATTTCCAAATTGCTGAATCAAAGACAAATGGTTCCTAGTTGGCATTCTATGTACCTTTCCCTACAGACCAGTCCCTAATAAGCGACTGCAGGGCAGCCAGCTCCTGGAGCAGCTGCTGAGAATGTAAGTAGCTGCGTGGCTCCAATGGAAAAGGGGATGTGTGCTGCCATGTCAAATGACTTCAACTTACTGACTTTACACACGTTTGTTTTTGTAGGACAGAAGGCCAGGCATAGTATAGCTTTTTTCTGCTGAGTCACACAGAGCCTAAGCAAAGCAGGTGTCGTTAGAGACTCTGGGGATAAATCCATTTTAAGCCTCATTCAGATTACAGGTGGAATTCAGTTCCATGAGGCTGTAGACCAGAAACCCTCAATTCCAGGCCTTCTTTTGCCTGGGGACTGACACTCTCTTCTGAGGAGGGCCAGGTTCCATGAGACTCATACCCCTCTTCTTCCATCTTCTAAGCTGGCAATGGTACACTGAGTTCTTAGGCTTGAATCTTTCTGCCCCCTCATATCTGCCTTATATTTCTGATCTCCTATGTTCTTCTTTTGCTATTAAGGGTTCATGGGATTATACTGGATCTAGTCAGATAATCCAGAACAATCTCCCTACTTTAAGGTCAGCTAATTAGTGACCTCAATTCATCAGCAAAGACCCTTCCCTGCCATTCTAGACTTGTGTCTGACTAAATGCTGGGGGCAGGCATCATGAGTAGACATCTGAAGAAATCTACCTACTACAGATGCACCTCTAGACTTTGGCCCGGGAAGCCATGCAGCACTGTAGATTATTGTTATCTGTGGTCATCTCCTTCCAACTCCCCAAATAGCCTTCTTACCTAGCTTCTGAGGATCCCCTGGATCCACCCACTTCCCTCACATGTCAGGGTGCACAGAAAGTACCTCTGACTTGTCTGCTGCACACAGGACTTGCTACCCTTTGGGCTTGAAAGACCAGAGCCTGCTCTGGAGCCATCTCCATGGTCCTTACTTTCCTTAGCAAATAGAAATCACAACCATGGATCACAGACACAAGTAAATGATTACTAGAAGTGAATTTAACCATGCAACAGGGGTAGGACTCTGCCCATATGGGAGAAAGTGTGGGCTGTGTGGGTTATCTGTGGAGGACTATGTCACAGGAAAGGATGCACTGTCTGCAGATGGGCTGCAATTCCACGTGAACATGCCCCATCACCAACCTGTCCCACAGGCTAACCTGAACTGTACTTCACAGTTCCTGCCTGGTGCTGGGAAAGTGGCACAAAGCACCAGAGTTCTTTTTAGGCTGGTGGTCATGTGGCACACTGCCCTCTACAAAGTAACCTCATAACAATGGACACAGTTTTCCTGATGTGGGGCTGAAAAAAAAAAAAGTGAAGCCATTACTGCTGGAGAGCCCAGCTAAAAGCCCTTCATGTCCTCAGCTGCAGAGCCCCTTCGTTCTCTCAGTAATCCAGAGACCTAGCCTTGGGTCTGCAGGGTCTGGGTGGTACAAAGATGCTTCACACTTTGGGGACAGGGCTGAGGGCACATGTACATTTGGTCTAGGAACTGTGCCAGGGAGGCAAGGTCCAGAAGGATGACCAGGCCAGGCCTGAAGGCATGACACAAGTGGCCAACTCTGCCACCAGGAGGGCTTAGCCATCCCACTTACCTCCTTGAGCCCTTCTCTTTGAGGAAAAAGACAAAGAATGGAGACATTTTAGAATGTAGTTGAACAGTTAACAAAGATTTGGTTTCCTTTTGCTTCTCTAACTCTTGAGGTATATTACTAAGTTGAGATTTATTTTTTTTAATGTAGGCAGTAATTGCTATAAATTTCTTTGTATTGCTTTTGCTATATCCCATAGATTTTTGCATGTTGTGTTGCCATTATCATTTGTCACAATAAATTTTGTCACAATGATTTTTAAAATTTCTTCATTGACCATAGGTTGTATAGGAGCATGCTATTTAATTTCCATGTATTTTTGGTTTCCAAATTTTATCACTGATTTCCAGTTTTATTGCACTATGATAAAAAAGATACTTCATATATTTTCAAGTTTTAAAAAATTTGTTGAGACTTGTTTTATGATGTATCCTGGATGATGTTCACTGTACTATGAAGAATGTGTATTCTGCAGTGGTTGGATGGAATGTTCTACAGATTCACTGGGTCCATTGGTCAATGGGTACACATTTATAGTTAGACAGAATAAGTTCTACTGTTCTATTGCTGGGTGACAACACTTAATAATACATGTATATATAACAATAGCTAGAAGAAAGGATTTTGAATGTTTTATCACAAAGAAATGATAAATGGAGCTCTGTGTAGTGGTATATACTTATAATCCCAGGACTCTGGGAGGCTGAGACAGGAGGCTGGCAAGTTTGAGCCAGCCTAGGCAATTTAGTAAAACCCAGTCCCAAAAGGGATGGGGATAGTTCAGTGTGAAAACCCTGGATTCAAATCCCAGTACAAAAATAAAAATTTAAGGTAATGGACATGCTAATATGATCTGATCATTACATGATGTATACAGGTATCAAAATATCACACTGTGCCCCATAAATTTGTACAAGTTTATATGTGAATTAAAAGCTAACAGAGATACCTTGTGTTATGGCTTATATCTAGATGTCTCCCCAAAGACTCATGTGCTCATAGGTGGTGCTTTCAAAGGTGGCTGGATTAGGGTGTATGAATGTAGATAAAGGTGTGGATAATGGAAGCTCCACCCTGGGTGTGGGTGACACCAATCAATAGGTTATAGCCTGGATGGGATATAAAGGAACAGAAAGAAGGCAAGCTTGCTGGGTGCTGCTGCTTGCTGCTTTCTGCCTGCCATGCCATGAATGGATTCTCCTCTTTGATACCCCTCTGCCCTGCTTTGGAAACAGCCAACTATGGGCTGAAACCTCTATAAACTGTGAGCTGAAATAAGGCTTTCCTCTTTTAACTTTGGGTGTTGGGTATTTTATCTCAGCAATGAAAAAATAACTAAGACACCTTGAGTTCAAAGATGTACCACAGGTTGCACTACGTTGGGCTCTTGTCTCCCTCAGAGGTAGGTCTGGCACTGGGCAGTGTCTAGGAGTTTTGCAGTGTAAAGATCTCCTTTCCTCATGGCCCTCTGACAAATATGCTCCTTAGGTTGTTGAAGGCTTTGGGGTTTAAAAAGTCCTGTTTCAGTGAAAAACTCCTTATGAGTGGCTCTTGTATAAATACTGTACTTCCAGGCCAGGGATTTAGCTCAGTGTTGCCATGCCTGCCTCACAAGTGTGAGGTCCCAAGTTCAATCCCCAGCACTAAAAAAACCAAAAAACCCCAAAGAAAATCCCAAACAAAAAACAAAAAAACTGTACTTCCAAATCATTATTGCTCAGGTATTCCAGTTAAGTTCTTTCTAATTAAGTCCATCACTTTGACCATAGCCTATCTTTTAGGGGACTGCTCTAAAGGCCATTAGCTGAGAGACATACTAAAGTGCCCAGTTTTAAATCTAGGCTAGGTTTTTAGATAATATTTTCTCATTAACGGTTCTGCATGTTAGTATTGTCTTAGCAAATGCTGTCACATACTGTCCAAAGCAAGGCAGGCTGATGGCTCAATCAGAGATCAATAAAGAGTATCCCAATCTTTTTTTTTTTTTGGTACTGGGGATTGAACTCTGGACCTTGCACTTGTGAAGCAGGCAGCAGAACTACTGAGCTAAATTCCCAGCCCAAGACTATCCCAATCTTAACATGAGTGTCCCTGGAGACTCTGAGGCAGGCAGACCTTCCAGGCTGCTGGATTATCTTCTTTTTCACAGACCTAGCAAGTGTGGACAGAGTGGCTTCTCGTATGTTTTCATCCACTTCCTGGTAGCACCTCAGCCTAGTGTTTCTGGGACTCAATGAACTGTATGTTCCTTTAAGCCAGTGCTTTCAACCCACCCGTCTTGGCCAGTGCTTTGCTTAGAGGAGCTGCAGAGAACACTGCAGAAATGATGAGAGACAGCTCTCATGTTCAAAAAGGAAGAAAGAAAGAGGCAGTTACTGAGAGGTTATGAATCATTTGGAATTTCTATATGTATCATTTTACTTAATATAAAGACAGTATAAATAGGGATTACCACTGTTTTTAAGTCAGGCCAAGGCTCTGAGTGGGCACAGTTGGAAGCACATGCTGGACTTCTGCATACAGTGTCATGCATGGCAGTTCTTAGCTCTCCAGCCATCTGTCTTCCAGCACTCCACAGCCTATGGCTGAGGCAGGACACTGGATACCAATCACCTGGCAATACATACCTATACTGCCTTTACCAAGCAGGGCCACTAGGGTAGGGGTCCTGGCTTGTTGCTCTCTGGTTCCCTCAGGCCCCTTTCCTAGTCTTGCACAGAGCTAGGGTGCATGAATGTCTATTCAGCAAGTGTAGTAATTAGATGCCATCCTTGTTTATTCCTTAAGGAATCCCTCCCTGATAACTACCTACAAAGCCACAGGATTGAGTGGCCATTCTATAAATTTAGGTAAGCCAACAATGCTGAAAATCTAACAAGCAGTAGAACAGCAATTCATTCAACTGTCCATTCCATCTGTGAAGGCTGATTTTATGGAGGACAGCCCACAGCTTTGTAGGACTCAAAAATGTAATCAGAGCTTTATACATGGAATAGCTCCCAAATTAATGTTTTCAAAAACTTGTGTTAAGCATTACAATTTGAAAATGTTGAGACTCTTCAAGCTCTGCAAGCTCTGTGAAGGCAAGGCACTCTCTGCGCCCCATTTGCTACTGTATTCCAAGCATATAGAACACAGCCTGACAGCCAGTGGTTGCTCAGGTGAGTGAACAGAAACTAAGCATACTGAAAAGTACACAAAATAGAAAAGAAGATAGTAGAGATTAAACAAATGTTAACATTCTGCCATATTTACTACTGATCTCCCAAAATACTGTGGGTAGAACTGAGGCCCTATCCCTCTTGCTGGCTTTCTATCTTTTTTTTCCCAAGGTAAATCACTGTATTTAAATTATTCTGTATTATTCTTACGCATTTCCTATAATCTTCCTAAATATGCACATACCCAAAGGTGTAGCGTTACATAAATTGTTACTGTATTTGTGTTTTGCAGACTATATAAATACTATCATGCTGCATGTATTCACCTGACATCTCCTTTTCTCCACATTTCTTGGGTATAACCAAACCTTATTTCAGAAACAGATAGTTATTTTCAACTTTACTAGATATTGGCAAACTAATCTCTGAATAGTCTATAATTTGCACCTGTCCACAATTATGTTTCTGACCTTGTATATCTTCACTAATCCCTGGAGTTCATGATTAAGTGCCTCAGTTTGAAGGTATGGCTTCTTCTGATTACCTGTGAGCTTGAGCATTCATTCATGCATGTATATGCACTGATTATTTAAGCTCTCCTAAGAACTGTATTCATATGTCCATTTCAACGTTATCTGTCTTCCTCATATCTGTCTTTAGATGTTCTTAATATATTCTTTATAACAGCTGTTATAGTTTAAATGTAAACTCCCAAAGTTCCCATGTTGGAGACTGAACCCCCAGTGCGACAGTGCTGGAAAGTGAGGCTTGAAGAGGTGAGAGGGCCTCCACTAGCGTGGTCCTGTGGGCAGTGGATGCCATGACCTGGGAGTGAGGGCTACTGTGGGAATGGGCTCCTGAAGGAGAAACACAGTGCCCTTGTGCGCTTCCTTTGTGCACGCTCTTCCTTGCAGCACCCACCTCCACAGGTTAATGTAGCAAGAAAGCCCTCACCAGGAGACTTAGACCAGAGGACAGACATCTCTGTTCTTTATAAATGACTCAGGCTCAATGATTACTTCAGAGCAGTATAAAAGGGCTACGATACTAATCCTTTGTAATTTACAAGATGTTGTATGAGCAAATACCTCGTCTTTTGATGCATCCTCAGGTCCGCTACCACTTCCAATTCTGTGAAAAGGCACACTGCTGGAGAATCCTTTGAAGAACAGGCTTGAATTTTAATATTATTAAATTTATTAACTATTTTTCTTTTTATTGGGCTTTCTTTTTTCACCCTCCTATTCCTTCTTTTTGACTTTCTTTTCCTTACCCATAAAAGGCTTACATATCTTTTGAGGGATGGCTACAGATTTGGTTTCCGCTTCAATTCTAAATCCAAAAGCCTAGATAAAAGGAAAGAATTCCAAAATTCCCTCCCAAAATTTCATTTCATTTAGTTTTGATAGGATGTTATCAATCTTTTAAAGAATAGTTTATTCATATTTTTATAAGTTGTTTCAGAAGTTGAAAAACAACAAAAACTGCCCAACTGCCCAAGTGTAACCTTGATTTTAAAATCAGATAAGGAAGCTGGGTGTGGTGGCACATGCCTGTAATCCCAGCACTTGGGAGGCTGAGACAGGAGAGTTCAAGGCCAGTGTGGGCCCCATAGTGACTTCAAGGACAGCCTTCACTACAGAAAGAGACCCTGTCTTTAAAAAAATCAGAGAAGACACAACAAAATAAAGTCAAATTTCCATTTTACTTATGAAAGTAAATACAAAAATCCTAAGTAAAATATTAGCTAATCAAATGTAGAAGTGCACTGAAAATAATGTAAATGGTAAAATAGAGAATATCCAGAAAGGCAAAGCTGGATCCACAGGAAATTTCCTATCAATGAAATTCACCATGATAATATAAAAAAGGAGAAATGAAACATAACATGTTCCAGTGACCCAGCACTCTGGGAGGCTGAGGCAGATTGATTCCAAGTTTGAGGCCACCCTTGGCAACTTAGTTCTTACTGAGATCCTGTCTCATAATAAAAAATAAAAAAGGGCTGGACATGTAGCTTAGTGCAAATACCCGAGGCTCAATCCCCAATACCGCCCCCCATTCAGTGAATGCTGAAAAAGGATTTTTTAAAGTTTAGTATCTAGTTTCCAAAATCCCTCACTTCTAGAAAAAGAGAAATTTCATGTGTGTGCGTGTGTGTGTGTGTGTGTGTGTGTGTGTATGGTATACTTTTAAAATTAAAACCATTTTATTATGGAATTTCCCAAACACAGGTACAGTAGTTTTGCTATAACACAACAAATGTGCTACCTAAAAATCACCATGCTATGTAAAATCATGCAACAAAAACTACAGAATTTGGGGAACATGGGGTTAATGGAACACTCAAAAACTTAGTAACACATTAGAAAAAAGACAAGCATCTATTAAAAATGTTAGCCCATCATAGAAGCCCATTTTCCATTGAAGTAACAATACCTGGGGCTGGCTGCTTTATATAAAAACATTTATTTGGCCCACAGTTTTGAAGGCGGAACATGGAGAGTTGGACAGCCTCATTGGTCAGGCTTCTTTGAGGGCCTCGTGAGTGTCTGAGAGAGCTCATGAGGACAGACAGAAAGCTAGAAGATGTGAAGGGGCCAGTCTTGCTCTTTTGTAACAATTCACTCTTGTGAGAACTAACCGGGGCTCTGTGAGAACTACCTTAGTCTCCTCTGAGAGCAGGTCCTTAATGACTTGAGCACCTCCCACCAGACCTTACCTCTCCAGGTTTCCACCATCACAACATCATCACACTGAGGGCCACAACTCCGATCCATGAGCCCCAGAGACAGCCATATCTACACGCATCTACACATCTACTAAGAGAGTGAGAAGAAGCCACATGGACTTGAAGGGAAGATTTACAAAGCTCATAGAAGATAAAGAATTAGTATGCAAGAAAGTAGAAAGAAGTTGTAAAACTCAACAATGAAAAAACATCCTATTTAAAATATGGGCAGAAGATCTGACTATACTTTTCAGCGAAAGAGACACACAGATGGTAGACGAGTGTGTTAGGCAGCTTCATCACTGTGACAAAATACCTGAGAAACAACCTAAAGAAGGAGGGTTTATTTTGGCTCCTGGTTTCAGTCTATAGCTAACCATCTCTACTGCTTTTTACTGTGGTGAAGGAGAATCATGGCATGGTGGGGGAAAGCTGCTTCTCTCATGGAGCCAGGAAGCAGTGAGAGTGAAAGAGACACACAGGAAAGGGCTGGGGACAAAGGCACTCTTCAAAAGTGCACCACCAGTGACTGATCCATGGAGGAGGTCAGTGCCCTCATGTTGAGTCATCTTCAGGGCTCACCCCTGAATACCTATTACTGCATGGGGGATCAAGCCTGTAGGCCTGTAGTACAGGACCTTTGGGGGACATATCATATTTAAACCATAATAATAAACATTAAATGATGCACAACATCATACATCACTAGGGAATGCCAAGTTAAAACAACGAGATACTAATATTAGATACCTATTAGAATGGTTAACTCCAAAACACACTAAATGCCGTCAAGGATGTAGAATATAAGAACTCATTTTGCTGGGAATGCAAAATGATTCAGTCACTTTGGAAGATAGTCTGGCAGTTTCTTACAAAACTAAACACACTCTTACCATACCACCCAGTAATCATGCTCCTTGGATATTTTCCCAAGCGATCTAAAAACAAGTCAACAGAAAAAAATCTATATATAAATATCTATCAACTTTGGTCATAACTGTCCAAACTTGGAAATAATCAAGCTGTCTTTCAATAGGTGAATGGATAAATGACTGTAGTACATCCAGACAGTGGGAAATTATTCAGCAATAAAAATAAATTAAGCCAGCCATGATGGTGCACATCTGTAATACGGCAGGCAGGAGGATCACTGGAAGTGTGAGGCTAGCCTGGGCAACATAGTGAGTTCAAGGCCAGCCTCTACTACATAGTGAGATCTTATCTCAACAAATCAGAGAAATAAATAGAGAAAGAAAAAAAAGGAAAGAGCTATTCATCCATAAAAAGATATGGAAGGACTTCAAAGGCATACTGGTAAGTGACAGAAGCTAATCTGAAAAGGCTATGTAGTATGTGATTCCAAATACTTGACCTTATAGGAAAGCCAAAACCATGAAGTCTGTAAAAAGAATTAGTGGTTGGCAAAGATTCAGGATGAATAGATGGATGTCAGAAGACTTGTAGAGTAGTGAAACTACTTTATATATGGACTCATGTCATTACATATTTGTGAAATCCCACAGAAATTATCTCAAAGAGTGAATCCTATTGCAAACTATGGGATTCAGTTAATAACAAGCTATATTACATTAATGCAAGCTATTAATAATAGGAGAAAGTCAGGGACATGATAGAAAGTGCATAGGAACTCTATATTTTCTGCTGAATCTCCCTGTAAACCTAAATCTGCACAAAAAATAAAGCCTATTAACTTAAAAAATAGTAGCACAGTTTCTTATGTGTTAAATGGTCAGGAAACACATGTATATGAATTATTACAATACACCTCCCTATTGTGAAAAAGACCTACAATTTGCTATGAAGTTGTGGGAAGAAAGTTATCTGAAATCAGAGGGGCAGAGGGGAGTTCAACTCCAGATCTAAACAGCATGGCTCTGACACACGCAGTGCACTGAAGTACTGCCTGAGGAATGTGCCTGTGCATTTCCATACAGTTCTGTTCACTCTGTGCATTCTAGGAACAGTTCTCTGTGTTCACATAGTGTTCTTTATAGATGAAACTGCACACAAGCAAACAATGAAGTCTGCATTAGAACCAAACTGTTCTCTCATATGTCAATCATTCTGGAACACATTCAAGTTTTCAGAACAAGCATTAAAAACAGTTCAGATCATTATAAAAACAGAATGTAGTTACATCCTCATTACTCAGCTTCAGGCTTGCAGAATCAGGACTAGAACTGGTCAGTCCAGAAAGGAACCATCTTAACTTGACATGGGTTATCTGCCCAAATCCATAGCACATGCTGTGTTTAATGGAGAAATTAAGATGTGTTTGCTTTAAGATAGGGAGAAAAAAAATGATGGTCATTATCCCCATGACTTTACCAAGGAACTGGAGGTCCTGGCCAGGCTATGAGAAGCAAAGGAAATAAAAGGCATAAGGACTATAAAAGAAGAAAAAAGTTATTGTTTAGAAATGATCTAATCATATAAAAATATATATGTATATAACAAGGGCATCAGACAAACTGTGAGAGCCAGTAAGAGAGTTCAGCAAGATGGCTGAAAACAAATAGCTTTTATACAATGGCAGTAACATCCTTCTAGAAAATACAATGAAGAGAGCATATACAATAGCAAAACAAGCCAAACAACAACATAAGTTTTAGAATATCTAGAAATTGGGCTGAGGAAACAGCTTAGTGATAGAGTGCTTGTCCATCTTCCACGTGAACCTGGACTCAACTCCCAGTACTGCAAAATACATACATATATACATATATCCATACATACAAAACAAAAACTCAATAACTAGAAGTTAACCCAGGATTATCAAATACCTTCATACAAACTATAATAAAGGAAACAAAGAAAATTATGAATAATCAGAGTCTACGCTCTCAGATTTTATAACTTAAAGAAATTAACCACATACCAATTAATCTATATGAAAGCTTGATAAAAATTTTAGAGTTTTTGAGAAACTTGATAAACTCAGTATTTAATATACATGTAGAAAGAAATAAATAACCATAAATAAATAAACCAACTTCAAAAAAGAAAAAATCTTCAAAAATGGAATAAATGAACATACATAAAATAGCAATAAGAACAGTGCAGCCCAAGAAAGGCACCAATGGAACAAGGTGGAAAGATCAGGATGTAGCTCACATGGGAACTCAATCTTTGATAAAGATGGCACCACCAGGCAAGAGGGAAGGACAGGGGTCAGGGATTTAGCTCAGTGGCACCGCACCTGCCTGGGAAGCACAAGGTCCTGAATTTGATTCCCAGTACCAAAAAAAAAGAAAGGGAAGGACAGATCTGCTGGCCAGCCTGGGTCAGACACACAAGAGTGGACTCTAAGGATTTAAGGACATGAAATAAATGGGAAAATATAAAATTAAAAGTTTATAATGTAGGAAAACTAAAGGCAGTCAATGATTTCTTAAGTAGAGCAAAAAGCACAAGGCATAAACCAAGAATACTGAAAAATTACCAATTTTTTTTTAGTAAAAACCACTATGGATAAGATGGCAGATAACAGACGGTGAGAATACATTTGCAAAATTTCTATTCAACAAGGAATAATGTTTAAATTTTAAATATAAAAGGAACTACTGCAAATCAAAGATAGAAACCCAAACAGAAAAAATATAATTGAAGTATAATTTAAAATTATGACATGCCACTTTATACGCATGAGATTTGAGGAAAATTAGAAAGCTGGAACATTCCAAGTTTTGGTGATAGCATGGTGTATTAGTTACTTTTCTCATTCCTGAGACAAAATACCTGACACCCAAAGTTAGAGGGGAAAAGGTTTATTTGGGGTAGAGGTTTCAGTCCATAACTGGCTGGCTCCAAGGCAGAGTGGCACATGGCAGAGGGGCATTTCAGAGAAGGATAATTCATGGTGCCCACAAAGTAGCAAAAGCAACAAGAGACCTTAACAGTGTCTTTCTCCCTCTTTTATCCCATTCAGACTACTGGGATTAGGGCAGTGCCAAACCAGTCACTCATGTGTAGTGGTTTAGTAATCACATGCTCTCAATCTCAGCATCACACATTTCAGATTCAGCCATCTCTGAAAAAGAAAGCCCCTCTTCATCTGCATGAGGCTTTGGGAGACATCTACACACAAGTGATAACACATTGGATATGAAATGTCTCACACTGTTGGTGGAAGGTGTATGGCTGCAATCATTCTGGATGGTCACCTGGCAGTATTTAATTAAAATGAATGCAGGTGCCCACTATGGCCCAGTGATCTTTTCCTAGATATGCATCCCTCGAAATACCCACAGTTTGAACAGGTATTTGGACACTGCATTTTTGTAGTAATGGCTGTGGAAAGACAGAGTTAAAGGCAATCTAGGTGTTTATCACTGGGATAATGGGTAAAATGTGGTAGATGTACATTATACACTACAGTGAGAATCAAAGGACTGAAATGTACTTAGCAACATAGGCAGGACTGAAAATGTCATAACAATATAATGATATATAAATATATATGACACTGGGTGGTGGTGGCAACACCTGTAATCCCAGCATTTGGGAAGCTGAGGCAGTAGGATTGTGACTAGTTCAAGGCGAGTGTGAACTACATAGTGAGACCTTGTCTCAAAAAACAAACAAACAAAAAACAAACAACAACAATAAAATATATGTATATATGAATGAAAGGGTCCAAGAGATGAAGGGAGGGGGAGAGGGGAGGGGGTTAAAAAAAGAATTATGTCATGTACGTATACCAACTCCTAGGATGAATGTAATCATTATGAACTACAAACATGTACCAATGAAAAAATATTTAAAATTTTAATGATACCAGACTTCTGCTTCTGATAATGACATCCTAAAAAATTCACCCATGGAAAACCACTAGAAAAACTAGACAAAATATAAAAAAAGCACATGTGCTTGAAGACATGAGAGAACAACAAAGATTTAAAGCAGGGTAAAGAGTAAACCCAAAGCTCAGGCAGGTAAGCCAAGCATTTATGACTGCCTTTCTCTGGGCAAGGGAGTCCTAATTCCTGGTAAAACTGAGTTAGGGCTGAGAGACTGATTAACACTTTCAACAATCTCAAGGGGCTAGAGGGAGAGGAATTGGGTGCTAGAGCCCCAGAGGGTGAGGATGAAGTCTCATTTTGTGTCAGGGCTCTGAAGGGCTACAAGTTGGGAGTATGGAAAAACCATAAATGGATAGGCCCTTGCAGGACCTGGCTCAGCTTTCAGTAATTTGAAATTAGACTAAATAACTCTAATCCCCAATTCCCAGAGTTGCTTGGAAGAAGCAAATATAAATCCTCTGTGGAGAAAGAAAATGTCATCCTAAGGCACAAATTATTTTCTGTAGAGTATTCTGCAAATACTCTGTTCATCATCATCATTTAATAAAATATAACCATGTACATGTGGAGGAAAGGCAACATGAACAAGGTAAATGAGATTCATAGGAATGCCAGAGGATGGTGCTACTCAATATAGATCTTAACATGAACACACTTGCAGGCTCAAGAGGTAAAAGCAGATGGGCTATTTTAGAAAAGAAATGCAACTATAAAAGAAAGACATGAAAGCTATAGAGCTAAAAGTTCAATAACTGGAATCAGGAACTCAGTGAACGTGTTTAACAAGAAGTGGAATACAGTGGAACAGAGAAGATGGACAAAGATATTTCGAGTAAAACACTGAGAGAGAAAAATGGCAAGCACAGAAGAAAAGATGAGAGACAACGCAAATCACTGAGAAGGTCTGCAGTAGTGATGGCACACCCTTTAGAGACAAGTGCCCAAACTGCAACCCAAAACCCACTTACCTATTGCAAAGTACCAACACTGAAATTAAACCTGAATATCTTAAAAGAAAACCACAATAACATGTGTGCCACAGGTTGTCCACTACCACTGGTCTACAGTAACTCCAGTCCTAAGAGACAACACAGAGGGAACGTGCCAGAAAGAATTCTTGAAGAGAATTGCTGGAAACTTTCCAGAAAACATGACAGACATCAAGCTACTAACCAAGAAGCCCTATGAACCGTGACTTGAGTAAATTAAAAACAAAATCCACAACTGGGCACATGACTAACACTATTAAAATCCAAGAAAGAGAAATATTACAACTTGTCTGAGAAGATAGGTTGATGTTAAAGGTGCAGAAATTAGAACATTAGCTATTTTTTTCAACAGAAAGGATGAAAACTAAAACATGATATAAAAATATTGCTATTGTTTAGATCTTGAAAGTGCACCATGTGTACCATGTGCCCATGTGCCCCTGACCTGTGGTGGAGAGGGGAGTTAGGTTATTGGGCATGACCTTGAAGAGCACACTGAGACCCTAGCCCATTCCTCTTTTTGCTGTCTTGTCACCGAGAGTTAAGTGGGTTTCTCTGTCACATGTGTTCCCACCACAATGTGCTGTCTCACCACAGGCCCAAAGCAATAGGCCAACTGACCAAGGACTGAAGCCTGGAGCCAAAATAAATCCTCCTTCTCCAAAATACCATCTCAGGTATTTTGTTAGTGTTCTGGAAAGCTGACTAACACATACATTCAAAGAATCGACTTCTATATGCAGAAAACAAATGCATTTAGGTAGAAGAAAGGCATTTTCAAACAAAGGGAAGCTGAGAGAACACATCAGCAGCAGATACACCTTAAAGAAAATATACACATGTTCATTCCAGAAGAATAGGAAGCTGGAGATTCAGGAAGAAATGAAGAGCAATGAAAATGCAAACATGTAGAAATAAAAATGATTACTGACACTATGCAACAATAATGCTCTTTTGAGTTAAGAAATACAGAGTGGAGAAAGAAATACACAGATAACTAAAATCAATAACGATGATGGCATGTAAGTAAAAAAGGTAAATGCACTGTTTAGGAAGATGTTAAAAGCACTAACATACTTTTATAAGATAGGGCTGGTTACATGGTGTAATTTCTAGGATAAACACTACAATAATGAGTGTATAACTTTCAAGCTAACAGACAAAAAAGTAGAAAAATAAAAAAAGTGAAAAAACAACTCAAAATAGGACAAATGGAAAAATTATTAAGATGGCAGATTTAAACCCAAATGCATTGCTAATTATATTGAACCCAAATAGACTACTCCAAATAAAAGATAAAGTTATCATATTAGATTTAAAAATCCACTTACTTGATATTTATGGGCTACATCTAAAGCCACAGGGAGGATAACAGTAAAGTATTGAAAAAAAGATGTCTTGCCATCACTAGAATGCTAGTGCAGTTGTATTTATACCAAGGTAGACTGTAAGGCAAAATACCAGAGACAGGAATATTTAATAATGACAAAAGTTTAACATATAAGGAAGATATAATCAAATCTAGATTTGTATGCCTCTAATTATATAGCCTGTAAATACAGCAAATAGAAAACAATCCTAGTCGAAGATTTAGGCATATTTTCCTTAGCAACTGAGAACAGACCGGGAAACCAATACAACAAGAAAATTTTATCTAAATGATGTATTTGGCATCCAACAAGAAGAAAACACATATTCTTTTTAATTACATATGAAATACTAAAAATATTTTGGAATCAAATTTCATAGAATTTTCCTATGATTGAATACAAAAGCAGAAATGAAAGAGAAAAAATTAATTAGGGAATTTAATAAATATACTTCCTAATAGCTTGTGGGGCAAAGAAGAAAATTAATAGAAATTAGAATTAGAATTTTTAATTTAATGTGCGGGGCCTTGCACATACCAAGTATAGGTTCTACCACTGAGCTACATCCTTAGCCAAATCAGAAAATATTTTAAGCTGAGTGATAATTTAAAAACCTCTAGATCGAAAGTACATAGCCTTAAGGTGGCATTGGAAAAGGGGAGGGCTGGGGATTTACCTCAGTGGTGCTGCGCTTGCCTCACAAGATCCTGAATTTGATCCCCAGTACCCCCCCCCCACACACAAAGGCCTCAGTATCTTTATTTTAGCTTGAATGGTAGTTTATTTGGATAAAGAATTTTTGGTATTTTGAAGTTATTATCCCATTATCTTCTGGCTTCTACTGTTATTGGTAACAAGTATGTTTCTAATCTAATTATTCCATGATGAATGTCCCCCTCCACTTGTGTGTGTATATCTGTTGTTGTTGACATTGTTGCTTTTAATATTTTCTACTTTTCTTTGGTGTTTACAATTTCACCATTATGCATGGTACACTGTAATTGTTGAAAATTCAGATCTTTCAGCTGGGTGCGATAGTGCATGCTTGTAATTCCAGCACTCAGGAGGCTGAGGCAGGAAGATTTCTGGGAGTTTGAGGCCACGCTGGGTTGCATGGTGAGTTCAAAGCCACCCTGAACTGCATTGTAAGACCGTGTCTCAAACAAACAAACAAACAAACAAATTCAGACCTTTCAATCAATTTTGGAAATTTGTACTCATTTATTCTTCAAACATTATCTCATTCTATTTTCTCTCTTTAATACCTATTAAATATATGGATGGTCCCCAAATATATGGATGGTACCCACAAAATGGGTATCAATTTTTAAGTTCTTTCCAAATTTATAGATTTCCAAATTTATAGACTGATTTGATAGAACTCTGCACCCCAAATCCAGATAAGGTATAGTCCCAAGGTTGTAAATCCTCAGGAGTTTTTTTTCCCCTCACCTTAGTCAACCCAAACAGAGACAGCAAGAGTTAAATGGAATCAGAAATCTTCTTTTCCACTGAGTACACAGTTCTTAGAGGGTCTCAGTTTTGAGAAGAGCTTTAGTTCCATCTCCAAGTCTTGCAGCCCCAGTTCCTGATCTTCTGTTTCCAAGTGGATGACAACAACTCTAGTTGCTGTATTTCCCAGGCTTAATCCTCATTTCCTCTCTGTGACTTCTGCATCTGTAGGCTTAATCAATCATGTATCAAAAATATTTGAGAAAAAACTGTATCTGTACTGAACATGTACAGACTTTCTCCTTGTCATTATTCCCTGATTAGTAAAGTGCCACTATTTACATAGCACTTACATTATATTAGACATAAATAATCTACAGATGATTTAATGTATACAGGAGGATGTTCAGTGCAAATGCTCCACCATTCCATGTAATGCACATGAGCATCTGTGAATTCTGCTATCTGTGGAGTCTTAGCATCAGTCTGCTTGGATGCTAAGGGACAACTGCAAGTGATAACTAACTCACCTTCAGAACCCCTTGGGGCTGCACCTGGGACTTCTCTTCCATTTCCATGAGTTTAGCTGTGCAGTTAAGAGAATTCTTGCTGTATTTTATGCAGCACATTGAGGGTTTTATAGCATGAGAGTTTTTAATATATCTCAGTTCCCTATCTTGTAGAACTTGAAGTTTTAATTTCACCTTTACCAATCCATCAAATGTTGCTCAGCAACAGCTCCTGAGGCTGTAAGCTCATCAAGAAGCTAGCAATAAGAAATTACATGAAATCTTCCTCTGTTAAATTTCAGACAAATTTTTTCAATTTTTTTCTTTTTACCAACACCCAAAACACATCTATTTACCAATGCTTTGCAAACATCTTTAAAGTTTACAAGACATATTTCCCCCTGTGCCACAGATATTAGGAAAAAAAATAGAACTGAGTTGAGCACGAAGTATAAATTTTGGAGACAGTGCATTTTTGTTAGAAAAAATAAAGATAATAAAACTAACTGCTATCAAAGATTTGCTCAAAATCTTCACTTCAGTTACTATTTTGAGATTCTTACTTATGTGAGCTGATTTCCTATACCTTTTCCACTCACAGCTCCTGACCACAGTTATTGATATGAAATGATGATCTCAGTCCGAGGTGATAACTATCAATGATGGTTCTTGGGAAAAGCTGGAGAAAAGATTAAACATGGATTAAGCATCCACCATGTGCCAAATACTAAATAAAGGGAGAGAGGAAGAAGGACTGAAGGGAAGGGAGGGAAATGCAGAAAAAAGAATTAAGATATATTATGTACAGGTACAAATTCCTATGATGAATGTGATCATTATGTATGTCAAAAGTGTACCAATACAATTAATTAACAAAAAAAAGAAACCTTACATTCATCTCTCCGCTAATGGACCATTATCTGTCCTACTTTTGAGATGAGAATACTCAGATCAGATAATCCACCCAAGGGCACAGAGTTCACCAGCACCAGGACTTGACTTCAGAGGAGCCAACTGTGAAGCCCAACCTACATCTACTGTATCACAAAACTTTCATTATTCCTGACATTTACTGAGCAAAGAACAAAAATTAAATCACTGTCTCTAGATTCAATTAAAAAGAAAGGAGAAATGGATTGAAAGGGCTTATGATGAAAATGCAAAACTATTAAAGCAAACAGGGTTTATTGTTTAATCCTTGACTTTCAGAATATTTTTCTGAAAGGAATTTGCAATTCTCCCATTTGAAGAGGGCTGTACCAATTCATTTTATGTATAAAATTTTTACTGAATAGGCCAAACTTTCAAAGCCATCTAAAATAAAAACCAAGGTCTCTAAGAACTGTAGATCCCAACTCACAACTGAAATCAGCAAACCCAGGGAGGGTAGTGGGAGAGGGCAGGGGGAGAACTGCCATCCAGGTGGGGTGTGAGGACCCAGCACAGAGGGGTTGTGTATGGGAACTGCCTTCCCCTGCCTTCTGTGAAGCCACATCCAGCCCCTGGGGAGTCAGTACAGGGTGAAGGCACCCAACCTAGGTGGCTACACATCTGCTTTTTCTGTACTTTTCTCGAGTCTCAAATCCTTCCAGAGAAGGTCTGTAAAGCACTTGCTTGGTGCCTATGCCATTACTAGGTGATATTAGTTCACCAGGAGCAAAAAAACATGTGCCTGTCATCAAAAAGCTACAGAGACAAGCCTAGCATACTGCACTGCACATAAATCATACCAGCAGAAGGATCAAATGAAGGTGACAGGTGTGTGTGGGCATGCACATGCATGTGCATGCGTGCATACACACACACACACACACACACACAGAACCCTGAAGGAAACAGCCCTTCATATCTGCAGGCTCTGCATCTGTGGATCTGACTAACCCCAGATCAAAAGTATATGGGAAAAAACCCCATACCTATATTAAACATGCACAGACTTTTTTATTGTCATCACTCCAACAATACAGTATAACAACTATTAACATAGCACTTATGTATTATAAGTAATCAAGGAATGTAAACATTATGTACTTCAAATATACTAATAAAAATAAAGTGTATAGGAAGATGGGCATAGGTTCTATGCAGATAATACATCATTTTTATATAGGACTTGAGCATCCATGGATTTTGGTGTTCTTGGGGTCCGAGAATCAGCCTCAGTGGATATAGAGGGACAACCATGTGCCAAAAATAAGAACAGATCAAATTGTGAAGAGGGATAATAGGTAATTTTTCCTATTCCCAACTACTTATTCATCTCAGATTTCAAAGCTAAAAATATAATGTACTTCTGTTAGATATTTTATAAAAATATACATTTTTTTTTTGGTACCAAGGATTGACTTGGGACGTGTGCTTGTGAGGCAGGCGGTGACACCACTGAGCTAAATCCCCAGCCCAAAAATATACTATTTATGATATAGTATATTTTCCTACCATAAACTCCCTACCTCTTAATATAAAATTGAAAATATAAGAGAGGATAAGCTTGTTCCAAGGATTCATAGTACATTGTGAAAAATACTGCAATCAAAATCCCGTTCAGGGGCTGGAATGTAGCTCAATGGTAGAGTACATATTTAGTATGCACGAGGCCCTAGGTTCAATTCCCAGCAGTCCCCACAAAATCTCACTCAAACTTATCAGAAACATTCAAATGGTATATGTACTTTGACTCACCAAACTCTTTTCTAAAAAATATATGTTAAATTCTTTTATTGGTACATTGTAGGTATACAACACAATTACATTTCTCATTGGGAACTGTACCTTTACATAATGCATCTTGGTTCTTATTTTTTCCCCATTCCTAGCCCTCCCTTCACGCCCTCCACCCTTCCCTAT